>OU426942.1:7525866-8725866 GCA_911387795.2 Apamea monoglypha
CAACAATGTATGCTACTCGTAGAGAGACCAATTTAAAGATGACTAAAGGAAAAGAAAATTGTCTGCCATGGGTAAAAGAGCAGAATTAGTAAAAAATTACGGGCTTTCCATTTTCTTTATTTTGCAGAGCATTTTCCCACGATCTTCGTTTCGTAATGGCAAATATTGAGATATAAAGTTGAAACCTTCTAAAGGTTGATGAATGTGTTACTAATTCTGTGGGGTAATTGAGTAACATACTAACCGTAGGAATGGCTTTAATTTTGACGGTTCAACAACATTCATTGCGTTATTTACGTTGTCGAGCAGACAAATTTTTCGAATATATGAAGCCATGGATTAGCGGGCAAATCAGGTTATCGAAATGTGTCATTTTCAATACGACAGTGTATCAGATGATTGTGAATAGAATGCGTAAGAATTTAACCTAAACAGGGTTTGTTTACATTTCAACAGCTAGAAGACAAATTCATGTACGTACAGACGCCAGCACATCAAGTTACTACAATCTGTCCCGCTACCCGAAACTATCAAATTTTCCCAATCAACCTCTAATCTTAATGCTTTAGCGATAAAGTTGAAAATCTATTAAAGAAATTTGACAGATTGTAGTAACTTGATGTGCTGGCGTCTGTACTAAAAAATATTGGGGTTCTGAAAATAAAATAAATAAAAAACGATATCTGCAGAAAATATTATACATAGGTTTTTAAATCAATAAGAAATAGTAAAAGAAAAAAAAAATAACCTTATATTACATCTTCTCAAGGGTATTCCAACCGGAATTAGTCAGTGTTGGCAGTGTGGTTGGCACTGTTGGCAGCATTTTCTATCTGGGCCACAAAAAGTGACAGACTTTTAAATGGGCAATGCAGGCACATGTGAGTAGCCGGCATTAAAAAAAAATGCTTCAAATTCTGACGAAATAACTGGAACGCGTTAGCATTTTTGTTTTGATTTTTGAACGCTAGCGGTCTGGTCTCTCTCTAACCGCCATTTTTCCAATTGAAAATTTCGTAACGAGCGCGTCGTTATATTTTAAAATAAATCGTTTAATCTTGTGTTTAGCTTCACTATTGTTGTTGAAAAAGTCTTAGTGAAGTGCAATAAAATAACTTTCGAGAAACAGTTAACATTTATCCAGTGGTTTAGTTTTAGTGTAGTTTTTTTAAAATAACAAAAACGAAACTATATAGTTTGTAACGCTGTTCAATATTCTCTTTTATTGGAATTTCCATAAAATTCCGTTGGATTATTAGTTACTACTAGTTTATTTTTGCTGTAATTATCTGAAAAGATGGAATCTGTAACTGATCGCTTGAACAAACTGAGGGAAGAACGAATTGCAAGAGAAAAGGCGCGAATTGAGAAGGTAAGCCAACTATTTACCTTGTAATTAACATTTCTCGCTAATTCTGGTGTAAGACGGTTCACTTAACGTTTTTTAGCTGTAATTATCAAGTCTTATTACTCCGAACAATGTATGTAGGTATCAAATCAGCCCAGATGCTCATTGTTTGTATAAACCAATTTGTCATAATTAGGTTCAATCAATCTGCCGAGCCTTTTCCCAACCATCTTGGGGTCGGCTTCCAGTTTAACCGGATGCAGCTGAATACCAGTATTTAACACGGAGGAGTTTCGTCATGTTATGGACGGTCACCCATCACGAACCGACCGCGGCAAGCGTAGCTTATCCTTCAATCGACCCGTGTGGCTATTATTATTTAGTCTCCAGCTCCACTTAAAGTTCTCTTACAAGAAGTTAAAAACTCTGATTTATAAGAAATGTAGGTCAGATGGCTTATCTATTATGTGTAATTGTTCAGACTTGGTAATTTTGTTAGGTAGATAACAGAGTAACAATTTACCATCTCATCCTCTAGTCCTATTAGATTTTTAAAACTTGCATACTTATTTCCTACTAGCTTTTGCCACCGGTACGGCAGGCTTCGGTCGAGTAGAAAAGTGGCCTGAGTGGTGGGTGGTGGTAGTGCGCAACAAAGTGGAAGTCGTAAAATGTCCCATGACAATATACAATATAATAATATAATAATAATAATAATATAATAAATCCCTGGACATTTCACACAGCACAATGGGGTATAGAAGCACCCTATGAGTTACATGTTAATCCAGGTTATTAACTATCTGTGTGCCAAATTTCATTCAAACCCCTTCAGCCGCTTTTGCACCAAATCTGAACAAAAAACCTGACAAATGGACAAAAATTCTTCGTTACAATTTATTTAACATGTATTTTAGATTCTTTCCTCTTTATTTACAAAAGTTGCTTATAGTTAAGAGACGTTTAAACATCAGAAATGTATGGTTAAACAGTCTCTAATCATTACTTAACTTTAAGGTCTGTTTATAAATAAACACCTTTATGTTTAAAAAATTATAACACAACCCTTCACTAATTTCAGCTACGAGAGCTGAATCTCAAAAAGTATAGCAAGGAGGAACCATTTAAAAACTCCTTGTCAAACCTGTCCATAGCCAACAAATCTGTGAAATCAGAGGTTAACTTAAAAACTAAGAATACCGGAGCTCTTAAAAATAATTTCCATGTCAACGGAACTACTAAGAGACCAATAACGGTACCAACACTCAAGCCGCTGAATAGAGAATTGACGAAGCCAAAAACTGGCGCTAATCTAAAAAATACTCATGGAAAAATTCTTAGTTCCAATATTCCTAAAGCTCCTGTTTCAAATGTTACAAAGAAGTTTGCTACTAGACCTGCAAATGCTCATAATGACAAACAACTTTACGCAACTACTGACAAGAAAATTGAAGATAAGAAGGATACGCATGTCGGTCATGAGAAGAAACAAAACTTTGCTATAAGGTCTGCTAGTATGACAACTAATTTGAAGTTGCGACAAAGTCTTGCCGTAGCCAATAATAAGCCCAAACCCAAGGTAGCGAGAAAGTCTATGATCCCACAAAGTGCTTCCAAATCCACATCTCAATGTGGTCCGTCCGTTTTCGAACGCCTGTACAAACCAAAAGCAGTCCCAGCCACGCATATTAATGATGTCGAAAAACTTCACAATGATCCTAACTACTTGAAGAAGGTAATCCACAATTCAGGTATTATTTTGAACAAGCGTCACACTGTTTTTGAAAACCCCAAACCGAAAATAGCAGTGCCTGTCCGTCGTTCTATTTCCGCAGTACATTTCAAACGCATTGGCAAGCAAGAACTTGGCAACTGCATCCATAAATGGTCTTCTATCGGTGATAAACTGAACAACGTACACCTAAAACATGTGAATGAGGACGAAAATATCAAAGAAGATAAAGTAGTTTCCGCCGTCAAGAGTGAAAGAAAGAAAGTCACGTTCATGACACCGATGGGTAACTTTAATACACCGACACCGGAAGAACTGCAAGGAAGATTGAAGTCCTGGCTTCAAAAGCGAGGCAAATCCCTAGACTCGTACCACCATCTGCAATGTTTCGGTATCCATCACTTGCCGCACAGCATTAAGTTCGATAAGAAAGTGTTTGATGAAGAGAATAAAGAAAATATTGCTGTGGAATCGGACAGCGATGATGATTCTTACGCAGAGAATATGAATGAAGAAGTGCAATCTATGGATAAATGGAGGACCGCTAGTTGTGTTAGTGACAGCGTTGATTTTAACGAGTCACAGGACAATGACACTACAATGACTTCCAGCGTTGTTCTTGCTAATCTCGATGAAGTGGTTGTTGGGGCTTTGAAAGATCTTACCGATTTGCTGAGAGAGGTAAGCGACTTTATTTTGAATTCTAGATTTTTTCAGCATGTTGTTGTGGAGAAGCATGTGATCTTGGTTTGTAACAACAGCATTTTAATTATCATAAAATAACGCCATTTTGGCCTTTTGATTTTTTTTCTGTTTATATTATAAGCTCAATTGGATGATGAAGAATGATATTGAAGTATTTGAGACCTTTTTTAAAAGGGGCTGAACCATCATCATTAGTCTTACTCTATCCATGTCTTATTTTTCTATACTTCTTAAAAGGGGCTGACTTCATATCCATAATATTTTTCTTCGCTAATTACTTATGACACTAAAGCCTGTATTACAGAACCTCACACAAGACACAAGCATTAATTGAAACTAGTTTCAACCAATAATGTGGCTCTAAATTAGTTTTCAAGTAATGCTTGAGTTTTAGTTAGCTCACGTTCACATGAGCGTAAAAATATCGCGCGCTGGATTTCCAACCCCCGGTGTTTGAGTCGAGCGTTGAGAATGCGACAGAGCGCATCTTAGTGCGTCAAAAAACCACACTTGGATTTTCAACTCTCGGCGCTAAGCAGTGTGTTGGAAGTCCAGTGCGCGAAAATAAACCACCTCTGGGAAAACACCAAGCCCAAGTACGCACGAGCGCGTTTTTTCCGCGGCGTGTTTTTTTTCGCGCACGGACGCACTCTATTGGATTCTCGATGCTCGGCTCAACACAGAGGGTTGAAAATCCCGTCGCTATATTTTTGCTAATTACCTACCTTATCAATCAATTATTGATCTTAACTCGTTAACAGCTTAAAGCACTGCTCTGGGACTCGAGGTTGCATATCCGGTACGGCTCTTAAATCGGGAAGGATTTATATCCTACGGGCACGTCTTCCCTTCCATTACCGCGCCCTCCGATCTACTCCTTGATATGCAATGGTCGGTGTAGCACCATGTGGCTAGTGCGTATCTTGGGGTTCATTTGATTAATCGAGTCTAGTCAAACCTAGCTGGGGTTGGTGCATTTCATTCCACATATTCTTTATTTCAGATCACAAGACATAATACAACTAAAAATGACGTGGCTCAAGACACTTCTGTAACTTCTTTCAGGGCTTCGACTGGGAACAATGCGCTCGCTGGCTTCGCGCCATCCGCGAGAGGTTCCCCTCCGTGCCCAACTCTGCTGAGTACTGGGAGTGTCGCGCCGCCCTGGAGGATAGGAGGGGAGACTTGCCGGCCTCTGTGCAATGCTGGGAGGAGGCTATTGCTAAGGGGACTGAGGTTAGTAGCTACAAAGGTATAAAAGTAACTACAAGAAAAAAAATCGAATTTGAAATGATATTTGATTATAAATGTGACTCAAAAATAGGCATATTTTGTCAATCTGACGAAGACTAAAGCTAACGAGATTCACAGACTGCACGTTTCATGCGAATATGAACACTAGATTTTTAAGAATAAGGTTCAGATTTGTAGGAAATGCTTAGCTTGATTAATAATTCTAAGCCTAAGACTGGAAAGGCTATCCGTAAACCGTATACTTATAGATTTTTTGCGGGATTCGGACCTGTGAAACGTAGTGTATTAGAGAGCTCATGTTTTAATGCACTAAGCCAATTGATCAGTATTTTTTCTCATTCCCATCTAGAATTTTAGAAGTTTCAAGTACCCTTTAACTCTTTCTGGATTGATGGCGAGTCATAAGCCCTATACCTGCCGCTAAGTATCGTTACTGTGTTCCAATTTATGATTGCCTTGTCAGTGCAATTACTTATTAAGTTAAGACAATGTATAAACAGTTTTTCAAGACGATCCAGCACTGGCGGAATAAAACGCCGGCCTATTTTTCATGACCTCCGTCCATTTTTTTAAACAAAACGTGTGCACATCATCCAAACAACACGGGCCAGGCCAGCGCAGGCTTGTCTGAGGACTGGAGCCAGCGTTACTGGCTTCGTCTAAACCTTGCTTTACAGCAACATGAGACATTTCAGCTTTGTCAATTACCAAGAGCCCCTGGATTGTGTGCCACGAGCCCCTCCCCTCATTAACACGTTGACTGCCCGACAACACACACCATAGAGAATGTATTGCTGGTGGACACCGGGCAGTCTTGATGGTTATTGTCCTGATGTAATGACTTAATGGTTATTTTCAACTCTTTCCAGCATTCAGTAGTAGAAGCTAACCTGGACCAGCTGCTTGATAAATTCATGCAGCTGAAGATAAGCCCCACAACCGGGAAACGACGCCACGTTGACCCCAAGCTTGTTGACGTCAAGAATGTGTTCAAAAGCACTATCATCAGATTTGCTGTTCAGCAGGCTAAGTTGTAAGTATATGTTTATTTTTCTACTAGTTCTGTCACTTTTCTACTGTAGCGCTCATTCAGGACCCTAATTCACTATGACCACCTAACGATTCCTTACTTCATAACCACGTCAATTCCTTAGTTAATCAAGTCATCTGCTATTAACGTATTCTCTATGACCCAATGGCGTGGTTTGAACTGTCAAAATACATGTTGTATGAACTTGGTTGCATTGATGATTTTAATGGTTATCATTCTTGTTACGGTTGCGAATAATATTTTGATCAACTTACAACCGGATACTGACTTGTAATATGGAAAAATCGTAAGAGAATTGAATTTTGCGGACTATCCTGTCGCGTCTACTCTCTAACACGCCACGCGACGGGGCGCGGGTAACAGTGTGCCTACTCTCGAAGTCCATCAACGAAGATATGGGCCCGTCCGGATGTAATTCGATGCATCGGAATGAATCCTCCTCCCGATTAATTAACTTTTTCGGACGGGCGAGCACACATCGGGAGTAAGGTCAATTTATTGTCAAATAGTGTTAGTTTGGTCCTCAAAAAATCCTATGTCTGTAGATGATACGGAGTGGGAAACGCCCGTAACATAGGCTAAAACGGATTTCGTGCGTAGATAGTCGACTCCCTGAGCCAAATGCCGCGCGCAGAAACGCGTTTTTTTATGAAGAAATTACGTGAGGGGGCGCGTGCCCCGCGCACCGGAGCGTGTCGCGTGCTATTGTGAGATCCACATTAAGAACTGCTCATCTGCAGGTACGGAGAGGTCTCAGAATATTGGAAGACCTTCAAAGAAATGATATGGAGGTCTTATAACAAAGAGACTATTGATCTAATCTGTCCGTTGGCTCATGGCGAAATGTGAAGGTGGGCGAAAGTTTTTTTTTTTAAGGCAACATGATATTGTTCACTAGAAGTTAAAATTCTTGAAGATGGACGTGGTACACGGTGCTAGTCAATTACGGAAACCAATATGCCAGTGGATAGTAGTTTTAACGCAGAAAAAAAAAACAAATATCGAAGTTACTTTTTTTTCAAGTTTATCAGCTCTGCCCCGCGGTTTCACCCGCATAAGTCTTGATCCCGTAGTAGTATCGGGATAAAAAGTATCCTATGTTCTAACTCAGGTCATGATCTACCTATGTGCCGAATTTCATCCAAATCCGTACAGCCGTTTTAGCGTGAAAGCGTAACAAACATACAAAAAATCAAATCTTTAATTCTTTATAATATTACATAGTTTTGACGAGCTTCTGCCCACGAATTTATCCGCGTGATTTGTTTAATATGAAAGATATCCTATGGCATTCGGCAATAGATTATATAGTGATAGCTTTCAATCCGTGAAATCGGATCAGAGGGCAATTCTCGTAATTTTAAGAACGTTCACAGTCTGATATCAGTCTCAATCTGTCAAAAATACGGTCTCTAATTTCCCTACATTTTTGACAAGTTCTTGACTTTGATTGTCGCAGAGATGAGATTGCGACTAGATTTTGAAGGTTTTTAATTACGGGAATTGGTCTTCAGATCAGTACTTCATATGTATAAAATTAACCAAACTAATATTATGTATAAATTTTATAAATTACTTTGGATAACGTAGTTAGTCAATAAGGAAATGGCTGGACAATGAACACCACGAATCTTTCGTCTATTGCTATTTTAAAAACTGATATTATATATTTATTTTCAGGCCTATCTAAAAACATTTTGGACTTCTGTTAGTACAATTTTATTACCTAATCATCAATCAGCCCATTATGTCCACCGGTGATCGTTTATTTATTTAATTAATAAACCAACAGCATTTACATATAGGAAAAAAAAATATATCCAGTGCGCAAACTAACCATGAATTCAGCATATGATTCTAAACCTTTGTCGGTTATCAAAGACCCCCGTCTAAGTACGTTAAACCGTTGGTCCCGACTGTCATTCGTGGATCTGTCAGTTGTCAGAAGCCCGAAAGTCTGACAACCAGTCTTACCAAGGGATATTGTATTACCCAGTAACTGGGTTGTGGAGGTCAGATAGACAGTCGCTCCATGTAAAACACTGGTATTCAGCTGCATCCGGTTTGACTGGAAGCCGACCCCAACAGAGTTGGGAAAAGGCTAGGCAGACGATGATCAAAGACCCCCGTCTAGAATGATATGCTGAATTCATGGTTACAGTTTTTGTACTGGTTAGCAATTTTTCCTGTAAAATACAAGCTTTTGCCTGTGGCTTGGGCCATGTGGATATCGGAAATTATGCCAAGGGAACTTGTTACCGGGACAAAAAGACCATGTCCTTCCCCAGGATGCTATCTATCTCCTAGTCAAAATTTTTCGAAATCTGTTAAGTGGTTTAGGCATGAAAAGGTAACATACAGACAGAGTTACTTTCGACTAGATTTACTTCCCCTAGCCACGCCCTAAGCCGAGGTCCATACCCCTTAGCGTGTAACGCTTAGTTTTTTAGATTTTGAAGCCCTGGCTGGAGGCCTTAATTTATCTAGGCATCCACAGGCTGACCTGCGGGTTGCCATTTCTAAAAAAAAAAAACGAGTTACTTTCGAATTTATAATATTAGAATGGATTGGCTGTAAACAGTTAGGTATTACTAGTTATTTAGGTCATTAATCTAATTAACCCATAGACCAGCCTATAAGCATTTCTTTCCTTGCAAGTAAAATTCATTCGACACTGGCTATCCTCAGCATAATCACCCTATAGTGTTCACACTGCTGGGGACACAGGTCCTCTCGGTAAGAGGGAGTGAGCTGTAATCCATCACGCGGGCTCGGGTTGGTACATATCACATGTCTTCGAATTATTGGTTCTAGGATTTGGCAGTTTCCTCACAGTGTTTGCCTTCACCGTTTTGAGAGAAGTGGTGATAAAATAATTAATAACTCAAGTTAAGCGCCTGCCTGAGTTTGACTCGTAAGCCGGGGCCGCTACCACTGCCCCCAAACCACGCATACACAAAGTTATATTTATAGACTCTATGCGGAAGGCGGAAGACACGATGTTGTGGCGCAGCCTGGGAGAGGCCTATGTCTGGCAGTGGACTGCGATAGGCTGAATTTAATGATTAACCCAATATTAACATTTTAATTGTTTATTTTTCAGGCGCCATTCAACCCAGTCCGAAGCTCCGAAGTACACAATCACCCCAGTCCGACGCAGTGGAAGGCTAAGTATACACTGTAGCGCACCCAATCGCACTCCCCTACAAGTGTGTACCACAAGTGTGTGTGTGTCCTCCGTCCGACAAGCCGACGAGTTGGTCTTAGGAGAAAAACCTGTTTTTGTACCGAATGGGAGTCTTTATGGCACGCCCTAAAGGGGATCGAAGATTTTTATATGGAGCCTGGCATACGAACTGTCGCGCCATTTTGATTTCTTTTCAAAATGGCGGCCTTATTATTTTTCTGTTTGCATTGATGTCAGCTATCAATTTATATAGGGTTCAGGCGTGGCAGCCATTTTGAAAAAAGAAACAAAATGTCGAACCGTTAAGTATGCCACGGATCTGCAAAGCCCTTTAGAAAGTGTATAAGGCCGAGATTAAAAGTTATTTAGCACGTAATTTGACTAAGCATTATCCTTGTCACTGTCGCATATAGCCGTGCCAGAATCTTGCGCGTGGGCAAATTCAGAACTGACGCCGCCATCTTGTTTTTTCAATCATTATCTTCGAAACAGGTCCACTGCTGGACATGGGCCTCCCACAAGCACCGCCATTTTGACCGGCTCTGTGCTTCCTGCATCCAGCGGATTCCTGCATCCTTTACCAGGTCATCGGTCCACCTTGTGGGAGGCCTTCCAACGCTACGTCTTCCGGTACGCGATCGCCACTCCAGAACCTATCGGCCATCTGTTCTGCGAGCAATGTGCTCTGTCCACTGCCACTTATGTTTGGCAATTCTTCGGGGTATGTCGGTTACCTTGATTCTCCTGCGGATCTCTGCATTTCTGATTCGATCACATAGGGAAAAACCAAGCATAACCCTCTCCATTGCCCTTTGGGTGACTTTCAGTCTTCTAATGAGCGACTGTGTTGTGTGTCATCAATACGTTTCACAAAACAATTACACAAATGTTTACCAACAGCTCCGTTGTCGGTAGTAGCACAGAGGTCACTTTGACTGCATGTTTTGGGACACAGAGGGCAGGATAGGAGTCGGAGCATGGTTTGTGACAGCTCCAAAATCATACCCTACTGCCATTACGTCAAGGTAGCCCCACTTTACCAGGTTGGACTTACATCTTCCCACTTGTGTAAGGAGACGGTTCAGAGACTTATGCCAAGCATGGAACACTCCGTGGCTTTCCGTGCCACTCTCACCCTGTAAACAGCCTCCTGCGGGTGCGTGCACGTTTCAGCACCATACGTCATGGTGGGCAGAACACGGAGTACATGATCTAAACTAAAGCATGGGCTAAGTTACGTTTATGAATCTCGGCCCAAGAGTTTATAATTATTAAATTATCTAGTGTATTCTTGCTGGTCAAGCATAGAGTAGTTAGCAAATGGAGTACTATATTTAAGGTAAAAGATGAACTGCAAAAGCTAAAACATGAACTGCGAAGGTACAGTTTCAACAAGTTACTTATCTGCCGAGCCTTTTCTGAATATTTTGGGGGTCGGCTTCCAATCTAACCGGATGCAGCTGAATACCAGTATTTTATGTGGAGCGACCGCCTATCTGACCTCCACAACCTGGTTATTGGGTGCAAAATTTAAAAGGAAATTTGCTGTTTCAGGTGACCCTAACGCTATGAACTAAACTAGTTGTCTCTGCTCCAATCTCCTAGCATTCCAAAACGAATTAGAATCTAGACAATAACATGCGTTTTAGTATTCCATTTGTTGATTATTCTGTAAGATTCTCTGTGACTCAAAGATAAAGTATTTATCAAACTTACTTTTGGCACGGTAATGTTATATAAACAGTATTCTATCTTCATACAAACGGTCGGAACGCGAGTCATACCTACCCGTCGAGTTCGGTATAAACTCGGTAAACAAACAGTCGCGAATGGATAATTCGAGACCACATTAGATTAGAGATAGCTAAAGCTCAATTTCTGTCTGTAATAATGATTGACGAAATTCCCAATGTCAGTGTCGGGACTACGTGCGCCACGCCCGGCCTAAGTAAGCATTTTTTTTAAATTAAACTCCGAATGCGGATTTTTTATACTATAAAATTTAACAATAAAGCTTTTCGTACGTCTTAGTCGAGGCGTAGATATTTTTCAGTCTAAAATTTATAATTGTGTTTTTTTTATTTTTATTACATCTACGAATCAAAAAACAATACCTATGTATTTTTATGAATTTCATTTAAATAAAATATAATATTTACAATCACAAAACTAGAAAGAAAATCAAGTAGGTTGATGAATTTAAAATACTGTAGGCGCCCGACAGCCCTATCGCGTGTTTACGTACCCCGCGGCTGTAGGTAGGTAATTATTTCAAGAACAGCCGATCGATTCTGTAAAAACCTCACCGTGAAAAGTTAGGTGAAGTGAGCTGTCAATAGTGTCAATCCCTAGTATTAGTTGGAATGACAGCTCCACTCCACGCTCACTTCACCTAAGTTTGCACGGTGAGATGGTTACAGAATCGCAATGCAGGGCCGAGTCACAATACTGTTAGATAACATTACCGGGCTTTTGGGTAGGGCAGCCGACAGAACACTCGTAGAACCGAAACCACTCGGCTATTCAGATTTCTTCGTCGTTCCCTCAATGCTAAGGATCGCGACCACAGGACACGTCTCCAAGATATACGGTCTTCTGCAGTATACAGTCTTCTTGATCATCTTGCCGGTGCCCTGCCTTGAGCGACTTTTCTTCCACCCGGCCTAGAATTATAAGCCTTTTCACCATGCTTAGGTGAACGCATAATATGTCCGAAACAGCTGAGGGCACGATCCTGGCTGGCATATTGCAAATAGCTGCTTGTTGACTTGTCAAAATTGACCCAAAATGGTGACTACCAATTTATGAATATACCAAAATGGGAGATATCTTTATTTCCGCCTGGCCTGGGTAAATTTTGTATGGGTCGGGACCCCGTCTTCTTTGTAACCGTTGCCGCAACACATTTTCACGACGCCCGTATCCCCCGAAGGGGTAGGCAGAGACGCATATTGTGCCAGTTGTTTTACTCAAAAATACTATGCATTGTATCCGACAATAAAATTATACCAATCATGTTCTTATTAGTTTTAATTTATGATTTATTAGTCCTTGTTTTAATAATTTTAAGGGTGTACATAAATATATTTTCGCTTCTGGATAAGCAAATTGTATACAATTCTTATCACCAAAAATATACGCTTAAAACGTTGTGTTAATCTTTCTTTCTCTTGGTATGTTATTTCTAGTGAATAAAACACATAGATATTTATAAATTACTGTTTCATTTTGTACAGACGCCAGTAGGTCAAGCTACTACAATCTGTCAAATTTCTTTAATAGATTTTCAAGTTTATCGCTAAAGTTTTAAGATTCAAAGTTGATTGGGAAAATTTGACAGTTTCGGGTAGCTTGACCTGCTGGCGTCTGTACATATCAATCGCTAGCTGCGCCCCGCGGTTTCAATCCCGTGGGAATATCGGGATAAAAAGTATCCTATGTGTTAATCCTGGTTATAAACCATCTGTGTGCCAATTTCATCCAAATTCGTGCAGTAGTTTTTGCGTGAACAAATTTTCGCGTTGATAATGTTAGTGGGATTGCGAGGGCAAGGAGCAACTTTTTGGTCTTCCGTCTCCTCGCCAAGATTTGGACGATCCGCACACGGGAGCGACAGCAACGCTACTTTTTTGTCAAATTTTCTTAGGTTGAGCAGCAATTGGCGAGCAGGAAACTTTTTTGTCGCATTGCAACCAATAGACGGGCGACAGTTGCGTCCAAACCCGCGGAATAAAGTCTCCCAGCTGGTGCGTCGTTACATGCGCGCACTTTCATACAAACCCGTAGACTTGACGTAAGAGAAAAAAATAGTTTCGGAGACATTAGAAAAGGATCCGTCCCTATCAGATTACGAAAAAAAATATACGAGTTATGTCGCTAATACAAAACGAACATCATCATCTGCAAAAGGCCTTTTCCCAACTATGTTGGAGTCGGCTTCCAGTCTAACCGGATGCAGCTGAATACCAGTATTTTACATGGAGCGACTGCCTATCTAGCCTCCACAACCCAGTTACTGGGTAACACAATACCCCTTGGTAAGACTGGTTGTCAGATTAGAACTTCTGATTCCTGTAACGACTGTCAAAGATCTACGAATGATAGCGGCGACCAACTGCCTAATGTGCTTACCCATCCACGGACTGACCTCTTGCTTAACCCTGAAAATCGTTCAGTGCGGCTGTGGTCATTTAGCCACAAAACTAACTTTAACGATGTAGAAATATTTGTGGCGCAGTACGTAGTCTGACACGCACTGGTCAGAAATATCTATTCGTACAATTTTCAATATTTAATTTTTGCGACAAGCTAATCTCTTAGTTAATGCACGACTGTACAAAATCAAGACTAAGAGCTTTTCATGGTTTTATTCTTAGTAAAATACTACAATAGTAAGTCACATCTAAGCCCTATTCTTAGTTCGTAGCGTGTTTCGTAGTGTCTGCATATCCCCTTGAGAACAGCGTAATGAAAATCCAAAACTACATAACCACGCCATCTAGTAATATGCATCGGAACTACATAGGGTAAAACTACTGTCAGTGAACATCATTGTTGAAGCAAATAAATACTTTTTAATGGACAAACGTTCACAAACAAAAAAGAATACTTTGCTAACAATCGTTAAACGAGAAAATGCAAAAATTATGTCGATTTTATAATGCAAAGCTTGAGAAAAAGCCGAAAAGTATTTTAAAATGGCAGCACCAACCAAACAAGTTTTGATTCGTCGTGTCGTGAATCCACGAGTTTCATTCATTTTCGTTCCCTGTGCCGCTGTCTCGTGTCGGTGACAGGTCGAGTGACAGACGAAAGACAATTTTTCGAATTTCTGTGCCTTTGTGCGGCCCAATTTTGTTCTCGGTTTGTTGTGTTTGTTTAAAATAATAGATAAAAGCCTACATTGTTATCCTAGTTATAATTTTGGTGCTGTGCTTGTGCTATAGGATTTATAATAAGTCAGCTGTGCAACAGCTGATTCTGTTGTGAATTTCCAATTTTGGTGAGTTAAATTTGTAATTTATTATTTTTTTATTATAGAAAGAATTATCAAAACAATACTAAGAGGATTTTATATCTATTTAGAATTAAAAGTATCTCATTTTCGTTCGCCAATTCTATTTAAGTTACGCACCGTTTTTTTTATTGCACAAGACCACAAGTTTCTGCAAAAGGTTGTTTCCGATTTCAAGTTCAATGAAAAGTTCGTAAAGGTTGTTGCTATGGACGGTGCGAGAAATAAAAAAATATCGTGAATCTATGGATTTCTTGCTCAACTTTTTGCAAGTTTTCACAAAAAAGTTTCTAATATTTTTACCCGACCGCGTCTGAACAGAATATAATGCGGGTTATGTTTTTGTCACGCGTTTTTGTTTTAGTCAGTACCATACGCGAAAAAAACTCGTTAGAATTTTGGTATTTATAAATTAATTTGTTGTTTTTCCGCTTACGAAATCTGTCATGAGTTACTGTTCAATATGTGTGTTTAGATATTACGCAAACTTTGCCAACTAAGTAGATTTATCCCTGTTCAATTGTTTTCAATGCCATGACCAATGCTCTCGTCGTATCTAAACAGTTTCATTCATTCATGGGGCTTGCGAAACTCCGTTGCTTGTTATTGCACAACAGATTGAAATATTTCTGGGAAACACACATAAAGGTACTTACCTGTCCTATTTTGTTGAGCGACATTTATTTTCACCCGACTACGGTAAAGCCAATGGAGGGTTAGATTTTACATTATTACAAAGCACCAATCTATATTGTGTACTTACCTAATAATAAAATAATCAATCACTACCTAACCCTATTGTTTAGTGACATTAATTTTTATCCGACTACGGTAAAGCCGAAGGAGGGCTATGATTTTAGATTATTATAAAGCATCTATCTATAGTGTGTAATAATAAAATATTAAATCGCTAACCTAACCTTTTAAGGGTCGTTTTAAAATATACCCTTTCACCTGACTGCGTCTGAAACTGCGTTATGAGTTTAACAATCGAGACTCCCAATTCACACATGTCGCTTGTAAAAAAACATCCAGTGTCTGACTATGCAGAAACTCTCCTTTATCTAGATTTTATTATCGACTACTTTTAACAAAATCTAAATTTTATAACTCCGTAAAGAAAATTTCCGTACTGAAACAAGCGAGCCTAATTTCAACACAGGCGTCCGCCGCATGTCTGTATTTTAATTTCGCCATGCCCGCAACTCTTTTGTCTTTCAAAAAACCGGCCAAATGCGAAACGGACTCGCACACGAAGGGTTCCATACCATAAGGTAAAAATCGCCGAAAAACAAGACGACTACGCACACGAAGACCCCTTTAATTTTTACAAACTTTATTATAATTTTATTATTTGTTGTTATAGTGGCAGTAGGAATACATACTCTGTGAACATTTCGATTGTCTACCTATTACGGTTCACGAGATACAGCCCCCTAGTCAGGCGGACGGACGGACAGCGGAGGTTTAGTAATATGGTTCCGTTGGCACGCTTTGGGTACGGGTACGGCAGCCTAAAAATGAGCTTGCGATTGACCAAAAACTGTTTTTTTTTACAACCCATGAAATATTTCAACTCGGGGGGGTTCAGAATCATGTACTTACTAAATCCATGGTAACAGGTTGCACGTCGATGTCTTTGCCATCCTGTATGTAGGAGGAACTCTTGTGCAATGACATGAAAAAATGACAATGATATCGAATTTTGTTACGATGCTGTCACTTTCTTGGTACGATCGCCGCCGGTCCCTTTCACAGAGAGGAGGTCTGAGTCCTACACCCTAATTATTGCGTAACAAAGTTTCAATCGCAATCTGAATCATTTTGAAGGAATCCATTGCTTCATATGTTCGAATAATTTGTCTACTCAACGACGTAAATAACGCAATGAATGTTGTTGAACTGTTAAAATGAAAGGAACCCATTGCTACTTATAGTGTGTTAAGTAATTTTCCCGCGGAACTTTGGGGACATTTATATTCAGAAATAAACAAAAAGTCAATAGTAACATCAATAATAGATCGTGATCGTGAGTCATCATTTCTAGTAATAATAGCTAATATTATTATTATTAACCATTTGTCAGTAAATGGCGATAATAATAAAATAATAATAATGATGAGTACAACAGCTTTGAGCCTACACTATCTGACCTACTTATGAATCATGAATTTTGGCAAAGAAAATATAATATCCAGCTTCCTTTGTGTAGGTCTGTGTTAATGTCTCGAAAAAAAAGACTGGACGTAGGTAGGTACCTACTTCGGTTCTCATGGTATGGGCATGTGTTACGGAGAAATGAGGAAAGTGTCGTGAAAAGAGTTTTGAGTATGAATGTCGATGGCTATAAGAGTAGGGGAAGACCAGAGAAACTGGATGGAATGTGTGAATGATGATATGGTTAGACAGGGGGTGACTACCGAGATGACGACTAATAGAGAAGTATGTAAGAAAAAGACATGTTGCGCTGACCGCAAATAAATTCGGTTAGGGGCAGGAGAATGGTGAGGTAGGTACCTATTTATATCTAGAAAAGGAAAAAGAAAGGATCCTCCGACAGCCCAGCAGCCTACTATTTATAATAAGCTGTGCCCCGCGGTTTCCACCGCGAGCGGAACGGACCCATTAATGACTTCGTTAAACTCGCAAACGCAAACTGCATACTTTTATTTCCACCAACAAATAGTCGGACGGAAAGAGCCGAGCGTGTAGAAAGAGTAGAAATGAGCTCGCTCAGTTCTAGGGAGCGGAGCGGAGTACTTACGGACTCCGCTCAACTCGCAATTACAATTTACATAGTAGCGTTTCCATACAGAAAGTGGTGAGCGGGGCGGATTGAACGAGTAAAAAGAAGTTGAAAAGAGTCCGCTGCTCCGCTCATTTCTCTATCTCATTTTCATTTTGCAGTGGAAATCAAATGACCAACTCTTTGTTGGTGGAAATATAAACCTATTTAATGCGTTCCGCTTAAGCATTTCCCGCTCATTACCCTTTCGCGGTGGAAACCGGGCTTAACACGTGGTACGCGGTTCACCCGCATAAGTTTCAATCCCGTGGGAATGTCGTGTTAAAAAGTATCCTATGTGTTCATCCTGGTTATGAACTATATGTGTGCCAAATTTCATTCAAATCCCTTCAGTAGTTTTTGCGTGAAAGAGTAACAGACATCCATCTATCCATCCATCCATATAAACTTTCGCATTTATAATATTATGTAGTAGGATTTCATAAACACCATAAGATAGAGCAGGAACAAAAGACGCTGAAAATAAAAGTGAACAAAATATGATACGCTCGCGAATCATATTTTGTTCAGCATGCAACCTGACTCTGACCTGGAAATTGTAAGAAAATTTTAATTTCGCGGACTACCTACCGCATCCTCCTTAACCGGGACCCACTGGGTCGTAAGTTTGGCCCATTGATCGTCTGACATGCGGCAGATGTGTCCAGTCACCAGCTTTCCGAGTGACATCTGAAGACCAATTCTCGTAATTTAAAACTATCAAAATCTAGTCGCAATCTCATCTCGGCGACAAACAAATATCTTCAACTTGTCAAAATGTAGGGAAATTAGATGTATTTTTGACAAATTAAGACTGAGATCAGACTGTGAACGTTCTTAAAATTACGAGAATTGCCCCTCGGTTATTTTAGTGATGGAACGGATAGTTATATTCTTACCTCGGTCCACAAGTTTAATACCCAGAATACTCCGTTCCATAGCTCTATCACACCTCGAGCGTGGACCTCTGCTGAATTATCAAAGACCATGTATGAGCAGTGGTGGTCCAGTGGCAAGGGCCGCGACTTACGAGTTCTAGGCTGTAGGTTCAAACCCAGACAGGCGCTTTACTTTGTGTAAATTATTCCATCACCACTGCTCTCAATACGGTGAAGGAAAACATCGTGAGGAAACCGGCATGTCCTAGAACTAAAAATTCGAAGACATGTGACATCTACCAAACCGCACTGGGCACGCGTGGTGGATTACGGCCCATTCCCTCTCACTGAGAGGAGGCCTGTGTCCCAGCAGTGGGAACGTATTATGTATGTATGTTTGAGAACCATACGTGAGGATGGGAAGAATACACTCGAGTCGATGAGTCTTCTCTTGAGGGGTAGAGGAAGATGCCTTTCCCCCGGTATTGTACTGCCAGATAGAAAGGGCTCTCGTAAATCCATGGTCTACTAATAGTGTTAATGACAGTGTAAACCGTCTTGAAATGGAGCCAGCCATTGACAATCATTGGGCATCATTCCAATCCTGTACTAAGAATTTTCCGTCAACAATCTGCCTGCCTTTTCTCAATTATGTTGGGGTCAGCTTCCAGTCTTAAAAACTGCTTTATTGACTGGAGTATTTGCACCTGCACCCTAATTGCGTAACACACTATCAATCTCAATCTGAATTATTTTGAAGGGTATTACTAATACATTGCTTCATATGTTCGAAAGATTTGTCAGCGCAACAACGTAAATACCGCAATGAATGTTGTTGAACTGTCAAAATGAAAGCCCTTGCTACTGATAGTGTTTTACGCAATTACCCCGTAAATAGAAACATGTAAGGGCTCTCATAAATCCACGATCTACTATTAGTTCTGTAAAGTCCCATCTGAAATGTAGCCAGCTATTGACAGTTATTGGGCATCATTCCAATCTCGTACTAAGAATTTTACGTTAACAAAATATTTAAATTAACTTTTTCCTTGACTGACGTTTCAAGGTTATGTATGCTTTTTGCCTAACTTCTTATCTTTAAATAGACTTCGAACCATAGATATATGAAACTGGCTTCTGCCCGCGACTTCGTCCGCGTGAAGTTTTTTATTCCTCCGTCGCATCGCATCAATAAAAAAGTCAAATCATTTATTTCAAATAGACACATAAAAGGCACTTTGGAACGGTCTTGGCGCAGAACGTCACTTAAAATGTCATCGTGAAAAGTTTGGTCACTTTCGCATGATGTCACTTTCGCAAAACGTCATTTTCGCACAACCTCATTTTCGCAAAACGTCATTTTCGCACAACGTCATTTTCTCAAAACATCATGTTCTCACAATGTCACTTTCGCAAAACGCCATTCTCGCAGAATGTCATTCAAGCCATTTTATTCTCAAGAGAGACCAGATTTACAGAAAATTTAATTGGTCCTAGTCGCCCCTTCCAAAAGGTCGTTTCGGTTTATTCCAGAAATCCCCACCGACAAATGCCCACCAGTGGGGATTGTCGTATGGAGAAGAATGGGCCTGTTACTTCTATTTCACTTAGCTTTCCTTCTGACTTTTTGGTTTTTACTCGGCTCCCTAAAAAGTACGGAACCCTAAAATTCTGTTCCAAGTAGTAGAGAACAAAGCTTATCATATTTAATTTATTTCAATCACACTTAATAATATAAGCCTTTATTTCCGTAATCAAATAAAATATATACGATTTACCTATACAAGTGGATTATTAAACAATTACCTACATTGAAAAAAATATACTTAATAAACAATGTACAGACGCCAGCAGGTCAAGCTACCCGAAACTGTCAAATTTTCCCAATCAACCTTGAACCATAATGCTTTAGCGATAAAGTTGAAAATCTACTAAAGAAATTTTACAGATTGTAGTAGCTTGATGTGCTGGCGTCTGTACACTTTTTTCTACAAGGTTATGGTCCCTTTTCGAGTACAGACAGGCCTCTAATTTTCTCCAGGTTTCCCTATTTTTGGCTTTGACCATCCAGTCTTCGCCTATGATTTTGTTAAGAGCGGCAGTAACCAAAATAGCCTGAAGTCAATGATTTTTCATGAAATTGATAAGACATGTATAAAATAAAAATAACATGAGTAACTACATGATATTTACTTTTTATTACGACGACAAGCTTAAGGCACTTACGACATTTTTAGTTCATGGAAGAATTCATCTTCCATCGCACGACGCACGTTGCGGGAACTTTAAACATTCCATTTCCTGTTGGTCCCGACCATGTCGTGGTTCAATCACACTTACCTTAATTCAGTATTTATTAACACCGTGAGTTTCTATTCCTTATAATTATTTTACAGACAGTAGGTAAGCTGCACAGTGTTTAATTAATACAACCTAAATACTTCCTCATTGTTTACAAGTACAACAAATATAGGTACATTACGCATCGGGGTTTCCCGCGCGGTTTGAGGAAAATTTTGTATCAAAATATATGCAATTCATTCGAAACGCGGTCCGATCCTCTTCCGTGACAATTGAGTATGCTAATTTAAGAACTTCGCGTACCTTGAATAGTAAGACAGGTTGCCGGTACTTTACCGTTAACCTACCCAAAATAATCTAACGTGCACAAAAAGAAAAAGGTATTTTTTTTTTTTTTTCCGGATGGGAAATCATCAAATGACCCCTCCCGCTCTGGGTGGAGCGGAAGGGAGTGTCAGACTCTTACTGACTAAAACCCACCCATGTTCCTTCCTTCGCCCTTTATGTTCCGGGGTAGCGGTAACCCTTTCGGACAATCCCGCTGACCCGGCAGGCTTCGGCCCTGATGGGCCCCTCGTTATGCTGACATCTCTTTGAGGCGCGCGTGGAACACTTACGCGCCGTCCGGCAAAGGTATTATAACTATATTCTATAAATGATAAATGATTTTTTTTTGTACGTAGGTTTGTACAAACACTTTTACACGTCAATCATATTTTAAAAACTAGATGAGGTCGGCGTTTCCTATCTGACTAGTCTGAGAAGAAAGGCCGAAACAAACTCAGAGGTCACAGTCTCTTTTAAAGTCCAGACATAATTCTTGATCAGATCATATGAAGACCATGTAGATCGATGTCTGAGATGGTCTTTTGAGGAAAGAACCACACAGATTGAGAGGACCTGTCCAGTCAGCGCACGCATTTGTCAGAAATCGTGCAGCTCAACTCAAAACTTGAGGAGCTCAACGATTCGACGAACAATGACAAAGAAAGGACATTTGGGTAGGCCACATAAATTACTCAAACTGCCAGACCATGACTAAAGTAACAGAACAGAGAAATAGAGTATTAGTACATAGAGTTTTCACGTTTGAGTGTTTTATAGGTAAGTAAAGGTATTTTTTTTTTATAAAACGATAACAAACTTGGCGTCTTCTCACTAAGCACGATATCCGTAATTAGGGTTCTGGATATAAATCCTCTAATTTGTATTAAGCTTGTTCACAAAGTGTACTTTTAATATGAGTTTTAAATTTTCTTTAATTTAATTGCTATTTGTATTGATCTACAATAGAAAGCATTCAGTTTGTACCAGATAGAAAAATGAAAGGACTCTCCTTTCATAAAAATCCACGGGTTCACGGACGGCTCAGACCTCTTGTGCGCATGCGGCACCTCCCCAGATACAATGTCCCACCTTCCATCTTTCGCCGCATGTCCATGCCGCATGTCACTTGTGCACTTGATCTTACGACAGCAACAGTATGCGGAGTTTGCGCGCCTGAATTTAAGCACGATATCCGTAGTTTCGGCCGAAATTACCGGTGTTACATTCACTGTATCACGGGGTCTAGTTCATAAGCACGAAACCCGTAGTTTTGGCTGAAAAGCTACGGACGTTTCCTACTCCGTGGGCGGGCATAATATTAATATTTGGGGCCCAACCTAATAATGAATGACAACACGATTTGACAGTTGTCGCTACAGGGGATGTGTTCGTGCCCGTTCGAAAAATTTAATGTGTCACTTGTTTTGACGGATCAATTGCTTTCGGACGTACCCGTATCTTCGTTGAAGGAATTAGAGAGTAGACGAATTGCGGACCTCTTCGTTTTTTTTTTTAAGTCGATTAAATGGAAGGGTCATAAATAACAGTCTGTACGGTTGTATTACACATTCAATTTAGTATCACTTGCCTTAATTGTCCAGCTGTTCGCTTATTGGCTGATGCTTGCATTTGAACTTACTTCATTGAAGCTTGAACTTCGTTAGATCTCTTGGGCTTATGGGGTCGGTTTCCAGTGTAACCAGCGACCATCTAAGAAGTGAGCTTTTTATGGATTTCATCTTTAAATTCATCAGGGGCTTGTGGCTAAGTGATAGAGGCTTGTAGTTAAGTAATAACAGCCGCATTGGTCGATTGATCAGGTTAAGCTTCTCTTGCCGCGGTTGGTCCGTGGATGGATGACTATGTTTAAATACCAAGACCCCTCCGTGCGTTGGAAAGCACGTTAAGCTGTTGGTCCTGGCTGTCATTCGTGGATCTTTGGCAGTCGTTATGGGTCGTCAGAAGCATGAAAGTCTGACGACCAGCTTTTTTGCCTATAGCCTATTTTGTTCCCGACGCTGGGTTACAGGCCTCTTTTCTGTGAGAGATAGGCCGCAATTCACCACGCAGGCCCAGTGCGGGTTGGTAGGTATTGTCACGTCTTCGAATATTTGGTTCTAGGACATGTCGGTTTCCGAATTATGATAGCAATATTTAAATAAAAAAACCAATCTGTCTGCCCTCCTACTGGTATGTTTGAAGCACGGATAGGCCATGACCTGGGTAAGGAAATAGGATGTTTTTTATCCCCGTAGTACGTCCGTCGTGGGATAATTTACGACCTCCACATGGGTGAAGCCACGTGCAGAAGCTATACAGTATAGTACTTACATAAAGTAGTTAAGTTATTGCTTGCCTGTTCAAAGGTTGTTCAAGTCATGACTCATGGCATTTTACTTTGAACTTTACTTTGAGCTTAGCAACCATATTGAAACACGTGTTGAACGAAAGTTAAGGTAAATAATGTCTTGTATGTTTATACAATATATTATTTATTATACTTCTATGTAACTAGTTTGTATTGTCCCACTACAAGGTAAAGGCATCGCTCTCCCTTTTCCACACAATTCTGTCTTTTGCGAGTGCCGGCCAGTCGCTACGGTAGGAGTCAATCTCGTCCCGTTAACTTCGCCTCGGCCTGCCGCGATGGCGTCGTGCGTTTTGTAGGACCCAATCGGTGGTTCTCTTAGCCCAATTGTCATCAGACATATCCAGCCCAGCAGCTTAATTGCGTAACACATTTTCGGCCAATGATTGAGATTATTTGGTTTCGTTTCGATCGCTTTTTGTTTCATTTTCGAATTGCGTAACTCCACTATCATGTAATAGCAACAGCTGTTGGTTTGAAACGCTAAAGAGTGAACGATATGTGCTTAAGAAAATCGTAAAATGAAACAAAAAGCGATCGAAACGAAACCAATTAATCTCAATCATTTGCCGAAAATGGTTACGCAATTAGGCTGCAGTCCCATATAAGTTTAGCGGTTTCCTGGGTAACGTCCATTATCTTGGTTTTGGCGCGCAGTATTGTCTTGTCTTATACATATATTATACTTATAGTGTCTTTTCAACTTGTACGTTCAAGATAATGTTAAGCTATTGTTCATTCCGTACCTATTTTCATGACAAAAAAAAAGAATAAGAAAAGTCGGAGATAAAGTGCAAGTAAAAAATCGCCAACCCGTCTTGAGCAAGCGTGGTGATCAACTTGAGATGAGGTCGGCGTTTCCTATCTGACTACTCTGAGAAGGAAGGCCGAAACAAACTCAGAGGTCACAGTCTCTTTTAAAGTCCAAACATAATCTTGGTCCGATCATGTGAAGACCATGCAGGTTGGTGTCTGAAATGGTCTTTTAAGGCAAAAACCACACAGATTGAGTGGACCTGTCCAGTCAGTGCACACAGTTGTCAGTAATCGTGCAGCTCAACACGGAACTTAAGGAGCTCAACGATCGATGTTGCCTTAGTTTCAAGATAAGTGGTTTTAAAAGTACCGTTTATTCTAGAAACAACAGATATTTTCCTTACTTTCAATTACCGACTTGCTAGAATTGAAGGCTTGAAGGCCGAATGACGAGCGCCTATTGTGTTATATTACAC
This sequence comes from Apamea monoglypha, assembly GCA_911387795.2. Classification (NCBI taxonomy): domain Eukaryota; kingdom Metazoa; phylum Arthropoda; class Insecta; order Lepidoptera; family Noctuidae; genus Apamea; species Apamea monoglypha. Next base: position 7,550,049 of record OU426942.1, read on the forward strand.
GTACGTTTGTGTGTGTACTTATTATATTTTCGAGTATTGTACATCTTTAAGTAATTAAGTACGGTATCTATATTATACCCTGTCCATTAGGTTAACCGTTTTTTGACAGCTGTCTTAGAACGTACACACGGCTACACATCAAGCTATGCATTTCCAGTTTTAGCTGACCTCGCATTGTATAGGTTTTTCGTACAATCAGAAGGCAGCTTATACTGGTTTTGTATAGCTTGATGTGTAGCCGTGCGTACATATTCCAGATTTCGTAAAAGTTAACTTTAAAATGCGTAATAAAATAAATATATAAACTGCCTTATCTTATTGAATTATCTTATTTATGGCTTCTTACAGACATTATAATACCGTATGTGTATCAATCAATGTATTGTGTGTTGCTGCAATCACTAGTTCCATTTGTCAAAAAAAAAACGGTTTACCAAATGAACAGGCTATAATAAATAATAAGCTGAAGAGTTAGTTGGAACGCGCTAATCTCTGGATCTACCGGTCGGATTTGAAAATTTCTTTTTGCATCTGATAACCCAATTCTTGAGGAAGGCTATATGGTGTCAACATCACGCTAGGACCATGAGGAGTCGAGCAAAAAGTAAAAAAGAACGCTAAGCGAAAACGAAGTAAAAGCGTGGACGGGCGACGGGGTGGGTTAGGGGAACAAGAAATTTCAGCAGGATGAAGCTAGTTATAAATAAAGCTATGTTTGTATTTCGTGTTCAGACCAACCGTTTGCCTTTGCTGAGCAAAATTCTAGATCAACCGAGGATCTCTTCGCAAAAAGCTAATCAACAGACTTTAGGGCGCTGCTCCATTGGATCGGAGAAGTAATTAATAGTCCCTCATTCCGAATTTCGACCATGGCGGCCAACCTCGGCGGAGACTAGCCATCGAAGCGGCAGATAGTATAGTGCACAAGTGTGTGCGCAGACGCAGCTTAGGTGCACTCTCTCTTCCCTCACTCTCATAGTCCGATGGGACGGCAATCTGGCACGACCGGAGAGAGATTAGCTGGGGGTCTACTCCGAAGTCGTATCGGCCGAATGTTCGGCCGTTTCCTGCTACGAAGTTACTATTTGGTTCGGTCGGTCCCGATCCTACACTCCTATACTCTTTCGAATATTCACTATGGTCCCGACCCAACTGAGCCGATCCGAACTTTTTTTGCATTTTTCAATAATATTTGGTTCGGCCATGTGTCGGTCCGATCCGATCATTCGCACTTTTCACTTCGTAGAAGACCCCCTGGTCTATTCTGTAAAAGTCTCACCCAGAATACTTGGGTTTTTTTTTTCTTTTTCAGGGTGGGAAATCATCTTATGACTTCTCCCGCTCTGGGCGGAGCAGGAGGGCATGTCAGACTTTTACTGACTAAAACCCACCCGTGTTCCTTCAGTTGCCAATGCTAGGGACCACGGTATCTCTTTCGAACAACCCGCGGCCCTAGCAGGCATCGGCCCTAGCGGACCCCGTCAGTTTGTGCTGACATCTCTTTGAGGCGCGCGTGGAACACAACGCGCCGTCGACCCGGGCCTGGTTCTTGCCGGGCGGCGAGCTGCCCATTGCTCGCCACCCGCAAGCCCGCGCCTACGGTGGCCGGGAGTCGGCTGGTGACTCCCGACGTCCAGGGCGTCTCCTGCGGCGACTAGGGGCGTGAGGGCGCAAAGATTGCCTCTCCCTCACGCGCTCCGCCTCCTCCTTTGCGAGCATTACTGCTTCGCAGAAGGAGGTGACAGCTTCGCTCTCTTGGCACTCTCACTCCGTACCATGGCCTGGACCAGGGCCGGACGCGAGAGATCGCCGCCACGAGGACGCGGCGGTGTTCCGCCCAAGCCGGGCAGACCTCCACCGTATGCTCCACCGTGTCCCCCGGGCGATCCACACAGTGGTGACACCCTGGCGTTTCCTCCCGCCTTATCCTGAACAGGAACCTCCCGAAACTACTTGGAAATACTTGGGTCTCGTTGTTTGGACTCATCTTTTTTATGATATAAACTAGTGCTTGACTGCGATCCTGCCTGATGGAAAGCAGTGATGTTGATGGTAAAGCGCACTAATTTCTTATGAGCCTATTCACTCTAGCCTTGAAGACACTTAAATTATAATAGGACAGGGAAACCGCTGCAGGCAAATTGTCATCATTCTCCTGCGCTTATCCCAATTTATATGGGGTCAGCGCAACATGAACCAATGAAAGAAACAAACATAACATCTTTCACACAGTACATCCAACGTTTCTTTGCTCTTCCCCTACTTGTAAGCCGTCCACATACTCAAAATATTCCTCACGACATTTTCCTCATTCCTCCGCATCACATGCCCATACCATGACAACCGACTGAACTTTGAATGTGACCTCTGAGTTTGTCTTGATATGATTTCTTATCGCCATTAACCATCTGGGTTTTTTCTTCATTCAAAAAATATGTAAATGATGTACTAATGTTTCCATGGAGTCACCTACAAATCTAGAATAAATTAAAAAGTCATTGGCACCGAAAAGTTGAACATAGATATTGTTTTTATTTTCGTAATTATCGACTCCAATTTGCATGGTTTGCATTAAATAAACTCATCATTCATCATCATTCTCCTGACCCTTTTTTTTTTTTTTTTGGTAAATCCTCAAATGACCCCTCCCGCTCTGGGTGGAGCGGAAGGGAGTGTCAGACTCTTACTGACTAAAACCCACCCATGTTCCTTCCTTTGCCCTTTATGTTTCGGGGTAGCGGTAACCCTTTCGGACAATCCCGCTGAATTCTCCTGCCCTTACCTCAATTTATTCGTGGTCGGCGCAACATGTCTTTTTCTTCCACACTTCTCTATTAGTCGTCATCTCGGTAGTCACCCCATTTCTAACCATATCATCATTCACACATTCCATCCATCGTTTCTTTGGTCCTATAGCCATCGACACTCATACTCAGAACTCATCATCATCTGCCTAGCCTTTTCCCTACTATGTTGGGGTCGGCTTCCAGTCTTACCGGATGCAGCTGAATACCAGTATTTTATCTGACCTCCACAACCCAGATACTGGGTAATATGATATCCCTTGGTAAGACTGGCTGTCAGACTTTCGGGCTACTGACGACCCGTAACGACTGTCAAAGATCCACGAATTACAGCCAGGACCAACGGCTTAACGTGCTTGCCGAGGCACGGAGGGGTCTTGGTATGTGAAAATGGTCACTCATCCACGGACCAACTGCGGCAACCAAGCTTAACCTGATCGATCGACCCGTGCGGCTGTTATTACTTAGCCACAAGCCCGTCCTCATACTCAGAACTCTCCTCATTAAATAAACTATTGTGTACCTATTTATTAGTATTGTTTTACGTTTAGTTAGCTATTTATAAGGAGACGGTCATTGCAGACAATTCTATGGGAAACAAAATATTGCCAAATTTAAAAAAAAAAAAAACGTTTTAAAAAACGTTAGGTTTTTTTTTTTTTTTAAACGTCAGAGGCGATACAGTTACCAACGAACCGCATTTCAGTTTTACTTCTGCCCGAGACTTCGTCCGCGTAAAATTTCGTCCCCTGACCCACCCCGTCGCATCGCATCGCATGTCCGCACTATTACTTCGCTTAGTGCTCTTTCTAGCTTTTTTGTTTTTGCTCCTAAGGGTCATATCGTGATGCACACGCGCTACGCTGCACCACGCAGCGTAGCGCGTGTTTTAACGTTGCTTGTAAGTATCTCCGTTTGTATAGAAAACACGCACAGTCCAACACACAGAAAATGCATCCACGCGCGTTCATTCAGTGCGTTGACACGCAACATGCAGCGTGATGCGTGGCAGTTTGATAATCGCCTTAGCCTTGTTCAAAAATTTGGCTATCGAATGCAAAAATATTTTTTCAAATCCGACTGGTTGTTTCAGAGATTTGCGCGTTCAAACAAACAAACTCTTTAGCTTTATTATTAGTACAGATAGATAAAGATTAGTTTAACTTTAATTATCTAACTGTTATTATATTCTTTATTTCAATTAAGTACATATAAATTACACTTTTAAATATTTTTATAAAAAAAAATATAAAAAAAAAACATTTAAAAATATAAAAAATAGTAGCCCACCGGTATCGCGAACAGGGTCCAAGCTACCGGCGGTCAGGGCTCCAGAGAGGGGAACCTCCTGACAATGCGAGCCGTGTCCAGAAGTACCGCTTTCTGAATCAAGCCCTTGATCCAGCTGCCTAACGAGAGCCTCCTCAGGTGTTGGTCGAGGCTCTTGGCTATGGCTGACACAACTATCGGCACAATGATTGCTGAGTCCACATGTCACATGTCGACAACCTCGCGAGCCAAGTCAAGATACTTGATTTGTCTAACTGTTTATTATTAACTAGTAATTGTTTTAAAGTATTTTGCTTATTGGTTCTGGGCTTCTTAGTTTTTTCGAAAGTTATATAGAATGATTCTTTGAAAGGGGTCATCAACCTTTATAACTTTCGTTGTTTTAAGGCACAAAAAAGATAATTCGTTCCACTACGAATCAATCTACTGCGCTTTGGAATGGGCAACAAACTTCATCTTTCTGACTGACCGACCCCTTGACGATTCAAAAGTGCCTGTAATTGGTTCAATTGAAATAAATGCTGTGAGTGTGAGTTTGATTTTTGATAGAAGTACCTACCTACCTAAAAAGAAACTTTTATTTTTTATTCAAACATTAAACCCACCAAACTGCAAAAGCTGCAATAATAGAATATTTAGTTATCCAATCTATTGGATTCGTCAATACAAATCTTATGAGCCAAAACTCGAGTGGTTTACTAGTAGCCACTGAAGATTTCTACCATCCACCTCCTGGCTCCATCATCAAATCAGCTCCACGATACCAAATTATAGTATTGTTATCCGAAGTACATGTACGCACGGCTACACGTCAAGCTTTACATAACCAGTATAAGCTGACTTCTGATTGTACGAAAAACCTTAACAATACGAGGTCAGCTAAAACTGGAAATGTATAGCTTGATGTGTAGCCGTGTGTACATACAAAGTTTCATTTTGATACGACAATTAAAAGTAGGTTAAAATTTACTTCTAAGATTTTATTACATTGTTTATTAGTTACGAGTGAAACCAATAAAAGCGTGGTAATAAAAATCGCCACGATTGACAGTACCTAAATATACACATTAATTCCCCGTGGTTTTTCGCTCTAAGTAAATGCCTTAGTGAACGGGTATGACTTCACAAGGTCCCCCGTCACTTTTACTTCCTAGTATCCATAGGTCTTCCGTGATACCAGTTCCGTTATCTATTCTCGTCTAGCTTTTACCGCTACTTCTTGCGTAAAATGCGTGTTTTGTTTATCAATGGCAAAAAAATGGGGTATTTCCACTCAGGTATTTGTTACGTATCGTTAATTAGTTTAAATGTTAACTTATCGAAGCTTCCGCGTCTTTATTAGATTCTTTAAATATACCTTCATTATTTCTGCTATGGTCTCGTGAAAAAAATGTAGGCTATTTTTGCGCTGATTGTAATTTCCAACTAATTAAGTTCTGCTGGTTTTATGGTATTGGCTCATCGTATTGTTGGCTTGCATTTGACCAATAGGTAGTGATGGCCCAGTGGTTAAGGCCTTGTCTCTCATGCAGGAGGTTGTGGGTTTAAAATCCAGGCAAGTGACTTTTTCAATTCATATGTAGGTGCCTTCCGAGTTTATCTTGGACATTACTGACGTCGGTGAAGGAAATCGTCGTGAGAAAACCTGACCTTATAGTTAACTAGCTTTTGCCCGTGGCTTCGCTCGCATTAATTTAGAATTTGACAAAAGATTCTAATATAATTCAATCATGATTCGAAAGACACGTGGCGCCATCTATTATCATAATAAAGTTATTATTGTTTTCCTCGGGAACAGCACTTTTTTTCGGGATTAAAGGTACCCTATATCCGTTTCGGTACACCTGACAAAGTATATGCAAAATCTCAGGATGATCGGTTCAGTGATATGCGTGAAAAGGTAACAAACAAACTTACTATCGCATTTATGATATTAGTTAGGATACTAGCTTCTACCCGCGACTTCGTCCGCATGAAATTTCTTGTTTCCCCGACCCAGCTGGTTGCATCGTTTTCACTTAGGGTCAGTTCACACCGAGACCCGACGCGACGCGACGATACTGGAAGAGGCCAGTGATTTCGCGCTGCGCCGCGCGCCGCCGCGATACGCATCGCAACGGCGCGAGGCGCAGCGCTGCCCGGCGCAATGTATCTGAACTCTCACAATGCAATGTGTACCTTTTCGTGTAGATAATAAAGTATATTTTGAGTCACTCTTTTAAAGCGTGCGCGCAGCGTCGCGTCGCGTCGCGTCTCGGTGTGAACTGACCCTTAGCGTTCTTTTTGCTCGTCTCCTAAGAGTCGCAGCGTGATGCTAAATAGCCTTCATCAAGAATTGGTCTACATAACACATCATAATCAGCCTATAATGTTCCCACTGCTGGGAAACAGGCCTCCTCTCTGTGGGAGGGAGTGAGCCAACAGTGGAGGGAGGGTGGGAGAGGGTGGTGGGGAATTGGACTATCAAATGCAAAAATATTTTTTCAAATCCGACTGGTAGTTCCTGAGATTGGGTAGCGCGTTCAAAAAGCTTTATTTTTAGTATAGATTTGTACACATTTAGAAGAAAATGTCCGTAAGTCGATTTGAATAAATGACTTTTGATTTTTTGAGTCCGGATTCAAATGACAAGGCCCGAAACACTCCAGACGGGGGCGAAGAACCCAGACGTGAGGACAAAATCCGGGCGAATGTAATCCTAGACCCATAACGACGATCCTAAAGTGTACTGACAGCTGTCATAACAAGCAATATGCGAGGGAAAGACGTTGTTTATGGAAAAAAAGCAGAGATAATGGCGAAAACTCTCGCGTTTCTTGTAAACATTGTCTGTGTTTGTATCCACCGGTCGTGTGTTGATATAACATGGGGCTGCTTTCTCAAACGTTTTGTTGCCTACCATTGGTACTTATGTCGGTAGTACAAAATTTTACACGCACGTTAAACTGTTGGTCCCGGCTGTCATTTGTGGATCTTTGACAGTCGTTACGGGTCGTCAGAAGCCCGAAAGTCTGACAACCAGTCTTACCAAGGGGCATCGTATTATCCTTTAGTAACTGGGTCAGATAGGCAGTCGCTCCATGTAAAATACTGGTATTCAGCCGCATCCGGTTAGACTGGAAGCCGACCCCAACATAGTTGGGAAAAGGCTAGGCAGATGAGATGATGATCAAACAAAATTTACATGAACAGTTAAGGAATAAACCAGTAGTGATGGTCCCAGTGGTAACGGTCGGGACTTACCGAGTTCTAGGTTGGCGCTTTACTTTGTGTAAACTATTTCATCACCACTGCTCTCAAAACGGTGAAGGAAAACGTCGTAAGGAAACCGGCATGTCCTAGAACCAAAAATTCGAAGACATCGTGGCATCTATCAACCCGCACTGCCTCACTCCCTCTCACAGAGAGGAGGCCTGTGTCTGGTCTCAGCGGTGGCCCGGCTTTCATTCGTAGATCTTTGGCAGTCGTTACGGCCTGGGTAGTTAGGACCTCGAAAGTCTGAGAACCAGTCTTATCCAGGGTTAAGTATCGTATTACCCCATTTACCCCGACACTAGGCTGTGGAGGTCAGATAGGCAGTCACTCCGTATAAAATACTGGTATTCAGCTGCATCTGGTTAGGATGGAATCCGAATCCAACATGTTGGGAAAAGGCGGGCAGATGGCGATGAGAGACCTTGTATGGAGGAGAAAGACATGTTGCGCCGACCCCAAATAAATTAGGATAAGGGCAGGAGAGAGTACTAGAAGAAACAGTGGGGTTTTAGTCGGTAGGAGTCCGACATAACCCTCCGTTCTTCCCAGACGGTATCCATGAGGATTTCCCCACGATAAAACAAAGGAGAATGGTGATGATAAATGATGATGAACATGGTAATAGTTTCCACATTATACATAAAATACATAACAATATAAAGACTGTATTTCGTAATAATTGAAGCACGTGTGCCCTTACTTGAACGTTGACCCCCACTTGTAGCATGTCGTCACCACTCGTTGGTCTGATAATATGCTTTGTGCACGGGTGTTATCGAGTTATCTGCCAGTTTCGCTAATGTAATGTTTATATTATTGATTTAATAATACGTGCAGGAAAGCATGCTTTGATTCCACTGACGTATATTATACAAGTACGCTGGACATCATACTATCGATGACAAAATGAAGACATTTGATTTTCGCCATTTTGGCGCTGATAGCATCGTGAGCGTCTGTGGAACTAATATTATTGATCGTGAGTTTTACAAAATACTTATACCCTCATGAGTTGTTTTTTGTGCCGATTCAAAGCGCCCCGCTCGAGCGTCTCAGGAACTAAAATTGACACAATGCCGCAAATGGTCGTCGTTTTGTTTTTGGTACGTCTCTGATGATTTAGGTCTAAATCGTGGAATATGATTTTTTTGTGTATTTTGTGTTTACTACGAGATATTTAGAACATATTTATCATGAGAGTATGCGCATTTTGTAAAACTCACTATCAAAAATATTAGTTCCATGGACGCTCACGTTGTTATCAGCGCCAAAATGGCGAAAATCAAATATCTTCATTTTGTCATCGATAGTATGATGTCCAGCGTACTTGTATAATATAGGCCGGCCAAGTGCGAGTCTGACTCGCATTTGGCCGGTTTTTTGAGAACACGGTCATTTAACCATTTCTATTTGACTTGGTTTCCTAATTAACTACCAGAGTTAATCATGCTTCGTGCTTATAACCTACTTTTCATATCAGCGACAACATTTAGCAATATACTCGTAACAACCCAAAGATTATTATTTGCATGTCCGTAATACAAAATAGATAGGAACAGAAGGTCAACTCTATACAATGAACGAAAACAGGGGGCAATTTTTGTAATTTTAAGAACTTTCACAGTCTGATCTCAGTGGCCAATCTGTCACAAATACCTCTAATTTCCCTACATTTTTGACAAGTGTTTGACATTGATTGTCTCTGAGATCAGAAGGCGTATTCTCGTAATTTAAAACGTTGAAAATCTAGTCGCAGTCTCATCTCGGCGACAAACAAATGTCAAAAACTTGTCAAAATTTAAGGAAATTAGAGATATTTTTGACAGATTGAGACTGAGATCAGACTGTGAAAGATCTTAAAATTACGAAACTTCCCCTTAGATTGCGACTAGATTTTGAACGTTTTTAATTACGGGATTTTGCCTCCAGATGATCGCACACGTATGATCTTTTTTTTTTTCTTGGTGCGAAATCATCATATGACTCTCCCGCTCTGGGCGGAGCGGGAGGGCGTGTCAGACTTTTACTGACTAAAACCCACCCGTGTTCCTTCAGTTGTCTATGCCACGGGCCACGGTGAGATTTCGAACAACCCGCGGCCCTGGCAGGCATCGGCCCTAGTGGACCCCGTCAGTTCGTGCTGACAACTTGGGCAATGGGCAGCTCGCCGCCCGCAAGTCGGCGCCTACGGTGGCCGGGAGTCGGCTGGTGACTCCAGGGCGTCTCCTGCGGCGAATAGGGGCGTGAGGGCGCAGAGATTGCCTCTCCCTCACGCGCTCCGCCTCCTCCTTTGCGAGCATTACTGCTTCGTAGGACGTGACGGCTTCCCATGCATTCTCGCTCCGTACCATGGCCTGGATCAGGGCCGGACGCGAGAGATCGCCGCCGCCGATTGCCGCCACGAGGACGCGGTGGTGTTCCGCCCAAGCCGGGCAGAACTCCACCGTATGCTCCACCGTGTCCCCCGGGCGATCCACACAGTGGTGACACCCTGGCGTTTCCTCCCGCCTTATCCTGAACAGGAACCTCCCGAAACAACCGTGTCCGGTGAGGACCTGCGTCAGGCGGAAGGTGAGGGCGTCGTGGCGCCTCTCCAGCCACTCCTCAAAGAGGGGATTTAGTAAAAAACTGTTATTTTGACATCACAAACGGGCACTTCAATTTTATTTATTTGAATAGATATAGATTGTAAATTGTAAATTGTAATTCATAATCAATTACAATCTATATCCTACTTTCGCTCGTTGTATTGTATGTAGCTGACCTTCTGTATGTATTCATTCTGTGTCCATACAATGTTCTGTCGATCACAACGTGTTCGTAACTCAGTGTACGTAATTGCTTTCTGCCGCGATAATTATTAATTGCTAATTGTTAATTATTATTACCACTATAATTGTCTTGTCGTTGCGAATTATGTGGCACTTGATTTTATTGGTCAAGTGTAATGGAGATTTACTGACAAGTTAGGTGTTTCTAGAGTACATATATATATATTTTAAATAATTTCAAGTTTACCATGAAACCATCGGTGATGTTTCACTAAGCAAATAAAAATTGGGAATATCATATTTTGTAAATATCAAATTTTGTGAACGTCCTATTTTGGCAATATCATATTTTGAGAACGTCCTGTTTTGGCAATATCATATTTTGAGAACGTCCTGTTTTGGCAATATCATATTTTAAGAACGTCCTGTTTTGGTAATATCATATTTTGGGAATATCATATTTAGGCAATATCATATTTTGAAAACGTCCTATTTTGGCAATATCATATTTTGGGAATATCATATTTTGGCAATATCATATTTTGAGAACGTCCTATTTTGGCAATGTATATTTTGGGAATATCATATTTTGTAAATATCATATTTTATGAATATCATATTTTGCGAATATCATATTTTGTGGTAACGGCCACGTAGGTTCGAACCCAGACAGGGAGAGCAGTGGTGGCCCAGTAGTAACGGCCGCGACTTACGAGTTGAAGGTCGTAGGTTTGAACCCAGACAGGTGCTTTACTTTGTGTAAATTATTTCATCATCACCACTGCTCTCAAAACGGTGAAGGAAAACATCGCGAGGGAACCGGCATGTCCTAGCATGACATGTGACATCTACCAATCCGCACTGGACCTGCGTTGTGGATTACGGCCCACTCCCTCTTACCAAGAGGAGGTCTCAAATCGTTTATTGCATTGGTTTAGGTCTGTGTCCCAGCAGTGGGAACATTATAGGCTGATTATGTATGTAAATAGCATATTACGGAACCGAGGTTAGTTTTCATAACATGTATAATGTATTTAAATATTCCTTTAAAACCCCCATGGAAATCGGTATCGCGGTTAGGTAAAACAGCAGGGACTTTGTTTGTAACATTTATTTTTATTTCAAAACCACAAAAGACAGTTGTGTACTTATTGGAAACAGATTTTTCCTCTTTAAAATAGTTGTGGTCAAATTAACTTTTGTGGTAAGGTACAGTATGACCACAGAACAGATAAAAGTAGTTAGAAGGGCCTTGTGGGCGGGGCAGGCGCGCCGCACTTTTGAGCAGACGCTCAAAAGTCAACCGAAATTTGAATCACCGGTCAACAATCGCGCTCTTGTTGTGACAGCGTTCGGAGCTCCGCGGAAAAAAAGAATTATGCCGTCTTGCGCTATTAGAACGTGTCGGAAAAGAAGTTAGGAGTGTAATGTGGCCTGAGGAGGGATTTCTTTTCACCGGTTAGTCCAAAAACCTTAAAATACGAGTGATATTTGTAATTATTTCAAAAGTATTATGTAGTTTGTAGACAAAAACGATAAAATCGCATTCAGATGCAAAATTATACATTGCTTGCAATACATGGGTACGATCTTGTACGACATGAGCGGTCGCGCAATGTATTGCGTTCACTGCGAACGTCGCGTGCGTCGAGCCAAAATGCGCGTCGATAGTGTTGTACCAAATTGTAAACAATGTCGATATTAAGTAAGTGTATACGAATTATGTTCAGAAATTTGTATTACAATTAAAATAACTTTGTTTTTATTAACACCAATTATTGTGTAATGTGAATTATTAATTTAATTTCTTAGTTGGGTTTTCGTCTAAAATTTGGTTTGAGGTTAGTAATTTACGATGAAAAATTTTTTTTTTTAGTTTTCCAAGATAAAAGAAGAGACAAGAAAACTGTGGATTGAGACAACTGGTAGAATTGAATGGAAACCTACTAAATGTAGCACAATTTGTTCGCAACATTTTTTAGAAAATGATTATGTAATTAAAAAGTTGAAATTGAGTCTAAATTATTGTTGAATATTAAAATATTCTTGTATTTTTACTTGTGTCATTTATTTGCTTATGTACTTACTTTAGCCCATGTCTTTGTACGCTTGAATGACGTTAATCACGGACACAGAGCCCAGAAGGCCAATTCTTGTAATTAAAAAAATTCAAAATCTAGTCGCAGTTTCATCTCAGCGCCAAAAGGCAATGTCCAAAACTGGTCAGAAATGTAGGGAAATTAAAGGTGTTTTTGACAGATTGAGACTGAGTTAAGACTGTGAACGTTCTTAAAATAAAGAGAATTGCCCCTCTTAATTAATCCTTACCAAATAAATACGTTACTCATCACAAGTATTTAATTTTGAACAAAATTGCCCTTGAAGTCATTGGATTTCAATGAATATCTTAGGAGATGTCATGGTTTTAAAATAACTCCGCAAGGCGGCCGGTCATTAGCTTCCTATAGTAATGTACTAACTAAGTGATAATCGTAAGTAATACTCTTAAAGTAATGGAATATATGTATGTGTCAGCGGGATTGTTCGAAAGGGTTACCGCTACCCCGGAACATAAAGGGCGAAGGAAGGAACATGGGTGGGTTTTAGTCAGTAAGAGTCTGACACTCCCTTTCGCTCCACCCAGAGCGGGAGCGGTCATTTGATGATTTCCCACCAGAAAAAAAAAATGGAATATATGTATTATTTTAATAGGATTTTTCCTAAAATTAACGCGAGTGAAACCGGCGGGCATAGCTATTATTCATAAATTAACATGATGAAGTTAATAAATACATTTTTCACAGAGTAATTCACAATAAACTAATTAGATTATATTATGTTAATTCGACTTAGCATTCGAAATGGCCGTGAAATTTAAAATTTCTTTTTAGTTTTTTTGCAAATTGTAGCTTTGTTTTACATTTTATGTTATTCAAAATATTATTTTTCTTTCTTTCTATTATTATGACGTAAAACAGAGCTGCAACTAGCATAAAACGAAAGAAAATTTAAATTTCGCGGCAGTATTGGATGTTCCCCCTTAATTTCACTTCGATTTAATTTTATTTATATGTAATTAGGAAGTCCACATTATTCGTACCGTACCCGCAACTTAAAAAATTGCAAAACTTTAATTAACAAAATTACAGTAATTTTATCGATATGATTAATCGACCTTTTGGTCGCCGTAAAATATTTGAGAAACAAAATTGCTTTTACACGTGTGTGAGTGTACGTCCAGAGCAGAATTTGCGTTAGTGTGACAACCAATAGCAAACACGCGATCTAAGTGCATGTGGTTTATTTGTGTGCGTAATGCGCGTACGTATTGATCTCTTGCTTGTAGTGGAGAGTCAGAGTGGGAGACATGCGGCGACAGGCGTTCTAATACAAATCAGGAACTATTTCCATTCTATCCTCTTTTATCTGTTCTGTGAGTATGACTGTAAACTATTGTTTTATTATGTGCTTCAACTAACTACTTGAACAGACATAGGTGCCTACCATATATACAAGGTGGCAGGGATTATTTCTATCTAACCCAATGAGACTTTTAATAAAAAAATTGTAAATTCACTTGTTTCACTTAAAACAGCAATGTAAATAAAACTCGAAGGGCAGCGCGCGGTATCGCGGTAGGTAGCGCGCGCGCGCCATCCGCGGAGCGTTTTGATCGCGTTGTTTGCAATGCATTGCGCACTCAAAATTGTCATTTTTTTAAACCGGTTATTTTCGAGATGAATGACTTTCGTAATTTTATTTATGGCATCAGGTGTAACCTTTTCACGACGTTTGCGCGTCGATGTCCCTGCCACCCTGTATACTATGTCGCAGCCAACTGGTTTAGTTTACCGTTTAGTTAACCGCCTAGCATTTTAATTAAACGGCGGCCGTTCAACTAACGGCCTGAATGATGTTCAATAAATTATAGTTTAGGTTGGAACTGTAACCAATCACGCGCGTGCCGAATCGGTCGCAGTAACTAAGCCAGGACACCCCAACCAAATGGGTTAGGTTAGAACTGTGATCAACCGCGTGCGAGCCGAGAGAGTGAAGCGAGGCGAGCACTACTTCCAAAGGCCAGGCGGTTGACCAAACGGCTAATTTAACCAGTTGGCTGCGACAGATATACTGTTTTTTATACGTCTATGGTCATTGGAGTAGCTAGGGATCTTGTCTCGGGGGGGGCGGGCAGACGTCCAAGTGAACTAACCACAGTTATATAATGAGGGATCATAAATGTCACCTCGTAATAAATAATCCCACCAAAAACATTCCATGTAAAGTAGGTTGCCAAGACTTAAATAACGCTGTCACTGTTAAAAAGTTAACAGATCTAATGTAGAGCCAAGTCCCTAACTCTACAAACCTGATATCTTGGTCAAAATGAACGGCTCTAATAAAAAGCGATTAAACAGTAAGTAAATCTTCAATACTGTCGATTTTTCTAGGATGGGCAAAGAAGTTTCTACGGTAGGCATTGCCCACCTTGCCCCCCCCTAGCTATGCCCTTGTCTATGGTGTCCTGCCTATCGTCGCTTGTGTTCTAACACCACGTAAGTCAAAAATAATAACTTTACAGTATAGTGAAAAAACTGCATAATTTTACCTACATAAGATAATGACAATACTATTTTGTAATTTGTGTACACTTCAAATTGGATCTATTAAATATGTAACTTTATTTTTTATTAGATCTATGTAAAATGATGCTATTTTGTCACTCTCCTGTAAAGTTGATATTTTTGACTTACGTGGTGTTAGAATTTAAGCAGCGCTAAGTAGGTCTGTTATTTGCCGTTTACCAATATGAACAGTAGCAATGGCTTTCATTTTGACAGTTCAACAACATCCATTGCGTTATTTACGTTGTTGAGCAGACAATTTTTTCAGACATGAAGCAATGGATTAGCAATATCCTTCAAAATCATTCAGATTTTGGTTGTTAGTGTGTAACGCACTTACCCCATAGATGTATTAACGCTTTTTTATTGCTGTATGGGCCTGCTCTTGACCTGGATCACGCCTGATGGAAAGCGATGGATGAGGTCTATGATGGAACGAGCGTGCCCTGAAGATGCAGTTCACTCTTGCTTTGAAGGCAGGCGGGTAAAATGTGGGGGGAAACGCAACCGAACGGGGACGTAAACATAGCAAAAGGAGTATGTAAGGATCCTAGCAGGTCAGCGGGATTGTCCGAATCAGCGGGATTGTCCGAAAGGGTTACCGCTACCCCGGAACATAAAGGGCGAAGGAAGGAACATGGGTGGGTTTTAGTCAGTAAGAGTCTGACACTCCCTTCCGCTCCACCCAGAGCGGGAGGGGTCATTTGATGATTTCCCACCAGAAAAAAAAGGGATCCTAGCAGGTGGCTTTCTGTAATTACTGCCTACCCCCAAGGCATACGCTATGTATGTAATATCTATTCAAATTAATTCCTCAAATTGATGTTATTTCAAGTTCAAACAAATATCAACTTTAAAATAATGGTAATTAAGTTGATTTCAGAGTGACTAGCACTATTGAAAAGTTATAAAAATATTTGAAGTTTGTAGCGTAAACTGAACTTTAATTTGTAGATTTAAAGTTATTTTTCCGTAAACTCATATTTGTTTACATGTTTGGCAAATAAATCGCGAATGCAGTTTTTGTGAGGGGTGTATGTGTGTGTGTATTGTTGAGAAAACCCCGCCGTAAATACACATACTCGTAATTATCGTACAAGTACCTGCGTGTTCAAATATACTTGTATCGTTAATGCAAATAATGGTGTTTTCAACATTTCATAGAGGACGGCCTCCTGATAATACACTATAAATATTTAACAGCTCTTGACGCGACAACGGTGTGTTTCAATGTGTTTATTTTTAGTTATTACTCCATGTTTGTTTTTGGTTATTTTTGCTTGTATTTGAACACTTGTCGCGTCTACAAATGGTCGTTAAGTTCGGTGATATCAGAAGGGCAATTCTCGTAATTTTAAGAACGTTCACAGTCTGATCTCAGTCTCAATCTGTCAAAAATACTTTTAATTTCACTACATGTTTGACAAGTTTCTGACATTAATTGTCGCTGAGATGGGATTGCGACTAGATTTTGAACGTTTCCAATTACGGGAATTGGTCTTCAGGTTCTCCTGCAGCCTAATTGCGTAACCATTTTCGGCAAATGATTGAGATTAATTGGTTTCGTTTCGATCGCTTTTTATTTCATTTTACGATTTTCTTAAGCCCATATCGTTCACTCTTTAGCGTTTCAAACCAACAGCGGTTGCTATTACATGATAGTGGAGTTACGCAATACGAAACTCATAAAATGAAACAAAAAGCGATCGATACGAAACCAATTAATCTCAATCATTTTCCGAAAATGTGATACGCAGTTAGGCTGCTGTATGGATCAGAATGTTGGACCACAAAAGGGATGAATAAAAGGCAATTGCATGTAGCTAAGATGACAAAGCTAAAAGGGAGGTGTGGTGTTACACGAATGGATAGAATAAGAAATGAGTACATAAGAGGAAGTCTGAAAGTGGCACCGGTAACTGGAAAGTTGTGTGGAAATCGGTTGTCCTGTCGAAAAGGGAGCATCTTCCGACCAGACGGGTGCCGTGTCTGGTGGGGTTACTGCCCGACGATTGATGTCGAGACATTGTATATATGCCAACGCGGTAAACTCTGCTTGCGCGATGCAGGATTTTGCGTGAGGTCAATGTGATGTTTAGTTCGCATGTGGCGATGCAGATGCCGCCACAAAGCCTTTTGCCCAATAAAAGGTTATTACCCCAGGCGCCTTCAGACGAGACAAGTAATAGACACACTTTGTAGTTAGTTGTGTATTTCTTTAACCCAGTTTGGCTTTTATTGTGTGATTGAAAAGCAAATATGGATCTATATGTGTGCACATACATAGTGCACATATCTACATACAAAATAAACTCACGCCCTCGGTATTTGGAGGTAGGCAGAAACTACAGAACGCCTTTTGCTTCTTTAACGTTCATACAGTCATACACGCACGCCCGCCTGTTGTGAGTACTACGCAAGTACGCACCTGATCTTTCTAAGGAACATCAATAAGGTGTGAAGTGTTAGCCATTATCTTACTGGTCGTTTATTCTTATGTATTCTAAAATGCCAACGTCCAAGGGTCAGTTCACACCGAGACGCGACGCGACGCGACGCTGCGCGCACACTTTAAAACGACCTACTGCACCGCGCAACGTATTCTGAACTCTCACAATGCAATGTGTACCTTTTCGTGTAGAAAATAAAGTATATTTTGAGTCACTCTTTTAAAGTGTGCGCGCAGCGTCGCGTCGCGTCGCGTCTCGGTGTGAACTGACCCTTATTGTCTGCTAAAATGCCTTTACATTAGTGCGTTCAAAACTCGAGAATGAAATCCAATACAATCCGCCATTGCCTTATTTATTTTGTTGAACAGACACATTTTTCGAATATATGAAGGAATGGATTAGCAATATCCTTCAAAATGATTCAGATTGTGATTGTTAGTGTGCAAAGCAATTAGGATGCAGTTTTTGTTTCTTAATAAAACATTATGAAATACCCTGTAACTTTTATCATTGAGAAAATACATACAGCAAATATTAGTTGTCGGCAGTACAAATACACTTGTACTGATAACAGTAATGTTGTTTAGTTAACAAACATTGTTGCTAATAAATAATTACTTAGCGAATCCCTGTGTCTGTTTGATAAGTATCTAGAATATCATTGATAAGTTGTTGTTTTGCTAAATTCTTAAAATTCTAAGGCCCTGCTTAGGGCTCGTACAAATAGGGCTATGAGTAATAGGGTGTAAATAATAATAATAATAATTGTGAAAGACGGCACGGTTGACATCTGTCGGGCATGCCACCGGCCGGGGGAATCAATCAGGCATATTATCTCCGGGTGTTCTCGTCTAGCTAACGGAGAGTACTTGCATAGACACAACCTTGTAGCTAGGATAATACATCAGCAACTTGCTCTGAAATACAACCTTGTGGAATCGGAGGTGCCGTACTACAGGTATGTGCCCGACCCAGTTCTCGAAAATGGAAATATCACATTGTACTGGGATCGATCCATCATCACTGACAGGACTATTGTTGCCAATAAGCCTGATATAGTGGTGGTGGATCGATCAGAGCGGCGCGCAATGATTGTTGACATAACCGTCCCGCATGATGAGAACCTCGTGAAAGCCGAGAAAGATAAACAAATCAAGTATCTTGACTTGGCTCGCGAGGTTGTCGACATGTGGCATGTGGACTCAGCAATCATTGTGCCGATAGTCGTGTCAGCCAATGGGCTAATAGCCAAGAGGCTCGACCAACACCTGAGGAGGCTCTCGTTGGGCAGCTGGATCAAGGGCTTGATTCAGAAAGCGGTACTTCTGGACACAGCTCGCATTGTCAGGAGGTTCCTTTCTCTGGAGCCCTGACCGCCGGTAGCTTGGATCCTGTTCCCGATACCGGTGGGCTACTATTTTTTATATTTTTAAATGTTTTTTTATCTTTTTGTTTATAAAAATATTTAAAAATTAATTTGTAAGTACCTATGTAAATGAAATAAAGGAAATAATAATAATAATCTTTATTAATTCAGACTACAATGGTCTACAGTGTTAGTAACAAAGATAGCTTAGCCTATTAACTAAAAAAGAACGGATCCGGTTTGTAATCGCCCACACCAGCGGACTATCTGCCCGGGCGGCTATTGATTGCAGAATAGTGTTGGAACTGCCACGCAGCCTGCGGAGTAGCGAGGCAGATTTCTTTCGCCAAAGTGCATCAAATCCGTCAGTGCGGCGTCTGCAAACATTGTCGAGGCACTACAGAAGCGCGGCAATCGCAACAATACCCTGAATGCGTTATTATATTGGTAAAGCTCGCTCGTCCTCTTTGGAACAGGGAAGATGCTTTATCTAGCCATTTGGTTGCGTCTTGAAAGAGGGGTCGTGGCTAAGTAATAAAAACCGCACGGGTCGATCGATCGGGTTAAGCTAGCCACGGTCGGTCCCATGGATGGGTGACCGTCTTTACATACCGAGACCTCTCCGTGGCTCGGAAAGCACGTTAAGCTGTTGGTCCCGGCTGTCATTCGTGGATCTTTGACAGTCGTCGAAATCTGACAACCATACTGGGGTATCGAGTAACTGGGTTGTGGAGGTCAGATAGGCAGTCTCCACGTAAAATACTGGTATCCCCCCCATACTGGCATTACCCCAACATAGTTGGGAAAAGTTTAGGCAGTTTTTTTTTGTTGCGTCCTGAAAATTAAAATTAGGAAGTAATATTATGGAACTATGTTGCAATCAGCATTCCGCTATCATTACGCTATTTTTTTATCTCGAATACTACTGAAAAACTCTGATAAAGTTATCACTGAATCTTACGTATCACGGAAGATGTTTGATCTTCAGTCGTCATTTCAGCGAAAATAGTAAATAAATAATCTAATCTCGTCTGTTTTGAGACTTCCGACTGCTCTTTGTGGTAAAGGCCGCGACTTACGACTTCGAAGGTCGTAGCTTCGAACCCATACAGGCGCTTCACTTTGTGTAAATTATTTCATCACCACTGCTCTCAACACCTTAAAGCAAAACATCGTAAGGAAACCGGCATGTCCTAGAACCAAAAATTCGAAGACATTTGACATCTACCAACCCCTTTCCCTCTCACCGAGAGGAGGCCTGTGTCCCAGCAGCGGGAAAATTATAGTTTGATTATTCTCGTCGGGCAGTTGCCCACAAGACACGACACCCGTCTGGTTGATCCTTCATTTTCTATGAAGGACGAGTGAACTTTACACCCTGTTACTCATGTCTCTATAGATCTATCGAAGAAAACTTCATCGTCAGCCACTGTTGGATATGAGCCTGTTCCGTTACACGTAATTTAATTTGATCCTCGGCTGCTCTTGTCCGGGTAATACCAGCCATATTACAAAGATCGTTCGTCCACCCATTCATCTATCGCAGATAAAAAGGCTGATTTTAAAACCCACAATCCATCCGCCCCTGATAACTGTGTCAATACTTCAGAAACCATGATTCACGAATCCATGCATCATTCAACGTTTCCAACAATGACGGCGCCACAGATAATGTCAATATTAAATGTCAGTAACTGATAGGAGTGATAGATTTTATAATAATAAAATGTATGTGCGATAACCATAGCATTAATACTGGATGGATGAAATGGCGGCAGATCACGGGAACAATCTGCGACTCCCGCATTCCCCTTAAACTTGAGGGGAAGATATATAAAACTATGGTGTTGGACCTGCTGCCTTGTATGGATCAGAATGTTGGGCCACAAAAGAGATAAATGAAAGGCAGCTGAGACGAGAATGCTAAGAGGGATGTGTGGTGTTACACGAATGG
Source organism: Apamea monoglypha (assembly GCA_911387795.2). NCBI lineage: Eukaryota > Metazoa > Arthropoda > Insecta > Lepidoptera > Noctuidae > Apamea > Apamea monoglypha. The sequence goes on from OU426942.1 coordinate 7,570,564, forward strand.
ATAGAATAAGAAATGAGTACATTAGAGGAAGTCTGAAAGTGGCACCGGTAACTGAAAAGCTGTGGGGAAATCGGTTGTCGTGGTATGGGCATGTGTTACGGAGGAATGAGGAAAATGTCATGAGGAGAGTTTTGAGTATGCATGTCGATGGCTATAAGAGTAGGGGAAGACCTAAGAAACGATGGATGGAATGTGTGAATGATGATAGAGAAGTATGGAAGAAAAACACATGTTGCGCCGACCACAAGTAAATATAGATAAGGGCAGGAGAATGATGAATGAAGGATGTTACAATGTTGAATGAGAGTTGTATTGATTATTCTAATGACTATAATTCCGTAAATAAATGTTTGCTACTGACGCGAATCATATTTCGATCAGCATAACACCGAAAACTGACTCAAATTGCAAAAAAAACGTTGAATAATTTTAATTTCACGGACTACCGTTGCACTTTCGCCTTAAACGGCCATGGTAAGTGTCATTTAGTCAATCATGATCCAGTTTTGGGCTGGCCACATCTGCGTCATGTAGGAGCAGTAATACCCAAAAACCACCACCACACAGTGGATCGCAAATAGAAAGAAAGAAAAAGTATTTATTGCGACTCGTACAGGAAGATCACAAACTAAACACAGTGAAAAATAAAAATAAAAAACAAATTATATAAAAAAAGAAAAATGAAACAGAAAATCCTAAAAGAGGCCAAAAGACTCCTATCTCAGCATGATGCCAATAGCAGGAAACGACGCGACAGGCCCAGAAAAAGATGGCGGGATGAGCTGGACTCCTTAAAACTCCTCCTTGGCCCACAATCGCAGTAGACCGGAAAGAGGGAAGGGAGGCCCTGTAGTGGGACAACACAAGCTTATAAATAATACACTCCTCAAGCACCTCAGGACATGTTGCCTCCTTCACCCTTGTCACTACTTCACTATGTGCTAGCGACGGTTTCCGGGGGCCCATTATTGAGTGTGCAAGTCACCCCCTGCCATTGTATCTGTGAATATTATATTATCATAGTTCAAGGTAACCGACCTACTATAGCCACCCAAACCCATAGCCCAATATATTTTGGTTTCCATGTTCTGCGCGTAAATAATATATGTAATAGTCTTGCACGAACCGGAGGTTGTCCTTAGGTGCACTTGCATAGTGCATACAGGGATGATCGTCGGTTGGTGCCACATTTCATTACAATTTTCTAAGGGGCCTCTGCGAGTTGGCTTCGGTCCCTCGCTCGTACGCCTTCCAAAGGTTCGAGACCCCAGGTTGTCCCGAGATATGTCAAAGGCATTGAAATAATGGTAAAAAATTGACTGAACATGACATTGGAATATAGACCGTAGAACTCAAGTTTAAGCGACCGTGGTAACTGTCATTAAGTTGATGAAGCAACGTTAATTTAAAACGATTTGAAAGTGAGGTTAACCAGTTAGTGAAAGTTTAAAGCAAAACATTTGCTACCTTAAGAGTTGAAAAGTGTTATGGTTTCGTAATTTCACTTGAGAATTTCAGTTTAGATTGGAAGCTTTCAACAAAACTGTAAATAAAACGAGTAAATATTAACTTTATTTCCAAATTTTGGAGAAATTTTAGGTTTTTGTGGTGCACGCACTTGTACAATTAACTGAATTTGTAAATTGTAAAGTTTTGTGGTATAGGGCCCTGAAGTCCTAGGGTCGGGGAAACCACGCGATGTCGAGCTTGCGACTACTAGACCAGCGAGGCAGTAATTTGTGTTACCGGTGCAGACACTGGAGGATCATACATGACTCTGCCCTGGGGTGTAAATGTGGTGCTGTTCCTGCTGTGGTTTGTACATACAAACACTTTACACGTCAATCATATTTTTATCAACTAGATGAGGTCGGCGTTTCCTATCTGACTACTCTGAAAAGAAAGGCCGAAATAAACTAAGAGGTCACAGTCTCTTTTAAAGTCCAGACATAATCTTGGTCAAATCATATGAAGACCATGTAGATTGGTGTCTGAATTGGTTTTTTGAAGAAAGGACCACACAGATTGAGTGGACCTGTCCAGTCAGTGCACGCATTTGTCAAAAATCGTGCAGCTCAACTCAAAACTTGAGCTCAACAATTCGACGAACAATACCAAAGAAAGGACATACGATGGGACACGTAATATCGTGTCCTGCGTGTCCCGTCGTCTGCACGTTACAGGACGAACGCTACTGATGGCGACAAACACGTAGCCGAGGTTTGGGCCGAGTCCATTTAGTTCAGGGTTTAAGATTGCCATCAACACGATAAGAAGAAGATCTTCTCCTTATCGTGTCGATGGCAAAAATAACAGGAAAATATGCATATAGTTTTTATATTTTGTTTGGGCCAAAATTCAGCAACGCGAATACCGATACTGACGCAGCCGTGAGGTCCTCACGTGTGCAGGTGACAGGAATAATATGAAAAATCCTATATCCTACTTAATATTATACATTCGAAAGTTGGTATGGATGGATGGATGTTTGTTTGTTTGTTACTCTTTCACGCAAAAACTACTGAACGGATTTGGATGAAATTTGGCACACAGATAGTTTATAACACACAGGGTACTTTTTATCCCGATATTCCCACGGGATCGAAAGTTATGCGGGCGAAACCGCTGACGCAGCCATTAGGTCTTCACGTGTGCCAGGGCATAAGGCGCAAGATGGGAGGTGAGCCATTGTCTATGAAGGGCTTTGCCTATTTGTGAAACTATTGCAAAAATTACGACATTTTATGTACTTTCCTGTTTTACATAATCTGTTGAAACATGTGTTATATTTAGTTCACCATTTACCTCAACCGATTCTTAGTCATATGAGATGAAAATGACTCATTAAATAGCCATGTGAACAGTGAATAGTATGGGTAATTACCTACCGTCAATACAAAATGACTTACGGTACTTGTACTGCTAGTAGGTAAGGCACCTGTCTCGGTGGCTGCGAATATTTATTTATTTAACCATATTTATGTACACACTTATAAGGGGCTGTTAATTTATTACGTAAGACGATTTGAGGGGGGAGGGGGTCCAAACAAGTCTTATTTTTTCTTATATGGCGGTGGGGGGTCAGAAATTGGTTAAAATAGCCTTACCTACGTAATAAAAGGACAGCTCCTAAACAGACAAGAAGAAAGAAACAGTAAAATACGATCAAAGGTGGTGCTTATTTCTAAAGAAATCTCTTCCAGCATACCTGCGATAGGAGAGAAGATAGAAAGAGATGTAGACAACGTGTGTAAGAGTTGAAGGGAAATCAAAAACAATACTAAATATAACCATACAATATCAGAATATTGTATATTTAAATTAATACATACTTCGAAAATAAATATTACTAAAATATATATTTATTTATAAATTGTAATTTAAATGCTATAAAAAACGTGTGGGTAGGAATGAAGTTCAAAATTAAAATTCTAGAATTTTGAAATATTCGCTGCCGCCATTTATTATTTTTCATTTTGATCACACTATCGGCTTCAGCACCCTCGAAAACCATGAAAACGATACCCATGACGAAAAATTTGAAAATGTTTGAGCCGCCATCTTGGATTTTCATTTTGACTTCACTACCAGCTTCAGCACCCTCGGAAACCGTAAAAACGATACCCATGACGACCGTTCCAACAAAAAAAAAAACAATACAAAGTGTAAAATTACTTTAATTTCGGAAGTCGGTGGCAAAAACCGGAACTACAAAACCAAAGACACCAACTTCTGCCGGCGGTGGCCTAAGGAAAATAGTAATAGTTAAAGTATTGCAGTTTTCCGTTGTTTGTCATAATTACCTTAACTACTTGCGAAAGTGTTTTATGTTTATGAGGATTTTCCTTAATTTCAAAGTCCAACTGAGTGTACAGTCACGTAAAGAAATTGTAATACCTACTTAGTGATTTATTTTCAATTCCTTTGCAATCGCGTAATATAGTCGTAGGCACCTAAGGCTAGCTCACCGTCCGATCAGGACCAGGCCCGCGCCGGACGGTGCGTAAGAGTTCCACGCGCGCCTCAAAGAGTTGTCAGCATAATTTGAGGGGCCCCTTAGGGCCGAAGCCTGCCGGGTCAGCGGGATTGTCCGAAAGGGCTACCGCTACCCCGGAACATAAAGGGCAAAGGAAGGAACATGGGTGGGTTTTAGTCAGTAAGAGTCTGACACTCCCTTCCGCTCCACCCAGAGCGGGAGGGGGGGGGGGTCATTTGATGATTTCGCATCCGAAAAAAAAAAATATAAAAAAAGGGACCTAAGGCCACCTCTCCTGATCGCCCAGAGGACACGGTGGAGCACACGGTGGAGGTCTGCCCCGCTTGGGCGGAGCACCGCCGTGTCCTCGTAGAGGCGATCGGCAGCGGCGGCGGCCTCTCGCGCCCGGACCTGGTGCAAGCCATGGTCCGGAGCGAGAGGGAGTGGGAGGCAGTCGCCTCCTTCTGCGAAGCAGTCATGCTAGCGAAGGAGGTGGCGGGACGGATGAGGGAGAGAGCCTCCCGTCCCAGCCGCCGCGGGAGACGCCCCGGGCGTCGGGAGTCGAGCGTCGACTACCGGCCACCGTAGGCGCGGGCCTGCGGGCGGAGAGCAATGGGTAGCTCACCGTCCGATCAGGACCAGGCCCGTGCCGGACGGCGCGTAAGTGTTCCACGCGCGCCTCAAAGAGTTGTCAGCATAATTTGAGGAGCCCCTTAGGGCCGAAGCCTGCCGGGTCAGCGGGATTGTCCGAAAGGGTTACCGCTGCCCCGGAACATAAAGGGCGAAGGAAGGAACATGGGTGGGTTTTAGTCAGTAAGAGTCTGACACTCCCTTCCGCTCCACCCAGAGCGGGAGGGGTCATTTGATGATTTCCCATCCCAAAAAAAAAAAAAAAAAAAAGGCCACCTCTCCTTAACCCTTCGGGGAGTACATACTTCTTTACTATACTATTAATAATGCTGAACAGTTTGTTTGCTTGTTTGACAGCGCTAATCTCTGAAACTGACAGTCGGATTTGAAAACAGTATTTTTGCATTTGTTACCTCAATTCTTGAGGGAGGCTATTAGGCTATAGGCTATTTAACATCACGCTATGATCCTTAGGAGCCGAGGAAAAAGAAAAAAAAGTCTGAAAAAACGCTGATGCGATGCGACGAGATGGGTTACATGAAATTCCACGTGGACGAAGTCGCGGGCAGAAGCTAGTAGGTGTATATACAAGTAACCACCACCACCACCACCACCACCACTGAGGTAACCTATGGTGCACAAACTTGGTCTTTGACTAACATCCAGAAGTCCAAACTCTGCCAACGAGCAATGGAGCGCTGAGATAGCTGACACGGCTCAAAAGGCTGCCCAATATAAATGGGACTGGGCAGGACATGTCTGCCGCATGAGAAACTGTGGGCCCAAATAGCTCAGAATTGGTGCCCTGAGACAGCGACGCGGGGTCGCGGCAGACCACGTAGGAGATGGTGGGACGAGCTGGATAGGTTCCGTCAAAATTGGAAGGAGGACAGGCGAGCATTTAATAAAAAAAAAATTCATACACGGTATGTACTGTGAGGGCTTGAGGAGCCCTCTGAGGTAACGGGAGGAATCAAACAACTATAAGACTCCTTTAAGATTATATTATAAGCATGTCTTTATATATTTCTGACTAAATTACCACTCTCTGTTCTAAGCAAAAATCCTAATAGAAAATATATGACATTCGCTTGAACGTTCGAATATAACCCGCGCTAAATTATAGCCGGCCTGCATCGGCTGCATCAAATGAGGTTGCCTTCGGCAGACAAACCTCTACAGTACTTACGTAGGGTCATAATTTCAAGGTTATTTTTTATATTTATAGGGTTTCACGTTTATACCTTTTTTTGTTACCATTTTTGTTATTATTTTGTGTCGAGGGTTTTTTAAATTTTAAATTTATTTTTACACGGAGCGATTGCCTATATGACCTTCACAACCCAGTTGCTGGGTAACACGATACCCCTTGGTAAGACTCGTTGTCAGACTTTTTGGCTTCTGACCCGATTCGATAATAATTATTATCATATATTATGAATAATTTTGATTATGATATAACAGTTATGTCTACGAGTTATCGCAAAATATTCGACGATGTTATTGACCTAGATGTACAGCCAGTGTTTCTTGAGCTGCGGTCTCTAACTCAAATAATTGATACATAGGTCAGGATATAATGGTTGGTTCATAAACATTTGTACCTACTATATATACAGGCACTTGAATACAGCCATTTTGTGTTATTATTTTGATACTAGCTTGTTCTGTGGGTTTGGTTGATATACATATGTATACATATATGCATATTTATTAAAGCACCATTGTCGCATTAGTATACTGACTGCTGAGTGCGGGGTCTTAGATTCGATTCCCAAGTCGGGCAAAGTGTTATAAGTTATATTATAAGGTTCGTTTTCATCAATTTCCCAGTACTAAGTACAACCAGCACCCTAATTGACACAATCTGTATCATTGTGAAGGATATTGCTAATCCATTGCTTCATATGTTCGAAAAATTTCGTCTGCTCAACAACGTAAATAATGCAATGAACGTGGTATATGTGTTATGCGGGTTTTACACAGGTGACTTTAGGCGATTTTAGGTGTCTAAATGGCAATTCGGCTAGGCGGCAGGTGACTATCTGAGCGACTGTCTATCTGACCTCCACAACCCAGTTACTGGGTAATACGATACCCCTTGGTAAGACTGGTTGACTTTCGGGCTTCTGACTACCCGTAACGACTGTCAAAGATCTACGAATGACAGCCGGGACTAACGGCTTAACGTGCTTTCCGAGGCACGGAGGGGTCTCGGTATGTAAAGACGGTCACCCATCCATACACCAACCGCGGCAAGCGTAGCTTAACCTGATCGATCGACCTGTGCAGCTGTTATTATTTAGCCACGGGCCCCTTAAATAAATAAAATAAAATAAAATAGTCACCCCAAGTTTTATCGACCTGTATAAATGAGGTGGCGCTTCGGCTTGTTGGGCGATTTGGTTAGCGGCCAGCCGCACAGCGAAAATCTACATAGTATAAATCCCCCATTACGCAATTACCCCGCTGGACCTCATGCGCAGCAGTACCGCTTGCGACCTCTCGACCAACGAGCCAGACAGGCAAAAAAATAACTATAATTTTCGATTTAGGCTAACCACCGATTATGGGGACTGCCCCGTCGTTTAAGTAGTCTCCCCATGACGCCATGGGCTGGGCTCGCCGAAAATCAATGGCCAAATATAGACGTTGACCTTTCTTTGTAGTTAATGTAAGCCTAACGTTTTCTTTTGCGCGATCGATAAAAAGTATATATAGAAGAAATGAAACATGATCTTGATATCAGGACGGCCAGCAGTCGGTATGCATTTAAGCAGAAATTGCAGAGCTATTTTCAAAAGAAATAGCGTAGTCATCTCAATATCTCTCTCCCTTGATTTTGTATATATATATTATAAGTATGTATGTGTATATAACCTATTTATGTAATTGTTTACCTTGTTTTAAGAGTTTTTTTTATCATTGTCCCTCTCAACCAAAGCACCTGCCATCTAATCTCTTCACCACCCTTGGTTGACTGGTAGAGAATGCCTAAGGCATTAAGTCCGCCTTTGTACGTTTTTTGTGCGAAAAGTTTAAATAAATAAATAAATAAATATACAAGGAAATAAAAATACGTAATGAACAGTGTTTGGAACATAATTAATTAAATATCTATCAATTAATTAATTTATATGTCAAAAAAGAACATAAAAAACAAACAAAAAAACAATAAGAAATGGTTGACATGCGTCACATCCACGCAAAACGGCTATCGCTCAGCATTATGCTGCGGCCCTATGCAAGACAGAGCCCCAGCGCTGGTTTTCAGCGACAGCCGGCGCCGACGTAATGACGTCGTACGGTGCAGCAAACAATTATTCATCAACATGTATTAAAACAATTATTTTTATTTTTAAAGCAAACAGTTATTCGGACGCTGTAGGTACCTACTGGTACAGCGTACTTAAAGCAAAATAATACAATTTAATTTAAATGTGATAGAAACAAAAAAGAATATAAAAAAAGAAAAAAAAAAAGAATTTAGAATTCAGAAAAAAGATTTCGGGAAACCATAACTGACCATCACACATACCTATTGAATACATTGTCCATCCAAGGTCTGTTCCATAGTTCGCTTTTGGCAATTACGTGCTATTCATGGTAAATCATTGCGTAGAACAAATTGTGACCTTTATTGGATACACCTGTCCAATATGTTTTTAAAATTAATGGGCAGACATATTTATACAATTTGAGAAGGTTGATAATAAAAAGGCGGACAATAGTAGTGATTTTTCAATCATCTGATAACTTTATTCGAGGAATAATTTTGAATTTTTGACAGTTCTTCCATACAAAAACTGTCAGACGTCAATTTTATTCCACGAATAAAAATTATCGGTCGATTGTAAAATCAACCCTAAATGAAATAAGTATAGACACCAGCACATCAAGCTACTACAGTCTGTCAAATTTCTTTAATAGATTTTCAACTTTATCGATAAAGCATTAGGTTCAAAGTTAATTGGGAAAATTTGACAGTTTAGGGTAGCTTGACCTGCTGGCGTCTGCACTTACAAGCATAGCTGTTGAGAACAACAAAACAAATCAGCGTAATGTGGTAATAGCGTGACCATAGAAATATAAAAACTTAAATCTATGGGCTTGACACACATAAAATGGCAATTGGCTAGTTGACAATTTTTTTTTTATTATTTAATTTGAAGCTTTTTACCTTACCAATAGCTTGGTATAACCAGTTTTTTAGTATCTTCGGAAATTAAAAAGATATAAGCGTTCAAAACTCTCAATTAGACAGAGAAATACTGAATTGTGACATCATAGTTCAGTATCGCCATATAAATTACATGCAAACGTTCATTTTGCGAGAAAGAGATAGACAAAACGCTTTTATAAGTTATAAGTTTTTTATTTTTCGACCGATTTCAAATTTGATTTCGAATTCTGTTATCGTATCACGCATGTGAATATATTATTTACTAGAATATACAGTATTCAATATCATGCAACTACCCAATTGATTGCAATGCATTTCATTTGACAGTTAGAAAGAAATATAGAAAAAGTATTTATTGCGACTCGTACAGGAAGATCATAAAACTAAACTAATATTATAAAGATGTAAAATTTGTTTGTTTGTTTGTATGTATGTAGGCGGTAGTCTCTGGAACTACCAGTCCGATTTGAAAAAATCTTTTTGCGTTCGATAGCCCAATACTTGAGGAAGGCTATAGACTATATGACATCACGCTAAAACCGTAAGGACCCGAGCAAATAGGAAAAAGGTCAGTAAGAACGCTAAGCGAAAACAGGGTTCTAGCGCGGGCAGGCTATGCGATGTGATCGGCCGGCGGATAAGGGGCGTCCGTCGTCCGACCAGACAGGCCTGGGGGTCTACTACGAAGTGCAAAGTGCGAATGATCGGATCGAACCGACACATGGCCGAACCGAATATTATGGAACTATGCGAAAAAAGTTCGGATCGGCTCAGTTGGGTCGGGACCATAGCCAATATTCGAAAGAGTGTAGGAGTGTAGGATCGGGACCGACCGAACCAAATAGTAACTTCGTAACAGGAAACGGTCGATACCACTTCGGAGTAGACCCCCTGAGTTGGCGCCGTAGTGTTCCACGGGCGCCATTCGAGAGTGGGTGCGACCATTGTGGGAATGGCCGCACGGGTCAAGGCCTGTCGGGGGAGCGGTGAATGCTTATGCGAATCCCGCACCCCCGGCCATAGGCAGAGGTGGAAAACCGCGGTGGTTTTAGCCGGTAAGAGTCCGGCATATCCCTCCGTCACCCCCACGGTGGAAGAACTCCATGAGGATATCCACCGCGAAACCAGAAAAAAAAGGCTATGCGATGCGATGCTACGAGGACAACAAATTTCACGCAGACGAAGTTTCGGGCAGGAGCTGGTTTATTTTATGAATTTTAATAAAACTTACTGCTAACACTCATACATTCATATCGGTGCGACTTATATTCCACCAAATTCTTCTGAAGAAACCCTATCTTATTCACTTCGAAAATCTTCAAGGCACACTAGACAAGTCAGGGGGTCTACTCCGAAGTGGTATCGGCGGAATGTTCGGCCGTCTCCTGCTACGAAGTTACTATTTGGTTCGGTCGGTCCCGATCCTACACTCCTACACTCTTTCGAATATTGACTATGGTCCCGACCCAACTGAGCTGATCCGAACTTTTTTCGCATTTTTCAATAATATTCGGTTCGGCCATGTGTCGGTCCGATCCGATCATTCGCACTTTGCACTTCGTAGTAGACCCCCAGGTTCGAGTAAATTTTATTTATTTGGCGATTATAACGTACCTAACATTGAGTGGCTAGCTACTGAAAACGACGCATCTGAAGCACTATACTGTAATGGCAGCTCATCTATTTGTAGACATTAAGATAATTTTATGTCAGTACTCAATGCTTTCCAATTTAACAACTTGAAAAATGCCAAAGGACGTATTATAGATTTAATAATTAGACATAATAATTGCCATGTATACCCACCATCCTCCATATTACTACCAATAGATAATTATCACCCCCCGTTTTGTTCTACTTTTTGTTATAAATCTGAATTAACACACACGAGCGAAAATATCAAAATACAATTTTTATAAAGCTGACTACGAATTAATTAGCCAGAACTTGGGTAAAATAGATTGGGTTAGTTCCCTAAACCACGTCAGCTGACAATTCTGTAAATATTTTCTATGATGTTATTTACCGAATTATGAAAGAACATACACCTAAAGCACCCACGCGCTCGTCAAAATTCCCCGTTTGGTTCTCCGGGTCTTTTTTTTTTTTTTTCTGGTGGGAAATCATCAAATGACCCCTCCCGCTCTGGGTGGAGCGGAAGGGAGTGTCAGACTCTTACTGACTAAAACCCACCCATGTTCCTTCCTTCGCCCTTTATGTTCCGGGGTAGCGGTAACCCTTTCGGATAATCCCGCTGACCCGGAAGGCTTCGGCCCTAAAGGGCCCCTCAAATTATGCTGACAACTCTTTGAGGCGCGCGTGGAACACTTACGCGCCGTCCGGGTTCTCCGGGTCTTTAATTCGCATTTTTAGGAATAAGAATAGAACTTGGATAAAGTGGAAGGTATATGGTAACATTTCAGACTATGAGCAATGTTCTATCTTAAGGCAAAGATTTCAAGTACAGTGTAAAATCTGTTATAATAAGTATATTGATTCGGTCGAAGACAATATTACTAAAAATATTAAATACTTATGGAGTTACATCTCTAATCGAAAAGCAGATACTAGCATATCTTCAACATTGTCTTATAAAGATCGTAGCTCGAGCAATTCCACTGAGATTAGTAATCTATTCTCAGAATTCTTTCATTCAGTTTAGAAATATTCTTCCTTTGATAAAAATAATTGGCTGCCTCGGCAACTACGCAAGAGTACAATGAAAATAGTATCCTTATCAAGATTCTTATCAACGATGTTACTTTTAGTACTTTTGTACATCTGGAATTTACAAAGATAAGAAATGAACGGTAAAAAAAATATATAAACATCCAAATGGAGAACTACCTCCTTTTTGAAGTCTGTTAAAAATTACGGACTAATCTATAAAAGTATCAGCGGGATTGTCCGAAAGGGTTACCGCTACCCCGGAACATAAAGGGCAAAGAAAGGAACATGGGTGGGTTTTAGTCAGTAAGAGTCTGACACTCCCTTCCGCTCGAATCAGAGCGGAAGGGGTCATTTGATGAATTCCCATCCGAAAAAAAAAAAACTATAAAAGTAATAATTTCTCCCATTAGGGGGGTATCACATCTCCACTGAGAAACCATAGTACAGTGAAACCGCAGTATTGTCCCACAGCAGGGCAAAGGCCTCCCTTCACTCGTTCCACTTTTCCCGGTCTACTGCGATTGTGGGCCAATCCTTTGAGAAGGAGTCCAGCTCATCCCACCATCTCTTTCTGGGCCAGCCGCGCGGTCGTTTCCTGCCATTTGGGATCCACTGAGTGGTGACTTTTGCGTAGTGCTGCTCCGACATGCGACAGATATGGCCAGCCCAGTTCCACTTTAGTCCATCAGCTGTGTGTGTTCGCAGCGGAGATGTGTACAGTGAAACCGCAGTGGTTCCGCCATGACTTGTCCGTTGTACAGACACCAGGTATGTATATCAAGCTACTAAAATCTGTCAAATGTCTTTAATAGATTTTCAACTTTATCGCTAAAGCATTACGGTTCAAGGTTGATTGGGAAAATTTGACAGTTTCGGATAGCTTGATGTGCTGGCGTCTGTACGATAAGTGAAATAGAAGCGAAACTGCCTGTTTTATCGCACAGGTATTATGTTTCCGTCTTTACCCGCTTTGTTTCGCCGGTCTGCTCGGAAGCCAGTTACACCTCCGCGCTCAGCCAAGTAAACATTGAGTCCTTGGAGAATTTTGGTATCCTGCCATTGCTAGCCGGGTCATTACACCGTCTGGAAATGGGACTGCCAAAATAAAATCGAGATCCTTGGCGCCACGCGCCAGTAGTACTGGAGTAGATATCCACCAGAGACTAATGTCACGTTACCACTGACAGCGTGCTATTGGATTTTCAACGTTCGGTTCAGCGCCGACAGTTGAAAAACATGGCGTTTTTAACCGACTTCAAATAAAGGAGGAGGTTCTCAATTCGGTTGTTTTTTTTTTAATGTCTATCGGCCGATTTGCAAAATTCTTTTTACAAAAAGAAAAAAAGCAGCCGACGTCGAAAATAACTTTAATTTTGGACGTCGCGTCGGTGGCATCATCATCTGCCTAGCCTTTTCTCAACTATGTTGGGGTCGGCTTCCAGTCTAACCGGATGCAGCTGAATACTAGTATTTTACATGGAGCGACTGCCTATCTGACCTCCACAACCCAGTTACTGGGTAATACGATATCCATTGGTAAGACTGGTTGTCAGACTTTCGGGCTACTGACGACCCGTAACGAGTGTCAAAGATCCACGAATGACAGCCGGGAGCAACGGTTTAAAATGCTTTCCGAGGCACGGAGGGGTCGGTCGTGTCGGTGCCAAATAACGAAAATGCGAACCCAACGACACCGACTTTCGAAATTAAAGTTATTAGTTTTTTTTTATAATAGGTATTCGTTTAGGAATCTCATAGTGTTAGTGTAAAGTAACTTTATTTCAACTAAGTACATATAAATTACATTTTTATATATTTTATAAACAAAAATATAAAAAAAACATTTAAAAATATAAAATATAGTAGCCCACCGGTATCGGGAACAGGGTCCAAGCTACCGGTGGTCAGGGCTCCAGAGAGAGGAACCTCCTGACAATGCGAGCCGTGTCCATGTGAGTACCGTTTTCTGAATCAAGCCCTTGATCCAGCTGCCCAACGAGAGCCTCCTCAGGTGTTGGTCGAGGTTCTTGGCTATTAACCCATTGGCTGACACGACTATCGGGACAATGATTGCCGAGTTCACATGCCACATAAAAAAAGTAAAGTAAATTATTATTAATTAAACTAAAAGTTTATCTCATAATCGGTGTGTTCTGGATATACCGTTCTACCAATGTCACTTCGAATTAGGTACCAAATTTAAATGATTTGTTTTCTCTTCACAAACAATGGCATCATATAAATTTTGACAAGTTTAGAAACTAGTTTGTGAGAGACTGGTGTCTGCACTAGGAATACCTGTATAGCAGATCACCAGGGTCCCACCACACTGTATGTAAACATCATTAGTTATTTACTAAAAGTGAAGGGGATATAGGGCATAACATAAAATTAATAATAAACACACTTAATAAAAACAATAAAACAAAAGCAGAAGTAAGTGGAAAAAAAAAGGTTCACCATTGCCAGGATCGCCCAGAGGACACGGTGGAGCACACGGTGGAGGTCTGCCCCGCTTGGGCGGAGCACCGCCGTGTTCTCGTAGAGGCGATCGGCAGCGGCAGCGGCCTCTCGCGCCCGGCCCTGGTGCAAGCCATGGTCCGGAGCGAAAGGGAGTGGGAGGCAGTCGCCTCCTTCTGCGAAGCAGTCATGCTAGCGAAGGAGGTGGCGGGAAGGATGAGGGAGAGAGCCTCCCGTCCCAGCCGCCGCGGGAGACGCCCCGGGCGTCGGGAGTCGAGTAAAGACTACCGGCCACCGTAGGCGCGGGCCTGCGGGCGGAGAGCAATGGGTAGCTCACCGCCCGATCAGGACCAGGCCCGTGCCGGACGGCGCGTAAGTGTTCCACGCGCGCCTCAAAGAGATGTCAGCATAACGAGGGGCCCCTTAGGGCCGAAGCCTGCCGGGTCAGCCGGATTGTCCGAAAGGGTTACCGCTACTCCGGAACATAAAGGGCGAAGGAAGGAACATGGGTGGGTTTTAGTCAGTAAGAGTCTGACACTCCCTTCCGCTCCACCCAGAGCGGGAGGGGTCATTTGATGATTTCCCATCCGGAAAAAAAAAAAGTGGAAAAAAAGGTGATCTAATATGTGTAGGGAAAGTAGCGGCATTGACTATTTTGGATGAGTTGGTAAATTCTCAGTTGCTTTATAATCTAAATTATAAAGCAACTGAGGATTTGCAAATTCCAATATGTATTTTACTTGACGTTGTCAAGGTGAACACCTGCGGCCGTGTCAACGACACAACTTAAATAAACGATATTAATATATAATTTAATACAAAAAATATTGACTTACACAAAGTAAATTCAGAGAATAAATAAATGAGTAATAATATATAAGAAGAAATACTATTGTTAAAAACAGATGGAAAGGAAATAAAAGAAATATTTGTCGACGGCTGAGAGGTCTGCGCAGCTCGCCCATCAACAATATGGTCTTGAGGCACAGATTCCATGGCGTAGGTGACGTTGAATACGCGGCCAGCGACCGCTATTTGTGTTTTGGATTTTGCTGTGCCAGACAGGGTCCATAATTGTTTCTATTGATTTATACTTACCACCTGTATGTTTACATTATGTATGCAATAAAGACTTATTGAATTGAATCAGGTCCTTTTTATGCGTGTACTAGCTTCTGCCCGCGACTTCGTCCGCGTGAAATTTTGGCCCTCGACCCATCGCGTCGCATCCCGTCGCTCGCCCGCGCTACTACTTCGTTTTCGCTTAGTGTTCCTTCTGACATTCCTTTTGCTTGGCTCCTAAGGGTCGTATCGTGATGTTAAATAGCCTCTAATCTTCCTCAAGAATTGGGCTATCAAATGCGAAAAGAATTTTTCAAATCCGACTGGTAATTCCGGAGATTACCCCCTACATACAAACGAACATACAAATTTTACCTCTTTTTAATATTACATATTAGTATAGATTACTTTTTTATAATATTAGTATAGAAGAAGCTAGCTAGCAAGGTCTCTGTCACATTATCTACTCCATGTCCGCTTCCCGCAAGTCTGGACAACGCTGTTGCGTGCAAAATTTGACCTACTTGTTGTCGGTAGGCATTCTTAGTCACCTCTGCCCTGACCTTTGATTTTTTTCTATCAACGTTATTGAGTTTGCGCGCAAAAAAATAATGGTAGATTGTGTGTATGGGCCGATGGACTAGACTGATATGTATGTTGAGTTACTTTTTAAAGTTAAGCGGCGTGGGGTCCTGGGTTCGATTCCCAGGTCGGGCAAAGTGTTAAGGGGTTTATCCATTGGGAATTTCTAAGTAACAGCCCGGAGTTTGGAAGTTGGCGGTGTGACACCCCTGATCTCTCTCCGGTCGTGTCGGATTGCTCGAATGAAAATGAGGTAAGAGAGAGTGCACCTGTGTCTGCGCACACGCCTGCACTATAATATCTCCCGCACCGAAGGCTGGGGGTCTACTACGAAGTGCAAAGTGCGAATGATCGGATCGGACCGACACATGGCCGAACCGAATATTATTGAAAAATGCGAAAAAAGTTCGGATCGGATCAGTTGAGTCGGGACCATAGTCAATATTCGAAAGAGTGTAGGAGTGTAGGATCGGGACCGACCGAACCAAATAGTAACTTCGTAGCAGGAAACGGCCGAACATTCGGCCGATACCACTTCGGAGTAGACCCCCTGGTCTCTATTGAGATTGGTCGCAATGACCGAAACTTGGGCTAGAGGACTTTATTTATTTAAAGTTAGATGTCAGCATAACGAGGGGCCCCTTAGGGCCGAAGCCTGCCGGGTCAGCGGGATTGTCCGAAAGGGTTACCGCTACCCTGGAACATAAAGGGCGAAGGAAGGAACATGGGTGGGTTTTAGTCAGTAAGAGTCTGACACTCCCTTCCGCTCCACCCAGAGCGGGAGGGGTCATTTGATGATTTCCCACCAGAAAAAAAAAAAAAAAAAGACCCGGAGAACCAAACGGGGAATTTTGACGAGCGCGTGGGTGCTTTAGGTGTATGTTCTTTTATAATTCGGTAAATAACATCATATCATCAGGTCATTTAATGATTTCCCATCCGAAAAAAAAAAATGAAAAAGGGACCTAAGGCCACCTCTCTCCACCCTCCGGGGAGTACAAACGGCTACACATCAAGTTATGCATTTCCAGTTTTAGCTGACCTCGCATTGTATGGGTTTTTCGTACAATGAGAAGGCAGCTTATACTGGTTTTGTATAGCTTGATGTGTAGCCGTGCGTACATACTTCTTTACTATACTATTAATAAAGCTGAAGAGTTCGTTTGCTTGTTTGTAAGCGCTAATCTCTCGGGAGGGTTTTTTTTTTTTTTCTGGAGGGGTCATTTGATGATTTCCCACCAGAAAAAAAAAAAAAACCAAAAGCTTATCAAAGGCAGTGTGAGCAGTGTTGTCCCAATGGTATCCACCCCGGCTTCCGAGTTGTACGTGGTGAGTTCGAAAATAACTATAACTACCGCGCGGGGGCAATCGAAGCTTAAGCTACGTTTACCGCGGTTGGTTCGAGGATGGGTGACCATCCATGACATATCGAGACCCCTCCGTGCCTCGGAAAGCACTTTAACCCGTTGCTCCCTGCTGTCATTCAAAGATCTTTGACAGTCGTTACGGGTCATCAGACGCCCAAAAGTCTGACAACCGGTCTTACCAAGGGGTATCGTGTTACCCAGCTCCATGTATAATACTGGTATTCAGCTGTATCCGGTTAGACTGGAAGCCGACCCCACCATAGTTGGGAAAAACTAGACAGATTGTATGGATAGGTTGATGGACTGAACTGATAATATATTAATGTTGCTTAGTTAAAGTTAGGCTTGGCTAAAAACTATTGTTTTTTAGCTGGGTTGGGTGAAGCCGTGTCGTGTCATCCATGAGGATTTTCCACCACGGGAACAAAAAAAAAAAAAAAGGGTGAAGCCGTGTGCCCGATGGGATTTTCCATCGGAGCGAATAATGAGTTTAAAAAAAATACTTTGATCTTCCATTGAACTCTATTGGTTAGCCCAGCATCTTTACTACCACAAAACAGTGTTTATCAGTTGGACGTAGTTAAGCAGAAAGGACTCGACCCACATTCTTCCCAATAACTTGAAAATTGCGTTAGTCTATGTAATATAACTTGACTCATAAAAATATTGGTATATTTGCCCATAAGTGATAATATTTCAAAATATTCCCCATCATTGCAGCAATACACACCTAAACTTAAAACCTCGATAACTCAAAAATTACTTTTTGTGAGTTGAATCCTTTCTGCTTAACTACGTCCAGTTGTTGCACTGGACTAGCGTGGTGGACTATAGCCCCCCTTTTATAAATCCCCCTTTACAAACTTCTAAACCATTGGGGCAAGTGGTCTGTGAGTGAATGAATTTCAGATTTTTATTTACTAGAAGACTAATATGACTGAAGTGTTTCTTCCCTATTTTAAGACCTCTGTTTTAAAATCAAAAGTCATTTATTCAAACTAGGGTGAGAATCTGCAATTTTCGAACGTCAAAATTACAAAAGACAGTCCCCCAAAACGCCCGCCCTTCACCACTTCCAGTGCTTTCGCCGGGGAGAAGAAGTGGCGCAACAAACTCCCCAGCAGCACAGCTGTCTGTTCAGTTAGAAAATACTAGTATACTATACTAATTACTTTGCGTACCTAGTATTGTATACAATCATATACAATACTAGGTACGCAAAGTAATTAACATTACAAGACACAGAACGTTAAATTAAATTATTTGCGATATGTCAGCTTCCCACCGCCAGTGTACAGTATAATACCAGATACAAGTATGAAGTGACATACATCATTCCAAGCCAAAAGATCCACCGTCCCTGAATTTATGTAAATGCGAATACCTATACTTGAAAATATCTTGTTTTGAACCGACTTTACGGTTCAATTTACTTCTCTAATTGGTATAATAAATAATTTCTCAGTGGCAGCCCGGAGTAGGTCTAACTTCGAGAAAGAGGTCAATCGTCGAATCCAACTCGGCTGGGCGGCGTTCGGGAGGCTGCGCGGTATCTTCTCGTCCAACTTACCACAGTGTCTCAAGACGAAAGTCTATGACCAGTGTGTGTTGCCAGTGATCACATACGGGACTGAAACGTGGTCGCTCACAATGGGCCTCATCAGAAGGCTTAAAGTCACTCAAAGGGCAATGGAGAGGGCTATGCTCGGAGTTTCCTTGCGTGATCGAATCAGAAATGAGGACATCCGCAAGAGAACCAAGGTTACCGACGTAGCCCGAAGAATTGCCAAACTTAAGTGGCAGTGGGCAGGGCACATTGCTCGCAGAACGGATGGCCGATGGGGCCGAAAAGTTCTGGAGTGGCGACCGCGAACCGGAAGACGTTGCGTTGGATGGCCTCCCACTAGGTGGACCGATGACCTGGTGAAGGTTGCGGGAATCCGCTGGATGCGAGTCGCACGGGACCGGTCAATGTGGCGACACTTGGGGGAGGCCTATGTCCAGCAGTGGACGTCTATCGGCTGAAATGATGATGATGATGAGCCCGGAGTATGAACTAATGACAAAGGACAATGACCAAAAGTCGTACCAAAAGCTATTTTCATATTTTTAATGACAAAGGACAATGACCAAAAGTCGTACCAAAAGCTATTTTCATATTTTTTTACGACATTGCGCGTCGGGGATTTGATTTTTGAACAGGGAATTTATTTAAAAGTAAAGAAATGTTGATATTGTTTTATTCCCTTTTTTTTTTTTCATCAAATGACCGCTCCCGCTCTGGGTGGAGC
Source organism: Apamea monoglypha (assembly GCA_911387795.2). Taxonomy (NCBI): domain Eukaryota; kingdom Metazoa; phylum Arthropoda; class Insecta; order Lepidoptera; family Noctuidae; genus Apamea; species Apamea monoglypha. Next base: position 7,589,785 of record OU426942.1, read on the forward strand.
GGAAGGGAGTGTCAGACTCTTACTGACTAAAACCCACCCATGTTCCTTCCTTCGCCCTTTATGTTCCGGGGTAGCGGTAACCCTTTCGGACAATCCCGCTGCCCCGGCAGGCTTCGGCCCTGAGGGGCCCCTCGTTATGCTGACATCTCTTTGAGGCGCGCGTGGAACACTTACGCGCCGTCCGGCACGGGCCTGGTCCTGATCGGGCGGTGAGCTACCCATTGCTCTCCGCCCGCTTGTTTTATTCCCTTTACATGACGTTCCGTTTCAGACGATATGATTAATATAACCTTGAATTTTGAAAGTGTCATGATTACGTCTTTCAAAAAACATGTAAAAGAATTATACTTTACCGATTCTACATTAATTAAAAATAACTAGAATAAAATAGAATAGAATTTTTATTTAAACGGTTATCATTTTTTAGAGCAATAATGGCCGTTCGTGTATGACATGTCAAACAAAATAAAGTACCTAGTTTATAGGTTTGTTCGACTTTTATGAAAATCTCCGAAACCCGGAATTTGTATAAAAAAGAACTTTTGTAGGAGTTAATATGATAAGTGTAGTCTATAAAAAAACAAAGCTAGACTTTGATGCATCATGGTACGGGATTCCATACATCCATGTGCATTGTCCTTTTTATGAAAAAAGAAAACGTTTTTTTTCATTACCCATGGCTCCCCCATTATATTTCTTAAATTTTCTCCAGCCTATATTACCCAGGATAACGCAAAGCTTCTAACGACACCACATATGTACAGACGCCAGCAGGTCAAACTACCCGAAACTTAAATTTTCCCTTAACAACCTTGAACCTTAATGCTTCAGCGATAAAGTTGAAAATCTATTAAAGAAATTTGACAGATTGTAGTAGCTTGATGTGCTGGCGTCTGTACATTGATATCGGTTACGCCGTTTAGAAGTTATGGTGGAATAAAGAAACTCACAAACATACATGGACCCTGAAAACATAACTCTCCTTTTTTGGGCAGTCGTGTAAACAATGCTCGCCCTCTATTTCTTGGGCCTAGTTATGTGACCGGTTCTGTGTTTCCCGCATCCAGCGGATTCCTGCGGCCTTCACAAGGTCATCGGTCCACCTTGTGGGAGGCCTTCCAACGCTACGTCTTCCGGTACGCGGTCGCCACTCCAGAACCTTTCGGCCCCATCGGCCTTATGTTCTGTCCCCTGGAAGTGGATGGGGGAGGCCTATGTCCAGCAGTGGCCGTCTTTCAGTTGAAATGAATGATGGTGATGAATATGTGACTGACGGAATATGGGGTCAAATTAAATTAGCTAACGAAACTTCGCAGACATGAGGGGTCGGATATCTAAACATGATAAAACAAATTAAATTAAATATTTGATGTTTTTTTTGAGTTATTTCGGTCGGATCCCCTGAACTGATCCCTTACTGGTTGTTATTACGTTTTAATTCTGATCCACTATAAACTTGTCATTCAGTTCTGATCGCCTTCTTTTTGTTTTATTCCGGTCGGATCCCCTAGTTATTTATTGATAGATTTTTGGGACAGTCAGCAACAAAACATACCTACAGGGTTTATTGAAATACATAACATGTTCGTTATTCTTATTGTAATGGGTGTGCATCTCAGACTAAGTGTCCTGTAGACGGAGCCTTTATGAGAGACGCGTGTTCTTTTCTAGTATCAGTGTGCATGATTAGGGAAGGGTCGACCTTTCAAAGCATATTGATGGAATCTGTAGTACATAGATTTTTTGCTTAACGGAAAGTGCACAGGAGTGAAGCGGCGGATAGAAACTAGTACCTACCTACTATAATTTTGGTCAATGATCGCATTTAATGTAGTTAGTTACTGGAAATATTAGTTTTAAAAAGCTGTTGTTTTTCGTGTAAACATTATATAAATAATAAAAATAATTTTATAGACGTGTAGTACGATAGCCAAACACGAAATTAACTAGTGAAACTCTGCAGACGTGATGATACCCATCAAGTCTTCCGGAGTTTCGCTAGCTAATTTAATTTAATATGTAAAAGTGTTAGCTCGAACCTATTTAAAGAAATAAAATCATTTATCACTGTCCTTTTATATGTCTCTGCCTACCCCTATTCCCCATACAACCGTGATGTTATTTTATAAACTGCATTTTACTGCAATTTATTTGCCAAAAATGTAGACAAATATGAGTTTATGGAAAAATAACTTTAAATTTTACACTATAAAGTTCAGTTTACGCTACAACTTCAAACATGTTTATAACTTTTTCAATAGTGCTAGTCACTCTGAAATCAACTTAAAAACCATTCTAATAAAGTTGATATTTGTTTAACTTGAAATAACATCAATTTTAAACAAGTTTGAACAGACTGGAGATTATATTTATATTTATTCTAAAAAAACATTTTTTTTTGTTACAGGTATCCAAAAATGCTGCTATCAATACTTAAATGATTTAAGTACTTAATGACGGAGATAAAAGTCACTATAAGTGCCAAAAATAGTTAATAATAGTTACTTAAGTGAACAAACATGGATCCTGGATATTTTGATATTGAGAGGAAACAGAATCCAAGGGAGACCGCGAGTTTTTTATCGAAGTTTTGTTACTGGTACGTATACAACAATATTTTATTTTATTTCTATCTCATCATCAGAAATGAAGAGATCCGCAGGAGAACCAAGGTAACCGACATAGCCCGAAGAATTGCCAAACTTAAGTGGCAGTGGGCAGGGCACATTGCTCGCAGAACAGATGGCCGATGGGGCCGAAAGGTTCTGGAGTGGCGACCGCGTACCGGAAGACGTAGCGTTGGAAGGCCTCCCACAAGGTGGACCGACGACCTTGTGATGACCGCAGAAACCCGTTGGATGCGAGAAGCACAGAACCGGTCGAAGTGGAGATGCTTGCCTATATCCAGCAGTGGACGTCTTTCGGCTGAAATTATGATGATGATGTTATCTTCTGCCTAGCCTTTTCCCAACTACGTTGGGGTCATCTTCCAGTCTATCCAGCACCCTAATTCAACACACTATCAATCTGAATCATTTTGAAGGATATTGCTAATTCAATGCTTATTATATTCGAAAATAAAATCTGCTCAATAACGTAAATCATCATTCTCCTGCCCTTATCCCAATTTATTTGTGGTCGGCACAACATCTCTTTTTCTTCCACACTTCTCTATTAGTCGTCATCTCGGTAGTCACCCCCTTTCTAACCATATCATCACTCACACATTCCATCCATCGTTTCTTTGGTCTTCCCCTACTCTTATAGCCATCGACATTCATACTCAAAACTCTCCTCACGACATTTTCCTCATTTCTCCGTAACACATGCCCATACCATGACAACCGATTTCCACACAACTTTTCAGTTACCGGTGCCACTTTCAGACTTCCTCTTCGTAAATAACGCAATTAATGTTGTTGAACTGTCAAAATGAAAGTCGTTACGCAATCGCAGTCGTTGTTAATGTGTTACGCAATTACCCCGCGGATGCAACTGAATAACAGTATTTTACTATGCGATGTATACCACATATTTATAAACTAAAGCGAGATATGCCAAGGGGGCGTGGCGCGTGCGAACAATGTATGCACAAAACAAAAACAAACGCGGGCGCCGTTGATTTGTCAATAAGAATTGTCAATGTAGTTGTGTGTCTCAACGTTGCGATCTGCGTTACGCGATTGGCTCGCGTTGAGTGTGGTGACTGTTATAGTGTGAGTGAGCGCGTGTTCGTATTGTAGTGCATATGTAGTTGAAGGCGACAGCCGGACTCGAACAGTTGGGCAGCCACACCATATCTCCCTTTAGTTTATAAATCTGTATATGTATACTTACTACAGAATTTTATCATAATTTAAACATAGCCCCTATGTTAACTAACACTGCGAGAAGCTAACCATTAGCTAGCTTGCTTAGCGGCTGCAGCTGAGCCTGAGTTCCGGGGTCGATCTCCAGGTCGGGCAACCAAAGTGTTATTTGAGATTTTCCACCAGGAATTTCTTAGTTGCAGCCCGGAGTCTGAATTTATTTATTTGTCCAATTATTTCAGGCATCAAGGCCCATATAAACACATACAATACAATCCTACTATCCTACTCCTAATAATATTATAAACGTGAAAGTTTGTATGGATGGATGGATGTTTGTTATTCTTTCACGCAAAAACTACTGAACGGATTTGGATGAAATTTAGCATACAGATGGTTTATAATCAGAATTAACACACAGGATACTTTTTATCCCGAAATTCCCTCGGGGTCGAAACTTACGCGGGTGAAACCGCGGGGCGCAGCTAGTTTTAGTATAACTTAAAAGTACTATAAATATAACCCATTATGCCTGGTTGATGGTAATAGGCTCGGCCCCTATATCAAACATAACTTGACGAAACGTGAAAAATATATTCGACACCCTGATTGCGTAACACTACAAACCACAAACCGAATCATTTTGAAGAATATTGCTAATCCATAGCTTAATATGTTCGAACAATTTGTGTGCTCAACAACGTAAATAACGTAATGAATGTTGTGGAATTGTCAAAATGAAAGCCATTGCTACTTTTTATTCTTAGCTTGTCGACAGCAATCTAAATGGACTCGGCCCAGAATTCGGCTACTTGTTTGGCGCCATCATCAGCGTCCATCAGGATAGTGTGCCACGCAGTTACCCCTCTGTTCCACAAATTTTGACCGCATTGATATTACATTTTTCTATGAAAAAGCAGTTTTTTTTTTGACAACCGTCTAAAAATTTCTACGCTAGGGTTTAGAGCTCTGCGGGCGGCGGACTAGGGGCGTCCGTCGTCCGACCAGACAGGCCCGAGTTGGCGCCGCAGTGTTCCACGCGCGCCACTCGAGAGTGGGTACGACCATTGTGAGAATGGCCGCACGGGGAGGTGGGACTCGCTGAGGAACAGCGGGTCAAGGCCTGTCGGCAGAGCGGTGAATGCTTATGCGAATCCCGCACCCCCGGCGTTGGCAGAGGTGGAACACCGCGGTGGTTTTAGCCGGTAAGAGTCCCCGGCATACCCCTCCGTCACCCCCACGATGGGGGAATTCCAAGAGGATTCCCACCGCGAAACCAAAAAAAAATGGTCTAGAACTTTAGAATCATGGTTACACTTTGCGCGTCCCTGCCACCCTGTATATGTTACAAAGGCGTGATGTTGTGTTAAGTAAAACAAATTCTCTGTCTGCAGGTACACACGTTCCGTATTCGCGAAAGGCAGGAAAGGTCAGCTCAGTATATCAGACGTATATAGGTCAGTATACTCATGTTTGTGTATTAGAATGCAAGGTCAAGGTCAAATTCTCGATTTTAGTAAGAGACTCGGGCAAAATGTTTTTGGCATTTACTTGAAAGTTTGTACCTAATTTTCCAGGTGTACACCGGGACACAACGCGACCCCACGTGGTGATGCATTGGGGGTTCAATGGAAGAAACAATTGGAGAAAAAAGGTCAGTTGATTTACCAATTAACTAAAAGAAGTTTTTTTTAAAGTCACACTCAATATGTACAGACGCCAGCTCATCAAGCTACTACAATCTGTCAAATTTCTTTAATAGGTCTTCAACTTTATCGTTAAAGCATTAAGGTTCAAGGTTGATTGGGAAAATTTGACAGTTTCGGGTAGCTTGACCTGCTGGCGTCTGTACTTAAGCTGCACTTTATTTCATCATCATCATCATCATTCTCCTGCCCTTATCCCAATTTATTTGGGGTCGGCGCAACATGTCTTTTTCTTCCATACTTCTCTATTAGTCGTCATCTCGGTAGTCACCCCCTTTCTAACCATATCATCATTCACAAATTCCATCCATCGTTTCTTTGGTCTTCCCCTACTCTTATACCCATCGACATTCATACTCAAAACTCTCCTCACGACATTTTCCTCATTTCTCCGTAACACATGCCCATAAAGCTGCACTTTATTTATTTATTTAAGCTTTTCGCACAAAAAGGTACAAAGGCGGACGGGTAGATAATGCCTTAGGCATTTTCTACCAGTCAACCAAGGGTGGTGAAGCAAACTTTAAGCAGCAGTAGAGCACTGAGCCCCTAAATAATTCTGATCCAGGCTGTTCCTTGCTGCCCTCTCCCAGCGACGCCCTAAGCCGAGGTTCGTACCCCACGGGGGGTGCCCTTAGCGCGTAGTCGCTTAGTTTTTAAGTTTTTTAAGCCCACAGGCAAGCCCGGTTAAGCAAACGAAAACCTCATAGGTTGAACTGGGAGATGAAATTCCCAAAAAAAAAAAGCAGTACAGCACTTTGCTAAGGAACTCGTCCGAGGAAGTACTACCACCACACCAATTTCTGCCGCCAAGCAGCGTTGCTGTGTTACGGTTTCAAGAGTGCCCCCCCAAACCCCCCTTTTGGGGTAGTGTCAGTTTAGTTACATATGAAATACTAGCGGAGACCCGCGGTTTCACCCGCATAAGTTTCGATCCCATGGGAATATCGGGATAAAAAGTATCCTATGTGTTAATCCTGGTTATAAACTCTCTGTGTGCCAAATTTCATCCAAATCCGTTATGTAGTTTTTGCATGAAAGAGTAACAAACATCCATCCATCCATCCATCCATCCATCCACACAAACTTTCACATTTATAATAAGTGGGAAGGATTTCAGCTTTGTTTTTGCAATGCATCTGCAATTGGGGTGGTGGACACTTACCAGCGGCGGGCTGGGGTCTACTAATTTACAAACGTTGCAGTGGTTTCTTCATTGTGAATTTTTGATAGATTTGCCATACAAAATCTGTCAAAAACTCATAATGGCTAGACCATTGCAACGTTTGTAAATTTGCAGACAGACCCCTGATGTTGTGGTTTGCTATTAAAAGGCTCACCCCTATTACATTGAACTTCTTCTTGTGTAACATTTTATAACTTTTCTTTTTCAGAAAAAGGCAAAAAACCGTCCCTGTTGCGCGCAATAATCCAAGCATATGGTCTGAAATTCATCATAGGAAATATTATATACGCCTTCGTAGACGCTGCTATTAGGTAAGTGCCTTTAAACGTCCCCTTAAGGCTCTCAGTAACCAGAGGGGGCAATTCCCGTATTTTTAAGAACGTTCGCGTTCATTTTTGAGCAGTGGTGGCCCAGTGGTAATGGCCGCGACTTACGAGTTATAGGTCGAAGGTTCGTACCCAGACAGACACTTTGCTTTGTCAACATTATTTCATGACCACTGCTCTCAAAAAGGCACAGTCACCAAAACAGATAAATAACCAGGGTCATCGAATATAGTTGAAGTTTAGTAAGAAACCGATAGATGTTTTTGAATGAAATTTAATTTGATAAACGAACTGTTTGTTGTCTATTAATTAAATTAAAATTTATTCGAAAACATCCATCGGTTGCTTACTAAACTTCAACTATATCCGACGACCTTGGTCACTTATCTCCTTTGGTGGAAAAAACAGGAAACCGGCATGTCCTAGAACCAAAAATTCGAAGACATGTGACATCTACCAACCCGCACTGGGCCCGCGTGGTAGATTATAGCCTAGGAGGCCTGTGTCCCAACAGTGGGAACATAGGTTGAGTATGCAGGCGTAATGCTATGTTATGTTTTTCCACAGGCTATCAATACCATTATGCTTAGAAGGTCTGATCCACTACTTCTCGCCGTCTCACTCTGGCGTGAAGGCACACGAGGCGTATCTCTATGCACTTGGAGTTGTAGGGTAAGTTTCGGTTTAAAAACATTTATTTCTCAAAAAAAAAAGAACATTACGATTCACTTACATATTGAGAAATGTGTAGAAAATATATAATACTTTACTTTTTTTTTTACTTTTTTTATAAAAACGTTGCCCCACACTAGGAATTTCTCCTGTATCGTGGGTGCGTTTACAAACATTTAAACTCACATACACAAACAGCCAGACCCGGAACAACTACCTGTAGGCAATACAAATATTTGTTCCGTGCGGGAATCGAACCCGCGACACGCAGCGTAGCAGTCAATCGCTTAACCACTGCACCAACCGTGCCGTCGAATAATAAAAGTAGATACAGTCTCTGTGATCATATACAGTTATACAAAACAACAGAATTAAAATATTCAAGTGACATTCGGTGTTAGTACTTCGTGTACTTCGTTCTAACGTATTCTTCTAGAGTTTTTTTATGTGTATACCATCTGTTACTGTTAAGCACATTATCAGGTATTTCATTATAAAGTTTACCAATTTAACACGCCATATTCCAGAATTCTACAATGTAAATTGTCTATGTGATGTAAATGTAAAATGTTCTGAAGTTCTCGATGGTTGAAAACTAGCGTTAGGCACTAGTTGTCTGGAATTTGGGGTTTCAAAGTTTTTTTTTTCTGTTTGTTTTTGTGTCAAATAATTAATTATTGATTTATTTTCTTTCTTTTTGTAAAATCTATTCGACATTGGCGCCGATTCCCTTGTTCACAAACTAAACTAAAAAGTTCAGTGCATCTCTTTCTTTCTATTTCATTAAGAAAAGGACAGAAGATAAATATTAGTTTAGTCCTGTCAAATTAATATACTCCATAGACATTTTAGACGTGATTAAAAACATGGCTACTAAAAATACGTCAATTTACGCCAGGCGCTGACTAATTTGACAGGATTTCTGTCCTTTTCTCAATGAAGTAGAAAATAAAGATGCACTGAACTTAAATTTAGTTTAGTTTGTGAACAAGGGATTCGGCGCCAAATATCTACCAGCATTTAAATAAATGCTTGTATTTAAAATTTAATTGTTATATTACGGGCTTATGGTAGTAGATTGTATAGCTAGTGCATAAAAGAAGCCATTTTATCCCGAAACGTTTGCGGCTCGAGTGGATAGTTAAGTCGAGGGATTAAATGGCTCGTTTATGCTCGAGTTATACACTCTGCTTTTCACTACGATTGCGAGAAAATGAAACAATTTATAATTATAATGATTTGATGAATTTTGATTATAATATTTTGTTTTATTTCAGTTTCATGGCGCTTAGTGCAAGTTTAGTCCATCCAATGTTACTGTGGTTACTGAATATGGCAATGAAAGTACGAGTCGCTTGTGGATCACTTATATACAGAAAGGTAATCTAATAATTAAATTAACTGGGTTGTGGAGGTCAGATAGGCAGTCGCTCCATGTAAAATACTGGTTTTCAGCTGCATCCGGTTAGACTAGAAGCCGACCCTAACATAGTTGGGAAAAGGCAGGCAGAAGATGATTGTTTGTTGCTAACCCACGCATCATGTAAAGAACGGATCTGGAATTTTTGATATCAAATTTTTTGCAATACTATCTATCAATTTTGATGGTCATGATTTTATAGGATTTAAGTATTGTTTTTCCGACTATGTAAACTATTACCAACATTGTTATCAAAATGATTATCGGTTAAGGGACAAAGACTAAAAAAAGAAAGAAATGTGTTTGAAAATTGCATATCCTGTTCGTTCCATAATTTTACATCCGTTGCCTCATAGTCAAGTCCACCCCACCTTGCTAATATTTTTAACAAGGCTTTTTAAATCGTTCTTTCCTATTTCACGAAACCCGGTTAATTAATGCAATTTGAACCTTATGTTTGTCGTCACAACGGCAATAAGACAAGACTCCGTGAAATAATTAACAGACAGCTGTGCTGCTGGGAGTTTGTTGCGCCACTTCTTCTCCCCAGAAAGCACTAGGAAGTGGTGAAGGGCGGGCGTTTTGGGGGACTGTCTTAAGTAATGTTGACGTTCGAAAAGTGCTGATTCTCAGCCTAGTTTGAATAAATGACTTTTCATTTAATTATAATTAATAATTTTATATTTTCCAGCTTCTCCGCCTAGATTTAACAAAAGGAGGTAAAGCATCTGAAGGTCTAGCGGGCCACGTGGTCAACTTATTGACCACAGACGCACAAAGATTCGACATGGCCAGTCTGTTCATGGTGGACCTCGTCAGGACCCCGATAGAGAGCACCCTCATTGTGTACCTGATGTATCGACAGATTGGTGTCGCTACCCTGATCGGGGTCGCGTTTCTGATCATGTTTATTCCGCTTCAAGGTTAGTAGTATTTTTATTGACCTAATTAGAAAGTACGAAAAAATATTTAACAATATTACAAAAAAAAAAAAAAATACTTGAGGGGCTTGTGGCTAAGCAATAACAGCTGCACAGGTCGATTGATCGGCTTATGCTAAACTACGGTTGGTCCATCGATGAGTGACCATCTTTACATACCAAGACCCCTCCATGCCCGGGAAAGTACGTTTAGCCGTTGGTCTCAGCTGTCAATCGTGGATCTCTGACAGTCGTTACTGGTAGTCAGAAGCCCAAACGTCTGACAACCAGTCTTACCAAGGGTTATCGTGTTATCCAGTAACTGGGTTGAGGAGGTCAGATAGGCAGTCGCTACATCTAAAATGCTGATTTTCAGCTGCTTCCGGGGAAAAGGCCAAGTGACAAAAACGAAAAAAAAATTGATATTGATTGTGATTTTCTAAAAAATGATTTTATTTTTGTTTATCCCTGTATAATATTAATCTTTATACTCCTTCCAGGTTATCTCGGTAAAATATCAAGTAAGCTGCGGCGACAGACAGCTGTACGGACAGACCACAGAATTAGATTGATGAACGAAGTTATACAAAGTATTGAAGCAATCAAAATGTATGCCTGGGAGAATGCATTCGTTAGAATTATTGGGAAGGCGAGGAAGTAAGTATTGTTAGACTTTTTCTATCCACTAGTCACATTTTTTTTTTCATTTCGTGGTCCTGGGCTCGATTCCCAGTTCGGGCAAAGTATTATTGGGTTTTTCCGTCAGGTTTTCCTGAGTAGCAGGTCCGAGGATTAGTCTCCGGTTGATGGCAATAGGCTCGCCTCTTATTACATGGGACTTAAACATAACTGGAGAAATGTGGGTGTACTATAGGTCTACTCTGCCCAACCCTTCCGGGAAACAATGCGTGATGTTATGTACGGACGCCAGCACATCAAGTTACTACAATCTGTCAAATTTCTTTACTACATTTTCAACTTTATCGTTAAAGCATTAAGGTTCAAGGTTGATTGGGAACATTTGACAGTTTCGGGTAGCTTGACCTGCTGGCGTCTGTACCACTTACCATCAGGGTGCCTGTTTCTTTACCACCCTAACAAACATAGAAAAAAGCTCTAAAAATTAGTCACTAATATATTTACATACATACCGTTCTCCCGTGGGGGTAGGTAGAAGCTACAGAACGGCACCTGCTACGAATGTATCTATCTATCTTCTATCTATACAGGGTTATTGGTAAAACACCAACAACCTCTTAAGTGGTCATTGTACTCATCATTATGAACAACTTTTACTATAGGACCAAACCAGAAATCGCGAAAAAAAAACAGCTGTTCCCTACATTTATGTTCGTCTAACTCGTCAAAATGTAGGGAACAGCTGATTTTTTTTTCGCGATCTGGTTTGGTCCCATAGTAAAAGTTGTTCATAATGATGAATACAATGTCCTCTTAAGAGGTTGTTGGTGTTTTACCAATAACCCCTGTATAAATAAAAATGAATTACCGAAATGTATGTACGCGCATAACTTCCGATCAAGTGCACCAAATTGGATAATTCTTTTTTTGTTCGTTATTGTCAGGACAAGGTTTGTATACACAATTGGCCCCGGTAGGAGGCGCTGCTTCTTCGGACAGGACGACGTCTGCCGGGTCCGTTAGTTTTTAATATTTTTTACCTACAACAATAATCTTTTTCTTTTCACAGGAAAGAAATGAACGTAATAAAAAAAATGTCATGGCTACGCGCAGTCATGATATCCTGCGTAAAACTGAACACAAAGGTCGCCATCCTGCTCAGCATAATGTCATACATTTCATTCGGCAACGATTTGACAGCCGCGAAAGTATTCGTCATATTCTCCTACTACGAAATTCTGAAATACACGCTTGTCGACTTTCTCCCTCTCGCAATTACGTTTACACTGGAAGCTTATGTGAGTGTGAAAAGGATACAAGAGTTTTTGTTGTTGCCTGAGGTTGATAATCAAGATGGCGTTGACCTGTTGACCATTGACGAGAAGAATGTCGTTACGACTAATGGAGTTTTTGAGAAGATTGGGAATGGGTGAGCTTTTTTTTTTAAATATTTTTTGTTAATGTTGCAAGCGTTTCGAATAGATAGTAGAGGGGGAATTCATAGTGGTTTAGTCTGATACAGATAATATATGTCGCAGCCAACTGGTTAAATTAGACGTTTGGTCAACCGCCTGGCCGTTGGAAGTAGTGCTCGCCTCGCTTCGCTCTCTCGGCTCGCACGCGGTTGATCACAGTTCTAACCTAACCCATTTGGTTGGGGTGTCCTGGCTTAGTTACTGCGACCGATTCGGCACGCGCGTGATTGGTTACAGTTCCAACCTAAACTATAATTTATTTTATTTAATATTTTTTATTGAATATCATTCAGGCCGTTAGTTGAACGGCCGCCATTTAGTTAAACGGCTAGGCGGTTAACTAAACGGCTAATTAAACCTACACATATACATACACAATATCCGGTCATAATAAACTATAATATATGTCATCGACAGAGAAATAATTACCTATTTGGGTTTCATTGAATAATTATTATTAGTAGATTTTATGGTTTTTTTAAAATAATGAAATACAAAAATAGTCGTCTGGTGTATTTACCTGATTTTGACTTGCTTTTCATTAAGGGAGATATAAAAGTACAATTAACAAAATATATTTTTTTTTATTTTACTTAGGTATTTTCTTGACAGTTTCGACATCCCGTCAAAAGTAAACCAAAAACAAAATGCACCTTCTTTTAAAATAAAATGAGGTTGAGCTTGTTACACAAGTATCCGACTGGACACGGAAATCCGGCCGGATACTGTGTAATTGCTGAATTTCCCTTTTGATTTCCAATAAATAGTTAATGGAGCTAAAACTGTAAGAGAACACCTCTATTAAAACTCCTAATCGTTGAGCTCCTTAAGTTTTGAGTTGAGCTGCACGATTTCTGACAAATGCGTGCACTGACTGGACAGGTCCTCTCAATCTGTGTGGTTCTTTCCTCAAAAGACCATTTCAGACATCGATCTACATGGTCTTCATATGATCTGACCAAGATTATGTCTGGACTTTTTTCTCAGACTAGTCAGATAGGAAACGCCGACCTCTAGTATCTAAAATATGATTGACGTGTAAAAGTGTTTGTACGAACCTACTTACAAAATAAAATCATTTTATCATTACCCCCCATCAGTCAGCAAGCGTATATCAAATCGGAAAGCAACTTGGAACAGTTGAAGCCTCAGGTGCTGATCGCTATGAAGGATTACACGGCTCACTGGAAGAATGTGGACGACGACGCTGTGGATGGGAAGATTCCGGCGCTTGTGGATATTAATCTTACTGTGAGTAGTAAAGATTTCAATGAAAAACACAAAGCGTTAATTCCGCCTTTGTACCCTTTTATATTGCATATATATTGGTTGCTGGGTTGTGGAGGTCAGATAGGCAGTCGCTCCATGTAAAATACTGGTATTCAGCTGCATCCGGATAGATTGGAAGCTGACCCCAACATAGTTGGGAAAAGGTTGGACAGATGATGACCCTTTTATATTGCATAACGTTAATAAATAAATACACGCTACGAATATCATACAAGATCCAAATAAAATTAAGTAGCGATAAACGGAAAACGTGTGGGGTCAGGGGTCCCCCCCTGGCAGGAAGGAAGTTCAAAATAAAAATCCTCGCTATCGGCAGCAGCACCCTCGAAAACCATGAAAACGACACCCATTACGAAAAATTAAAAAATCGTAACTGCTAGCTTGGGTTTTCATTTTGACTTCACTATTGGCCTCAGCACCCTTGAAAACCATGAAAACTAACTCGACTCTCGCTCTGACTCTTTTTATTATATGTGATAAAAATTCGTTAGTCATAACGCTTTTTCTAACTTCCTTCCGAAAACCAATGAATATCGATAACCATCTCGTCTGTGAAGTTTGAACCTATTTTTTTGATCTTGAGAACCACTTCAATAAACATTTTTATTTAATTTCTCCCACAGATAAAACCAGAAACTCTAACAACGGTAGTGGGCACAGTCGGATCAGGCAAGTCTACGCTACTACAGGCAATGTTGAGAGAACTGACACCCACCAGTGGACATCTGCATGTCCACGCCATAGTGGCCTATGCATCGCAGGAGCCGTGGCTGTTTGAGGCTTCCGTAAGTGTCCCTTTGATGTTATTTAAGCTGTAGTAGATCACTTTGGGGAGAGCTGTGGTGTCCCAGAAGTAACGGCCCCGACTTGTGAGTGTAGGCCGTGGGTTCGAACCAAGGCAGGCTCGTTACTTTGAGTAAATAATTTCATCACCACTGCTCTTAAAACGGTGAAGGAAAACATCGTGAGGAAACCGGCATGTCGTAGATCCAAACATTCGAAGACATGTGACATCCACCAGCCCGCACTGGGCCCGCGTGGTGGATTACGGCCCACTCCCTCTCACAGAGAGGAGGCCTGTGTCCCAGCTGTGGGAACGTTATAGGCTGATTATGCCGAACCAATTGTAACCATCGCTCTTTTGTCCAGGTCCGTCAAAACATCCTCTTCGGCCAGGATATGGACCTTCGAAGGTACAAGCAAGTGATAAAATGCTGCCAACTAAAGACTGACCTGGAGATCTTGCCGAATGGTGACAAGACTGTGGTGGGGGAACGGGGTGAGTTATCGCATTATTATTGACCAGCGGATCATTTCCTGATTATTTTCTACCCTGGAAAGATGGGTATCATGACAGCTTGACCCGGAAAACTCGACCCCGAATTCAGCACATGATTGATGAACCCCTAGCGTAATAATTTTTCTTCATTAATTTGACAGGACTAAACTAATATTTATCTTCTGTCCTTTTCTTAACGAAATAGAAAGAAAAAGATGCACTGAACTTAAATTTAGCTTAGTTTGTGAACAAGGGAATCGGCGCCTTTATTTAATAAAAATATCTGCTATTTCGTAGAAACGTGCAATACCTACGCGGTCATTTTGTATGGAACGGCAATTTTTTTTTTTTTAATAACCGGTATAGTATTTCTACGTCCTACGTCCAGATTCATGCGCTGAATTTATGGTTTTTAGTTTGTGCATCGATGTCCCTGCCACCCTGTATTTTATTTATATGTATATTCATGTATTTTATTTATAATTTCAAGTTAATTATTATCATTTTGCAACTACTATGGTTTGCACGAATGCCTAAAGGATTAAGTCCGCCTTTGTTCACTTATTTTTACATGTGCATAAATAAATAGTCTGTGAAAGTTTTGCCAGGTAATTTATTTTAACCTTTTGTAACTAATGTCTAGGTGCCTCCTTATCCGGTGGTCAACGCGCCAGGATATCGTTGGCGCGCTGCGTGTACCAGATCGCTGATGTGTATCTACTGGATGACCCCTTAGCGGCTGTGGATGCTAAGGTAAGAACAATTGAACACTGCGTTCAAAACAAACTTTACCTTAGTAATTCTAAATGTTTATCGATATCATTCACAAAAAATAAAAACGTTTTAAATCATAATTATAATCTAAACAATGTAACTCTATTGAAAGCTCCATCCGTGCGAGACCTAGGGGTACTGCTAGATAACAAACTTCACCTTGATCAACATATTGATAACATAACCAAAAAGGCTTATCACATGTACGGGTTCGTTATGAGATCAGCTACTGAATTTAAACACGCAAGCACTTATTCTCATCTCTATAAAGCACTAGTTAGATCTCAACTCGAATATGCAGTGGTAGTGTGGAACCCTTTTTATAATAAATATCTTGAGATGCTAGAAAAAGTGCAGCGCAAATTTCTCAGATCGATGCACTATAGGTGCTCCCACAATTTCCCAACCTATAAAAATCTACTTAATAAATACAATCTAATGAGCCTGAAGTCTAGACGTTTATATCTAGAAATTATGTTTCTTTTCGACGTATGCTATAACAGGTATAACTGCTCTGAGATTACTAATAAAATATGCTACTGTGTCCCAAGAACTGTTATTAGACGAGAGGTGCGCGCACGTCCTCTTTTTGCTCTCCCATTGCCGCACCAATGCTGGTCTGCGGGCGCCTCTACGTCGCTTGTGCAAAAACTATAATGATTTTTGTTCAGAAACTACAGAATTAGATTTATTCTCAGTGTCAGCAAATAGATTTCGTTCTGCTTTGTTAAGGAAACTTAAGGATTCCGATGTATAGTTATTTGAACAGTCTTGTAGTCTTAATCGCATAGATTGTTCATTAGTAAAGTTACAGTTACAGTAGAAACTCGATTATCCGGCCCTCAGTTATACGGATTCGCGATTATCCGGACTATAAACGGCGACCAATTAAATAATTAAGTAATATTGAGCCAAGTTACAAAATGTTTAACATATGTACTAAAAGTCGAATTTATGCAAGCACGAACGAGTCGGAACTGGCATTACCCCGCCCGCGCCTCACGGATCGTAGAAAACATATTGCAGATAAATGAACAGCAGGAAATGCAAGAAGATGAAACAGAAAAAAATCTAGACGTAGAAAATGATGTAGGACCATCTCATGATGAAGCACTTCAGGCTCTGGAAACAGCTCTCAAATGGTTTGAAAAACAAACAGAGAGTGATACGGTAAGTTTACTACAGCTGAAACGAATTCGTGATATAGCAGCAATGAAGAGAAAAAGTAGCTTACGTCAAATGCCAATTACCAAATATTTTAAACCAAATTAAACTTATTATTATATTATTATTATTTTTAATTAATAATATTATTATTTATTAATAAATATTACTATTATTAAACTTATTTTATTTCACAAAACCCGCTTTTCTTCATACATTCGATTATCCGGACTTTCGATTATCCGAATCCCTAACGACAACAATTAGTCCGGTTAATCGAGTTTCCACTGTATATGAATTGTGTATGCTGTGGATAACGGTGTGAGTTTCACATTTATATAATATCTTTGTTTATATTGTTTGCGCAGATTTAATGTGTTACTGTTTGTTTGTCCCAAATAAATAAATAAAGAACGACGTACACTTTGTTAACCCTGTCTGTTTAATTGAACTGACTCACAAATGGGCCTCGTGTCCGGAGCCTTTTTTTTTTGGGTGGGAAATCATCGAATAACCGGGAGGGTCAAACTTTTACTGACTAGAACTCACCCCCTTCAGTTGCCTGTGCCAGCCCAAGTAGCACATGACAGCCGCACAGTGACTTGATTATAGAATTTAGTGACTACTCAAGGCTGTTTTAGTTTCCTGCATAAGGGCTGTGTAGTTAGCTACGCAACCTTTGTAATTCCAATTTGGGCCCCAAATTAACCAGCCTTGAGCATTACAGTGGCTGGTCAACGGCAGTATAATCATTGAAACAGCTGTACAAGGCCTGTACATTGACTTATACAGCTATACAACAGTCATTGCAGCCTAAGATTCAGCTTCTTTAATTCTCTTTAACAGCTTTTAGATGTTTTGAGGCTTGGCAACAGCTTTTATCAAAGTATAAATAACCAAAAATTTTTTTTTAAATATTTATTTTGTGTATTTGTGACAGACGACAGTTATTTGTTAAAATGGGCGGGCGGACAATATTTAAGGTAAGATATTTTTAATAGTTTTCGAGTTGATTTTCAGTGTCCTTGTATGTAAATTGAGTTGCGAGTACCATTTTACTGTAAATGTATATAGGTAATTACATCAAATTTTTCACGCGCCATCAGAATAATATCGCTTTAACGAAAATATTTTACAAGATAAATGATGTACGAATACTTAATAAATTTATCTCTCAAATTATTGCTTTCTAACTTGTTGTGTCCCATTAGGAAACAAGTGGAAAACATATTGTTTGAATTAAAAGCTATCAAATATCCTTAAAATCTATAAAAAAACATCTGGATATTTAGTAACAAATCGTTTTTGTAATGCTAAAATGGCGTCCATTGATAACCAGCACAAATTCTCCATAAATGCTTTTGAAAAGTTATTTACTGTAACAGTGGTGTTGCCAAGTCTATGTACCAGCTTATAGCATTATGCTGGCTGGACAAAGGATTTTAATTAGCTTTCTTACTGTGTATTGGTATAAAGAGAGAGCATACAATAGGTTTTCAGGGATAAAGAAATCTCGACAGAAAACCATTTCACTATGTACAATGTTTAGCTTTCGAAATACCCTTGCAGGCCCAAAAGTTATGATTTAGGTTTTTTAAATAACACATGAAGAGACGGCTTGACTCGCTCAACAGTCAATAGCTCTTTGGAAATACAGTAATTACACTACAGGTACTTTGCTAATTACATTAATATTGTTTTCAGGAACAATAATGCAGTTTAAAATAATCTAAATTGTTGAAAAAGTTTTGCAAGACAGTGTTGAAAAATTCAGGGAAAGATTAGAAATTAAAAACCTAAGAACTTCCACAAAACGCACACGCAAAGATTCAAGTAACATTAACAAACGAACAAAAACAGCAGACGTGAAGGAAACCGTCGGAGATGAAATTAAAGAAGAAAATAATAATCAAGAACCCGAAAGCGATATTATACCAAACTCAGATGTTCAAGATCAAATTATCGGAAATGTAGACGTATTATAAGATTTTCTCAATTTTATATGTATAAGTAGTTACCGGTGTGTATATCAAAAAAAGTATCTTGTTTCTGTACTATTTTGTATATGACGTTTTTTTTATTTCAAACTTTTCGCAATCGCCTTACTAAATTGATGTACAGACGCCAGCACATCAACCTACCCGAAACCGTCAAATTTCACCAATCAATTTTGAACCTTATGCTGTACCATGCTGTGATAGCATATATTATTTTGTGTCAAGGCTAAATATAATAATGACTGAGGCTATTTTATTATAGGTACCTAATAGCGTACCTAATCCGGTGTTAGTGATTCAAAAATAATTCAGATTATGAAAAGTAACATTTATTATCTTAATTATGTTATTTCCAAAAAAAAAAAATTTCATATAATGATGTGATCACCATACAAACAAAGTTGAGGTAGTATCCATCAGCAGAATTGTGCTGGCCTATTTATTTTTTTGTGTTAAGATTAATAATGGCATAAGGTTTTTTATTTTAATATCGATACCAAATCTGGTGGCTGTGATTAAAAAATAATTCAGATTATGAAAAGTAGCATTGGTTCGTAGTTATGTTGTATTTCCACAAATTATATTTCATATTGATTAAAAAACAGTATGTACAAATGTATAAAACGATTTTTATTTTTCTTATTATCCTTATTAAGATTGTATAAGGCTCAGCAGAATTACATACACTTTACTTGAAATAATAGTATTTCAAAAAAACTATTTCCATAATTAATTAAAAAGTATGTAAAAGGGGTATGAAATACAAGTAGTTTTTATGTTCAATACATATAAATTTAAAATTCACATCCAGAAAGTGTATTTTCACTTCAATACGTTCTGCGTTAGGCCGTTTTGCTTTAAATATGTTAAAAGTGACTGTGAGTGAAGTGATGACTTTACTGGGTAGTCAAAAATGTCTATTAAACCTGTTATTCTGTTGCCTATAATTACATTTTCTGTATGAAATGACTTGACTTCAATGATTTCACGATTACTAGTCATGAAATATTTATCTTTAGATCTCGCTGTAAGTATAAAATCCTGAAAATTAATTTTGGGGAAACTTTTATTATCCTTGGTAACGAAAGGCATCTCAAACTTCTTTTCATCTTTTCGATCAGTAGCACAACATTCACTAAGTCTTTTTGCTACCTGCGAAAGTAGTTTGTTACCACTTTGCAACATTATTTTAATCAAATGCAATTTATTTTCAAAAGGATAGGCACTGAATGTTTGAAGTAACCCAAATCTTAATTGAACCTCATCAGTGACATGAAGTATGTAGATTATGCACATTGCTGGTCACGTAATCTGCACCATAAACATCCTTGTAATGCTCTACAAAGTATTAAAGCAGCTCTTCTAACAGTGGTAATAATGGATTATAGTTGTCATCAATATTTTGATCAGTCTGTCGGTCCGGAACGAAAACGACACTGACTTGTAAACATCAACTGCATCATTATTATAAGCATCAATATTTTGATCAAAATCTTTTTGTGCGGAACCCTCACTATGCGTAAACGTCACTGACGTGTAAATATCAACTGCATCAGCACTGCTCCTTTGCAATTCGTCCATAGAAGCCTTAGCGTATTCTTTTGACAGTTTTCTTTTTACTCCACCAGTTCTTTTTCTTTTATTCCATGGTTTTAAGTTGTTCATTATTTATTTAAAGTGTATTAAAATATACGTAGTAACTCTTGAAGTCGCGTCACACGTTATGCAAAAAAAATCAAATCTGACGTAATTTAAACACCAATAATCTAGATTTACTCTTAAATAACGCCGAAAGCTGTAAAATAGCTGTCAGCTACACTTTATGCATTGGCATTAGGATGGAGTACACCTACTCCAATTTACAACTCAGGGTGAAATAATGATTCTCTTATAAATGTAACGGCATTTGTAGAAACTACATATCCACTTTTAATCAGCCATTAACAAGCTCGTTGAAGTAGAATTAGAATAGAATTAGTGTACACCAATTAAAAGCCAGTGGCATTATTCGATACTTTAATGCAGTCCGCACCGTTACAAGAGAGGTGAATTTTTCGTATTAAGCAGTCGTTAACAAGCTTTGGACTTCTAAACCAGCCAGTAGTATCACATGCAGCCAAAAGCTGGACTAGATCATTTTCAAATTCTACTCAAATGCTTTTAGTATACTTTTTCGCCATCATAAAGTCATTAGTCAGCTATGCTGTTTAATAGTGTATAATCTTTCCTTAATACAGTCTAAAGACTCGTCCTATCCTTTAGTACATCTGCATAAAAGCTGTAGACTGTAATGTCGCTTGTTTATGACCTAATTCATCGCTAATGTGCTACTTGGGAGGGGCCACGGTATCTCTTTCGAAGAACCCGCGACCCTGGCAGGGGTCCGGAGCCCTTACAGTAGGTGTCTGAGAGACGCCAAAAAAAAAAGAAAATCATCGTCTGCCTAGCCTTTTCCCAACTATGTTGCGGTCGGCTTCCAGTCTAACCGGATGCAGCTGAATACCAGTATTTTACATGGAGCGACTGCCTATCTAACCTCCACAACCCAGTTACTGGGTAATACGATACCCCTTGGTAAGACTGGCTGTCAGACTTTCGGGCTTCTGACTACCCGTAACGACTGTCAAAGATCCACGAATGACAGCCGGGACCAACGGCTTAGCGTGCTTTCCGAGGCACGGATCTAATCTGATTTTATTATAAATTCAAATTCAAATTTATTTATTTGTACACATAGGTGTAATGTAGTGGTACATGATGGTATAAAATGAAAATAAATATGTTGTGTCACTATGTGTTGCCTTGCAAGGCGTACAAATATTGCTTACCCATTAGGTAATGGGTGTACAGTAAGGCCTATATAATTATAAAAATACTGCTAAATAATAGTTTTAAATCTTTAGCAAAATATCAACAAAGAAACTTTACACAAACATAAACAAAGAAAATAGTATGCAATTATAAAACAAATATGACACAAAAAAAATATATATATTAATTAAGTAACAAAATGTATTCTATACATTTCGTAATGTTCTTTTTTTTGGATAAATAAATGTCTTTAAACCGAATCTGTCTTTCAGGTGGCCCACGCAATCTATGAGGACTGCATCAAGAACTTCCTCCGCGATAAGGCGACCGTGTTAGTGACGCATCACGTACAGTACGCGAAGCATGCGCACAATGTGTGCGTTATGAGGTCCGGACGGGTAAGTGCTACAAACATAGTTAGAATACTCTTCTTGCAAAAAAAAAACTGGTCAAGTGCGAATCGGACTCGCGCACCTAGGGTTCCGTACAAATTTCTAGGTAACTACAAATTTACGATTTTCGATTTATTCCTTTACTTGTGCTACATGACATTGCTTCTTGCCAAATTTCATGATTCTAGGTCTACGGGAAGTACCCTATAGGTTTTGATTCCCTTGCGAGTGTCAAAATATGCGGCATAAACGGAACATAAACGCCCGTATCTTTTGATTGCGTTGACTTAGAAATTTGATGGCAATGAATTAATAATAGTCGCAGTCTTAGTGATTGAAAATACTCATTAATATGAACGCCTTAAACTACAGTAACTACTTTGTAGTAAAAAATCTGCTGATGTCCCTGCACACACAGGGTTGCCTGTGTATGCAAAGTTATCAGCTAATGAGCTAAATTACTATCTTCTATTCTTTCCCCACCAGATCGAAGCCCAAGGCACATACCATGAGTTAAAGAACGGAGTGGCAGAATTCGAGAAACTCATAGAGATGGGAGAGAAAGTCAAAGAGGAGAAACAGAAAGCCACCACATATGAGAATACAGAGAGTGTGGTAAGTTGTAATTCTATTAATTATAAATAACGCTAGGCTGACGTGTTGTTCTTGTCCTTATGTTTTTGTGTGTAATTATTAAAATGTTAATATATTCTAACAATAGATGTTTAAAACCATTGTTCTGTGATTATAAATAATTTATTAATCAATCAATAATTTATCAATCAATCAATAATTTATCAATCAATAAATAATTTATCAATCAATAAATAATTTATCAATCAATCAATAATTTATTAATCAATCAATAATTTATCAATCAATTAATAATAATTGTATTCCCACAAGGATTAGGATTGATTTTATATAAATATTAAAATTAATTTGTCATTCAATCGATAAATTATCAATTAGTACGTCATCTGTCTATAAAGGGAACATATTTTGCCAGTTATGTTACAAATTCCATGTTGATTGAGAGCCAGAGAATGTCCTAATACAAAAATTGAATAACTGTTTGCCCGACCCAAAGATCGAATCCAACCAGACTTGCGACTAATATGCCAGCAAGGCAGACAAAATACAAGTTTATAAATCCTACTAATATTATAAACGTGAAAGTTTGTATGGATGGATGGATGTGAACTCCTTCACGCAAAAACTACTTAACGGATTTGGATGAAATTTGGCACACAGATGGTTTATAACCAGGATTAACATATAGGATATCCCGATATTCCCACGGGATCGAAACTTATGCGGCTGAAACCGCGGGGCGCAGCTAGTAAAGTTTATAAACTCAATATTTAATCATTATCTTTATTTCTTTTCACTAGGTTTATAACGTAATGGTAAAGTCAGATAAAGCGGACTTGAAACGAAGCGTTAGTTTTTATTTTATTTTAGTAATTTTAATACATTTCGATGTTTTTAGTGAACATCACTTTAGCGGTAGCTTTATTCAGTCCAGTCGTCGAGAAAATGCGTTCGCCACGGTCTGTCAAAAACGTATTCCCGTAATTTAAAACGTTTAAAATCTAGTCGCAGTCTCATCTCGGCGACAAACAAATGTCAAACACTTGTCAAAATGTAGGGAAATTAGACGTATTCTTGACAGATTGAGACTGAGATCAGACTGTGAACATTCTTAAAATTACGAGAACTATCCCTCCGTTTCATACAAACGAATACGTGTTTTGCGAATTTGATCTTTAGTAGCTACTAGAATTTTTGCACTGACAGGTGTCAAGAACACGTCATTCTCTCGATGGCCGGACTGTAGGTAGCAAGTTGCAGTTCATATTTAGTCTTTCGTAGAATCTTGATTTATCACTGAAATCGAGAAAGTAAACATATATGAGAATCAAACATTATGTAAAATAATTTGTGGATTCCGATAATACAATTAATTGCTTATCAAATTGACAAACTACGTCAATTTACCGTGTTATAGCCGTTTTATACATCTGTCTAAGAATGACAGTTGTGATTTGAGTACACGGACAATTTACGTTGATTGTCAATATTGCTAAACGATTAATTTCCTTGACTTTTATCATTTTGAAATATTATTTTAGCCCTAATCCGATATAATTCGACGGCACGGTTGGCGCAGTGGTTAAGCGATTGACTGCTGTGCTGCGTGTCGCGGGTTCGATTCCCGAACGGAACAATTATTTGTATGACCTACAAGTAGTTGTTCCGGGTCTGGCTGTTTGTGTATGTGAGTTTAAATGTTTGTAAATGAACCCACGATACAGGAGAAATTCCTAGTGTGGGGCAACGTTTAAAATAAAAAAATATATTTTTAGGAACACAGCTACAAGCTCAGGTCTCAGCGCTCCATGTCCGAAGCATCGCAACTGTCCTTCAACCTGGATCTGGACAACAATTTAGACCCTAAATATGAAGGTAAGACTTCTTTTCATTATTCAGTAGTTTGTATTCACCAATATTGTAACCTTTTGAAGGCTACAGGAATCCGCTGGATGGGAGACACACAGAACCGGTCGATGTGGCGGTGCTTTAAAGAAAGAAAGGCAATACATTTATTTGTGGCAAACATGACGCATACAAAGAACAAAAACAGAAAAAAAACAAGTTGGTACCTATGGTTAGTTAGTTGGTTGGTTGGTATGTCCAGTAGTGGACGTCTTTCGACTTTTGGCAATTTTCAAATGTCATAATGCTACCAAGTTTAATAAGTCAAAAGTTAGAATAAGAATAAGAATATAAAAATTTTACCTTCAAATAAAATTTGTATTATGTTTCCTAAGACGTCCGAAGTCCATTATGAGAGAGTGCACGCTTCGTTCCATGAACAGCTGTTAGATCTCCTTACTTTCCGCCTCGTAATCGCGCCACTGGCGCCCCCCAACGTCATATCTGTGAACTACTTTCAAAAAACCGCATACAAGCCGCCATGATGAAGTTTTATGTCATTGTTGGGCTCATAATGATGCAAAGGTAGGTAGGTATGCACCAGGAAGACCTTACCTGGACTTCGGACGTCTTAGGAAACATAATACAAATTTTATTTGAAGGTAAAATTTTTATATTATGTGTTCCGTTTGACGTCCGAAGTCCATTATGAGAGATATGTTTGTTATCTCCTGGTGGATTGTATGAATGAAAAGCAACAATGTGAATTATAAACCAATATTATTTTTAATCACCATTTTATTATACCTTAGGTACCTTCATATACACAGGTTTTAAATATGAACAAAAATCTAGCCATTGAAGCACTGGCAGTACCTATACTTATATTAAGAGAAAACGTAAATAAGTAAGCAATCGTGCAATATCTTCATGAGTAATTTTAACCTGAATCAATTTGATTTGACACATCGGTTAACTTAGAATCAATTAGGGACTTGAAATAGTCTTGATAATGAATGTGCTGAGGATATTTCGTTATTAGATCTGATTTCTTTACGGTAAAATTTCCTGAAAGTTGATTCATGCCTCCAGTTGGCCTTAGTTAATATGTCATTTATAGGATAATTTTCTACCCAATTTAATGATGAGACAGCCGATCTAAAACTACCTGGAGAGGCTTGTATACCAGCGTCAGATAGAACACGTTTTATCCAACCACCGATTATAGTTGGTGTGGCTGCTCTAACGGGATCTCTAGTAGTTATGAACAAATTTTTTATTGAACCCCGTCTTTCCTTTGATAATTTTTTTAACGTGCGGAGCCAATATAATGGATTTGTATTTTGATCTTGGGATGCCAACAAAACCCAACTGGATTGCTGGAAAGTCGCACTATCTGTCTTTGACCCGAACACTGGGTGTAAAGTTATGGAATCTCCATTATCTACAAAATGATCACAGTCAATATGCAAAAGGGAAAGGTCGTGTACACGACGTCCCGAACATAATAATAAAATAGTTGCCGTTCGCTTAGACACCTCACACAAACTACTGATGCAAGGAGTTTTACCTTTTAAATAAGTAATTAATTCCCTGGCGTCCCATGTGGGCACCTGAGGTGGCAACGGCTTTGCAATTGAAATTGCTTTCAAAATGTGTTTAACAATGTGACTAGAAGAAATTTTAATATTTGAAGCAGTTTCACAAATAGAAGCGATAACGGACTTGTGCACTAGAATAGTTCTGTAAGCTAACTTTTGATTTAGATATAGATATGCTAGATATTTCGCAACATCTGTCGGATTTGGTGTACGGAAATTTACATTATTTTGACTACACCACAAAGACCACTTACCCCAAATAGGTGTGTAAGTTTTAAGAGTTGAAGGTCGCCAGCAAGATAAAAGAAGTTCTTTCTCTTGTGGAGACCAATCGCTTGTCATGGTGTCCCAGCCGAAATGAGCCAGGCTTCCAACTGCAGATCTTTGACATGAGCTGGTGGTAGGCCGGTCACCGTGTCCACTAAGGTCTTCTTCAGGTCTCTGATCTTCAGTGGCCGTGCCAAGGATCGATTCTTCAGGTCTGGTCGCCAAAAGGGTTTCTTCCACTTGGGTGCTACTATTATGTACCGACCTGATGCCGAGTTGAGGTGGTGAAGAACTCGTGGCAGCAATGACGGCGGTGGGAACAACCACGCTAGGTCGTATCGCCAGTATCTGCTGAACGCGTCGTGATAACAGGCGTTGGAGTCTGAGGAATCTAGAGAAACGTAATTTGTCACGACGTGTGCGGTTTGTGACGCGAACAAGTCTATGTCCGGTTTTCCCCAAGTTTGAAATATCTTTGAAGTTGCTGCCACCTGCAGGTGCCACTCGCTGCCGGCGCGATTTCGCGACAAGTGACCGGCTTCGGTGTTGTACACCCCTGGTAGGTGATGAGGGATCAGTACAACATTGAGGTCGTCTATCAGAGTCAACAATTCCCGCGTCAATTTCATCAAACGGTGTGATTTCGTGCCCCCTTCCTTCTGAATGTACGAAACCACTGTCTTGTTGTCGGTCTGTAGAATAATCCTGGAGTCCCGGAGGGCTCTGGATTCCTTCAACAATACAGCAATCACAGCATACATCTCTTTGAGATTGCAATGCCATTTTTTCTGGTCGGGTTGCCATGCACCTTGTACCTTGTTGTTGTTGACCAGGGCACCCCACAGAGTGTCGGAAGCGTCCGTGATGACAAAGTTTGTGGGTAGCACATCTCTGTGAATTGCTGTCTTTTGACCTACATTCTCCATCCACCACTTGAATTCTTGACGAATGTCTTGTGTCAGCTGTACTGCTCCGAGAGGATTTTGACGCAGTACTTTGATGTGACATTGCAGCGCACGGCAATGCATCCTTCCCCGGTGGGTGATGAAGGACGCAAAGTTGAGAAACCCTAAGAGGCGTTGCGCCTGTTTGAGGGTCCAACTGCCCGCTGCGAGCCTGGTCGAGAGGAACTGTCGAATTTTTCTTACCTTCTCTGGTGGTAGGGACTTGCGGTTTGTGTGGGTGTCCCAATCGATGCCGAGATATTCGATCGACCTCGTTGGCCTGGTGATCGATTTCTCGTGATTTACACACCAGCCCAGACTGGACAAGAAGCGTACAGCTATGTTTAGATGCGTGCTGAGTACTTCCTTGTTCTGGTGGACTAATAAATAGTCGTCTAGATACACGACCAGGCGCAGACCTTTTGTGCGAAGGTATTCTGCAGTCCAGTTTGTTACAGTAGCAAATATTCTGGGGGCAGCAGCCAGGCCGAATGGTAGACATGTCATCTGCAGAAGTTGACCACCGTAGCTGATGCGCAAAAAGCGCCTGTGTTCTGTGCGTATTGAGAGGTGATAATAGGCCTGGCTGAGGTCCAGCTTGACCATCCAGTCGCCGTGTTGCAGAAACGAAGGCATTTGTTGATGGTGGAAAAGATGGAAATGTTTTGGCTCCATGTATAAATTTAGTGCTTTCAAGTTGAATATCACTCGAGTTTTGCCATTTCTCTTTGTGACCATGAAAAGGGGGCAAATGAATGATGGGGTCGAAGGAGCAGGCTCTAACACTCGTTCTTGAATCATCTTGCGAATTTCTAGTGTCATTTTTTCCGAAACAGGGGTTTGAAATTTTGACAGGTTGTCCGAAGTGGGTAGAATTAAGGGCGGTGCCTGATTGAAAGGGATACGAGCTCCCGATATCATTTTTAAAATAGTTTTTGGAGGGTCGAAACGATTCCATATTTCTATATAATGCTGAAGACAGCCGCCCCAAAATCTCGGTATTAAATAGTCATTTATGCTTATGTCCTGCTCGCCCCCCGTTCTTATTTTTTCGCCCCCCCTTCTTTTTTGAAGAGAAATCGTAGTTTCGTTTGTTGTCTTTTTTGTCGTTTCGCTTTGGTTTGTTTTGTCGCGAACGAAAAGTATTATCTTGAAAAGACGTCGAAGGCTCTAAAGATATCGGACGACTAGTTCCCGCACTATTATTCTGTTTTTCTAATTTTTCTATACCCCCAATTTTTTGTAGGTAGTGCGATAAATTTTGAGGATTGAATATATATTCGATTGAGGGTGGAATTTTTTCTATGTCGTCGCGTATGTATTTACTTTTAACATTTTTCAACAATGATCGGCGACGCGTCTCTATGACCTCAGCTCTTTTACCGCAAATAATTTGGAGAATATCGTGAGATACCGTTTTATAAGATGACTCAGCACCAAACAACTCTTTTAGTTTGTCATAGATGTTAGTTGAAGATAATTGGACGTTCGAATTAGCAGACCAATCAATTAGTTTCTGTAATGCCGCGTTCACGTGCTCGTTTTGAGTTAGGAAAGCATTAGATAACGCCGCAAAACTGCGTTCCATTTGAAACCATCTTAATGGTGAAAATGGATCTTCAAAACGCCGCAATTCTTCATTCACTTTCAATTCGACAAAACTAGGAAAAGCTACATATTTTTTTTGTACTTCTGTGTAACGTACAGCATTCCAATCCGGGGAATCGAACCTCTGCATTTCTGCTATTTTCGTTACGCGTTCTGGATTTGCTTTAGGTACACTAGGTTCCTTAACGGAAACGTCTAGATTTGCAATATTTTCTAAGCAAGGGGTAAGCTGCGGCGGGCGTAAGAAATTTTCATGTAAATTGAGGGTAGGAACAGTCGATGTTGAAGGTAACGCGGTGCCAATATAATTTTGCGTGGCGGGTAGGCTTTGCGCTAATGGAGCACTATTTGTGGTCATATAATTTGTTAAAACATTATTAACATGACTCACCAACTGCTGGGATAGTAGATCAAACCTGCGATCCAGTTCGGACTCTTGCGAGAGGGAGCGCTCGCGTACCTGACGGGGGCGTTTGCGCGGCGCTGGATCACCTACATCGCTCTCCGATGACCCCGTGTCACCTCCTTTCGATGACGATGAAGAACTCGAGCTCCGTGTCCTTTTCCGCGAAGTATCGTTTGGCGCGATAGTTTCACCGTCCATTTTGTTTAAAATAAACACAGTTCACGAGACGGAAAATTAATTTAAATTATTAAAATACTAATGTAATGAACTTTCTACTTTAATCTCAAAAGTTCTAAAAATAAAAAAATTCGCTTGATACGATATAAGCGACAATCTAACAAAGCTGCGCACAGTTCGGAAAACGACGCAACAATGACATAAAACTTCATCATGGCGGCTTGTATGCGGTTTTTTGAAAGTAGTTCACAGATATGACGTTGGGGGGCGCCAGTGGCGCGATTACGAGGCGGAAAGTAAGGAGATCTAACAGCTGTTCATGGAACGAAGCGTGCACTCTCTCATAATGGACTTCGGACGTCAAACGGAACACATAATATATTTATTTGCTTTAAAACATGGTACATTATGTTCTTATTAATAGAATTATGATCTTAGATGTTTCGCCAAGGACTGGCATACAAATATTTAAACACGTTACATGTAAAATATTAAAAGGATACATTATTCCAACATGTTCAACATGTCTAATAACTTTAGTGAATTCTTAACAATAATAGGTATTTACAAAAAGTAGGTAATAATTAAAATTAAAATTAGTAACCATATTTATCTGTTACTTTTTTATCAATAATTTAGTATAATAACAATAATAAGTTACAATACAGACACTGGAAAAACATCGTTGCGATGTTAACAACCTAAAAGATATTCGATTTTTCTGGTACACTATTACAGCATTTTATACCCTGTCCAATAAGTTAACCGTTTTTTGACAGCTGTCTTAGAACGTATATATTCCAGATTACGTAAAAGTTAACTTTAAAATGTGTAATAAAATAAATATATAAACTGCCTTATCTTATTGAATTATCTTATTTATGGCTTCTTACATACGTTATAATACCGTACGTGTAGCAATCATTAGTTCCATCTGTCAAAAAACGGTTTACCTAACGGACAGGATATATGTCCCCTAAAGTTGTAAAATTCGACTTTTTTCTTCTAGGCGAGAGTCAAAAGAAAGGCTCAGTAGACAACAGTGTCTATGTGTCGTACATACGCAGCGGTGGCAGCGCCCTGTCTATGGCGCTGCTCATTCTACTGTTCCTGCTGGCACAGTTCTTCTACTCTTCAACTGACGTCTGGCTGAAAGAATGGTGAGTACTCCAAATTACATAGTCATAGTCTGTTGGGGCATGTGGTTAAGTAATAACAGTCGCAAATTTCGATCGATCAGGTTAAGCTACGCTTGTCGCGGTGGGTCTGTGGATGGGTGACCATCTTTACGTAGCAAGAACTTCCGTGCCTCGGAAAGAACGTTAAGCCGTTGGTCCCGGCTGTCATTCGTGGATCTTTGACAGTCGTTACGGGTCGTCAGTAGCCCGAAAGTCTGACAACCAGTCTTGCCAAGGGGTATCGTATTACCCAGTCACTGGGTTGTGGAGGTCAGATAAGCAGTCGCTCCATGTAAAATACTGGTATTTAGCTGCTTCCGGTTAGACTGGAAGCAGACCCCAGCATAGTTGGCAAAAAAAAGGCAGGCAGATGATGAGGCTGTTGGGAGCAGTGGAGGCCCAGTGATATCGGCCCCGACTTACGAGTTGTAGGCCGTAAGTTCGAACCTAGGCAGGCACTTTACTTTGTGTAAATTATTTCATCACCACTGCTCTCAAAACGGTGAAGGAAAACATCGTGCGGAAACCGGCATGTCCTAGTGCCAGAAAATTCAAAGACATGTGACATCCACCAACCCGCACTGGCCCCGCGTGGTGGGTTACGACCCACTCCCTCTCACAGAGAGGAGGCCTGTGTCCCAGCAGTGGGAACATTATAGGCTGGTTATGATGGCCAAAATGATATGTTCCCATCTCTATCTTGCAGTTGTCGTTTGCCTGTTGTGCGACAGAGACAGGAATAATCATCTCGACTTTAGAACTCCGGTTGAGTTAAAAACTGGGGAGGTTGTAATCCCGATAAAACCAAAAGTCATTTATTCATATTAGGCTGAGAATCAGCACTTTTCGAACGACAAAATTACAAAACGCCTGCCCTTCACCACTTCCTAGCGCTCTCGCTGGGACGAAGTGGCGCAACAAACACCCCAGCAGCACAGCTAAAAGAAAAAAGAAAAGAAATACGTTTATTTTCGGCAAACATGACGCATAAAAAAGAACATAAACACACAAAAAACAATTAACAAGTTGGGGGTAAACATGCGTCACATCCACGCAAAACGGCCATCGCTCAGCATAATGCTAAGACCCTATACGAGACAGAGCCGCAGCGCTGGTTTTCTGTTGTCTGTTCCGTTAGAAAACTTTGCTTCTATGGAATATTTTTCTTTAAAAAAATCTTATTTTTTCAGGGTTAACTTAGAAGAAGCGAACAGTGCGATTAAAATAGCCAATCAGCCTAAAGACACAAACTCGTCTGCAGTACCACCACCAGGTAAATAAATAACTATACATGGTTATTTAAAATGGGCTAGCTAAACTCCGCAGACGCGATAAATTATTACAAGACATGGTTTTTTAGAGGTATGCCGCAGTTAGCGTAGAAAATTGAAAAAATGCTTAAAAATCTAGCTACACGATAAAACTAAAGAAAACAGATTTATACTTCCAGTAACAAAACTACCAGCGGTCGTAAGCCTAATAAGTTACCTACATTAAAAAAAAAATATATATTTTGTCATATTTAGATATACCCATAATGTTTGTGAAGTTTCGCCAGAATATTCAATTTGACCTTGTATACAGGGTGGCAGGGACATCGCAAACTGTAACCATAAATTCAACACATGATTCTAGAACCCAATAAGTAGGTCCGTTATAAAAAAAAAGTTGTTGTGTCATAGAAATGAGCAATAACTATGCGGTCAAAATTTATGGAACGGCAAGTTTTTTTTTTATAACCAACGAAAAAATTCATTGCCGGGATTGAGAATCATAATTATACTGAATCTATGGTTACAGCTTGCGCGTCCATGTCGCTGCCACTCTGTATACTACACAACCTTTACAATTTCATGAAAGAATATTAGTTGTTTCTTTTTCACGATTAAAATTGAGAAAAAACAACAATAAAGTAATGACCTAC
Source organism: Apamea monoglypha (assembly GCA_911387795.2). NCBI lineage: Eukaryota > Metazoa > Arthropoda > Insecta > Lepidoptera > Noctuidae > Apamea > Apamea monoglypha. The sequence goes on from OU426942.1 coordinate 7,622,189, forward strand.
TGTTATAAACACACACTATCACATCCACACACACACACACACACAAACACACACACACACACACACACACACACAAAAAACATTGCTTCACACTAGGAATTACTCCTGTATCGTGGGTGCGTTTACAAACATTTTCGCTCAGCCATTGCGCCAACCGTGTCGTCATTATAACTATACTTTATTCCCCAGTCGTAAACTTTGAAGACATACCGACCAACCGCTTCAGCCTGACCAGGGAACAGTGCCTGTACATCTATGGCGGGCTCATCGGGATCTGCATAGTGTTCACGTGGAACAAACTCGTCATCTTCTACAATACCTGCATCCGTGCTTCCACCAATTTGCACGATAACATGTTCAAGTACGTTTAAAGTTCATAAGTTATTTTCTAACCCTCTTAGTAATAAATTCGGAGTAAAGTTACTCAAGTATTTCAACTCAGCCTATCGCAGTCCACTGCTGGACATAGGCCTCTCCTGCCTGCGGCCTGCGCCACAACATCCTGTCCTCTGGCTTCCGCATCCAGTTCGTCCCAGCAACCTTCTAAAGGTCGTCTGTCCATCTAGCTGGGGGGCGTCCCACAGTACGCTTGCCGATACACGGTCTCCACTCCAGGAATCGTTTGCTCCACCGGCCATCGGTCCTTTTCCGGATAATTTCATTCCTGATTTTATCCTTCAAAGAGACTCCGAGCGTAGCTCGCTCCATAACGCGCTGAGCGATCTTGAATTTGTGGACCAGCCCGACCGTCAGTGTCCACGTTTCAGCGCCATGTCATGACGGGGAGGACGCACTGGTGGAAGACCTGAACTATTTACTTCTGTTAAACGATGCCATGCTGCGTTCAAAAATGGGTATAATAGCCTGAAGATGGACGACGCCGCCCAGTTCGGGCCAGGAAGCGGTGGCGAGATGACTTGGACGCGTACCGCGAGGGCGTTTTGCGTGGATGTGACGCATGTCAAGCATTTCTCATTGTTTTTTTTGTGTTTTATGTTCTTTTTTGCGTCATGTTTACCGCAAATAAACATATTTCCTTTCTTGTGTGAAGTTTTTCGGTAAATTAACTTGACTCCGTAAAACTAATGGTTTAACCTACTCTTGAATCCACAGAGGTGTGACCAGCGCTCCGATGTGGTTCTTCCACCACAACCCATCAGGTCGGATCCTCAACCGCTTCTCTAAGGACATGGGTCAAGTGGATACGTTGCTACCCGTCGCTCTGGTCGACTGTCTTGGGGTAAGTCTAGAATTCAAACAACTTTGTACTTTAGCGTTATGTAGTCTAAGTTGATTTTTGAATGACCATTTGTTAGTCTTTAATTCAGTTGCAATGCAATTTGAACTTTGACATGTTTGATATTGAGTTTGTTTTCCCGGAAGATGTTAACTATCTGAGAATCAATCGAATATAGCGTACAGGTAGCGTAGGCGAAAAACGATTTTGAGTTCGAAAGTTACAGCTGGGTTCTTAACGCCAGAGAGAAGAGCAGTGGTGTAGTAGTAACGGCCGCGAGTTACGCGCTCTAATGTCGTAGGTTCGAACCGAAGCAGCCACTTTACTTTGTGTAAATTATTTCATCACTACTGCTCTCAAAACGGTGAAGGAAAAGATCGTGAGGAAACCAAAAATTCGAAGACATCGGAAACCTACCAAGTCGCACTGGGCTCGCGTGATGGATTAGAGCGAGCCCACTCCCTCTCAAAGAGAGGAGGCCTGTGTCCCAGCTGTGGGAACATGGCTGATTATGAAACATCACACCAGACCTGCAATCCCTGAAGGGTTAGGCAGAGGTGTACCTATATATAGTACACTCACATTTCGCCAGTTGTATGTGTTGAATACCCTATTTTAAAGTTTATTTTACTTGTTTTACTTCACAGTTCTTCCTCGAAGTGATGGCTATATTAGTGGTGGTGTGCCTCGTGAACTGGTGGCTACTGATACCTACTGGTGTGGTGGCCGTGCTGCTGTTCCTGCTGAGGGACCTGTTCCTACACACCAGTCGCGAGCTGAAGAGGATTGAGGCTATCGGTGAGTTATTTTAACCCAGCGTACCTACTAGATTTTTATATCTCATTGAGTGTCAAACAAGCTGCTTATGGGCATGTGCCAAACCAGAGGCGTCACAAGTCTTCAAATACAGGGTGGCAGGGACATCATCGCGTAACCTGTTACCATGGATCCAGTTCCTACACGATTCTGACATTTCCCGCCGGTAATAAAAAAAAATATCGCTATTCCATACATTTTGACCGCGCGGGTACACTTTTCTATAAACTAGCAGTATTTTTTTTTAACCGAGTTTCTACGGAAGGGTTCATGTGCTGAATTCATGGTTACAATTTGCGCGTCGGTGTCGCTACCATCCTGTATATGCTAACATCTCGAGAACTATTGGCACTTTGTCCAGTCACCAAAAGACATAAGTAACCAGGGTCGTCGGATATAATTAACTATTTGTTTTCTATTTATATATTAAATGTCATTCGCAAAACATCTGTGGGTTTCTTACTAAACTTCGACTATATCCGACAAGCCTGGGGGTCTACTTCGAAGTGGTATCGGCCGAACGTTCGGCCGTTTCCTGCTACGAAGTTACTATTTGGTTCGGTCGGTCCCGATCCTACACTCCTACACTCTTTCGAATATTGACTATGGTCCCGACCCGACTGAGCCGATCTGAAGGTTTTTCGCATTTTTTAATAATATTCGGTTCGGCCATGTGTCGGTCCGATCCGATCATTCGCACTTTACAATTCGTAGTAGACCCCCTGTTTACATATCTCCTTTTGTGACCGTAATGTGAATGACGTGAAGGAGATTTATGTGCAAAATTAAGTAAGGAATGAACTTGCAATAACATACATTGACTTTAAACATAGTCTCGGAACCATCTTTTGTTTCACACACTATTTCGCAGTGGACTTTACACACAGTATTTCTAAAAAAAGAAACCGTCACTCGTATTTTATTCGCAGATTTGCCTTTAGTTTATCTTTTTCCTAAGTTGAATCTGTAAATGAAATCAAATATTTATATTACACTAGCTGCGCCCCGCGGTTTCACCCGCATAAGTTTCGATTCCGTGGGAATATCGGGATAAAAAGTATCCTATATGTTAATCCTGGTTATAAACCATCTGTGTGCCACATTTCATCCAAATCCGTTCAGTAGTTTTTGCGTGAAAGAGTAACAAACATCCATCCATCCATCCATAAAAACTTTCACGTTTAAAATATTATAGTAGGAAGTAGGATAACAGATAACCTTCGGTTTGTTTTGATTTCATAAACAGCCCGAAGCCAGTCCCTCAACCACCTGTCAGCAACAGTCTCCGGCCTGACCACCATCAGATCAGCTCGCCAGCACCAACGCACCTTAGTCAGAGAGTTCGACAAGCAACAGGACCTCCACTCCTCATGCTGGAGCCTTGTGCTCAACACCACCAGGGCTTTCGGCTTCTGGATGGACATGATATGCTGCCTGTATCTCGCATTGGTTACGTTCAGCTTCTTCTTGTTCACTTCTGAAGGTAAGAAGGAGTTCCTTTTTTACAAATTTTTATGAAGGCTTTATTATTTTAATGGAATATTGTTACGCAAACGGTAAGATAGCTAAAAGGTACAAGGTAAGCAAATTTCTAGGTCGTAGAAGTAAGTTTATTTATCGGGTTTTAGATATCGATAGCGATACCCATCACGTCCGCAGAGTTTCGCTAGCTAATTTAATTTATCCCTGTATACGACCAGGCAAAATGTTGTGGTGCTTTACTTTTGACAATAGTTAAATAACACCCCGCCAAAACTACGTACGTATGTAACGTTAGACAAACTGTTTGAAACAACCTGCCAAGTACAAAAAGTAACTAATGGTTACATTTTTGGAAAAAGTGTTTTTTTTTTTTAAAACGTTGCCCCACTCTAGGAATTACTCCTGTATCGTGGGTGCGTTTACAAATATTTAAACTCACATACACGAACAGCCAGACCCGGAACAACTACCTGTAGGCAATACAAATATTTGTTCCGTGCGGGAATCGAACCCGCGACACGCAGCGCAGCATTCGATCGCTCAGCCACTGCGCCAACTGTGTCGTCGTTTTTAAATTGTTAGTTTATCTAATGGTTATTTTTTTTTAACTAATAGTTAATTATTTGACCATTAGCGATGATAGTATATCATTAGATAAACTAAAAATTGATAAAAAAAACACATTTTGCAAAAATATAACCATTAGTTATTATTTTTAACAATAGGTTGAGTTTAACTACGGATCAAAAAACCGGGCCTTAGTCGTATGTGTAAACAAAGCTTAACCAGTACATTTTCTTTCACAGAGACTCTAGGAGGCAACGTAGGTTTGGCCATAACCCAAGTAATAGGCTTGGTAGGCATGTGCCAATACGGCATGAGACAAACAGCTGAAGTGGAGAACCAAATGACTTCTGTAAGTACTAACAACATCTCCATCAACATCATTTCAGGACATAGGCCTCCCCCAAGCATCTACACTTCTACCAGTTCTGAGCTTCTCGCATCCAGCTCTATCCATATAATAATACTAGCAGCGCCCCGCGGTTTCACCCGCATAAGTTTCGATCCCGTGGGAATGTCAGGATATAAAGTATCCTTAGTGTTAATCCTGGTTATAAACTATCTGTGTGCCGAATTTCATCCAAATCCGTTCAGTAGTTTTTGCGTGAAAGAGTAACAAACATCCATCCATCGTTACAAACTTTCGCGTTTATAATATTAGTAGGATTGTGATATCCCCTTTCCATCATGTGCCTACGTTTAAATTCAGAATCTGAGACTATTATCAAGTTTTGGAACAATAAACTTAATCAACATACATGAGAAAGATCAAAATCCATTGCAATAAAAAAAAATGACTTTTTTTTTACAAATGGTCACTCAAAAATCAACTTAGAATACATAACGCTAAAGTAGATAGTCGAGTAAGTGGTGATGGAATGTAAATGATCTGAGATTATGAATTGCAATTATGCTGGCGTCGGTTTCCAATCTAACCGGATGCAGCTGAATATCAGTATTTTACATGGAGCGACTGCCTATCTGACCTCCACAACCCAGTTACCGGGTAACACGATGCCCCTTGGTAAGACTGGTTGTCAGACTTTCGGGTTTCTGACTACCCGTAACGACTATCAAAGATCTACGAATGACAGCCGGGACCGACGACATAACTCGCTTTCTGTGCCACGGACGTGGTTGATCACCCATCTACGGCACAACCGTGGTTAGTGTAGCTTAACCTTGATCAATCGACCCATGTGGTAGTAACTAAACCACGAGCTCCTCATAAAATCGTCAGCTTCGGTTTTTTGAAAAGAGCAGAAATAAATTTTTGTCTTTGTCCTTCAGGTTGAAAGAATACTGGAATATACGAATCTTCCACCGGAGAAACCCTTGGATGTGGACAAGGATGCTTTGATGAAAGACCATCCCAACCTCGACTTTGACAAATGGCCAACCAAAGGTAGGTGGACATTTCAGCGTTCTCCTAGGATAGCAACGCACCTCTCATTAATCTCTCATTAATCGTCATTTAACCGTATATCCACGGAACGTAGATCCACGCGAGACACAATGGCTTTTTAATTGTGTCTGTAATTACGGCATTGAACGGGTTAATCGTACGTTTTTAAGATATACACGAAAGAAAGAAAGAAAGAAAAATGGAGTATGCCTTTTATGTGCCTATTTGAAATAAATGCTGACTTGACAAGGATCAACTTCTATTTTTTTTAATGTGTTTTCACTTTTACTAGGCATTCTGAAATCAACCTTATTAACTTACACATGAAGTTGATATTTGTACAAAGGAAATAAATATTATTTTCACTAGTACTAGGCATTCCGAAATCAACCTTATTTACTTACACATAAACTTGATATTTGTATAAAAGGAAATAAATATTATTTTCACTAGTACTAGGCATTCCGAAATCAACCTTATTTACTTACACATAAACTTGATATTTGTATAAAAGGAAATAAATATTATTTTCACTAGTACTAGGCATTCCGAAATCAACCTTATTCACTTAAACATAAAGTTTATATTTGTACAAAAGGAAATAAATATTATTTTCACTAATACTAGACATTCTAAAATCGATCTAATTTACTTAAGCACAAAGTTGATGTTTGTAAAAATGAAAATACCTTCAATTTGAAACGAGAATTTTAATAAAATAATGATTATTACAGGCGAAATAGTATTTGAAGACGTTTCCCTCGAGTATGAAAAGCCGCCGGGCGGCGCGGCGGCGGCCGGCGAGCCGACGTTCGCCATCAGAGGAGTGAACTTCTCCATCCGGGCCGCGGAGAAAGTCGCCGTCGTGGGACGCACGGGCGCCGGGAAGAGCTCGCTGCTCAGTGCGCTGTTCAGGTGAGGTCTTATATTCTTATAATTATTGTCTTTTTTTTCTGATGGGATATCATCAAATGACCCCTCCCGCTCTGGGTGGAGCGGAAGGGAGTGATTCTTACTGACTAAAACCCACCCATGTTCCTTCCTTTGCCCTTTATGTTCCGGGGTAGCGGTAACCCTTTCGGACAATCCTGCTGACCCGGCAGGCTTCAGCCCTAAGGGGCCCTCAAATTATGCTGACAACTCTTTGAGGCGCGCGTGGAACACTTACGCGCCGTCCGGCACGGGCTTGGATAGTTATTGTCTTGTCTGTGCAATTATGGACGAAGTTATGATGACGAACAATTACCGGAGATTTGTTGTGAAAGACGGCACGGTTGACATCTATCGGGCATGCCACCGGCCGGGAGAATCAATCAGGCATATTATCTCCGGGTATTCTCGTCTAGCTAACGGAGAGTACTTGCATAGACACAACCTTGTAGCCAGGATAATCCATCAGCAACTTGATCTGAAATTCAGCCTTGTGGAATCTGAGGTGCCGTACTCCAGGTATGTGCCCGACCCAGTTCTCGAAAATAGAAATATCACATTGTAATGGATCCATCATCACTGACAGAACTATTGTTGCCAATAAACCTGATATAGTGGTGATGGATCGATCGGTACTTTTTTGTACTATATTCGATGCAACTATAAATTGTTACCTTGGCTAGCTCTGCAAATGACTTTGATATGACCCCTGAGCAGTGGTGGCCCAGTGGTAACGGCCGCAACTTACAACTTGAAAGTCGTAGGTTCGAACCCAGACAGGCGCTTTACTTTGTATAAATAATTTCATCACCACTGCTATCAATACGGTGAAGGAAAACATCGTGAGGAAGCCGGCATGTCCTAGAACCAAAAATTCGAAGACATGTGACATCTACCAACCCGCACTGAGCCCGCGTGGCGGATTACGGCCCACTCCCTCTCACCGAGAGGAGGCCTGTGTCCCAGCAATGGGAACATTATAAGCTGATTATGTATGACCCCTGAGGTGTTTTCTTTTAGCGTATAATAAAACAGTATGTATGTATCTACCAGGTTAGGCCGCGTGTCCGGCTCAGTGTTGGTCGACGGTGTACCAGCCCAGACCGCAGGACTACGCGCGTGGCGCTCGCGACTGTGCGCGTTGCCGCAACGACCCGCACTGTTCGCGGCCACGCTGAGAGATAACCTCGATCCTGAGGGGGTGTACTCAGATGCTGATATTTACAAGGCTTTGGATCAGGTTAGTAATGTGTTTTTCTCTTGTACTGGACCATACATGAAGAAGGTGGCTGGCAGACTGGATGCGGAAGGTGGAGGACAGGGTGTTGTGTCGCAGCTTGGGAGAGGCCTATGTCCAGCAGTGGACTGCGATAGGCCGAGTTGATTGACCATATATGGGAACCTTCTGCTTACAGAGATATTGAAGGTCAAAGTTAGAACTTCGAAAATTTCTATCATTTATTTTTTTTTTTCTTTTTATACACACTTGCTTACCCAATTCAGTTTAGGCAAGTGCAGAATGGTCGACGTCGGCTTTGCTTGCCATATTAAGAAATTAGCTTCGGCCCGCGGCTTCGCCCGCATGGTATGTCGATATAAAGTAGCCTATGTCTTGCCCCATCCCTATACAAAATTTCATCAAAATCGGTGCAGTCGTTTCGCAGTTTAGTAGGAACAAACAGACAGACAATAAATAAAAAAAAAAAAAGTTTTTTTCTTTGTTAACAATACTGTATGTACTTTCATAAGCATTTAGTAAAAAGCTGTTACTTTGGCATTACAAACAAACACGTCAATTTTATTTACTTGTATGTATAGATAGAGTAGAATATATTGACATTTTGTAGTTTCTACCTATTTTCAAAAAGGTGCATTTAATTTGAATGTTTTTTTTTTCTCCAGGTGGAACTCCGAGAAATGGTGACCAACATGCCAGCCGGTCTCAACACAAAGGTCGGCGACGGTGGCGGCAACCTCTCGGCCGGCCAGAGGCAACTCATCTGCTTAGCCCGCGCAGCTCTAGCGGGGTGTAGGGTGCTAATACTTGACGAGGCGACTGCTAACGTGGATACAGAGTAAGCTTCACTTGCTTATAAATACTGGCAGAGGCCTCTTCTGATACAGAGAAGAACACAATAAGGCCAAGTGGGGCGTGTGGCTAAGTAATAACAGCTACACGGGTCGATCGATCGGTTAAGCTACGCTTGCCGCGGTTGGTCCGGGGATGGGTGACCATCTTTACATACCCAGACCCCTCCGTGCCTCGGAAAACACGTTAAGCCGTTGGTCCCGGCTGTCATTCGTGGATCTTTGACAGTCGCTACGGGTCGTCAGAAGCCCGAAAGTCGGACAACCAGTCTTACCAAGGGGTTTCGTATTACCCAGTAACTGGGTTGTGGAGGTCAGATAGGCAGTTGCTTCATGTAAAATACTGGTACTCAGCTGCATCCGGTTAGACTGGAAGTCGACCCCAACATAGTTGGGAAAAGGCAGGCAGATGATGCAGATGATTTACAATAAGCCCAGGGTTACCCATGATGTTTGGATTCACCGTGTGTATGTGATGTCCAAGATAAACTTGACCGCCCTTATTTATAAACAAACAAGGGCGTTTAAAGTTACAAAAAAATACAAAATACAAAAATATTTATTTCAACTTAAACATTGATTCATAGATACATTGAGGCAGCCCAGTAAGTTACAAAAGTACTTAATAATAATAATAATATTTATTTCAAAAAGCCAAATACAATTTGTCCATCTCAATCAAACATAAAACAATGAATTACAACGCATTATTTGAGACAGAGTGAACGGCTGTGTCTGTGCTAGTATAAACTGTATTACAGACACAGGCGCCTTCCTCATACAGTTCATTAACTTGTGTCGGAGCTGACTCGCTTTTCCAATAATTAGTAACTTATCAATAATGAGACTAATAAGTAAGAAAAGGGTTTCAAAAGAAAAGTAAAAATAAAATAAAACATTAATTCAGCAGCTCTCAGTGTGTATGTGTGTGTATGTGTGTTTGTGTATGTATGTATGTAGTTTAAAGCTTATAATAATAATAATAAGAAAGTACTAATACTAGTACTACTAGTATTTTAATCCATCCAAAGGTTGTCTTTAAAAGATCGCTCTAAGCGATAAGACCGCCCATTGTGTCACCCTTTGTAAAAATTTTGTATATTTATGTTTTATAATTTGTATGGTGTACAATAAAGAGTATTCTATTCTATTCTATTCTATTCTATTCTACTTCTGGACACGGCTCGCATTGTCAGAAAGTTCCTCTCTCTGGGGCCCTGACCACCGGTAGCTTGGACACTGTTCCCGATACCGGTGGGCTACTATTTTTTATATTTTTAAATGTTTTTATATCTTTTATATTCTAATATTTAAAAATATAATCTATATGTTTACATTGAAATAAAGGAAATAATAAGAAATTTATTTCAGACGAAGTCCATATACTGTTAGTAACACAAAAAACCTTAAAAAAACTATTGTTAGTACAGACGCCAGCAGTTCAAGCTACCCGAAACTGTCAAATTTTCCCAATCAACCTTGAACCTTAATGCTTTAGCCATAAAGTTGAAAATCTATTAAATAAATTTGACAGATTGTAGTAGCTTGATGTGCTGGCGACTGTACATACAAATACTTATACTGTTGTAACTTTACTCCGCGGTTAGAACTGCGGAGTAAAGATAAACCATACATTTTTTACATACATTTTTCGAGGTTTACTTTTGGCCTTACTTTACTTAGTTACGTTTATTAATATAGGCTAAAAAGTATTTATTGATTATTTAGTAAAAGATAGCGTTTTTGGCGGTTCCGAACCACTATTGCGCTGGTCAGACTTGACCGTTTTTTCACTTTACAGTAAATAAACTTCATTATCTTTGTCCGTAGCACCGACAAGCACATTCAGCGAACTATTCGAACCAAGTTCGCGCACTCGACCGTGCTGACCATCGCGCATCGACTGAACACCGTGATGGACTACCACAGAGTCATCGTCATGGACAAGTTAGTATACGTCATCCACGTAACATCCATCATCATACACGTATCATCCAGTTGTCATCTACGACTAAAATAGGGCCATCGTCATGGACCAGTTAGCATACGTCATCCATCTGACATCCAGCCTTCATCCATTCAATATCCACCAATCAAAAATCTAATATGAATTCACCTTTCACGATTACGATAAAGTCGCCGTCACAGATACGCTATTATAACTCATCCATCAAACATCCACTTTTATCCATCAACATTTATCAATAATCCATTCACCTCATACAATTAATATGCATCATCATTCATTACATCCAGCTATCATCCATTTCATCCACGCTTCATCTGTATGACATCTACTGGTTATCCATTTGTAATCCACCCAACATCCGTATACTCCCAACATCCATTCGACATCCAATCAGTATAAAAACACAACAAATAATTCCATATTCTCTCAACAGGGGTCGCGTAGCAGAATCAGGTCATCCATTTGAGCTGTTAACTCAAGGAGCTGCTCAGAGGAAAGATGACACCTTGCCTAGGAACCGAGTACTTTCGAAAAGTCAGGTAAGAATTAAATAAACTTCTTATAAAAAATCTTAATACAAAACAGTAGGACTAGCATGAACGCGCAGACTGAACGTAACGTAACGTAAAATTTAAAATACTTAAGATTTTATTCATATCGATATGTGAGCTTGTCGAAATTTTGTAATCAAAATACAGGTATAGGCCGACCGCTTAACTCTCGCGTTGCCTGAGGAAGCTGCGCGGTGCGGGAGGGGTTTGGTGACGTGATGCGAGAGTGATTCGTCAACTTGTGACAACTATCACCCCTCCCGCACCGCGCAGCTACCTCAGCCAACGTCACAGTTAAGCGGTCGGCCTATAGTTGTGTTTTTGATTAATAAATCGTTCGAAATTACGTTAAGTAAACGTACATAACAAAAATAATACAATTAGATAGATAGATAAACCATTTATTTGACGTACACAAAAGACAACACAACACACAAAAGTACAATTAGATGACAACCAATTATCTACATGAATCCTACTAATATTATAAATGCGAAAGTTTGTGTGGATGGATGGATGTTTGTTACTATTTCACGCCGAAACTACTGAACAGATTTGGATGAAATTTGGCACACATATAGTTTATAACCAGGATTAACATATAGGACACTTTTTATCCCGATATTCCCACGGGATCAAAACTTACGCGGGTGAAACTGCGGGGCGCACCTAGTATAATATAAAAACAAGGTGTAAAAACAAAAACATAGATATCGAAGGGAAAGTGACACTACAATACTACGACGGCCCCCACCCCCCCTTCCCACCTGGGTCCCACTACTACGACCCAAGGGGTCTACTATGAAGTGCAAAGTGCGAATGATCGGATCGGACCGACACATGGCCGAACCGAATATTATTGAAAAATGCGAAAAAAGTTCGGATCTGCTCAGTTGGGTCGGGACCATAGTCAATATTCGAAAGAGTGTAGGAGTGTAGGATCGGGACCGAACCAAATAGTAACTTCGTAGCAGGAAACGGCCGAACATTCGGCCGATACCACTTCGGAGTAGACCCCAGGCCTCCTCTCTATGAGTGCACAGTGCGTGTCGGTATGCTTAACATTATTATTTAAAAAAAAAATGTCATCATGGTTTCAGGCACCCCTAGCCATACCAGAGAACTTCACTTTCGAGCCAAGCACAGCACAGAGTGATCAAAACGAAACGCTAGTTCTGGCGAGAGACAGAATAAGAAGCTATTCTGAAAGGTAAGACCACGACCATTCTTCTGACCTCATCATCTGCCTAGCCTTTTCCACACTATGTTGGAGTCGGTTTCCAGTCTAACCGGTTGCAGCTGAATACCGGTATTTTACATGGAGCGACTGCCCATCTGATCTTCACAACCCAGTTACTGGATAACACGTATATTTAACCTGAAACTTAAATATTTAAAAGGCAGTACTCCTCGATACGGCTCGCATTGTGAGGAGGTTCCTGTCTCTGGAGCCCTAACCACCGGTAGCTTGAACCCTGCTCCCGACATCGGTGGATCACTATTTTTTTTTATATTTTTAAATGTTTTTTTTTTTAATAACATATTTAAAAATGTATTAAAATAAGATAACTAAATAAATAAACGACATAATAATAGCCCCCCGATCTATTTCGGTCACGGTGGCCAACGGAGATGAGCCAGGTACGCAGGAGATATTACAGTGCACAAGTGTGTGCGTAAACACAGGTGCACTCTCTGTTCCTTTACTCTCATAGTCCGATGGGACGGCAATCCGACACGACCGGGGAGAGATCAGGCGCAGGACCAACGGCTTTACGTGCTTTCCGAGACAAGGTAAACCGCCAACTTCCAAACTCCGGATTGTTACTAAGAAATTCCTAATGGAAAACCGAATAACACTTTGTCCGACCTGGGAATCGAACCCAGGACCCCATGTTCAGCAGTTGCGCTTGCAATAACGAGACCAACGAAGCAGTTCCCAGTACCTCTCTATAATATACATATATTTTACATAGGAAAAAGTATTTTAGTGTTGGGAGAAATGTTGTGCTATATGCATCTGCTTACCCCTTCGTGTAATATATGATGTATATTATTACTTGCAGATCTGAAGTGTCAGAACCTGACAACGTCGGGATTTTCAAGACGTTAGTAGAACAGACCGGGCCGGAGACAGCCAGGCTGCTGTATCAAATGGCTGAGGAGGTAAGAACCCTTACCATAAACTAGAATAGATAGCAGTTCTAAAAAAAATAGCTTAGGTATGAAAAATTGTAAAAGTAAGAATGCAGAGAGAATGATAACATCTTTATCCCTTTTGCATAGTTTCAGCACTAGATTAGGTTGTTTATGTACAGACGCCAGCAGGTCAAACTACCCGAAACTGTCAAAATTTCCCAATCAACATTGAACCTTAATGTTTTAGCAATAAAGTTGAAAATCTATTAAAGAAATTTGACAGATTGTAGTAACTTGATGTGCTGGCGTCTGTACATATTTTTAGCGAATTTACCTACTTTCGTATTAGACTGACGCGGTTTGACTGACCTCAACATATAGTTAACGATATTTGCCGTAAGTTCATTGCAATGGCCGATTATTCAATCGACTGATAATTTTTATTCGTGGTAAAAATTGACACCTGACAGTGTTTGTATTGAAGAACTGTCAAAAATTCAAAATTATTTCTCGGATAAAGTTATCTGGCGTTGGAAAAATCAGCCCTTTAATAAATTGGAATGTTAAAAGTTGATGTAAAATCCAGAATTTCATGACGTAATTCACAACATCCCGCCGAGTCAGCCGATAGTCGAGCAGAATGGTTAAGCTAACCCACGAAATTCAAATTTTCTTACGTGTTTTTGCAATTTGCCGGTCAGAAGTGCCTCAAATTGATATTAATTAATTTGTTACTTTACAGAGTTACAACAATATGATGGAAGCCAAGAAGAACTCGTGAAATCGCACAATATAGTGACTTACAACATTCCTTCCCAGTGCCTCCATACGATGGCCGGCCAATGTAAGCCAATATGTAGAAAAAAAACACACTTTTTTAAAGAATTTATTAGTATTTTTTTCACCTCAAAATTTACGGGGTTAATTTAAATTACCTAGGGAAACACTACTGACGTGATGGGTTTCGACAACCAAACATTGCCTCGCCATTTGCCTCGAACGGTACCGAGAGCTCCTGCGCTTACACACACATTCACGGCGTGTTTGTACACTTGGCAACCACAAGTAAAGCGCGCGTTGCTTCGTGAGATAAAAATACTGGTAGTGTTTTTGTGTGTACTTGAAGTATACACAAAAAATCTGTTAAAAAATGATATTAACTACATTAAGTACGTTGATTCGAAAAAAAAAAAATTTTGAAGGGTTTTTTCTAGTTTTTCTCATGTTTATATATCGTTTATAACCCAACACGTCTGCGGGGTTTTGCTAGCTAATTTAATTTGACCCTGTGGACGTAAGATTTCATTGGCCAGTCATCGAAAAGACACAAAAAGCTGCCATTTTCGGTAATCTTTATAATACCGTCAGTATTTAAACAAAATATTGTAATTATTATACAAATTAATTATTATTATGTAATTAGTACTTACTTAGCGTCAATTTTAAATGCCTTATTATGCCTTTGTATGAGTAGATGAGGTTTTCTTTAAAAATGTAAAAGTTATGGATGACTCTGTAAATGTTTGTTAATTACGACTTAGATCAATTAATCTGCCTATCTGACCTCCACAACCCAGTTACTGGGTAATACGATACGCCTTGGTAAGACTGGTTGTCAAACTTCTTGACTTCTGTCGACTACCCGTAACAACTGTCAAATATCTATGAATGACAGCCGGGACCAACCGCTTATCGTGCTTTCCGAGACACGAATCTCGATATGTAATGCTTGTTACCCATCCAAAAACCGACCGCGGCAAGTGTAGCTTAACCTTCGATCGACTCGTGCGATTGTTATCATTTTTAGCTACGAGCCTTAATCATTGAAGTTGACAACTGATCGGACATTCGAATGATTTTGCTGAATATTAGGATAAATATTAGGTCAATTTGGAAAGGTATATAATATGTATTAAATACTACATAACTATAACAGATTTAATAAACGTATTTACTGGATTTAGTAATAGTAAAATGCTTGTCAATTTAAATTTTACTCTGCGCTATCACAAATAACGCCGTGGGAGTGGCGAAGAACAAAATTTAAAAAACTCTCGTGCAAGCAACACGAAGAAGAATATTTTAAATTTTAATTGAACATACAATACAACATACAATACAATTTTTTTTTTCAATTTACATGCAATTTAATCTGAAAATCTACCAGTGTTTCTGTGAATTCTTATAAATTATTTCATTCACTTGTATCACTCAAAACGGTGAAGGAAAACATCGTGAGGAAACCGGCATGTCCTGGAGCCAAAAATTCGAAGACATGTGACATCTCAACCCGCACTGGGCCTGCGTGGTGGATTACGGTTCACTGCCTCTCACAGAGAGGAGGCCTGTGTCCCAGCAGTGGGAACATTATAGGCTGAATATGCTATGCTGTGCTATTAAATACTACAGATTTGATAAATGCCTTTATTGGATTTAGTAAAAATATGCTTGTCAATTTAAATTTTATTGTTGTCAATTCTTGGATGCAATTAAATCTGAAAATCTACAAATATTTCAGTCAATTATTAAAAATTATTTCATTCGCTCGAATTAGAAATGTATCGATAAAACTCGCCCCACTAGGTACTTTATCGATACGAAAAGTTGTTTTCGATAATCGAATCCATCGAACCATTTTAAGAATTTAACGCGAAAAATGGCGAATTAAAATGATAAATAGTACCAATTTTAAAATCAATGCAATAAAATTGAAGTGTCTGTTTGTAATGTCAAAATAACAGCTTTTTACTAAACTTATAACAAAAATAAAAACATTTTTTTAATCAGTCTGTCTGTTTGTTCCTTCTAATCTCTGAAACGGCTGGACCGATTTTGATGAAATTTGGTATGGGGAAGGACATAGGCCATAATTTTATCGACTTACCACGCGGGCGAAGCCGCTGGCGAAAGCTAGTACCTAATAAATTAGTACTGATGTGAATTTGAGTTGATAAGTCTGCATTTTGTACCTACACAAGTACTTAAAATTGTTGCAATTATTATACCTACTTAAAAAAGGGATTTTTCAACATTCTCACATAAAATATTATTTTTATTTAAATTATGATAACTTTTTTCATAAAAAAAAAACGTGAATAATGTGATAAAACAAATGAATATTAACAGTATTTTTACATTGCACTTAAAAATAAAAATATACGTAAATTATTTAAAATAAAGAAATTGTTTTTACTCGATTTTGTTTATTTTTAATTAGTTAAAGTTACTTAAATTCTATAGAAAAGATGGTCGAGATGTTAGAGTGAGATATTGCTATGATATTAGATAGAGAAAGAAAATCACATTTGCCATAAGCTAAATAATAATTGAACTAACAGAATTACCTTATGGTATAGTTGCAATGGAATTTGAACTTTGTCGTGTATGTCATTGAGTTTCTTGTTCCAAAACGTGATAACTATCTCAGATTCTAAATTCAATTATATGGTTTTGTGTGTCCTATGATACTACAAAACATAACAGAAAAAAAAAATATATGAAAACATTGTAAAAGCTAATTATTTTTAAAAGAGTAACCGCGGAGTTTCTTGCCGGCTCTTCTCCATGGGAAACGACCAATTGGAACCGTGCACCTAGTTTCTGACGTTTCATAAGTGCCCATGTAGGTTTATGTGAAATAAAATATGTATTATGATTTCGGTTAATTTTGGTTTCCCCGTAGGATAGGCAGAGGTGTACCCATAGTACACTCACATTTCACCGGATGTTTAACTCTCATGTAATGGAGCCTATTGCCATCATCGGACATAAATTCTAGACTCTGGGCTATGATAAATGTTGCTATAACGTGGTAGAATGTTGCCACACGTAATCGATAAAAAAAAACCTTTGTGTTGCCAGAATACGTTTACTATTGCAATTAATATACAGGCATTTTCCTGAATTTCTAGTAAACAAATATGTTTTGTTGAAAGTCTTTTTGTGGCCTATGTATACAGGAAAAAAAATAATAAACAGCGCGTAAACATATAAAATAATCTTATGTTTCATAGAAAAGTGCAATATCTACGTGGTTAAAAATTTAAAATGTATTGAACAACTAATATTTTTTTTATAACCTACGAAAAATTTCTCCGTCTAGAATCATATGCTGGATTTATGGTGGTTACAGTTCGCGCTCTAGTAATTTTTTTTTTCCTGTACAAAAGTATTTCGAAAATACTACTGTACTTAGGAGAATTGTAATTTTATATAAATTAGCCAATTTAATTGTAATTATTTTTAATTATGTCAATTTTAATTTAACGATTTTATAGTTTATATGTAAAATATTATATAGTATGTATAATCTTATAATGTAAGTCAGTAAAAATAGATGGAATTGTTTACTTTGTGGAGACGACAATACGAAAATATATGAAAACATTGGCAACACTAATGCATGAGAATATTTTTGAACTATCAAATAAAATCCTAACATCGAAATTAAAATAATAAATTACGATACTTGTGACTTAAGTAGTCCATAATTTCACAGTGCTAAACGCCGTGCATTAATAGACTTCTAATTCACACGTATTGTATACTATACGTATCGTAGGTTATAGCTCGTGTGACCTAAACCCGCACTTTAGTCACGCTTTTCTGTGTAAAAATGGACTACTTAAGTCACAGAGGAGCGTGACTTAGTGCGGGTGTAGGTCACACAGTGCTATAAAATATTTTATAGCTCGTGTGACGTAAACCCGAGGTCACACTTTTCTGTGTAAAAATGGACTACTTAAGTCACAGAGGAGCGTGACTTAGAGCGGGTTTCGGTCACACAGTGCTATAAAAGTGATATTTTGAAACAAACTAAATAGTAGTGATGGGCCGACTATGGGTTTTGCCAATCTTTGACTAGATATAGTGAAAATTCAATCAAATATTGGATATATTTGATTGAATTTTTGTATGCAGACTGGGAACGGCATTAGATATCCGCAGTTTAATTTATTGTCGTATTGGCGTCTGCACCTTGTATAAAATATTCGTTAAAATCTCTATTTATCAGTACCTCTCACTATCAATATTAATCTGAATCATTTTGAAGGATATTGCTAATCCATTGCTTCATATGTTCGAAAAATGTGTCTGCTCAACAACGTAAATAACGCAATGACTGTTGTTGAAATGTCAAAATGAAACCCATTGCTACTGATAGTGTGTTACGCAATTACCCCGCAGTACCTAATGAAAAAATAAGTTTGCTTACTCACCCAGTTCTAGCAAAAGAGCACCAAGCTTCAGCTGCTAGCATATGAATAATTTTCATATCAGTCGCGCTGATATGAAAATTGAAATTTCTTGATGTCTTTTAATAAACTTTTGTGTTTTAACGAAATATTTTGCGACAACTCCGTTTATTTCTATTGAGTTTTGTTACTGGTCCTGTTAATGTACAAACGCGCCACTATCGCGTACCAGTGGTACTTAATGTGATATACTATGTTATAAATAAATATATTTTTAACTATCTGCTGTTTTTGTTTGGACTATACAATACAGGGCTTTTTTTTTCCTGTTGGGAAATCATCAAATGACCCCTCCCGCTCTGGGTGGAGCGGAAGGGAGTGTCAGACTCTTACTGACTAAAACCCACCCATGTTCCTTCCTTTGCCCTTTATGTTCCGGGGTAGCGGTAACCCTTTCGGACAATCCCGCTGACCCGGCAGGCTTCGGCCCTAAGGGGCTCCTCAAATTATGCTGACAACTCTTTGAGGCGCGCGTGGAACACTTACGCGCCGTCCGGCACGGGCCTGGTCCTGATCGGGCGGTGAGCTACCCATTGCTCTCCGCCCGCAGGCCCGCGCCTACGGTGGTCGGGGGTCGTCACGCGGCTCCCGACGACCGCAGCGTCTCCCGTGGCGGCTGGGACGGGAGGCTCTCTCCCTCTTCGTAAAAAGCATTGAATAGCAGAATCTGTTGAGACATTATTCTCTAGAACTGAAGTCCAGTCGACCAGAGCAATATCTTTGTTAATAGCAGAGTAATTGGCTTCAACAAAACGATATCTAGGCGTAGAACACCGAGCCGGGTGCATGCACCAATTTAAAAGAGATAATTGTCAGAAAAGGCGGATGAAAAGCATCTACGGATATTAGGGGAGTGGGCGCAGGCTCACAGACACAAAGTCCTAAATACTTGCAGAAAAAGTCGAGCAAAGCCACGGTCACAAACTATTACATACTTCATAATCATACCGTATTTAACACATCAAAGAAAACTTATTTCACAAAGAAACTGTTTCTAATTAAGACAATCACTGCTACTCATTACGAGGTAAAAGAATAATTGAATCACGAGCTTAATTAAACCAATTACTGCTTGAATCAAAGCATAACGCCCTAGGCATTTCTTTTGATGGAAAGAATTTACTGGTAATGATTTAATTTTTATTAATAAGACAATTTTCTGTTGTGCATTCACAGTTCTGCGATTTTTTAATGAAGACAGTATTATAGAAGGAAGCTACATTGTTAAGACAGTTTATTTGGAGGGCCAAATCTTTTTGGTGTCAATCACAACAGCTGTCAAGAGACTTTACAGCAGGTCAATTTCCGTAATTAAAAACGTTTAAAATCTAGTCGCAATCTCATTTCAGCGACAATCAATGTCAAAATATGACAAATTAGAGGTATTTTGACAGGGTGGGACTGAGATTATTAGCAGAGAGGTATCGGCCCCGACTTACAAGTCGCGAGGTCGTATGTTCAAACCCAGGGGGGCATTTCACTTTGTATATTTCATTTCATCAACGCCGCTCTCAAAACGGTGAAGGAAGACATCGCGAAGACATGTGACATCTACCAACCCGCACTGGGCCCGCGTGATGGATTACAGCCCACTCCCTCTCATAGAGGGGAGGCCTGTCTCACAGAGAGAAGGCCTGTGCTACAGCAAAAAAAAAACATTAAATCATAAAAATATTACTGGCCTTTTTATGATTTAATTATTTTTTTTTTTAATTACATTATTCTGTTACAATATTGTGGAATTTTATTTCATGTATTACCACTTCCGCCAGACTTCGTCGGCGTGAATTTTACCGTTTTATGTTATTAATATTATAGATGCATACATTTTTTTTTTTCTAAATTACTAAACAGTTTTTTACGACACGGTTGGCGCAGTGGCTGAGCGATCTACTGCTGCGCTGCGTGTCGCGGGTTCGTTTTCCGCACGGAATAAATATTTGTATTGCCTACAGGTAGTTGCTCCGGGTCTGGCTGTTTGTGTATGTGAGTTTAAATGTTTGTAAATGCACCCACGATACAGGAGTAATTCCAACGTTTTTTTTTTTAACAAAGAAAAAAAGAGTTGTAAGTATTTTGCAGGTGACAATGGACGCAGAGCTAGAATTCAAGCCGTTCAGTGAGACATACAAGATGATAACTTTTGCGTTGAGCGTCGGTATGGTATACCCGAATCCGAAGACCGACAAATGGAGACTGGCTAGTATACGTAAGATTATTTCAAAGACTTCTTTTATTTTATTTTCCGCATAACCTAACCGAAATAACACTAAGTGTACATTATGGGGGAGCAGTGGTGATCCAGTGGAAAGAGGAACCAATAAAAGAGGAAAAGACCATGTACAGGCCTAGAGCCTGTACGTGGTCTTTTCCTCTTTTATTGGTTTAACTTACTCATCAGGTCAACCAACCCTGCCTGCCAACCAGCACTGGGCCCGCGTGGTCGATTACGGCCCGCTGCGTCTCACAGAGAGGAGGCCTGTGTCCCAGCAGTGGGAACATTATAGGCTAGGGACCAAGAAATAACACACACCTAGTTTCTGAAATTGGAAGTTGAAAATTTGTCAACTCTACTTTAGCATTACTTAAAGTGATTCCTTAAATGTAGCTCACGATGTTCAAAATTTTAATTGTAGATTTTGTGTGATGGATTTCTTTTTTTGATACTACTCTTTTCACCTCTCTCCGACTAGAGAAGAAAAAAAAAAAGAAGAAGAGCTGCCAAGGACCAATCATTATTAAATGAGTCCAGCTCAAGGGTAATATACAGTAAAATCTACCGTCTTTCAACAGCTATCTTAGTGACCTCTATAGCGCCTCTTGCTATCATGGTCTTCATTGACATGTACAAATGCATGCTGGTCATGGACATCGTGAACATTATCAGACACAGCACAGTGGTGGGACCTTTTCTTGCTGGATTCTTTAAGGTAAGTGAAGACCGGTTAGCTTTTATAATTGACTGCCTTAAGATTTTTTTCGTGCACTGGATTTTCAAAGCACTGCTTAGCGCCGAGAGTTGAAATTCCAAAGTGAGTTTTTTTGACGCACTAGGATGTGCTCTGTTGGATTCTCAACACTTAGCTCAACACCAAGAGTTGAAAATCCAGCGCGCGATATTTTTACGTGTGTGCGAAAGTGGGCTAAAGCCAGCTGCATCTTCATTACTTTATTTTTCAGATGATACTAATGTTCCACAAGCGAACCCAAGCCAAAGAGATCCTGGACGAAATAGACCGTGACCATTACGTCTTTAACGACTTCTCCGAAAGCTACAAGGATATAGCGCGCGCTTCGATCAAAAACAGCCAAGTGTACAGCGAACGTGGCTGGGTGATCATTGTGTGCACGTGTGTCATGACATTTCCAGTCATTGCTATAGTATTGAATATCTATAATTTCACGTTTAAGTCGGAGCCAGAGAAATATATGATACATGATTTGGAGAAGCCGTTTGCTGCGTCTGAAGCGAGATTCGAGTCTCCGTATTTTGAGGTAGATTTTTGGATGGTAAAGTTTTAACCCCGGTTGAAGTTTGACGGATCTGTTGTTCTGTGTATCTGTCTGTGGCATCGTAGCTTCCAAACGCATGGTTCGACTTCAATGCGGTTTTTAAGGCAGTAGAACCCCGACGCGAAAATAATATACACCGTGTTCAGACCATGGAAATAAGCATTTTTCATTACAGACACATTAATGAATTCTTATTTTTTTTTTTAATTTTCATATAAACTAAATACCTTGACGTAAATCACCCGATGTGCATGCCTCTTTATCCGAATTGGCAACGTCGTATTCATAAGATGGGGCGGGCTGAAACTTGTCACGACTAAGTTTCTTACGACCTTAGACGACATAAGACTCTTTCTTACTGCATAGCTCAATTAAAATTAATAATAATAATTTTTTTTTTTATTTTTTTTTATGATTTTGTTTATAAAAATATTTAAAAATATAATTTGTAAGTATGTAAATGAAATAAAGGAAATAATAATAATAAAAGTTTATTTGGAACAAGTATCAGGACACAAATTTACAATAGGAAACGAAGATAGCTACAAAAGTTAGAACTGTGGCGCAGCTATCAACGCCCAGGTCAAAAATATGGTACATATTATGTTCCAGACTAGTAAATAAAAAAGAGAGAAAATTGTTAAAATAAAGGTACTAACTATTGTTGTGTGTGTGTGTGTGTGTGAGTGAGGGTGTGTGTGTGTATTACGGTATTGTGTAATTCACTAAATGAAATTACAAATATCTTTGTAACGAAGCCTTTTTAAGCACTACTTCCTTTGCTAGATTCGATTTGTTAAAGCTATAGAAGCGTTTGCCAAAGTTTATGGTTTTTTTTTTTTTTTCTTCTGGTATATCATCAAATGACCCCTCCCGCTCTGGGTGGAGCGGAAGGGAGTGTCAGACTCTTACTGACTAAAACCTACCCATGTTCCTTCCTTCGCCTTTTATGTTCCGGGGTAGCGGTAACCCTTTCAGACAATCCCGCTGAAAAGTTTATGGATAACGTGAAGAACACGGTGTATAATCCTCTAATTTGTAGTATGCTTTTTTACAAAGTGTAATAAACCATCTATTGAACATTTCAGATAATGTTCCTCTACATGTTTTACGCCTCAATCCTCTACGTGGTTAACTTCATCGGTTACGACGGTTTCTTTGGATTGTCCATCAACCACGCGTGTCTGAAGATGGAGCTGTACTGCAAGGCTTTGGAGGAAGCCATGGTTGCTCCTCAAAAGGAGGTTTGTGGGAGAGTTATTGGGGTTATCAAGGAGCAGTGTCGTATGTTCAAGTAAGACCCACTTACATATTGTTACGAGCTTCGGGGTTCGTGACAATAAAAACTGCCGATATAAATGACCAAAAATTACACTTTAATTAAACAACACTAATAACAACTCAAACACACTAATTATAAAACACAATCGCACTTAAGTCGCACTTGAAGATCGCTTTCGATGTATTCACTTGTATCGCTTATCCAACTGTCCTCGCCTCGTCGAGAGATCGCGTCTTATATGCTGCAGATAGTTCTAGAACCCTCTATTGTAGAAACATCTAGAAAGTTCGAGTACATACCTACCGGCCCCGACAGACCAGATGTCGATAGTTCTAGAATCGACATTTCTGGAAAGATCTATTAGTTCTGCTACTCGATACTAGATGGCGCTAGTGGTAACTTGTGGCACTTGTGTGTAAATAGATATTTACAGCGTGTATCAGGACCCAAATTCAATATGACCACTTAACGATTCCTTACTTCGAAACTATGTCAATTCCTTAGTTACTCACGACATCTGCTATTATAGTAACATTCTCTATGACACGTTGGCGTGGTTGGAACTGTCTAAATACATGTTGTCCTTACGATTGACATTTCGATTCCTTGCCGTTAACTAGGCACGATATTGACGTGGTTTGTACGTGATAAGATTTCGCGGGGAATAATACAGAATTGGTGTGGTCAAAATGAAGGTTTTTTTTTTAATGATATGAACTAGTGCTTGACTGCAATCCCGCCTGATGGAAAGCAGTGATGCAATCGTTGATGGTAAAGCGCACTA
This sequence comes from Apamea monoglypha, assembly GCA_911387795.2. Taxonomy (NCBI): domain Eukaryota; kingdom Metazoa; phylum Arthropoda; class Insecta; order Lepidoptera; family Noctuidae; genus Apamea; species Apamea monoglypha. Next base: position 7,646,204 of record OU426942.1, read on the forward strand.
ATTTATTATGAGCCTATTCACTCTAGCCTAGCCTAAGACACTTAAATTGTAATCGGACGGGAAAACCGCCGCGGGCAAATTGTTCTCCGATGTCCGAGTCCTTCGATGTTCGCGGTATAAACGACGAGGCGAAACGCTTCGTCCGAATCGTAGCAATGTCAACAACGTAAGGGTGGAAACTCGCCGTACGACGGGTTGTTCGATGATGGAACGGTGATGGCGGAATTAGGTCATGTAATTCCCGCGCACACTCTCCAGAATGCATCCTATAGAATACCGAAAGGCTGGCTACCCTACGCCTGTGCTCTGTAGATTGGTCTTAACCAAATCTGGATCACCAATTAGCCTCTTCGCACGCCTCTCCACTGAGTCCAAAGCTGCTAGATGGCATTTTGCAGCACCAGCCCATATGTGGCTGCTGTGCCTACTCCACACACGATCGGTGGAGAAGGTGGAGGGAGGTAATAAAAATTATGCTGTTTCATAGAAAAGCGCAATGCGTACGCGGTCAAAATGTATGATGAACAGCACATTTTTTTTTCACAACTGCTTACAATTTTCCTTCACCTTATGCCCTATTAAATCGTAATGTTTTTTCTTACAGTTATGTGGATATAATTCAAGATACATTCAACATATGGTTGGGACTCATATTCCTAGCAACTATGATACAAATATGTACTTGCTTGTATCTTATTACTGAGGTATGAATTCTATTTCTTTTTATACTAGCTACTGCCCGCGACTTCGTCCGCGTGAAATTTCTTGTCCCCGTCCGCATGGTGCTATTACTTCGTTTTTGTGTTTGTACACTTACGAATAAAAGCGCGTGTCGCTTCTTGAGATAAAAATACTGTAGTTTCCGTTCATTTTTTCGAAGATAGACGAAGATTCCTGAAGGGCATGGGCATGCTTTCCTGGAATATCTGTCTTTTATCGAGTGGTAAAGTCCTTTCGAGAGCAGTTGTAACGGCCCCGACTTACGAGTTGTATGACGTGGGTTCGAACCCAGACAGGCGTTACTTTGTGTAAATAATTTCATCACCACTGCTCTCAAAACGGTGAAGGAAAACATCGCGAGGTATCCGGCATGTCCTAGAATTGAAAATTCAAAGACATCTACCAACTGGGCCCGCGTGGTGGGTATGACCCACTCCCTCTCACAGAGAGGAAGCCTGTGTCCCAGCAGTGGGAACATTATAGGCTGATGAAGCTAAAGTCCTCCTACAAACAAGGAACGACTATTGATCACCATGCTTGGCGATTTCAGAGTATCATTTCTAAGTTTCCTCACAATATTTTCTTTCACCGTTATTATTTCTATTTCCAGGGCTACGGCTTCGACTTACGATATATGATATTCGTAATTGGGACCGTTATACATATCTATCTGCCGTGTCGCTATGCAGCCAAATTGAAAGCCATGGTAAGTAATCCGGTGTTCGCATTCTTCTCTCGTGTACGCGTGAATTTTAATTTTTTACTATTTTTTACTATTGATAGTTCGTATACTATGGGTGGGAGTCATACTATAAGCGGGATGTTACTATGAATGGGGGGAGGTCATAATACAAATAAGGGGGTGTTACTGTGGCGGGGGGGCATACTACGAGTGGGTGTTACTAGTGGTGAGGGTCATACAATGGAGTGGTTGTTACTAAGGGTGGGATCATACTATGAGGGGGGTGATACTATGGGTCGGGGTCATACTATGAGGGGGTTTTACTATGAGGGGGTGTTACTATAGGTGGGTGTCATACTATGCGGGGGGTGTTACTATAGGTGGGGGTTTTTACTATGGGTGGGGTTCATACCATGAGGGGGTGTTACTATGGGTGGGCGATTATGGGGTTCTTAGTCATTACTGGACATTTTCAATTTGTGTATCGGTGAATTCGTAGGACGTGGTGTGCGATAACGGGGAGCTTTTTCTACTAGAAGCAAGGGTACTCATAAATGTATGAATTTTAATAATTTCTTTCTTAACAAAGTTACTTTTGTCAGTCAGTGGACACATCGAACCGCTTCTACAGCTGCGGCTGGGAGCAGGTGGACGACCAGCGAGTGAGGGGGATGATACTGTTCATGGTGGCGCGCGCACAGACGCCGATCGTGATCACCGCGTTCATTAAGCTGGCTTTTGATATGGAGCTATTTACTTCGGTAAGCGAACTACATATTCATACTCAGCCCATAATGTTCCCACTGCTGGGACGCAGGCCTCCTCTCCGTGAGAGGGAGTGGACCGTAGTCCACCACGCGGGCCCAGTGCGGGTTGGTAAGCGAATTGAATGCAAGTAAATGCATTTTCTTTCTTTCCATTCTTTGAATACGATAAAGGGAGTGGTCCAAAGATCCTTAACTGCTTTCGAACCAAGTGGGAATATACAGGTGACAAGGACTTCGACGCGCAAACGTCGTGAAAAGGTTACACCTGATGCCATAAATAAAATTACGAAAGTCATTCATCTCGGAATTGACCGGTTAAAAAAATTGTCATTTTTGAGTGCGCAATGTATTGCAAGCAACGCGACCAAAACGCTCCGCGGATAGCGCGCGCAATCCCGCTACCTACCGCGATACCGCGCGCTGCCCTTTCGAGTTTTATTTACAATGCTGTTTTAAGTGAAATAAAAGAATATAAAATAATTTTTATATCTAACCCAATGAGATTTTTAATTAAAAAATAGTAAATTTTTTTCTTTTCTTTTTTTTACTGTAAACTAGAGTTTACAGTAAAAAAAAAACGTAAAAATTTAGAAAAAGCCGACGAAAAATTTCAACGCTGGGGGGTCCAGAATCATGTATTGAATCCATGGTAAGCGGTTGTGCATCGATGTCGCTGCCACCCTGTATAAATTGAACCTCGTATTTTTTTTCTCGACGTACATATTTTGTTGTTTTTACAATTTTACTAGCCAAACTTTCGAGTTTGATGGTGAGAAACGCTTGTTAAATACAAATAAGTAATATAGTATAAAGGGGCGTCGTAAACCGTCGCTTCAGCGGGATTGTCCGAAAGGGTTACCGCTACCCCGGAACATAAAGGGCAAAGGAAGGAACATGGGTGGGTTTTAGTCAGTAAGAGTCTGACACTCCCTTCCGCTCCACCCAGAGCGGGAGGGGTCATTTTGATGATATCCCATCCGGAAAAAAAAAAAAAAAACCGTCGCTCATCTTAATTATTGTGTATTTCCTCATAGGATTGTTTGACGTTCAACGGTGCCTTTTATGTACCTATTTGAAATAAATTATTTGACTTTGATTGAACAACTGTACTCTTTTTGGGGGAAATAAATTATCTTAAACCGTAAAATGAATGAAAAAATATTTGTTTCAGATATTGCAGTCATCGTACTCGATGTTTACGCTTCTGAGATCATAAATATTTTCACTTTTATGTAACACGCCTTTGGCAATAGTTTTTATTTAACACAGAGCACACCATTTTGCTAGAAATAACACTTGGATAACAAAATAATGTCATTTATTTGCCGCAATAAAATGATTTCTCACTTAAAACATGTTTTACTGTTAACAAGGTTTTTGTAATATCTTGCGTTAAAGTTTCATAATTTCATCTTATGTATCCAGTGTCGAAGAATCTCACGTTTGAAGTATTTTCCTAGCAAGTAGTTTGTATGCAAGTATATCGAGTGCAAGTTTCTTATAATAATAATAATATTTTTTTTTCTCTAATAATTAAAATAATAATAATAATACGGCAACACCAACGTCACGATATTTTAATATTTTTAGTCATATACATTTTTAGAAGCAGTTTTTATACCTAGTTATTGTGAATTTACCAAGCAAAAACCAAATACTCAACCAATTTTCCGTTTAAAACAATACAATGAACAATAATACAATAAACTTTTACCAAAAAATGCCGAACCGGAGGTGACATCTGTCATGTCACCTCCGCTAAAACACAAAAAAATATCGTAACAGAACGTAAAAATGTTGACAAGATCAGCCGCACGACGTGCACGTCTACCATCACCGTACTCTTCGCTCAGCTCCGCCTCGCCGCCGCCGGTACCCAGCCCCACTGTGAGCGCTGTGACGACACCGGCCGCGGTAGTTGCGTCGAGCTCGAGCGACGAGTATTTCTCCCCGCCCACAACACCACCACCTGCTCGTCGACGGGGAGACCGTCGGCCGCCGGACGGTTTAGGACCTCGAGGCCCATTGGCCTCTGATAGAGCTCCCGGCGGAAGTGTGCAGCGCATGAGATGGACACGATCCATCAATGAAAATGTCATGCGCTCATACTATGGGGCTACAGAGGGAGGAAACAATCTGACCGCGTACCGTGTTCGGATGCTCTCTCTTTTTCAGGTGCTTGAGCCAGCTGTCAACGTTTCGGCACAACGACTATCGGATCAGGTGCGGGTTATTCAGCGTAATCATATTTTAGATGACACTGTACTTGATCGCCTGCGAAGTGAAATGCAAAGTAGCCATGTCATCGCCCACCAGTCGCAGACTGCTGCAGTACTACCGCAGTCTAATACTAGCCATGCTGACGAGGGGAGTAATGACAGGGCTACAAATGTAAGTATCCAGTGCAATGAGGAATTGAGGAATGCTTTGGAGGGTGCGATTCGGGAATATCGGTTAATGTCGCCCGAACTTAGACCACGCTTACCTCGTATGCCGATGCATAACAAAAATAGGGCGCTGGTGGCGGTTCTGGATGCGCAGTGTCAAGTCATTTTGACGCCTGCGAAGACCTCACCGACACTCATTCAATTCTGTACTGCGCGGCATGTCATGTAGCTCACGTCAAATTTGCCAGTGACTCTAGAGCTACACGACCGAAACCAGCCAATTCCATCCGCAAACAAATCACAGTCAGGCTTAACGTCTAAGCGAGCGTTGAGCGCAGAGAGTGTGCGAGGGCATCATTATTTTGTGTAGCCATCAACACAAAATATTGCTGCTGCAACAATGCTGCGCTATATCTTTTCTTGTTAATTTCATTCCTGGTTTTATCCTTCAAAGAGACTCTGAGCATAGCTCGCTCCATAGCGCGCTGAGCGACCTTGAATTTGTGGACCAGCTCGATCGTCAGTGTCCACGTTTCAGCGCCATGTCATGACGGGGAGGACGCACTGGTGGAAGACCTGAACTATTTACTTGATGCCATGCTGCGTTAAAAAATGGGTAAAATAGACGTAGGCAAGAAGGCTGCCAGGCTCAAATGGGATTTGACGGGTCACATCAGCTGACCGCTGGGCACTCGGTCTCCACACAATGGGTGCCTGGAGATAGACGACGCCGCCGAGGTCGGGCCAGGAAGCGGTGGCGAGATGACTTATGTAGTCTAAGCTGATTTTGGCGACTACTACCGGGATGATACGGCGCGGCATACGCTGGCAGAGTGTGACACTATCAATCATGTATTACGCAATTAGGATGCAGTTTCCCTAACAACGGATTCATTCTGTTTGAGGATATGAAAAAACAAAAATAAAAGGAAATAATAATATACACCATTTATTTATTTGGTCCCATTTTAAACATAAATAACATTAAATAATAGATAACGTGTTTAATGGACGCGCAGATAATAATAATATCACTACATATTCAATTAGCGGCTTTTAGCGTTACAGTGTTGCTACACTTAAAAAAAACTTATTGTATCATTGAAACTCCATTAAGCTAAGTTTTTACTTATGGCAATATTACACGGTGCAACCAATTTGATTAAGGGCTGATTTTTCAATCATCTGATAACTTTATTCGAGGAATATTTTTTTGAGATTTTGACAGTTATTTCATATAAAAACTGTCAAACGTCAATTTTATTCCTCGAATAAAAGTGATCTGACGATAGAAAAACCAGCCCTTATTCACATAAAATATAAAGATTCAATTTTTATTATAGATGTTGCGCCGACCACAAATACATTGGAATAAGGGCAGGAGAATGATGGTGATGACGTGAACCTTATAATATTGCCTCTAAGCACATCACAAACCCAAAGCCCCTTATTAATATACAACATTCTTTTGGCGCGTGATTAAAATCGGAACTAACAGCGCCATCATGTTCCTTTTTTTTCATACAAGTCACATTGTAACAAAATGTACATACTCACAATTATCTTCATTCATTCCTCCAGGTCAGACAAGCATTTCGTTACCGTTAGGCGCTGATCTGACTATTCCTCACGACACCAGGTCACGTTTAATCCACAATCAGTACACAGACACAGCCATCAACTTTAACATAGGACTACGACGATTTAATGACATCCAAGGGCTGGGAATTTCGCCCACATTGATTGATATCAATTTTCCTATAAACACTATACTTTTAATACGAAATTTGTATTTTATTAATATATATTTTATCATGACAGTTCTGACAACGACGTTTAATGCGTCGCCATGACAAGTTTGCTTTTAAATTCTTATCAGCCTGTAACTTTTAGCTGAAAATACATTCATACTTCTACAAAACTAATACTGGCCATCAGCATATTTCAAATTCATATTTTCTACATGGTACTATTCTACGAGTTCACATCATAAATCCAAGCAATGCAAGGAACTCTTAAAATGTCGTATAGCGACAAGTAACTAACTTTAAATTAAGGAATTAAAGAACGGGAGGTAGAAATCAATTAGAGATTTATTGATAAGTTATATAGAAGATGGAGATGGACTGGTCAGTGGTGTGTAGTGTGTGGTTGAGGAAGGATGTAGATGAGTGATAGGTGGGTTGAGGAGGATGTGGTGGAGTTGCAGATGGAGCTGAAGAGGTAGACCGACGCGAGGCAGGTGCCGGTGACAGGTGCAGGTGCATTGCTTGGGTTTATAATGTGAACTCGTAGAATAGTACCATGTAGAAAATATGAATTTGAAATATGCTGATGGCCAGTATTAGTTTTGTAGAAGTATGAATGTATTTTCAGCTAAAAGTTACAGGCTGATAAGAATTTAAAAGCAAACTTGTCATGGCGACGTATTAAACGTCGTTGTCAGAACTGTCATGATAAAATATATATTAATAAACTACAATTAAATCTATAGTTATTTCGTATTAAAAGTAGTGTTTACAGGAAAAATGATATCAATCAATGTGGGCGAAATTCCCAGCCCTTGGATGTCATTAAATCGTCGTAGTCCTATGTTAAAGTTGATGGCTGTGTCTGTGTACTGATTGTGGATTAAACGTGACCTGGTGTCGTGAGGAATAGTCAGATCAGCGCCTAACGGTAACGGAATGCTTGTCTGACCTGGAGGAATGAATGAAGATAACTGTGAGTATGTACATTATGTTACAACATGTTTACCAATAGCGCCTCTCTGTTAACGTCAAGTAGAACGCCAAAAGATCCTTGTCCAGTCCTCTCACAGTTATTTTTACCTCTGACAGCTGCAACACAATAGCAACCTTATGGCAACGGGAATAAAGCTCACTGTAATTTTAACAGTGATGCAAAATCACCGTTAAAAATAACTGTGAACGGACTATAATGAACTCAGATATTACTGAAACTAGTTTTTTTCCAGGAAATCCAGGAAAAGGTGGCCTTTTAAAAACCCCGTCGTAATATAGGGGTCGTATGCATGTTGTACAGACGCCAGCACATCAAGCTACCACAATCTGTCAAATTTCTTCAATAGATTTTCAACTTTATCGCTAAAGCATTAGGTTTAAGGTCAATTGGGAAAATTTGACAGTTTCGGATAGCTTGATGTGCTAGCGTCGTTTAAAAGGCCCGTTGCAGTGGTTAATGATGAGTGAATGGAGTCTCAACCGCAAGCTTTCCAACAATATAAAATTATTTAACAAAAATTAAATACGGGAATGTATCTGTAGTACATTTTGTACAAATTGCAGGTTTCACACATTTTGTTTTTAAAATGATAAATGAACACATGATTATATTTTTATTATTACATGGTTTTATGCGGCTTGGAAAATGTCTGAAGAACTTTTACAATAGTACCTGCCTGCTGCCGGCAAGAGGGTTAAAGTAATGGTCGAATTTGAGAAACATTAAAAAATAGTTATAACTTTAATAAACTGAACTAGCGAAACTTCACAAATGATGCTAGTCTGTGAAGTTTCGCTCTATAATTTAACTTGAAATTGTATATTTTAAGGGGTGATAGTACCCATGAAGAAAAACTTCTAGTATAGGACAAACTTCGAAACAGCGAAAAAAATATCCACCAATTTTGATAGGGTAAGTATTGCATTGATGTTTAAAAAAGCAGATATCTTTTTCAACATTTCAAAAAAGAACATATTTTCCAAACCGCATGCATACAATAAAATAATGGAAATGAATTATTTTAAAACAATTGCCTCAAATTAGCTGAAAAAAAAAAAGAATTTTACACATTTTTTTGTTAACATTCGCAACAACGTATATGACACTATGTATACAATTTTACAATATTTTACTTCTATGTATAATTTATACATAATCGAGAATTCGAACAGATTTCTTTATTTTGACCGTCAGACGTGGAAATGACATTACAGGGTATTTTTATATAGCCTCTATGAAGACAATACTATAGTATGTCTGGCGTACCCTGGAAAGTCACCGCACTATGTAACCAACTGGCTATTTCCAACATGGAATGAGCTGTTGCCCGTTTTCACATTGCAGGACACGATATCGACTGATTGGTCATACAATCACTACTAATATTATAAACGCGAAAGTTTGTATGGATGGATGTTTGTTACTCTTTCACGCAAAAACTACTGAATGGATTTGGATGAAATTTGGCACACAGATGGTTTATAATCAGGATTAACATATAGGATACTTTTTATCCCGATATTCCCACGGGATCGCAACTTATGCGGGTGAAACCGCGGGGCGCAACTAGATACTACTAAACGCTTTCAGACTGTGTCGTTGTAGTCAATGATATCGTGGCCGACATTGGCGCCGATTCCCTTGATCACAAACTAAACTAAATTTAAGTTCAGTGCATCTTTTTCTTTCTATTCCATTAAGAAAAGGACAGAAGATAAATATTAGTTTAGTCCTGTCAAATTAAGATACTCCATAGACAGTTTAGACGTGATTGAAAACATTTATGAACAATCATCGGCGCCATTGATGGTCGTGCCGATATCAGCGGATCAGCTGTTGGTTACATCGTGTTATATACCGATATCGTGTCAATATCTTCGGACAATAAATACAACGGTATTTCTTGTCCGAGCTGACGATACGACATAGGCGTGTCGGTGTCGTTATCTTCGCAGTGTGAAAACGGTCATTCTCGTGTAACTCGTGTCGACACGACATAGAGAGTGCTTGGTAGGTGTATGTCACGGAGCACGGATGCGCCGTGAGTGCGATACCCGAGTCGCTTTAGCATGGTAAGTCCAGGTGCGCACGGGCGCTTTTCCCAAGCTGTAGGTTATGCCAATTCTAATAACCATAAATGGTGGCAAGGACATTGAGGCGCAAACTCTTGCCATGAATTCAGCACATGAGCTTAGCGTAGAAATTTTTCGTTGATAATAAAAAAAAAAAACTGTTCCATACAAAAGTACAATACCTACGGGCAAAATGTATGGAACAGCTGTTTTTTAATGACCGACCAACAATTTCTACGCAGGCTTCAGGTTTATGTACTGAATCCATGGTAACAGGTGCCTGCTAGGGCCGCGGGTTGTTCGAAAGAGATACCGTGGTCCCTGGCATAGGCAACTGAAGGAACACGGGTGGGTTTTAGTCAGTAAAAGTCTGACACGCCCTCCCGCTCCGCCCAGAGCGGGAGAAGTCATATGATGATTGCCCAGCCAGAAAAAAAAAATTGGTAATAGTCAGCGCGTCGATTTCCCTGCCAGCTTGTATATTGTCTATGTCCTAAATAAGTATTAACAATTTTGCGCTTTAAGCATTCTAAAAAAAAGCAAAAATATTTATAATAATTTTTTCTTTAAGAATTGACATAACTGCTACAAAACATTGCACTGTTATTTATGGTTTTAGCCAGTTGGCTAAAAGTCTAAGGGTCAGAAGGCTACAAAATAAGGACCAACGTCCATTACGTACCATGAGGTAACTAGGTGTAATCAAATAAATAAAAAAGAGAATCTATACAAAAAATTGTCATGTTACTGAGTTTCACAGCCGAACGAAAGAATATTTTTGTTTCTACTAGTTTTAGCACGAGGTTTCACTCGCATCCTAGGTGAACTACAAAATATGATACTTGGATAAAAAATATTCTACGTTTTAACCGGACATGGTCTATCTGCATATCAAATTTTATTCAAATCATTGTCGAAATTTTCTGTCTGTCCCGCTTTGCATTTCGTGTGCTTTAAAACCACGTATCTGATTTTCTTGATTTTAGTTTTAGTTCATAGACATTTTCTCTGGCTAGGTTTAAACTTCTTACAAGGGGTAAAAAAACCTGCCGGGTCAGCGGGATTGTCCGAAAGGGTTACCGCTACCCCGGAACATAAAGGGCGAAGGAAGGAACATGGGTGGGTTTTAGTCAGTAAGAGTCTGACACTCCCTTCCGCTCCACTCAGAGCGGGAGGGGTCATTTAAGGATTTCCCACCAGAAAAAAAAAGGGTAAAAAAGGAGGTAGAGTGGTGTAATTATGGTTACCTTTTATATTAGGATTGGGAAGTAAGTCTAGCTTATGGCAGTATGGCAGATTAAAATTAAAACATGGAAGACATGAATATCAGAAAAAGGATCTGACAAAAATCAGGAAGACATTATTTGTCCACAACTAAAAAAACCCCAACGGTGCCTGGGTGGTGGATTACAGCCCACTCCCGCTCACAGAGAGGCCTGTCCCAGCAGTGGGAGCATTATATATAGGTTTGCAAGAAACACATATATTTTTTAGATTAATATTTCTTCGTAAGGCTGTGAAACTTTAATTTTAGTAAATTCTGAACTTAAAACACGCAAGTCTGTATTACCAGCGCAAAATATTAACTAACCTTATATTAGGCCTAATTTTCGTTAATTTTGCAGAAGAGTGATTCTTCGGAAAATCCATATATAACACTTTGATTTCATCAATTTGTAACTTTCATTTTCATTGCCTCAAAAATACTATATTTTATGACAACTATTTTTTTTTTTTCATAAAAAATTTACTATCCTCTAGAACTTGTTTATTCATATGACGTGTAAAAGTGATTCCAGAATCCTATTTACAGAATAAACAACATCATTTCATTTCAACAGGTAAAATTGCTGCTACTGACGTGGGGTTGTTTCAAGTCCACTTGACGTACGCGTATACGTCAAAAATAGCGATAACTATTGTCAAACCAAAAAAAGCGTTGTTTCAAATTACAATTACAAAATTATGGCCTTGCCGTACGTCAAATATTAACGAGTACGTAATCGTTGTAATTTGACGTACGCATGTTACGTTAACCAACCGGCCGTATGAAATTCCAGGCTGAAGGGATTGTCCGAAGTAATCACTCGGTAAAAAAAACAGACTTGCTCGCATCTAGAAAGCCCCCAACAACAATAAATATGTACCCTACATAATTTGTTCGTCCTAAGTCATTAAAATTAACTATATTATTAGTAATATTATTCCATATCTAACGACGACAGTTTTCTGACAAACTCCGCCCGTTGTGACGGCGTCAGTTCCTGGAAAAGAGATTTTACATATTAGTATCTTGCTTGTATTCTTCGATGGAGAAGGGAGATAGTACGGTCACCAAAACAATAACTCACCAGGGTCGTCGGAAATAGTTGAAGTTTAGTAAGAAACTGATGATGTTTTCGAATAAAAATTAATTTAATTAATAGAAAACAAAGTTCATTTATTAAATTAAATTTCATTCGAAATCATTTGTTCAGTTTTAGCTGACCTCGCATTATAGGCTCTTCGTACAGACGCCAGCACATTAAGCTACTACAATCTGTCAAATCTCTTTAATATATTTTCAACTTTATCGCTAAAGCATTAAGGTTCAAGGTTGATTGGGAAAATTTGACAGTTTCAGGTAGCTTGACCTGCTGTCGTCCGTACAATCAGAAGTCAGCCTATACTGGTTATGTATAACTCGATTTCCGGGCGTACATAAATGTCCTAGGTATAAAATATAAGGATCTACTCACCACTACGAGATTATTGACAGCCTGCAGCAGTGCGTCCTGGTGTATGGAGCGTAGATTCCTCTCGAGCACGGAGTTGTCGTCGCCCGCCTGCGCCTCCAGCCACTTGCACACCGCCTCGTTGTCGTGCTCCCATTGGTGGGACTGCGGAAAGAGATAGCATGATTAATTTCATAGATAAAATAGATTTCTGGCCCATTGTGTGAAGAGACAATGGGTTATAAAAGACGAAGGCTATTCAAAAAAAAATAGGGTCGGCCATAATTTCCGGCGGGCCACCTAGATGCTACTTGCGTTCACGTTTTAGATTCCAAATATGTTTTTGGAAAAACAACTTTAATGTCAACAAATAAAGTTCAGTTTGCACTACAATTCGAATATTTTTTTGATGACTTTTTCAATAGGAGTCATTTTGAAATCATCTTAATTTACACCGGCATAAAGTTGAAATTCGTGTAATTGGAAATAATAACTAGGAAACGAGGATTTGATTTGTCTTCTAGTAAATAAAACTTGCCTACACTTATGCATAAGACATATTATTACATAGAAATAAAAAAAAAAAAAAACTTAATGTTGCTAATCTAATAAAAAAATTCAATGACACCTTTGAAGACATATAGTTATTTATCTATCATGTCTAGACGTGTGACGAGCGACAAGGGGCCATCATTGACCACTATGGCCCATTGTGTGAAGATACAATGGGCCAACATGGACCACTAGGGACCATCATGGAACTTTTTTTTTCTATCTTTTTCCATTTATTTACCTGCGTCTCCCCCCTGTCCTCAGTGAACCACCGGCGCAGCGTGGCGGCGGCGGGGCCCTGTTCCATCTTGTCTGCCGGCTTCACCGCCTCCTGCACTCTTCGCTCCTGTTCATTTTGTCGCAGTAAACGTTTGAGACGCCAGTAGAACTGGCGGCGGGAATCGCGCCACGGTATAATATCCTGAAAGTGAAAATGTGTTTTAGTAATAGAAATAATAAATTGGTTATTCTGCGTTTTAACTGGGACTAGGTGACACATTACAGAGGGGCAATTCTCGTAATTTTAAGAACGTTCACAGTCTGATCTCAGTCTCAATTTGTCAAAAATACCTCTAATTTCCCTACGTTTTCGAGATTGATTATCGCTGAGATGAGATTGCGATGAGATTTTGAACGTTTTTATTTACGAGACCCGGGGCCTACTCCGAAGTGGTATCGGCCGAATGTTCGGCCGTTTCCTGCTACGAACTTACTATTTGGTTCGGTCAGTCCCGATCCTACACTCCTACACTCTTTCGAATATTGACAATGGTCCCGACCCAACTGAGCCGATTCGATCATTCGCACTTTGCACTTCGTAGTAGACCCACTGGTCTTCTGAATGCCTAAATAAAAGCGCACTTGTTGGATTTTCAACTTTCCGCGCTGAACTGAGCGTTGAAAATCAAGCAGTGCCCCATTCACGATACGGGAGAAGTTCGAAGTATATTAGGTAGTGGTTACAAACATATTTCTGTCATCAATTTCTAGCGGCTTCAGGCCCTTTGTACACACACGTTTTTCTTGCCGTGAAGAACGACGGTTGGTTTATTCACTATGAAAGTTTGTTGACGACACGGCGGCACTATGGAGCCGGGTACAAAGGGCCTTAGGCTGTGCGCTGTTTGTCAGCCAGTAACGGAACTGTTTTTAAATGTACAGAATAATATAATTATACTTACAGAAATGCATCCTTTTTCTAGCATCCTTTCGGCTGTGTCGTGTAGTTCCGCGAATTGTACCGCGATCTAAAACAAACCAACACGTAATAGTTTTAAAAGCGAAAATAGAATAAACGTTACAAAAAGTTGAGACCTATATTTAAAACCACCACTTCACCGACCATCACTTAAAAAAACCACTACCCACCAAACCACTACTGTTTGATTGTGTTTAGTTTAGTTTTATTATCTTCCTGTACGAGTCGCAATAAATACTTTTTCTTTCTTTCATTCTTTCTAAAATAACAAATAAAAAACGACTTCCAAGTGCAGAATCCCAAATAGGAAAGGGCATCATTCATTTCATACCTAAAAATAATAGTAATAGTATCTATTCATAAAAATATGATTTTTGACACTGGCGCCGAATCCCTTGTTCACAAACTAAACTAAATTTAAGTTCAGTGCATCTTTTTCTTTCTATTTCATTACGAAAAGGACAGAAGATAAATATTAGTTTAGTCCTGTCAAATTAGTCAGCGCCTGACGTAAATTGACGTATTTTTAGTAGCCATGTTTTTAATCACGTCTAAACTGTGTATGGAGTATCATAATTGGACAGGACTAAACTAATGTTTTATCTTCTGTCCCTTTCTTAATGAAATAGAAAGAAAAAGATGCACTGAACTTCAATTTAGTTTAGTCTGTGAACAAGGGAATCGGCGCAACAAAAGTCGGTTAACACTTCAGCCGGTCGATTCTGTAAAAATCTCACCGTGAAAACTCAAGTGAAGTGAGCTTGATGTGAGTTGTCAGTAGTGTCAAGTGTCAATCCCTAGCATTATTTGGAATGACAGCTCACTCCACGCTCACTTCGCCTAAGTTTTCACGGTGAGATGGTTACAGAATCGCACAGCTGTTGTTTAAATCTTAATTATTGAGCAAAATATTCTTAAAAAACATGTAGTAATAGAATATTTAAGAATAATGAACTCTTTGCTATTGATATATTACATGAAATAGTGAAAACCAATGTATCGCATCATTTTGTATCAATTTTGATGATTTGTAAAAGTAACAGAGTTAATTGACTTTTGTTGCTGACTCTACAAGCATTGGAACTATTTAATTTTTAAGTGTACATTGGGTTTAGTCTGTAAGGATATTTGTATGTTTGGAGTGAATAAATAAAAAAAATAAATATCATACCTGGTGGTATATGGGGCTGAGTTCCTTTTCGCGTGCCCTGGCCGTCTTCTCGGCGGCTAGCAGTTCTGTTTCTAGTTCCCGTACTCTGTTTTCAGCTGAAATGAAAACAACAACTTTGTAGATTTTTGCCTGAAAAAAATTCTCTGGGTAATATGGAAACGCGCAGAATAAACGTAACGTAAATTCGAACGAGTTTTTAATTGAAAATTCGTGAGGGGCTCGTGGCTAAGTAATAATAGTCGCACGGGTTGATCAGGTTAAACTACGCTTGCCGCGGTCGGTCCGTGGATGGGTGACAATCTTTATATGACGACCCCTCCGTGGCTCAGAAAGGACGTTAATCTGTTGGATCTTTGACAGTCGTTACGGGTCGTCAGAAGCCCGAAAGTCTGACAACCAGTCTGATCAAGGGGTATCGAGTTACCCAGTAACTGGGTTGTGGAGACACTCTGCATGTAAAATACTGATATGCATCCGGTTAGACTGGAAACCGACCCCAAAAATAGTTGGGAAAAGGCTAGGCAGATGATGTTTTTCACATAATATTTATTTAGTTTTAATATCTACTTTATTCACATCTATGGGTGATACTAATTGTGCCTCTCGCAAAATTTAAACCAAAATGCTATAAGATAAAATCAAAATCAAAAGTCATTTATTCAAATTAGGCTGAGAATCAGCACTTTTCGAACCAAAATTACAAAAGACAGTCCACCAAAAACGCCCGCCCTTCATCACTCCCTAGTGCTATCGCTGGGGAGAAGTGGCGCAACAAACTCCCCAGCAGCACAGCTGTCTGTTCAGTTAGAAAATACTTGATAGAATAGAATACTCTTTATTAGGTACACTATATACATTACAGACATAAATATATAAATTTTACAAAGGCTGACACAATGGGCAAGATTGTCCATCATCATCTGCCTAGCCTTTTCCCAACTATGTTAGGGTCGGCTTCCAGTCTAACCGAGATAAGATAGCAAGATAGTTGTATTTTCGATTAACACGTTGACTGCCAGACAACAGACACAATATAAAATCTATTGTTGGCGGACACCAGTGACCGCGGTGGCAGTCAATGAGTTAAAGAAACGTTCGAATTTATGTTCCGTTAACGACGCGCGTTCGTGCTAGGGCCTCTGAAGCTTTGTAGTGACTTAATTGTTTTAGGGCTGATTTTTCAATCGACAGATAATTCTAATTCGTGGCATGAAATTGACGTCTGACAGATTCTGTATGGAAGAAATGTCAAAAATTCCAATTTATTCCTCGGATAAAATCATCTGGCGTTGGAAAAATCACCCCTTAACTGAATTTATTGAATGTAAGTAATTTCAGATGCAAAAACGAAGCTATTTGATTTTATTTTAATTAGACCATATAATTAAACCTGTATGAGGCTGGCACAGGAGCGTGGGGATTGACCCAAGCAAAGACAGCCCTACTCTCACCAGTGGATGAAGTCGGGCTGTGGATGATCATGATTAAGATGAAGAGATGAATTTTGAAATCACATCTGTAATCCCCGAAAGGTTAGGTAGAGGTGTACTTATAATGCCCCCCACATTTCGCCAGCCGATTAGGTATCAAAGTTTTATATGGGATAGTTGATATTATTATCGCGATAACGATGTTGGTCTCATGGAGAAAGTTGTTCAGTCTGTTAGTCTGTACTGTACCACTTGAAGTTGACCACACATTTCTTATAGTGATGTACAGGAAAAAATAACCTATAGAGGGTTATTGGTAAAACACCAACAACCTCTTAAGAGGTCATTGTACTCATCATTATGAACAACTTTTACTATGAGACCAAACCAGAAATCGCGAAAAAAAAAATTAAATGTTCCCTACATTTTGACGAGTTAGACGAACATAAATGTAGGGAACAGCTGTTTTTTTTTTCGCGATTTTTGGTTTGGTCCCATAGTAAAAGTTGTTCATAATGATCAGTACAATGACCTCTTAAGAGGTTGTTGGTGTTTTACCAATAACCCTGTATATACTTCGACTTTTAATTGTATTCAGTAACTTGACAGTTCAAATAAACATTATTTTCCCATACTGAAACTAATAGTGTTGGGGTAGTGAAAGATTTTGCGCAAAGAACGAATGAGAAGAATTGTTTAATTTAAATAAAACGTTAAAGATTCGTAATATTTTCGTAATTCTTGTCTGATGAATGCGATGTCTTGGAAGAAAAAATAAATTCAAGAGTGGCTGAACAATAATAATAAACAATACATTCTAAGTTGTACTACTGAGAAACAAAATACATAACAAATTCTACACGTATTAATAGCCTATATCGTGTTTTTAAGACAAGTTATATTATTTAAAAAGTTTGCATAAGTATAGACACCGGCACATCAAGCTACTACAATCTGTCAAATTTCTTTAATAGATTTTCAACTTTATCGCTAAAGCATTAAGGTTCAAGGTTGATTGGGAAAATTGGACAGTTTCGGGTAGCTTGACCTGCTGGCGTCTGTACATTGTTTAAGTTCATTCAATTTCGTTCATTCTTGCACCACCTCACTATCTTTTTTTTGTAAAAATCTGGTAACCCTTCAACTATCAAGTATAATTTTTCTGTATAGTTATTTTTATACTAACTGTATATTTTTTCTGTATAGTTATTTTTATATTAACTGTATAATTTTTATGTATAGTTATTTTTTTATAAAATTATTAGAATTGATTGATGTTTCTATGGTTGGACTTAAAAGTATGTTTCGGTTTGTTACCTGCTCTGCCTGCATCGGTTCTGATAAGGCTCTCATCAACGGACCCTCTGCGATCCAAGCCCTTGGAGATCTCCTTGACTTGTTCCTTCAATTCTGTAACAATACAAATTCGTTTAGTTTCAATATTAATGGTTCGATTGATGTTAAGTTACTACATCACCATATGTGAGAACTACGCATCACACTGACGTCACACAAGATCTTGCGTGACGTCAGTCACCTGCGTCCGTCCTGCATCGCGCAAGCAGAGTTTATCAATACCGGCTGACTTTTTTTACTGTCTGGATAAAAACAGGGTATAAAAGCTGAATGGAGTAGAAGCGTATAGCACAAAAAATTATTTTTTTTATTCGCAAAAAAATTAAATAAAAATCTACATTTTTTAGATTCAATCCTTTGATTGAAGGCGGCCGATGGCATCAATCAAAGGATAGAATGTCGCTACGAATTTGTTGATAATTTTCACGCGTAGACGGGCGCTTTTAAGTTGAATTTTTATATTATTTATCTATTTATTCGTCATTTTTGAAAAAAAAAAAAAAAGATGCCGTGCCATAGGCTTCTACTCCGTTCACCTTTTATACCATATTTTTGTCTAGACGGAAAAAAAGGTCAGCCGGTATAATTTCGTAGCAAATCCGCAAAAACTTAAACCTCCTTTTTAAACACACAAAACAAAGGGTCCACATACCTGCAATCCTAGCTCCAATCCTCTGCAATTCAGGATCCAAACGGTGCATGGTCTTAAGGATATCCCGCTGCTTGAACTTTACTTCTACAATAGCTTCGGCTTCTAGGACACCACCCCTGCAAACAAATGGAAATCCGAGCTCAGAAATCAGAGAATTCATAAGTATTTATTAGGTGAATAAATGATTTATGAGAGCAGTGGTGGCCCGTGGTATCCGCACTGACTTACGAGTTGTAGGTCGTGAGTTCGAACCCAGGCAGGCACTATACTTTGTGTATTTAATTTCATAACCACTGTTCTCAAAACTCAAAAGTTTTTTGGAATGGTATACCATTCACAACTCTAATCTATAATTTCGTAAACACGGTAATAGAAAATTGGCAAGTACTTCCATGGTTGTAACAGCTCCATATCAGAAGGCCAATTCCCGTAATTAAAAACGTTCAAAATCTAGCCGTTAGCTCAGCGACAATCATGGTCAAAAACTTGTCAAAACTGTACGGAAGATAAGAGATATGTTTGACAGATTCAGACTAAAATCAGACTGTGAACGTTCTTAAAATTACGACAATTGTCCTTCTGATTTCATCATCGCGTGTGCATATTTCCGAAGATACACGATGATGTCCGAAGCGCATAATTTTCATTGAAAAGCTGCACGTTCAGCTGTGACGCGTGCTCACCTGGCCTCGGGGTCGGCGTACATCTCCATGCGCAGGCTGTTGACGGACGGGTCCACCACGGCCCAGGCGCCGCCGCGCAGCTCGGCGCCCGGCGGGATGTACACCAGCACGGGCGCGCTGGCGCCGCGGAGCGCGCGGACTATCTCCGCGCCGAACTTCAGGATCTGTTCGTACATGTCTGTTGGGGGGAATTTCATGGAGTCAATTTAGGTGTACTTCGGCCCTTCTCCTTCTGCGATTACCCATTTTTGCAGGCTTCTATAATAGTCTTCTATTTTGTGAACTGTGTTTCATATAACTTTTATAGCGTTAAAAGATTGTACATTCTCAGCCTTATTTGAATAAATAGTATTTCTAATTTGAATTTATCATAATATCTAGTCAAGAATCTTACCTTTCTGTCCACCGCTGAAACCTCTCCAGTTGGCGAAGATGATGATGGGCAGACCTTCTCGGGAGAAGTCGTTGATGGCCTGAGAAGTCTTGTAGGCAGAGTCGGGGAACCATACCTGTGTGTGTAACGATGCATATTATAGATGTGCACTTTTTTGTTGGGATAGGTACTGAAGATTGTGTTATTAAACGTTAGAGGTGTTACACATATGTTCTGCATAACTATTCACAACCATTCGATACGCTTCCGTGCCAAATCGAACAACAATCAAATAAACCCTGTTTACAAATCAGGAACAAGAAAATTTTGACAGTTTAAATCATATAGACGACTACTATTTTTTTAATTTAATGTTCTAAATGTATATCGCAGAGTTTAAATTGTTATATACTAAAAACTAGACAAGCCTTTGATGGCTTATACAGGATGGCCGGAACATTGACGTCCAAATATAAAATTTAGGTCCCTCGTATCGTGGGGTATCCGAATCACCCCCATGTATGTTCCGCGACTTTTCATAGTTTTCGAGTTACGAATTTTTTTCTGATTTTTTGAGAATGATCGACCTGACCAATCTAAAAAATGGCTTTGTCGAGATTTTTTTTTTGCAACTGAATCTTCGTGAGTAGTACTTTTATGCATAAAATAATCAGCTTCGTAACTGTGATGAAAGTTATGAAAAAGTTGGTCTAAAGTGCTAATTTTTTTATGATTATGAAAGCTGAGAGTCTGGCGCATTCTTGAAGCCTACTTAGGAACCATGAAGATTCCTGTTTAAATTTTTTATTTAAAGTTAAAATGCTAAGCCATAATTTACCGAACGTAATTTTTTCACTTTAGACCAACTTTTTCATAACTTTCATCACAGTTACGAAGCTGATTATTTTATGCAAAAGTACTACTCACGAAGATTCAGTTGCAAAAAAAAAATCTCGACGAAGCCATTTTTTCAATTGGTCAGGTCGATCATTCTCAAAAAATCAGAAAAAAATTCGTAACTCGAAAACTATGAAAAGTCGCGGAACATACATGGGGGTGATTCGGATACCCCACGATACGAGGGACCTAAATTTTATTTTTGGACGTCAATGTTCCGGCCACCCTGTATATGGCTAGTGAGTTCGGAAAAATATATCTAATATAGGTACTACAAAGAATCAAATTTAGACGCTAAGTTTGTAAGTTTTACATTCAACGAACACCTTAAGTCTTTACTTATTATATAATATATTGATAGCAATAGAATAATTAAATATGGCAGTAAGTGTATCAAACTAAAGTACATATTCATAGTTTGTTATTTGCAGAAAATACTTTTTTGCTTTTTTAGGGTTACAGAGATATTTATTCTGTATGTCCGTAGGAAGTTCGTTTACAACTATTGTCGCAAATCAGGTCGCCGAAACTGTCTGATTTTCGGCTGTGGAGCATATCGATAGGCTATGCTAAGCAGCACATTCGATTCGGCAATATTTTTTGCAAAACAAAGCCGATTCGATGCAGTTGTTTAAACATAGAACAAACGCCCTCACGCGCTCCGCCTCCTCCATTGCGAGCATTAGTGCTTCGCAGGAGGAGGTGACGGCTTCCCATGCACTCTCGCTCCGTACCATGGCCTGGACCAGGCGGACGCGAGAGATCGCCGCCGGTATATAGCACCACTTTTTTTTTTTTTTTTTATTCCTGGTTGGGAAATCATCATATGACTTCTCCCGCTCTGGGCGGAGCAGGAGGGCGTGTCAGACTTTTACTGACTAAAACCTACCCGTGTTCCTTCAGTTGCCTATGCCAGGGACCACGGTATCTCTTTCGAACAACCCGCGGCCCTGGCGTATATAGCACCCCTTAGTTTGCTAGTTACTGACCTGTCCAGCCTGTTGCAAGGTCTTGGCTTCGGAGTCCAAGTTGGCGGGATCGGCGGGTAGAGTCAGCTCTACTGTCCTCGTTTCTACGGCAACCACTCCGATTGGGATACCACCGAGGCGGGCACGACCTGGGAAACACAAGTTCAGTTTAGTATTGGTTAAGACTTAGCGCAGACCAGAAGGCTAATTCTCGTAATTTAAAACGTTCAAAATCTAGTCGCAATCTCATCTCAGCGACAAACAAATGCCAAAGACGGCACGGTTGGCGCAGTGGTTAAACGGTTGACTGCTGCGCTGCGTGTCGCGGGTTCGATTCCCGCACGGAACAAATATTTGTATGAACTACAAGTAGTTGTTCCGGGTCTGGCTGTTTGTGTATGTGAGTTTAAATGTTTGTAAACGCACCCACGATACAGGAGAAATTCCTAGTGTGGGGCAACGTTTTAAAAAAAATAAAAAGCTTGTCAAAATGTAGGGAAATTAGAGGTATTTTTGACAGATTGAGACTGAGATCAGACTGTGAACGTTCTTAAAATTATGAGAATGGCCCCTCAGAACTTTGTTTTAACAGACGCAAGATCGAGATTTGTTTGGCAGTGACAACCACGCTGCGGAGAGTTCCGTAGTCGAACGAAAGTAGAAGAGCTTTTGGCGCATGTAGCATAATCATCCTATAATGTTCCCACTACTGGGATACAGGCCTCCTCTCTATGAATGGGAGTGGACTGTAATCCACCACGTTGGCCCAGTGTGGTTTAGTGGATCTAAGACATGTTGATACCCTGACATTGACCCAAAACTCACGTCAACCAAAAACAAAACTGTTTTCCGTGATATAGTGGTTTATTTATAAACGATGACGTTCTAAGACAGCTGTCAAAACACAGTTAACCTAATGTAACTGTGTTTTGACAGCTGTTTTAGAACGTACAAATATTCCAGATTACGTAAAAGTTAACTTTAAAATGCATAATAAAATAAATATATAAACTGCCTTATCTTATTAATTATCTTATTTATGGCTTCTTACAGACATTATAATACCGTACGTGTATCAATCAATGTATTGTGTGTTGCTGCAATCACTAGTTCCATCTGTCAAAAAACGGTTTACCTAATGGACAGGGTATACATAAGTTTAAGCAAGGTTTCTGAATAAAGGGGATAATCTGCACTCACCAGTGATGACCGTCTGCGCCCACGGCTGCATGATCTCGTCCCAGCTGCCCACGTCGAAGAAGCCGGCGCGCGCCGCGTCGCCCGTCAGCATGAGGCGCGGGTCGTGCGCGGCGCGCGGCGGGACCCAGTCCACGGGCCGCTCCACCGGGTCCGACACGCGCATTATGGGCACCATGCTCAGCTTGTCCTGCGGAGGACGATCATTTTAGCTAGCTTGCAGCACCAACTCTGATTTCCGATATATTATGTCCCCGATTTCGACCGTGGGAATAAAATTACCTAAACTTCAAAAGGAAACTAAAAATGCCACAGATTTGTCCCTATCAAAAATGACCCACAATTTGACTCCAGATTGCAAAGTACCCCATATTTTGACCTCTACCAAAGTTAGGGTCATTTTGACCCCTACCACAAAAGACCTTAATATTGATCTCAACTTTAAATGACTCCAATTTTTCCCCTAATAAAAATTACCTAAATTTTTAGCTTAAAAATTACCCCTTTTTTGACCTCAGCTTACCTTAGGAACAAACGAGAGCCACCTCAACGCGGTGCTCACAGCCTCCAGATCCGTGGGAGCGACGGCATGCGTCACACCGTTGTGGTGCATCACCTGTTGCCCTCCCAGCTGGTTGTTGCTCGCGTAAACAGCGCGTCCCAGGACTTTGTTGAGGGCCGCGTAACCCGTGAGGATGATGTAGGAGGATTCTACTTGGATAACTCTGTGACCTAACCTGTGGACGAGAAGCAAGTATTAGAGTTTGTTGAACAACGAGAGAACAACTGTCTCATTCTGGCACGATAAATAAGAAAAAGAAATGGGAGTTTATTGAATAAATGGTTAAGGGACTTCACAGATTTCGAACCAAGATTTTGAATACGCTAGTTGAGAACAAATAAATAAATAAGTAGCAGACTTGCTGCAGACTGTACACAATCAGCCTATAATGTTCCCACTGCTGGGACACAGGCCTCCTCTCTTCGAGGGGGAGTGGGCTGTAATCTACCACGCGGACCCAGTGCTGATTGGTAGATTTCACATGTCTTCGAATTTTTTATTCAAGGATATGTCGGTTTCCTCACGATGTTTTCTGCCAACAATGTCGATGATGAATCGCATATTAAGATTCCAACAACCCTGTTTGATACTATCGCGGTCTTTTGCAGGAGGAGCCTAAAAGCCCCCTTTTTTTTTTGGTTTCGCGGTGGATATCCTCATGGACTTCCTCCGCCGTGGGGGTGACGGAGGCGTATGCCGGACTCTTAGCGGCTAAAACCATCGTGGTGTTCCACCTCTGTGCCTATGGCCGGGGGAAACCTAACAGCCCCCCTAGCAATTCAAACCGATTTTAGCTCGAAATCTTGACAAAATTACATCAGTTGGGGATCAATACATATTTAAAACATCATAATGTATCATCATTTCAGCCGAAAGACGTCCACTGCTGGGGGTCTACTCCGAAGTGGTATCGGCCGAATGTCCGGCCGTTTGCTGCTACGAAGTTACTATTTGGACCGGTCGGTCCCGATCCTACACACCTACACTCTTTCGAATATTGACTATGGTCCCGATCCCGACCCAACTGAGCCGATCCGAACTTTTTTCGCATTTTTCAATAATATTCGGTTCGGCCATGTGTCGGTCCGATCCGATCATTCGCACTTTGCACTTCGTAGTAGACCCCCTGGAAATAGACCTCCCTCGAGCACCCCCACTTCGACTTCCAATATGTATCTGTCTACATCAAACAATTGACAGAAACGGAATGATGTTTTAGTGGTTTGTGTGTAATTTCGTATTTCGTGATTTGTGTTTTGTATAAAAGTTTGGATTTGTGAAAAATGATTTGTGGTGCAAGCGGCTTCACTCGAGTCAAATTCAATATCAAAGAGAGAAGACAAAAATGAAATTAAAGTAGGACCGGTGTCTTTTACGAACGTACTTTTGTCTCCAATATAGTATGAACCCAATATTAAATTAACCTCCATTTTGACCCCTACGGTGTCCTCGTACGTCGGCGATCAGATCCGCGTCACGTAGACGTAGAGCACTTTGACAATGGTTAAGTAGACCTGTCTCTTTTACGAACGTACTTTGGTCTCCAAAATAATATGACCCCAATATTGACCCTTACCAAAATGTACCTCCGTTTTGACCCGTACCAAAAATCAGGGTCATTTGGACTGTGACTAAAAATTACACTATTTATGGCCGCTATAAAAAATAAACGTCATTTTAACCCGTACTAAAAATTACCCTATTTTGACCCATTCCAATATTTTCCATTTTTACCCCTACCAAAACATTACGTATAAAGCAGGTACCTACCTGACTACATATGAGCCGATACCGATGGCGCGGCAGGTGACTATAGAGATGGTGACGATGTCCTCGTACGCCTGCGCCGTCTCGCCGGCGATTAGACCCGCGTCACGCAGACATTCAACACCAAGACCGTCTTCTTTGCCTGGGGGGAAAGGAAATAATCATTAGATAATGTGTTAAAAATTCATATTATATGATCCCATTTACAGATCTCCCAGCAGAGTATTGCGCTTCGGTAATAATCGTTAATCTTCGGAAATACGAACACGCTACTAAGAGATTGAATTTAGAGTTATTACGACCATGGACCATAACTAATTCGGAACCACGAATTAGTACGAACAAGATGACCGAGGCGCATAAATTTTGAAAGAAAGAAAGAAAAAGTATTTATTGCGACTCGTACAGGAAGATCATAAAACTCAACTAAACACAATAAAACATAAAAAAAGTAACAAAAAGAAAAATGAAATAGAAAGTCCTATACGAGGCCAAAAGGCTCCTATCTCAGCATGATGCTGCCACATTTAAAAAATAAATGTCGCAGCGCTGGTATTCTGATAAGGCCCGCTGTGATGTCACGGGCAACTACAGTAATAAATAACATCTGGTTCCTCCTTCTGGTTTACCTGTATCTTACTTATCCTTGAACCAGAGTCCAGCCACGCGACAATGTTCTCTATTTTAACTAGTATAAGGTATAGTAACTCACCAATAATATCAGTGATCTTATACCGGGACTCGCCTTCGTCTTCGATGAGCGTGGTCTTCACTGAGCCCAGCGGGCCTAGAAAAAAAAAAAAACATTACCAACACATCAGCTCCACTATCCATCTCCTGGCTCCATCACCAGACCCTCGTTACCAAGCCCAATCTATTGAACTCGTCAAAACAAATCATATGAGCCCAAAATCGAGGGGTTTACTAGTAGCCACTGAAGAGTTCCACTATCCGCCTCTTGGCTCCATCATCAGATCAGCTCCAAGATACCAAATTATAGTATTGTCATCCGAACTACATATACATACAAAGTTTCATTTCGATACGACAATTGACGTACGATAAAATTGACTCCTAAGATTTTATTACATTGTTAGTAAGTTACAAGTGAAGTTAATAAAGCGTGTTAAAAAGACACTTAACGAAGTCGTGAGTCACTTGTTCTCCCCGTCATTGTATTTTTTTTTTTCTTGTACCGCCCATACCTGGG
Organism: Apamea monoglypha; assembly: GCA_911387795.2. Lineage (NCBI taxonomy): Eukaryota > Metazoa > Arthropoda > Insecta > Lepidoptera > Noctuidae > Apamea > Apamea monoglypha. Next base: position 7,672,307 of record OU426942.1, read on the forward strand.
AACCTTCTTGTTACCGAGATATCGAAACATTTTTTCACGTTTTTATTACGAAAACAAGATTTAAATGTTATAACTAAAGATGATTGACGAGATTTATATGAAGCCTGGCATACGTACTGTCACGACATTTTGTTTTTTTCTTTTTTTCAAAATGGCGGCCGCGAATGAATCCTACATAAATCGATAGCTGACATCGTTATTATCATATCGACAACGTTAATACCTCGGAAGCGTGACACTACAGAGTTTAGTTTTATTATGTTTCTGTTTGCATTGATTTCAGCTATCGATCAAAAGCTCGGCAACGCATGTTGCCGAGCTTTTAGCCACATGTCTTTTTATGTCACATGTCTTCGCATTTTTGGTTCTAGGACATGCCGGTTTCCTCACGATGTTTTCTTTCACAGTTTTTCCCAGCGTTTTGAAAAAAAATAACAAAATGGCGGGAAGGTACGTGTGCCACGGGCCTTCAAAGCTCTTTTTAATTATCCCCACGATCCCTGTAGTGGTGCACGCACCCGTAAACACATTTTGAGTGCGTCACATTGCGCGCTGCCGTAAACAGCGAATTTTCACACCAAAAATAAGTCCCAGCAAATATTTTTGCAAAACGATACTAAATTTGATGCACTATCGCCAAAACCTAGATCTGAAGGCCAATCCTCGTAATTTAAAACGTTCAAAATCTAGTCGCAGTCTCATCTCAGCGACAAACAAATGTCAAAAACTTGTCAAAATGTATGGAAATTTGAGTTTTTTTTTTTTGACTGATTGAGACTGAGATCAGACTGTGAATGTTCTTACGAGAATTGCCCCTCTGATCATTTTGAAAACCAAATCCCGTGGACATGATGACCACAGCTGCGTCCGTAAGTAAAACAAAAGAGGATCCTTTTTAGGTCGACTAATAACATGCGCTGCAAGCAGGAATAGTCCTTGCGATGGTCGGATATAGATTTTGGCGATAGTAGATAACGGCTTTTTTACATTCTGTATAATAATAATTACCTAGTTTAGAGTATGACTCGGGCGTCAGGTACAGGTACTTGAAACCGCGGTCAGGTCGCTCCGAGTCGAGCCAGGCCACGTTGAACTCTGACTTCACTTCCTCGGCGACGCCTATACGGGCTCCGGAGTTGACGCTGATGTACACCTGTGTGGATGGAAAAAGGAGATTAACAAATTTGAAGTACAGACGCTAGCAGGTCAAGCTACCCGAAACTGTCAAACTTTCCCAAACAACCTTGAACGTTAATTCTTTAGCGATAAAGTTGAAAATCTATTAAAGAAATTTGACAGATTGTAGTAGCTTGATGTGCTGGCGTCTGTACATGGTAGAGATGACATGTGACAAGGTTTAGAATCGTGAAGCTTGGTTTCCAAAGGGTATAACCAAGGGTAGCTCACCGTCCGATCAGGACCAGGCCCGTGCCGGACGGCGCGTAAGTGTTCCACGCGCGCCTCAAAGAGTTGTCAGCATAATTTGAGGGGCTTAGGCCCTTAGGGCCGAAGCCTGCCGGGTCAGCGGGATTGTCCGAAAGGGTTACCGCTACCCCGGAACATAAAGGGCAAAGGAAGGAACATGGGTGGGTTTTAGTCAGTAAGAGTCTGACACTCCCTTCCGCTCCACCCAGAGCGGGAGGGGTCATTTGATGATTTCCCATCCGAAAAAAAAGAGGGTGTAACCTAACTACTGATGTGCGAAATTGTGGAAACTTTGAAGACAATGATGTATGAGGCGAGTAGTGGTGGACTTGCATCCATTACATACCGAGAGTGCTTACCGTGGGTCGGAGAGCACGTTAAGCCGTTGGTCCCGGGTGTCATTTGTGGATCTTTGACAGTCGTTACGGGTAGTTAGAAGCCCAAAATTTTGACAACCAGTCTTACCAAGGGGTATCGTATTACCCAGTAACTGGGTTGTGGAGGTCAAATAGGCAGTCGATCCATGTAAAATACTGGTATTTAGCTGCATCCAGCCAGACTGGAAGCTGATTCCGACATAGTTGGGAAAAGGCAGACGATAAAGGTGGGAATTTGAATGGGTTAAATTATTATGATTTTTTTTTTATATCCACGCAATCACTGTCCATTCTAAGGTTGCCTGGAAGAGATCGCAGAATGCGATAAGGCGCCCATTTTATGTTTTGTAGTGATAATTAAATTTCTTTTTTATTATGTATTTTCTGGTGTAGGTACAATAGAGTATACAGGGTGGCAGGGGCATCGACGCGCAACCGCTTACCATGGATTGAGTACACGATTCTGGACCCCCCTGCGTTGAAATTTTTCGTGGACTTTTTGTTAATTTTTACATTTTTTTCTGCATTTTTTTTTACTGTAAACTGTATAAAATCATTATTTCTATCTAACCCAATGAGATTTTTAATAAAAAATAGTAAATTCACTTGTTTCACTTAAAACAGCAATGTAAATAAAACTCGAAAGGGCAGAGCGCGGTATCGCGGTAGGTAGCGCGCGCGCGCCATCCGCGGAGCGTTTTGGTCGCGTTGTTTGCAATACATTGTGCACTCAATTTTTTAAACCGGTCATTTCCGAAATGAATGACTTTCGTAATTTTATTTATGGCATCAGGTGTAACCTTTTCACGACGTTTGCGCGTCGATGTCCACCATGCGCCACTCTGTATATAAATAAATAAACTACACTTACCCTAGGTATCTTGAGCTCCCTAGCGTACGCGGACGCCTTGAAGTACACCCAGTCCTCGGCGGGTCCGAACGACCCCATGAAGTATGTCAGGTCGTTTGCGATCAGTATGATGTTGCGGCCGTCGGGGCATTCCGGGGTGTACAGGGTTAGCCGCCATGCTACCATACCGACCTGGAAAAAAAGGAATATTATAAGTTAATTAAAGTTGATTAGAGCTATTGTGCCATGAAAGATCTAATGAAGGGCGATGTTCCTCTATCCCTCAAGAGAAGACTCGTCGACGTGTGTATTCTTCCCATCCTCACGTATGGTTCTCAAACATGGTCTTTGACAATTCAGCAGAGGTCAACCCTCGAGGTTTGCCAGAGAGCTATGGAACGGAGTATTCTCTGGGTATTACTTGTGGACCGGGTTAAGAATACAACAATCCGTTCCATCACTAAAATAACTGATGTCACTCGGAAAGCTGCCACGCTTAAACTGAATTGGGCTGGACACATCTGCCGCATGTCAGGACGATCAGTGAGCCAAACATACGACCCAGTGGGTCCCGCTTAATGGCAAACGACATCGCGGCAGGCCCAGACGGAGATGGCGGGATGAGCTGGACTCCTTTCATAAAGATTGGTCCTTGGCAGCTCTGGACAGAGAGAGCTGGAAGGAGAGTAGGGAGGCCTTTGCCCAGCAGTGGGACATTAACGGCTAATAATAAAAATAATAAGTTGATTAAGATTAACATAAGCAACTACTCCGGCGATCAATCTGCTGAACGCTCCGATTGCTCAGGAGCGGGAAGTTGACATATTTATGTCATCATCATCATCTGCCTAGTCTTTTCCCCAACTATGTTGGGGTCGGCTTCCAGTCTAACCGGATTCAGCTGAATACCAGTATTTTACATGGAGCGACTGCCTATCTGACCTCCACAACCCAGTTACTGGGTGATACGATACCCCTTGGTAAGACTGGTTGTCAGACTTTCGGGCTTCTGACTACCCGTAACGACTGTCAAAGATCTACGAATGACAGCCGGGATCAACGGCTTAACGTGCTTTCCGAGGCACGGAGGGGTCTCGGTATGTAAATATGGTCACCCATCCACAGACCAACCGCGGCAAGCGCAGCTTAACCTGATCGATCGACCTGTGCGGCTGTTATTATTTAGCCACGGGCCCGACATATTTATGTATAGCAAAGAATCTAAGCTGAAGTGGAATTGGGCTGGCCACGTCTGCCGTATGCCCAATAAGCTGTGTGCCAAAATAACCACCACGTGGAGCCCTGACACAGCTAGAAGGCGTCGCAGCAGACCCCGTAGATGGCGGGACGAGCTGGACAAAACAAACGACCAGTGGTCCACTATAGCCCTGTATCGAAAGAGCTGGAAGTCATGGGGAGAGGACTTTGCACCAGCAGTAGGATGATGCAGGCTGACAACTGTAACAGTAACTCTATGTTTAATGTTTGTATGAAGTTCTTTAGTTAAATGTTATGTTGTTGGCTTGTTGCGCGCTATGGTGTCTACTGTAAGTGCAGCAAGCAATTGGGTAGTTGCATGATATTGAATACTACATATTCTAGTAGATAATATATTCACATGCGTGATACGATAACAGAATTCGAAGTCAAATTTGAAATCGGTCGAAAAATAAAAAACTTATAACTTATAAAAGTTTTTTGTCTATCTCTTTCTCGCAAAACGAAGTTTTGTATGTAATTTATATGGCGATACTGAACTAAGATGTCACAATTCAGTATTTCCTTCTCTGTCTAATTGAGAGTTTTGAACGCTTATATCTTTTTAATTTCCGAAGATATTTAAAAACTGGTTATACCAAGCTATTGGTGAGGTAAAAAAGCTTCAATTTAAATAATAAAAAAAATTGTCAACTAGCCAATTGTTATACAAATAAATAAATAAGAGTAATTGCAGTGGTGGCCAGTGGTAATGGTCCCGACTAACAAGTTGTCCGTCGTGGGTTCGAACCCAGACAGGCGCTTTACTTTGTGTAAATAATTTCATCACCACTGCTCTCAAAACTTTGGCTATGCCCAGCAGAGGGACAGAAAATAGTCTAAAAAATAGACAGGTCTCAAACTTTCGCCTCTCGCAGATTGGATATTGTAAGAGTAAAACCTTACATTATTCTGTCCCGGCAGCCTGGTGACTTCCACGATATTCCTCTCGCCGTCCGGTTCCACCACCAACTCCATTACAGTCATCACGTTGTCTGGCATAGGACCTAGAACCAAAACATTTATGATTTAGCACCAGTTTTCTCGCATGTTAGCGAGCCGAGCCCTAATTCACTATGACCACTTAATGATTCCTTACTTCGAAACCACGTCAATTCCTTCTAATCACGACATCTGCTAATAACGTATTCTCTACGACACAATGAACGAAACCGCGCCGCGCGAGAAAAAGCGTCGTTGGCGTGGCTTGAACTGTCAAAACACCACCCTTTTTTTTCCGGTTGGGAAATCATCGAATGACCCCTCCCGCTCTGGGTGGAGCGGAAGGGGTCATTCGATGGAGATGTCAGAGAGGTGAGATGGGAGTGTCAGACTCTTACTGACTAAAACCCACCCATGTTCCTTCCTTTGCCCTTTTTGTTCCGGGGTAGCGGTAACCCTATCGGACAATCCCGCTGAAAAATACCACGCTTGACGGCCGTGGGTGGTTTGCACGTGGTAAGATTACGCGGGGAATAATAATTACCATACAGAATTGGAGCCCAGGATTGAAATCACATAAGGCGCTTTTTCCTATATACACACAACAATACAATAATATTACATAACATCTCGCTTTGTTTCCCCGAAGGGTTGGGCAGAGGTGTACCTATAGTACACCCACATTTGTACCAGTGTGTGTGTGTGTGTATGTGTGTGTCAATGTGTGTGTGTGTGTGTGTGTGTGTGTGTCAGTGTGTGTATGTGTGTCAATGTGTGTGTGTGTGTGTCAGTGTGTGTGTGTGTGTGTGTCAGTGTGTGTGTGTGTGTGTCAGTGAGTGTGTGTCAGTGTGTGTGTGTGTGTGTGTGTCAGTGTGTGTGTGTGTGTGTCAGTGAGTGTGTGTGTGTGTGTGTGTGTGTGTCAATGTGTGTGTGTGTGTGTCAGTGTGTGTGTGTGTGTGTGTCAGTGTGTGTGTGTGTGTGTCAGTGTGTGTGTGTGTGTGTCAGTGTGTGTGTGTGTGTGTGTCAGTGTGTGTGTGTCAATGTGTGTGTGTGTGTGTGTGTGTGTCAGTGTGTGTGTGTGTGTCAGTGTGTGTGTGTTTCGCCAGTTTTGTTATGTTTCAGTGTCTGTGTGTGTGTGTGTGTGTTGTGTTGACTTATGGACTTATGACTTGTTCCATGTAATAAGGGCCGAGCCTATTGCCGTCACTTTGCGGGACTTTGTGGGAGGCCTTCCAACGCTACGCTTTCCGGTACGCGGTCGCCTCTCCAGAACCTTTTGGCCCCATCAGCCATCTGAAGGCCAATTCTCGTAATTTAAAACGTTCAAAATCTAGTCGCAGTCGTCATTTCAGCGACAAACAAACGTCAAAAACTTGTCAAAATGTAGGGAAATTAAAGGTATTTTTGACAGATTGAGACTGAGATCAGAAGGCCAATTCTCGTAATTTAAAACGTTCAAAATCTAGTCGCAGTCCGTATTTTTGACAGATTGAGACTGAGATCAGAATGTGAACGTTTTTAAAATTACGAGAATTGCCCCTCTTGACTGTGAACGTTTTTAAAATTACAAGAATTGCCCCTCTGTTCTGCGAGCTATGTGCTGTGCCCACTGCCACATAAGTTTGAATTCTTCGGGCTATGTCGGTTATTATAAATGAAGGAATCTATTACAGCTGAATAGTTCGTTAGTTTGAACGCGCTAATGTCTGGAACTACCGCTCGGATTAGAAAACTCTTTTTTGCGTTTGATAGTCCAATTCATGAGGAAGGTTATTTAACACCACGCACCTTCAACGCTGCCATCTTCGATGCACTCCCTCCATCTCCTCTCGATCATTTGACGGAACATGTCTGGAATATCGTACACGTAAGTCGTGCCTTGTGACGTGGCCTGTACAAAAGAAAAAGATTATTTAAGTACGGTGACATGACGACATAACTTTACGCCTATATCTCGCGGAGATAGATAGATAGATAAAACGTTTATTCAGTGCAACAAAAGACATAATACAAGTATTAAAAAAAACATAAAAAAGGTGAAGAAAAAAAAAAAAACAAAGATTAAAAAGATAAATTGACCCATAGACACCTCGTATAAGTAAATCTATAACGGTCGATCACTACTGGGCGGTATGTGTCTCATGGTTGCACCAAATGGGAGTCCAGCTCAGCATATGCCAGGTAGAATACCTGACGCTGGTATTCTGCTGCATCCCGTTAGTGACACACGGATGTCGAGAAGACACATCTGAGTTTCTACCAAAAGGTGCCTACATAGTGCGGCGCGTATATTATAAGGCGGTAAGTACCCACATCTTACTTGATTTAATTTTAAAACCGGCAGAAAGAAAGATTTTGAAATTTTAAACTTATTAAATACTTGTGATAGATAAGTGCTATTCACAAGTTTTGTAATAGGTCCCATGTCATAATAGTAATAGTCCTCCAGACCGAATTTCAGCCGGGATGGCAGCCAATCTTAGCGGAGACTAGCCAGAGCTAGACACTCTACGCAGGAGATATTATAGTGCAGGCGTGTGGCCGCGATACAGGTGCAATCTGTCATCCCTCAACCTCATATTCCGATGGGGGGCCCCCCTGACACGAGCGGGGAGAGATCAGGTGCAGGACCAACAATTTAACGTGTTTTTTGTTTTAGGTTCCATGTAATACTGAGAATTTCTTAGTGCAAAACAACATTTTCGACCCCGGGAATGAACCCAGGACTTCAGTCGCGCTTGCGACGACTAGACCAACGAGAGAGTCAAATATATTATTAAATTATTTAGTGACACTTTTTTGCCAAGCGAAATTGATCCATATATTAAACTTTACAAAAAGCTTAAACAAAAATGTATTTATAACATTGTGACTCTATTCCCCGAAGCTTTAGGCAGCAGTGTACCTTTAGTACACCCACATTTCACAAAAAATACGTATTTTTTTTATTGTCACACGAATTTAATCTCTAAATCAACCAATATAAGGAACAAAATCAAGTACACTTACCAAGAACCTCTTCTGCTGCAAGTAATCTTTGGTAACATATGGAGTGGAGATCGGAAGCCCATGCATGGGACCCTGTCTGGGCCCGAACGATTGGAACATTATCTGAAAATAAAAGTTAAATTAGTCGAAAGTCAGACGTGTGTGTGCGTGTGTTATGTGCTGACGTCTCGTCTTCACAGCGTTTTTGTACACTTGGTTACCGCAAGTACAGCGCGCGTCGCTTCGTGAGATAAAAATTATGGTAAAAGTTTGTATAGAATAGAATAGAATAGAATAGAATATCATTTATTTGCAAATATGGGTTATACATAAGTAGGTAGTAGTTGGTTTTCATCAGAGTTCTGCCATATTTCACCATTCGGCATGCAAACATTTCCATTATAAAAATTTGTTAAAATTTAAATTCTTATTGGAACATTAATTAAATTAGTTATGTCATTTTCATTAAATAAAATTTAAAAATAAAAATTGTCAGTAACAGTTTAAACAAGAAATACAAAATCGTGGTCTGAAGATAAATAAACAAACAAACACTAAAATTCCAGGTCATAGACAAAACACAAAACTTATAAATTAAAATTGTCAGTAACAGTATATACCCACAAAAAATACAAAATCATGGTCTAAAGTTAAATAAACAAACAAACAACAATGTGTCACAATGTTTGCACCGTGTATAAGACAGTTCGATGCTTTTAAAAGTTGTATACTGCAGTAACCATCTCACCGTGAAAACTTAGGTGAAGTGAGCGTGGAGTGAGCTGTCATTCCAACTAATGCTAGGGGATTGACACTATTGACAGCTCACTCTAAGCTCACTTTTTTTTTTTTTTTTGGGATGGGAAATCATCAAATGACCCCTCCCGCTCTGGGTGGAGCGGAAGGGAGTGTCAGACTCTTACTGACTAAAACCCACCCATGTTCCTTCCTTCGCCCTTTATGTTCCGGGGCAGCGGTAACCCTTTCGGACAATCCCGCTGACCACTCTAAGCTCACTTCACCTAACTTTTCACGGTGAGATTTTTACAGAATTGATCAGCAGTTCTTGCGAACAAAGTTAGTGACGTTTAAATGTCAAAAATGTATGGTTAACACTGACCTGTATTATACAAGTACGCTGGACTAAATATATTATACGAAATGACAGTTGTTTTTTATGCCGATTCAAAGCAGCAGATTGCATAATCTCAGGCTAGCCGCACAACTTAATAACTATGATGTGATTATTGGAACAGAGACATGGCTTGATGACAGCGTAAATGATGGCGAATTATTCGACTCCCGATATATCATTTATCGTAGAGACAGAGCTTCTACTCCTCTTGGCAGCAAAAAAGGCGGAGGTGTACTGATCGCTGTCTCTAGGGCGATTGACTCAACACGCGTAACAAAATGGGAATCAGATGCCGAAGATCTGTGGGTCATGCTCAAAACCGATAGCAGAAAGAGCAACCTATACATCTGTGCGGCCTATTTGCCACCGCCTGTGCAACATGGCCCACTTAACCTGATCCTGGACAACGTGGATGCAGTGATCGAATCAACGGGAAGAGATGTAATAATTGCTGGGGACTTCAATCTCGGGTTCATTGACTGGAGCACGGACAATACTCTCTCCAGCTCACCGTGTACAACTGCTGGGAACTTTGCGAACAGGTTAGGCTACTCGCTGGTTGATTTTATGTCGTCAAATAGCATTAAGCAGATTAACACTGTTAGGAACTGTCACAACAGAACTTTAGACCTTATTTTATGTAACTTCCACGGTGGATCTGTCAGTGAATGTAAAAATCCAATGACGCTGGTCGATGTTCATCACCCTCCTCTAGACATCACCATCGAGAATATTTCACCCGGATTATTAAAAAATAAAAGTTCTCCCAAATATAACTTCTGGAAAGCCAACTATGCACTCGTAAGTGAGAGGTTGAGGAGCATCGATTGGGCGGGTTTGTTTTCGGATCTGCCGGATGTGGACTTAATGGTAGACACGTTTTATGCACAACTGAATCGAATAGTGGATGAATGTGTTCCTAGACACAATAAACGCAATAACAAATTTCCTATATGGTTTTCAAAATGTTTGATCAAACTTCTCAATGAAAAGGAAAAACTGAGACTTCGTTTTAAGAAATACAAAAATCCTAGGGACAAATATGAATACAGTATATTAGAGGAACGTTCTAAAAACATGATTAAAAAGTGCTACAGTACATACGTCAATAATACTGAAGATAACATCAGACAGAATCCGAGGGCATTTTGGTCATTCGTTAAGGCCAAAAAGGCCAAGTCTAATGACATTCCATCTGAGATGTATTGGAGCGGGAAAGTGGCAACGTCTGGAGAAGAAGTGAGTAAACTGTTTGCCTCACACTTTTCTGCCACTTTTGCATCTCCGGCTGGTACAGTCGCGGTGCAAACAAAGTCAAAAGAGTACCCTCAGCTTGCGCTAGGAAGCCATTTTTTCACAGAACGAGACGTACTCAAAGAATTAAAAAAACTAAATATCTCCAAAGGTCCAGGGCCTGACGGCCTACCGCCGCATTTCATAAGGCAATGTGCCAAATATTTATCATTACCGCTCAAACTGATTTTTAATAAGTCCCTAATGTCTTCTAAGTTTCCCACGCAGTGGAAAATCGCACACGTAGTTCCAATATTTAAAAAAGGGGATACTAATAACGTTAAAAATTATCGGCCCATTTCTCTTCTTTCAATTTTCTCGAAACTGTTCGAATCATTAATTTGTCCTGTATTAACTTCGCTAATTAAAACTCAATTAGCTACGCAACAGCACGGTTTCTGTACCAATAAATCCACTACCACCAACTTAGTTCACTACATTGATGATATCAGCAGATCCGTAGACTCCGGTGTGCAAGTGGACTCAATATACACTGACTTCAGTAGCGCGTTCGACAAAGTAAATCATGTGCTTCTACTACGAAAACTTGCGAACTATGGTATGCATGGTAATTTGCTACGCTGGTTTGAATCATATCTCTCAGAACGACAACAGAGAGTTATCATAAAGGGTTATCAGTCGCCACTTTATTACTCAACATCTGGGGTGCCACAGGGATCGCATCTTGGTCCTATTCTTTTCCTGGTATTTGTGAACGACATCATACACTCCATTAAAAACTCAAAATGCTCTATGTTTGCGGATGATCTAAAACTATACAAGGAAATTGAATCAAGTACCGACATTGCTTTGCTTCAGAAGGACTTGGACGCAATTCATGAGTGGTGTCATAGTAACATGATGACTCTCAATGCCGCAAAGTGTTATCATATAACATTTACACGGAAAAAGCGGATTCAGCCTTCAGCATATCACTTAAACGGCATAACTCTTCAGAAAGTTGATACCATTCGTGATTTGGGAGTCCAACTTGATAGTCAACTATCCTTTGCAAATCACTTTGACACTATTGTCGCCAAAGCAAACAAAATGTCGGGATTTGTAAAAAGAACTTGCAAGGAGTTCCGGTCAACCGGCACCCTTAAGGTTCTCTATAACTCTCTGGTGAGGAGTATACTAGAATATGCATCTCCTGTATGGAATCCCGCGTATCGTGTCCACATTGACAGAATAGAGTGCATCCAGAAAAAGTTTACGAGTTACCTCCGCTACAGATCACAGACTTGTAATCGCGAAGCTGATTATCCTCAAAGGCTCTGTCATTTCAAGATGAGCTCCTTGGAGCAACGAAGAAGTTGCTCAGATTTAATTTTCCTTTATAAGACCTTCCACAATTTGGCGAATGTACCGGAGTTGGTTTCGGAGATCAGTCTTAATGTGCCCCGCCGTACCTCATACAGATCCAATTTTAAAACAGAAACATTTCAAATGCCTAAAAATAGAACTAATCTTGGTCGTTCAGCTCCTTTATACCGGTTTTTGTCTAGCTACAATAAGCTGAGCACGCGTACGAACAACTTGGACATATTTTCGAACAGTCTGAATGAATTCAAACGGTACGTCCTCAGTTCTTGATCGATCTGTTTGTTTGTTTATTTTATTTACAAAACGTTATTTTGTGTATTTGTGTGATTCAATGTATTTAATATTGTACAATTTAACTCAATTTTTTTTACCTCAAATTTTAATTTATTCTATTCTTTTAATTTTTTATAAATAATGTAATAATTATGTCCTAATTTATTTGTTTGTTATTTTTATAGTCTTAATTTATAATAGTTTTTTTTTATTTCAATTTAATTGTTTTTTTTTATTTATAATGTATTTCAATTTAATTACTTGACATTTTAGATTCGATGTAAACTTTGTAAATTCCAATTTTTTTAGTATCATATTATTTTTCCATTTCAATTTTTATTATTGATTATACAAGTGCTGTGCACACCTATAAGTGACGAATTCACCGCAAAGCTGTTGATTTAGAATATATTTATTGTAATGTTTTAGCGAATAAGTCGTTGGTGTGTCAATAAATAAATAAATAAATAAATAAATAAATAAAGCGCCCCCGCTCGAGCGTCTCAGGAACTAAAATTGACACATTGCCGTAAACGGCCGTCTTTTGTTTCGGTACGTCTCTGATGATTTAGGTCTAAATCGTGGAATAAGACTGTTTTGTGTTTCATACGTGACATTTAGAACATTTTTATCATGAGATTATGTGCATCTTGTAAAACTCGCCATCAAAAACATCAGTTCCACAGACGGTCACGTAGCTGTCAATGCCAAAATGGCGAAAATCAAATGTCTTCATTTTGTCATCGACAGTATGAAGTCCAGCGTACTTGTTTATACGAATACCAGCGCTTTTTAAATGTCGCAGCATCATGCTGAGATAGGAGCCTTTTGGCCTCGTTTAGGACTTTGTTTCATTTATCCTTTTGTTACTTTTTGTTTATTTTTGATTGTGTTTAGTTTAGTTTTATGATCTTCCTGTACGAGTCGCTATAAATACTTTTTCTTTCTTTCATTTCTTTATTATAGGTCAGTGATGGTTAAACAGTCGCTAATCACTACTCAACTTTAAGCAACGTTTATGAATAAAGAGGCTAAAAGGGCTAAAGGGGCTAAAGGGGCTAAAGAGGCTAAAGTAAAATAACTTGCCACTCCAATCTTGGGGTCAGAAATCTCTTCGTAAGTGTAGACATCTAACGAGTAGCCGGAACCGTTGGACAAACATAGTCTCACATTCTTGGTGGGCGCACCGGGTCCTGTACCAAATAAAATAATTTTAAATGAAAACATCCCGTTCATAGTCTACGAAATTGAAAAAGAAAAATAACAGAACAGCATCCAAAGTGCGCAACACAATAGCGTCGATTCCCTTGTTTACAAACTAAACCAAATTTAAGTTCAGTGCGTCTTTTTTTTATTATTCCATTGAGAAAAGGACAGAAGATAAATATTCGTTTAGTCCTGCCAAATTAGTCAGCACCTGACGTAAATTGACGTATTTTTAGTAGACATGTTTTTAATCACGTCTAAATTGTCTATGGAGTATCTTAATCTGACAGGGCTAAACGAATATTTATCTTGTCCTTTTCATAATGAAATAGAAAGAAAAAGATGCAATGAACTTAAATTTGGTTTAGTTTGTGAACAAGGGAATCGGCGCCACTATCAGTAGCAATGGCTTTCATTTTGACAGTTCAACAACGTTCATTGCGTTATTTACGTTGTTGAGCAGACAAATTTTTACCCCGACTTCAAAAAAGGAGGAGGTTCTCAATTCGGCTGTATTTTTTTTTGTTTTATGTTTGTTATCTCAGAACTCCATTATTTATAAGCCGATTTGCAAAACTATTTATTTTTATTTGTAAGGATATACTTTCAGATCGGTCCCATAGAAATTACATCAAAAACGGTACAGTAGTTTGGTTTTTAAACCAAAATTACTGGCAATAATTACAACTTATAAGTAAAAAATAAAAACTTTTTTGCAAAACAAAACAACCGACTTCCAAAAAAGACACTACAATGTGAAAAATAACTTTAATTTCGGAATTCGGTGTCATTGGGTTTGCATTTTCTTGTTTGCTACCGACTTCCGAAATTAAAGTTATTTTTTAAAACATATGAAGCAACTTGCTGCGCCCCGCGGTTTCACCCGCATAAGTTTCGATCCCGTGGGAACATCGGGATAAAAATTATCCTATGTGTTAATCCAGGGTGTCAGCTACGTCCATAACAAATTTCATCAAAATTGGTCCAGCCGTTTGAGCGTGAAGAAGTAACAAACATACAAACACTCACAAACTTTCACCTTTATAATATTATAGTGTGATGGATTAGCAATATCCTTCGAAATGATTCAGCGAAGCAATTGCGTAACGTAACACATTATCAATCGTAATCGGTTTCATTTTGACAGTTCAACAACATTCATTGCGTTATTTACGTGTTGAACAGCCAAATTTTTCGAACATATGAAGCAATGGAGTAGAAATTTACTTCAAAATGATTCAGATTCCGAATCATGATATTGCTGATCCATTGCTTCATATTTTATTTTACGTCACTGACGACCGTGCCTACATACGGCGAATAAACCGTAGTTTTCCACGGCAAGTAAACCTGTGTGTACAGACGCCAAGTACAGACGCCAGCAGGTCAAGCTACCCGAAACTGTTAAATTTTCCCAATCAACCTTGAACCTTAATGCTTTAGCGATAAAGTTGAAAATCTATTAAAGAAACTTGACAGATTGTAGTAGCTTGATGTGCTGGCGTCCGTACATCAAGCAAATTTCTTTAATAGATTTTCAACTTTATCGCTAAAGAATTAGGTTCAAAGTTGATTGGGAAAATTTAAGTTTCGTGTGGATGTGCTGGCGTCTGTACAAAGGGCCTTAAAGTTCTCCAGACCGTATGTCAATTTCAACGGAGACCAGCCTTCAGCGCGGGAGATATTATAGTGACAGAAAAGGCGCACCCTCTCTTCCCTCGCTCTCATAGTCCGATGGGACGGGCCAAACGACGCGACAAATGGCCTTACCAAGTAACTGGGTTGTGGAGGTCAGATAGGCAGTCGCTCCATGTAAAATATTGTTATTCAGCTGCATCCGGTTAGACTGGAAGTCGACCCCAACAGAAAAGGCTAGGCAGATGATGTGAAACTTACCAATCCTCAGTGTGAATCTGATTTCGGCTTGTAATACCCTGAGCTTCCAGAGACGAGGGCCGTACCTCATCACCATGCCAAGTACTGACTCTTCAATCTGCGAACAAATGATTTTTTCATTTATAAAGGGGATTGAATATTAATACTATTTCTAAGGTCCGCGTAATATCATACATAAAAAAATATCAAACGATGATATTTTTTCAAAATGGCGGCCACGCATGAATCCTATATAAACCGATAGCTAAAATAAATGCAAACGGAAAACATATACTTTCCGAGATATAAATTGACCACGTGTCAGCATAGATGTTTGATTATTTTAAACATTTAGAGTGATTATTTCAAACATCTATGTAATAAGAAGTAAGCAAGTTCAAAAAATATGGAGGTCACGTGATCAGATTTGAACGTCAATATCTCGGAAACGTGACGCTTTACGGGGTTTGGTCCTATTATGTTACCTGTTTGCATTGATGTCAGCTATCGACTTTTAAAGGACTCACGCGTGGCCGCCATTTTGAAAAAAATACCAAAATGTCAGGCAGTAGGTATGCTACGGCCCTATAACCCTTTTTTATTTTCGACTGCTTTAAAATAAGCTGAAATTGTTTAACATTTTTAAAAACAGTCTAAAATTAGGCATGTTATCTGCAATATTTGCTAAATAATAATAATTTTAAAAAAAACGTATCGTTGGGCAGCTGGATCACGGGCTTGATTCAGAAAGCGGTACTTCTGGACACGGCTCGCATTGTAAGGAGGTTCCTCTCTTTAGAGCCCTGACAACCGGTATCTTGAACCCTGTTCCCGATACCGGTGGGCTACTATTTTTTATATTTTTAAATGTTTTTATTACTTTTTATATTCTAATATTTAGAAATATAATTTATGTGTTTACATTGAAATAAAGGAATAAAAACTATGTCCATACCTTAGCCGGGTCCATGATGACAGTAGGTCCAAAGTTCAGGAATATGTGGTTACAATCTGTCCTCTTGGCAAGCGGGTGCGAGAATGCCACCTCCAACTCATCCATGGCTTCTAGTAGTACCCTGGGAAAGAAAATATTTATACTAGTGGCTAAGAAATAACAGCTGCACAGGTCGATCGACCAGGTTTACGGCTTAACGTGCTTCCGAGGGACGGAGGGGCCGTGACTCGGAAAGCACAGCATACAGGGTGGCAGGGACATCAACGCGCAACCGCCATGGATTCAGTACATGATTCTGGACCCCCTGCGTTGAAATTTTTCTTCGGCTTTTTCTTAATTTTTACGTTTTTTTTTCTGCAATTCTTTTTTACTGTAAACTGTATAAAGTCATTATTTCTATCTAACCCAATGAGATTTTTAATAAAAAAGTAGTAAATTCACTTGTTTCACTTAAAACAGCAATGTAAATAAAACTCGAAAGGGCAGCGCGCGGTATCGCGGTAGGTAGCGCGCGCGCGCCATCCGCGGAGCGTTTTGATCGCGTTGTTTGCAATACATTGCGCACTCAAAAATGACAATTTTTTTAACCGGTCATTTCCGAGATGAATGACTTTCGTAATTTTATTTATGGCATCAGGTGTAACCTTTTCACGACGTTTGAGCGTCGATGTCCCTGCCACCCTGTATTTTCGTATTTTTACTGTGTGTACAGACGCCAGCACATCAAGCTACTACGATCTGTCAAATTTCTTTATTAGATTTTCAACTTTATTGCTAAACCATTAAGGTTCAAGGTTGATTGGGAAAATTTGACAGTTTCGGGTAGCTTGACCTGCTGGCGTCTGTACATAAATAATAAAATAAATAAATTGATTAATTAATTAACTTTAGGGTTTTGAAGGCTTATTCAAAGCACCAGTGTAGTTTTTTGACACGCTAGGAAGCATTTTGTTGGATTCTCAATGCTCAGCTCAACACCTAGAGTTGAAAATCCAGTGCGCGACAGGAAATCGTCACTTTGAAAAAATAGCAACAAAATTACCTCTCTCCCTCATTCTGAAGATACTCGAAGCTAGCCTCTTTGGTGATGAGGTCCTGGTGTCTGATGATGGAACGGATGAAGAACCTGTAGTCTGTCACCTCTTGCCCCTTCTTCACCTGTAGACGAAAATAAAGGGTGTGTTTAAGACGATTTCTTCAATGTAGCTCGAGAAATTCAACTTTTCTGAAGTTTTTTGCAGACTAAAATTAATTTTGAGGCCAATATGATGAAATATTCACTAAATTATAATCATTTAAATAGTCATTCATAGCTCACGAAACTTTATTTGCCGCAAATCGTCATATTATTACAAAATACTCTTATTTGCAACGAATATGATTTCGCAAATGCAAAATTTCTTTTCTTGTTGTAACTTTTTGTTACATTAAAAACAGTTCTATTTTTGTATAAAACTCGGAAATGAAATTGATTTCGATTTTAGAAAAAACTGGACATCTCTAGGTATGCTACCCTGGCCTTTATGCCTGGAGGTTTTTATTTAGGTAGTAAGTTTTTGTTTACATTTTAATTTTAATTAATTATTTTTTAGCTTGAGTACGTATAGTTTTTTTTATTATATTTGTTGGTATATTGGCGTGGTTAGCTGACATATATTATGGCAAATAATTTAATTTTATGTTCTGTGTCTTGTAATGTTAATTACTTAACATAGGTACCTAGTATTGTATACAATCAATTTTTTAACTGAACAGACTGCTGTGCTGCTGGGGAGTTTGTTGCGCCACTTCTTCTTCCCAGCGATAGCACTAGGAAGTGGTGAAGGGCGGGCGTTTTTGGGGGATTGTCTATTGTAATTTTTGACGTTCGAAAAGTGCTGATCCTCAGCCTAATTTGAATAAATGACTTTTGATTTTGCTACAACATTACGTAGTCGTCGCGTAGACTTGATTGAATTTCAATGATTGTCTCACCTTAGCCTTGCCCAGATACAAATGCATCTTCTGGTTGCTGGTAGGCAGCGCTTCGAGCTCGTAGCTACGCATGCGATACAGCTCCAGCTGGAAGGCTGACGCTGGCTCCAAGTGCCGGTAGATAGTGTCTTCGGTGAAGTCGTTGCGGGCGCGGAATGTGAAGAACTTGGGGAATTGTCGCCTGGAAAGAGATGGTGAGGGTTAGTTTTAGAGTAATAAATAAATAATAGAGAGGAAACGATGTAAAGACTAACGTTGAAATATAGCGTGTTTTCGAATGAACTAAGGCGAAAACTGTAATAAATAGACAAATGGCCAAAGAAACCACGAACTTTAGTACTTGCAGAAGCCTGCAACGTGCTGAGTTTAAGACTCCTGGACGGGGCTTGAGATATCGGTGTTTTTGGGAACCGGTATCATTGGCCTTGGTGTGATACCGGTACTAGAGTAGTGCCTGTACTATTGGCATTTCTAATCAGTATCAGTACAGAGCCAGTTCAAGCAAATATTTTTCGTAAGTTACGAGTGAGAAAACAGTTTAAAAAGGATAGTTTATAGGTATCAGAAACATACCTTCAAGGTTGCCAACCGTATGAGGTTCCTCGTACAAATATGAGATTTTGTGGTAAACGCCAGGTAGCTGAATTTGATACCGGTACCCGTCGAGAATCGGTCAGGTACCGAAATGGCAGAACCTGAAGTTTTGGTACCGGTTCCAAGCCCTGCTCCTGGAGGCCGCAGAGGCTTTACTCACTTGATAAGCAACATGAAGGTGATCCTCCTGATCCTCTTCTGGTGCAGCTCGTGTCGGTGGGCGCGGCAGAAGTTGCCGAAGCGACGCGAGACAGCGCTGTCGTCACTCTCGCCGGTGTCTCGGACACCGATCATCAGGATGTGGATGGGTTCTAGAAGGGCCTGCGGGAAACGGTATCAAAATTATTATAAGAACTTGAAATCAATCAAAAACGGACAGCAAGAAGGGGAAAGCGGAATCACTAAAAGAAAAAAAAAAAACTGCCGAATGTAAACGTCATCTCTTTTTTACTTTTTAGGGTTCCGTACCCAAAGGGTGCCAACAGGACCCTATTGCTAAGGCTCCGCTGTCCGTCCGTCCGTCACATGCTGTATCTTTTGAACCGTAATAGGTCACACATTAAATTTCATCAGACCACTATCCCTTATAACATCAGCTATCTGCCAGTGAAAGTCCCGTCAAAATGGGTCCAGCCGTTTCGGAGATTAGCCGAAACAAACAAACAGACAAAAAATCTTAAAATGTTTTTTTTTTAGATGTACGGACGCCAGCACATCAAGTTACTACAATCTGTGAAATTTCTTTAATAGATTTTCAACTTTATCGCTAAAGCATTAAGGTTCAAGGTTGATTGGGAAAATTTGACCGTTTCGGGTAGCTTGACCTGCTGGCGTCTGTACCGTAATACTTTCATATCACCATCTTCATCATTTCAGCCTGGAGTCACCCCCTGCTGGGTATAGGCGTCCCCTTTCTTCTGCCATACTTTCATATGCATTTACTTAAAAGCTGTTTTTTTTTTTTTTTTTTTTTTCTGGTGGGAAATCATCAAATGATCTCTCCCGCTCTGGGTGGAGCGGAAGGGAGTGTCAGACTGTTACTGACTAAAACCCACCCATGTTCCTTCCTTCGCCCTTTATGTTCCGGGGCAGCGGTAACCCTTTCGGACAATCCCGCTGACCCGTTTATTTTGACATTACAAACAGTCACTTCAGTTTAATTTATTTGTCATCATCATCATCCTAGCCTTTTCCCAACTATGTTGGGGTCGGCTTCTAGTCTAACCGAATGCAGCTGAACACCAGCATTTTACATGGAGCGACTGCCTATTTGACCTCTACAACCCAGTCACTGGATAATACGATACCCCTTGGCAAGACTGGTTGTCAGACTTTCGGGCTTCTGACGACCCGTAACGACTGTCATAGATCCTCGAATGACAGCCGGGACCAACGGCTTAACGTGCTTTCCGAGGCACGGAGGGGTCTTGGTATGTAAAGATGGTCACCCATCCACGGACCAACCGCGGCAAGCGTAGCTTAACCTGATCGATCGACCCGTGCGGCTGTTATTACTTAGCCACAATTTGTATCGATAGAAATACAACAGTATAGTTATTTACCTCATTGTCAGCATCAGCAGGTTTGAAGTCCATGCCAACATTGATGCTGGTACTGTCCCGACTTTCACTGCCTTCCTGCAACGCTGCCAAGTCCTGCAACAAAATATCTTGTTACCATCCTGTCTTCTATATAGGCAGTCCTTGAGATTACCCGATCGCCCCGGTGGGGTAATTGCGTCGTATCACACTATTAGTATCCACCAACCCGCACTGGGCCCGCGTGGTGGATTATGGCCCACTCCCTCTCACAGAGAGAAGGCCTGTGTCCTAGCAGTGGGAACATTATTGGCTGATTATGTACACTATTAGTAGCAATGGCTTTCATTTTGACAGTTCAACAACATTCATTGCGTTATTTACGTTGCTGAGCAGATAAATTTTTTGAACGTATGAAACAATGGATTAGCAATAATCCTTCAAAATGATTCAGATTGAGATTGTTAGTGTGTTACGCAATTAGGGCGCAGGAGGCACTTGATGCTCTTTGTAGAGGTCATTTTGTATAGTCATTAAACAATATTGGGTCATTTTAATTTGACCCATTTTGCCAACGTCGGAGCAATTTTTAATTACTTTGGAACAATTTAATCCACTTTGGCGAAATTATTAAATCTTTATGTTGTCAATCTGATCCCAAAATTAAGATAGTTTCGAAATCTTTGTGGGGGTCATTCTGAATTCTTTTCGAGGTCTTTACATTACTTTAGGGTCATTTGGAACATCGCGTTGTAATCCTGAAATTACCATAAAGTGAAGCGAGCGACATCGCAGGCACATGGACCCATATAACCCAGCGAAGAGTAATTTTAACCCACCCTGGGGTAATTTTAACCCACTTGGGGTTAAAATTACCTCAGGGTGGGTTAAAATTACCCGTCTGTGGGGCAAATTTAACCCACGCTGGGGGTAATTTTTACCATACTTTCGGTTAATTTTCTGAGCAATATTTTTTTACTCACCTCTCTCCTAACAGTGGCCGAGCTAGCGAAGTCGTGCACCAGGTCGAGCAGCTCGTCCGAGTACTGTACGAACTGGTCGAAGGACTCGAACGAGGCCAGCGCGCCTGTGCGGTGGTGGCACTTCCTCATGGCGGCCGTGCACAGTTCGGCGGGAATACCTTCCGCGTCTGTACCCGATTCCAGCTCGATTTCTGATTGGCTGATGGGAATTCTGTGAAACAAAATGGGAGATTAGGTAGGTAAAAAGTGAATATACCTTCTATTTATCATCAATTTTTTCTCTTTTGTTGCAAAAGAATGCAGTTTGGACGTCGAGGGAGATACCTAGCAGTCAGAGAGGCAATTCCTGTAATTTTAAAAACGTTCACAGTCTGATCTCAGTCTAAATCTGTCAAAAATTCTTCATTTCCCTTCATTTTTAACAAGTTTTTAACATTGATTGTCGCTGAGATGAGATAGCGACTAGATTTTGAACGTTTTTAATTACGGGAAGTGTTCTTCAGATGTTTGAGGTTAACAGTAAATACACGCATATGGCATGTTATAGGTCAAATCAGTCGGATTGGATCTCTTTTGGAGGCTGGTTGGGCTATTTCCTCCTGAGTTTTTGGGCAAAGTAATCCTACGATTGTATATTTTTAAGACCGTTATTAATATAATATCTAGAGACGATACATACCTGTTAGGGTGTCCAGTTGGCAATATAAACTGGAAGTGGACGACGCCCAGTTCTCCTGACAATGCCAAGTGCTGCAGGCAAGTGATGTCGTATGACGTGTATGCTCTCCGGACGTAGACTTCTAGAGCTGCGTTGCAGACCTGTGGAAGAAACGTTCTTATGAGTAAATTCAAAAGATTTTTTCATTCGGACGTTTCCGCACTCGAAGACGATGCTTTGTGAGACTTATATGGGAAATGGAAAGGTTCCATCTATCATGCAGCCTAAAATAGTTATTTCAAGAGTTGTTAACGACTCACGGATATAAACGACTGTGGGACCGACTCCGAAATATTGATGAAAATATCCAAACATCTAATTCATAATAAAATGTTCTCATAATGTATGAACTCCTTCAGCGGGATTGTCCGAAAGGGTTACCGCTACCTCGGAACATAAAGGGCGAAGGAAGGAACATGGGTGGGTTTTAGTCAGTAAGAGTCTGACACTCCCTTCCGCTCCACCCAGAGCGGGAGGGGTCATTTGATGATTTCCAATCCGGAAAAAAAAAAATGTATGAACTCCCTTTTCCCCCCAATGGTTTCCTTATGGTCTTCTATTGAAAGTTGTTTATGAGTACTTGCACTCCCTGGAAGGACAGTAATAATATGCTGGCTGACAAGATTAAAGCTCCTGCCAAACCTGCGCGACCAAAGCCACTGCGAAGCGGAAGCGTCAGTCACGTGACGTTTTTTTTTTTCGATATGGCATCTTGCAGTTCAACCTGTGAGGTTGTTTGCTTAACCGGGCTTGCCTGTGGATGCCTCGATAAATTAAGGCCTCCAGTCAGGGCTTAAAAAACTTAAAAACTAAACAACTACACGCTAAGGGCACCTCCTGTGGGGTACAGACCTCGGCTTAGGGCTTCGCTGGGAGAGGGACAAGCTGGATTAGAATTGTCACTCGCGCGATGGACACTGCTCGTGTTTGTCTTTGGCGCTTTGCACATCTACGCGACCGCTGTAGTCGTTTAGTTTCGCATTGTCGACGCTCCCGATTCGCGTCCTACGTACTTAACGCGCAGGTTTGGGCGAAGCTTAAATTTAACCAGTTTGAAATAAGTCCTAAATAATTGCAGAAAAAGTCGAGCAAAGCCACGGTCACAAACTATTCCATACTTCATAATCATACCGTATTTAACACATCAAAGAAAACTTATTTCACAAAGAAACTGTTTCTAATTAAGGGCCCTCGCCCACGGGCGACTTTTTGTAGCGATGCAGTCGCGATGCTCTCGCGCGTAGCATCGATACAGACGCGAAGCAGTCGCTAGCTGTGTGCCCGCGCCCACGGGACCAGATTCAGTCGCGATGCAAACGCGATTTGGATCAGTACAGTTGCAAGATGGACTCCGTTGAGGCAACATTAGTCACGTTGTCTTTGGTGCTGCTTTTACGTAAGCAGCCGAAGCGTAGGCAACGGAAGCAGCGTCAATATTGGATGCATCCATTTAATACCCAGAGATTACTTTGTGGACATCATGTAACAACATTCAAACAACTCAAAAATTATGATCTTAAATTCAAAAGTTGTTATAGAATGTCATATTCGGTCGCGCGTTTGTATCGATACAATCGCGATGCAGTAGCGCGTTGCAAATGCGACTAACACGCGTTAGAAGTGATGCTGTCGCGCGTTTGCTAAACGCGCGACTGCATCGCTACAAAAAGTCGCCGTGGGCGAGGGCCCTTAGACAATCACTGCTACTCATTACGAGGTAAAAGAATAATTGAATCATGAGCTTAATTAAATCAATTACTGCTTCAATCAAAGCATTACGCCCTAGGCATTTCTTTTGATGCAAAGAATTTACTGGTAATGTTTTAATTTTTATTAATAAGACAATTTTCTCTTGAGCATTCACAGTTCTGCAATTTTTTAATGAAGACAGTAGGTACTACAGAAGGAAGCTACATTGTTAAGACAGTTTATTTGAAGGGCCAAATCTTTTTGGTGTCAATCACAACAGCTGTCAAGAGACTTTACAGCAGGTCAATTCCGTAATTAAAAACAATTAAAATCTAGTCGCAATCTTATCTCAGCGACAACCAATGTCAAAAATACGACAAATTAGAGGTATTTTGACAGAGTGAGACTGAGATTATTAGCAGAGAGGTATCGGCCCTCACTTATAAGTAGTGAGGTCGTGTGTTCAAACCCAGGAGGGCATTTCGCTTTGTATATTTGATTTCATCAACACTGCTCTCAAAACGGTGAAGGAAAACATCGCGAAGATATGTGACTTTTTTTTTTAAATTACATTATTCTGTTACAATATTGTGGAATTTTATTTTATGTATTACCAGCTTCCGCCAGACTTCGTCGGCGTGAATTTTACCGTTTTATGTTATTAGTATTAAACAGTTTTTTACGAAACGGTTGGCGCAGTGGCTGAGCGATCTACTGCTGCGATGCGAGTCGCGGGTTCGATTCCCGCACGGAACAAATATTTGTATCGCCTACAAGTAGTGAGAGTATGTGAGTTTAAATGTTTGTAAACGCACCCAAGATACAGCAGTAATTCCTAGTGTGGGGCAACGTTTTTTTTTAAACAAAGAAAAAAAAAGTTGTAAGTATTTTGCAGGTGACAATGGACGCAGAGCTGGAATTCAAGCCGTTCTGTGATACATACAAGATGATAACTTTCGCATTGAGCGTCGGTATGATATACCCGAATCCGAAGACCGAGAAATGGAGACTGGCTAGTATACGTAAGATTATTTAAAAAACTTCTTTATTTTTATTTTCCGGATAACCTAACCGAAATAACACTAAGTGTACATTATGGGGGAGCAGTAGTGATCCAGTGGTAACGGCCGCGACTTACGAGTTGTAGGTTCGAACCCAGACAGGAGCTTTATTTCATCACCACTGCTCTCAAAACGGTGAAGTAAAACATCGCGAAGACATGTGACATCTACCAACCCACACTGGGCCCGCATGGTGGATTCCGGCCCACTCCCTCTCACAGAGAGGAGGCCTGTGTCCCAGCAGTTCGGCTAGGGACCAAGAAATAACACACACCTAGTTTCTGAAATTGGAGTTTCTCTACTTTAGCATTACTTAAAAAGATTCCTTGAGCTCTCGATGTTCAAAATTTTAATTGTAGATTTTGTGTAATAGATTTCTTTTTTTGATTTGTCATTAATGTCCCACTGCTGGGGAAAAGCCTCCCATACTACTCTTTTCACCTCTCTCTGACCAGAGCTGCCAAGAACCAATCAATAATTGAGTTCAGCTTAAGGGTAATACAGTAAAATCTACCGTCTTTCAACAGCTATCTTAGTGACCTCTATAGTAAAATCTACCGTCTTTCAACAGCTATCTTAGTGACCTCTATAGTAAAATCTACCGTCTTTCAACAGCTATCTTAGTGACCTCTATAGTAAAATCTACCGTCTTTCAACAGCTATCTTAGTGACCTCTATAGTAAAATCTACCGTCTTTCAACAGCTATCTTAGTGACCTCTATAGTAAAATCTACCGTCTTTCAACAGCTATCTTAGTGACCTCTATAGTAAAATCTACCGTCTTTCAACAGCTATCTTAGTGACCTCTATAGTAAAATCTACCGTCTTTCAACAGCTATCTTAGTGACCTCTATAGCGCCTCTAGCTATCATGATGTTGATTGACATGTACAAATCCATGCTGGTCAAGGACGTCGTGAACGTCATCAGACACAGCACCGTGGTGGGACCTTTTCTTGGTGGATTCTTTAAGGTAAGTGAAGACCGGTTAGCTGTTATAATTGACTGCCTTAAGATTTTTTTCGTGCACTGGATTTTCAAAGCACCGCTTAGCGCCGAGAGTTGAAATTCCAACAGTGAGTTTTTTTGACGCACTAGGATGTGCTCTGTTGGATTCTCAACACTAAGCTCTTTTATATTTACTAAGATATTTTTACGTGTGTGCGAAAGTGGGCTAAAGCCAGCTGCATCTTCATTACTTTATTTTTCAGATGATACTAATGTTCCACAAGCGAACCCAAGCCAAAGAGATCCTGGACGAAATAGACCGCGACCATTACGTCTTTAACGACTTTTCCGAAAGCTACAAGGATATAGCGCGCGCTTCTATCAAAAACAGCCAAGTGTACAGCGAACGTGGCTGGGTCATCACTGTATCCACGTGTGTCATGACATTTCCAGTCATTGCTATAGTATTGAATATCTATAACTTCACGTTTAAATCGGAGCCAGAGAAATATATGATACATGATTTGGAGAAGCCGTTTGCTGCGTCTGAAGCGAGATTCGAGTCTCCGTATTTTGAGGTAGATTTTAGGATGGTAAATTTTTAACCCCGGTTGAAGTTTGACGGATCTGTTGTTCTGTATCTGTCTGTGGCATCGTAGCTTCCAAACGCATGGTTCGACTTCAATGCGGTTTTTAAGGCTTTAGCAGAACCGCGAAAATAATATACACCGTGTTCAGACTATGGAAATAAGCATTTTTCATTACGGACACATTAATGAATTCTTATTTTTTGTTAATTTTCATACAAACTAAATACCTTGACGTAAATTACCCGATATGCATGCCTCTTTATCCGAATTGGCGACGTCGTATTTATGTCATATTCATAAGATGGGGCGGGCTGAAACTTGTCACGACCAAGTTTATAACGACCTTAGACGATTTTTAACTGAGCTATGCAGTAAAAAGAGTCTTAGCTCTTTTTACTGAATAGCTCAGTTAAAATTCACTAAATGAAATTAAAAATATCTTTGTAACGAAGCCTTTTTAAGTACTACTTCCTTTGTTAGATTCGATTTGTTAAAGCTATAGAAGCGTTTGCCAAAGTTTATGGATAACGTGAAGAACACGGTGTATAATCCTCTAATTTGTAGTATGCTTGTTTACAAAGTGTAATAAACCATCTATTGAACATTTCAGATAATGTTCCTCTACATGTTTTACGCCTCAATCCTCTACGTGGTTAACTTCATCGGTTACGACGGTTTCTTTGGGTTGTCCATCAACCACGCGTGTCTGAAGATGGACCTGTACTGCAAGGCTTTGGAGGAAGCCATGGTTGCTCCTCAAAAGGAGGTTTGTGGGAGAGTTATTGGGGTTATCAAGGAGCAGTGTCGTATGTTCAAGTAAGACCTACATACATATTTATTTATTAGCCTATCTATTGACAGCACGCTGTTGGGTCACAGTTGGGTGGAATTAGGGTCCTGATACACGTACCAGAACCCTAATTCACTATGACCACTTAACGATTCCTTACTTCGAAACCACGTCAATTCCTTAGCTAATCACGACATCTGCTATTATAGTACCATATTCTTTATGACACATTGCCGTGGTTTGAACTGTCAAAATACATGTTGTCCTTACGATTGACATTTCGATTCCTTGCCGTTAACAAGGCACGATATTGACGTGGTAAGATTTCGCGGGGAATAATACAGAATTGGTGTTGTCAAAATGGAGGTTTTTTTTTAAATAATATAAACTAGTGCTTGACTGCCTGATGGAAAGCAGTGATGCAATCGTTGATGGTAAAGCGCACTAATTTATTACGAGCCTATTCACTCTAGCCTAGCCTAAGACACTTAAATTATAATCGGACGGGAAAACCGCTGCAGGCAAATTGTTCCAGTCCTTCAATGTTCGCGGTATAAACAACGAGGCGAAACGCTTCGTCCTGATCGTAGCAATGTCAACAACGTAAGGGTGGAAACTCGCCGTACGACGCGGCGACGGGTTGTCCGATGATGGAACGGTGATGGCGGAATTAAGTCATGTAATTCCCGCGCACACTCGCCAGAATACATCCTATAGAATACCGAAAGGCTGGCTACCCTACGCCTGTGCTCCAGGCTTTGTAGATTGGTCTTAACCAAATCTGGATCACCAATTAGCCTCTTCGCACGCCTCTCCACTGAGTCCAAAGCTGCTAGATGGCATTTTGCAGCACCAGCCCATATGTGGCTGAAGTGCCTACTCCACACACGATCGGTGGAGGAGGTGGAGGGAGGTAATAAAAATGATGCTGTTTCATAGAAAAGCGCAATGCGTACGCGGTCAAAATGTACGATGAACAGCACATTATTCTGCTTACAGTTTTTCCTTCACCATGGGCCCTTTTAAATCGTAATGTTTTTTCTTACAGTTATGTGGATTTAATTCAAGATACATTCAACATATGGTTGGGACTCATATTCTTAGCAACTATGATACAAATATGTACTTGCCTGTATCATATTACTGAGGTATGAATTCTATTTCTTTTTATACTAGCTACTGCCCGCGACTTCGTCCGCGTGAAATTTCTTGTGGCCCGACCCACCCCGTCCGCATTGTGCTATTACTTGGTTTTTGTGTTTGTACACTTAAGATACCACAATTGAAGCGCGTGTCGCTTCGTGAGATAAAAATACTGTAGTTTCCGTTCATTTTTTCGAAGATAGACGAAGTTTCCCGAAGCGCATGGGCATGCTTTCCTGGAATATCTTTTATCGAGTGGTAAAGTCCTTTCGAGAGCAGTGGTGGCACAGTTGTAACGACCCCGACTTACGAGTTGTATGACATGGGTTCGAACCCAGACAGTCACTTTACTTTGTGTAAATAATTTCATCAGCACTGCTCTCAAAACGGTGAAGGAAAACATCGCGAGGTGCCCGGCATGTCCTAGAATTGAAAATTCGAAGACATCTACCAACTGGGCCCGTGTGGTGGGTAGGACCCACTCCCTCTCACAGAGAGGAGGCCTGTGTCCCAGCAGTGGGAACATTATAGGCTGATTATGCTAAAGTCCTTTCTCCTACAGACAAGGAACGAGTATTGATCACCATGCTTGCACATTACGTGTTGGCGATTTCAGTGTATTATTTCTAACTTTCCTCACGATATTTTCTTTCACCGTTATTATTTCTATTTCCAGGGCTACGGCTTTGACTTACGATACATGATATTCGTAATTGGGGCCGTAATACATATCTATCTGCCGTGTCGCTATGCAGCCAAATTGAAAGCCATGGTAAGTAATCCAGTGTTCGCATTCTTCTCTCGTGTACGCACGAATTTTAAATTGTTACTATGGTTCGTGTACTATGGGAGGGCGTCATACTATAAGCGGGGTGTTACTATAGGTGGGGGTCATACAATGAGGGGGGTTACTATGAGTAGGGGTCATACTATGGGGGGAGGTCATACTATAAGGGGGTGTTACTGTGGCTGGGTGTCATACTATGAGTGGGTGATACTATGGGTGGGGGTCATACTATGAGGGGGTGGTACTATGGGTGGGGTCATACTATGAGGGGGTTTTACTATGAGGGGGTGGTACTATGGGTGGGGGTCATACTCTGCGTGTGGTGTTACTATAGGTGCGGGTTTTTACTATGGGTGGGGTTCATACCATGAGGAGGATGTTACTATGGGTGGGGATCATACCACGATGGAGGTGTTAGTATGAGGGGGGGATTCTAAATATGGGGTTCTTAGTCATTACTGGACATTTTCAATTTGTGTATCGGTGAATTCGTAGGACGTGATATGCGATAACGGGCTTTTTCTACTAGAAGCAAGGGTACTCTTAAAATGTAGGAATTTTAATAACTTCTTGCTTAACAAAGCTACTTTTGTCAGTCAGTGGAGACATCGAACCGCTTCTACAGCTGCGGCTGGGAGCAGGTGGACGACCAGCGAGTGAGGGGGATGATACTGTTCATGGTGGCGCGCGCACAGACGCCGATCGTGATCACCGCGTTCAATATGGTGGCTTTTGATATGGAGCTATTTACTTCGGTAAGCGAATTCGGCCTATAATGTTCCCACTGCTGGGACACAGGCCTCCTCTCTGTGAGAGGGAGTGGACCGTAGTCCACCACGCGGGCCCAGTGCGGGTTGGTAAGCGAATTGAATGCAAATGCAAATGCAAAGAATGGAAAGAAAGAAAATGCATTTAGCATTTTCTTTCTTTCCATTCTTTGAATATGATAAGGGGAGCGGTCCGAAGACCCTGAACTGCTTTCGAACCAAGTGGGAATATATAAACTGAACCTCGTAATTTTTTTTTTCGAAGGTATATATTTTGTTGTTTTTACAATTTTACATAAATTGAACCTCGTAATTTTTTTTTTCTCAAACGTACACATTTTGTTGTTTTTACAATTTTACATTAATTGAACCTAGTAATTTTTTTTGTCAGACGTACATTTATTTTGTTGCTTTTACAATTTTACTCGCCAAACTTTTGAGTTTAATGGCGAGAAGCGCTTGTTTAATACAAATAAGTAATATAGTGAAAAGGGGCCTCGTGAACCGTCGCTCGTCTTAATTATTATTATGTATTTCCTCATAGGATTGTTTGACGTTCAAAAGTGCCTTTTATGTGCCTATTTGAAATAAATTATTTAACTTTGATTGAATAACTATACTTTTTTTGAGTGAAATAGATTATCTTAAACCGTAAAATGAATGAAAAAATATTTGTTTCAGATATTGCAGTCATCGTACTCGATGTTTACGCTTCTGAGATCATAAATATTTTCACTATTATGTAACACGCCTTTGGCAATAGTTTTTATTTAACACAGAACACAACATTTTGCTAGAAATAACACTTGGATAACAAAATAACGTAATTTATTTGCCGCAATAAAATGATTTCTCACTTAAAATATGTTTTACTGCCAACAAGGTTTTTGTAAGCAAGTTATATCTTGCGTTAAAGTTTCATAGTTTCATCTTAAGTATCCAGTGTCCAAGAATCTCAAGTTTAAAGTATTTTCCTAGTAAGTAGTTTGTATGCAAGTATATCGAGTGCAAGTTTCGTATGGGAAAGTTTAATCGTGTAACTATGTGTGCAAGTACTTTCCGTGAAAGTTTCTTGAAAATATTTCTCATTTAGGGCTGATTTTTCAGTCGACAGATAATTTTTATTCGTGGAGTAAAATTGACGTCTGACAGATTTTGTATGGAAGAACTGACAAAAATTCAAAGTTATCCCTCTGATAAAACTCTGGCGATGGAAAAATCAGCCCTTATACAAGTATAAAACTTATATACTATGACTTGCCGCAGCATTAGTATGACAGAAGAAATTGTTCAGCATATCGATGATGGAGGTCTTCGACAGGATAAGTTTCTGCAAGTTCTATGGGTGGAAGTCATGTCCATACACGTCGACTGCTGATAGAAATATCGACTCGCATATGCAAGTACTTATATTACTTGCAAGTAGCTTGCGCGCAATTTGAAAGTGTCTTATGTGCAAGAATCGTTTGTGCAGGTGGCTTGCGTACTATTATCATGTGTGCAAGTATTTTCCGTGCAAGTTTCTGCAAGTACCTGTGTTTCAAAACTTATATTACTACGACTTACCGCAGCATTAGTGTGGTAGAAGAAATCGTGCAGTATATCGAAGATGGAGGTCTCAGACAGGATCAGTTTCTGCAAGTTCTCCGGATGGAAGTCATGTCCGTACATGTCGACTGCTGATAAGAAGATGGATTCCATTTGATTGTGACGTAACTCGTACGCTGGTTGGTGGGCTGCGATGAGGACCTGGGAGGGAAACGACGATTTAGATTTGTTGTTGTTTCCGTTTTAACTTAAGTATATTGATGATCTTCAAAACATTTCTTGGCGCAGATTAAATGGTGGTTGAACATTTTAATTCAACAGTTCTTAACGTTCTTACACCCATTCTAATAATGTTTTTTTATGTTTTCTGCACACATTAGGATGGTTCAGGCTCACAGCGGGCCCTATCAGAATACCAGCGCTGCGACATTTATTTTTAAATGTCGAAGCATCGTGCTGAGATAGGAGCCTTTTGGCCTCGTATAGGACTTTCTGTTTCATTTTATTTTTTATTACTTTTTTTTTATAAATATTTGTTCTATTTTTTATTTTTTTTTATTTTTAACTGTGTTTAGTTTATAATCCTGTACGAGTCGCAATAAATACTTTTTCTTTCTTTCTTTCTTTCTATTTTCCAATGCAAGAGCGAGATGGAGCTACATATGACCGATAGCACCTTCCTTTTTTGGCAACGGAACCACGATGTCATTAATTCTTCATAACACGGTTCCTTGTTGGGACAAATCTTGCATGCCTCACATTTTAGTGTGGACATGTTAACACATGCGCTGAGTCTGTATGTGTGGATAATTTTCGTAATGCCATATTCATCATTAATTACAGACGCCAGCAGGTCAAGCTATCCGAAACTGTCAAATTTTCCCAATCACCCTTGAACCTTAATGCTTTGGCGATAAAGTTGAAAATCTATTAAAGAAATTTGACAGATTGTAGTAACTTGATGTGCTGGCGTCCGTACATGTTTACGTAGACATTCATCTTATGATGATCCTGTTTTTTCAATAGTGAAAGATGATAGTTTATACTTTGGTTTCCTACGATAGCGGTGACCGCCACATCACGGCCATAAAATTATGTAACCAGGGTTTGACTTTACGGTTTCAAAAAAACTCTAGAAAAACACAGCAACTTATTTTCATAAATAACGTTTCAGTGACATCGTTCGACGGTAAATTGCGGACGCTATGTGGCGGCCACCGCAATCTTAGGAAACCCCAGCTCAACAGAGAAGCTGTTAGTTACCTGTCTCGCTCTCAAAGCCACTCGGCTATGTTCGGCTCTGTGCAACGAAGTGAGTTCGTTGAGTGTGGTCGCTAACTCATCTGTAAGGCCGGGCTCGTTCGACCACAAGTGGTCGATTAGAAGGGTTACCTGTAAGAAAAATATAGGTTTTAAATTATTCCTGAGAATCTGGAGTTGTGTTTTCCATTCGATTCGTTTAGGGTTTCTCCTGTATAGTAGGGATCGTAAAAAAAATGACATTTTACGATCAACAGACAGGACTTTTGACAGCACTGAACTTAAATTTAGTTTAGTTTGTGAACAAGGGAATCGGCGCCAATGTAGATTAGTGCCTGAAATGGTCGTTTGAGGAAAGGACCACACAGATTTGAGTGGACCAGTCCAGTCGACAAGCATTCGTCATTAACACTCCGTCAACGAAAACTGAACTCAAAATTTGTTTCTAAAACTCGAAATGAAAACTTAAAATCTCAATAGACTCACCAACAAATTCTTCTTAGCCACTTGGTTATGTGAGAATATAATGTTGGACACTTGCTGCATGTCATCCTTGTAGCGCTCGCGGAGAGCCACCACGCATTTGTCGTAGGATCCTGTGCAACAACACGAATGAATTAATAATCGACTCTTAACTAGGCTTTTTTGACAACTTGTCGCTCGTATATCTGAGTAAGGTCATGGGCGTAGCTATCAAGGGTGGGCAATGCCTGCCCTTGAAACTTCTTTGCCCATCCTAGAAATGTCGACAGTATTGAAGAATAACTTACTGTTTTATCGTTTTTTATTAGAGCCGTACATGTTGACCAAGATAAGAAGGCCAATTCTCTTAATTTAAAACGATCAAAATCTAGTCGCAGTCTCATCTTAGCGACAAACAAATGTCAAAAACTTGTCAAAATGTAGGGAAATGACAGGAATTTTTGACAGATTGAGACTTAGATCAGAACTGTGAACATTCTTAAAATTACGAGAATTGCCCCTCAGGTTTATAGAGTTAGGGGCTTGGCTCTAAATTAGATCTTTAAGTCTTGGCAACCTACTTAACATGAAATGTTTTAGGTGGGATTATTTATTACGAGGTCTTATTTATGATCTGTCTGACTGTGGTTAGTCCAGCTGGACATCTGACCTTCAACATCTTCGTAACCAGAAGGTTCCCAGGTATGGTCCAGTACAAAAAAATTATCACAATGACGGGGAGCACAACTGACTCTCGGCTCTCTTTAAGTGTCTTTTTCGCCCGTTATGTATAGCAGTTACAAAAGAATATCCAACTTACCTAGTTGGAAATGACTTTCCACTTGATAGTACAGCTTTAGAAGATCATGAACAGCCGCCTTCATTCTGCCTCGAATTCCGTTCCTGAAGACAAAATAAAGTCAATTAAAATCAAAAGTCATTTATTCAAACTAGGCTGAGAATCAGCACTTTTCGAACGTTAAAATTACAAAAGACAGTCCCTCAAAACGCCCACCCTTCACCACTTCCTAGTGCTTTCGCTGGGGAGAAGAAGTGGCGCAACAAACTGTCCACCAATGGAGGATCACGATGGCAGTAAAACATTGTTTCTCTAACATGTTTTCGTGTCGACCATGTTGCCAGCAACACAAACGGATGTTCTTACAACAACTTTGCGCAGCGTTTCTTGACCGGATTTAGGAGTCCGGGATTGTATTGTTACCTCGGCATGAGCTAAGCTGAGTAACTTACCGATATCTTTGCACTAAAACAACGAGAGCTTGAGTACTCATGAAGAACACATCTCTGTCTGCCCTCTTTGCTAAAGAAGCTGCATGGCTGTAACAAAAACATAAGATTAGAAACACATCGAATAGGGTTCACAGTAGTATGTTTATCTTGTTCGTTTGTCGTGGTAATCTCAAAAACGACTGATCTTTTACTGGTATGTAGCCTGGACACAGGCTATATTATAAGTAGTTGTTGAAGGAAGCTGTGCTGTAGTTGTTGAAGGAGCTATGCAGCAACCAGTTTCGACTCACTGAAACCCCAGCTGGCCTGGCAACCATCGCAAGATACAAGACCTCAGCCCACTATCGACCTTCGGTCTCCAAAGGAGAGTGATATAGGGGTATCTACAACGCCACATGCGAACCACGCGTCATACTAATGTCACGCAAAATCCTGCATCTCGCAAGCAGAGTTTACCGCGCAACTAGCATATATACAACGGCCCGATATGAATCAGCGGGCAGTTGCCCGCCAGACACAGCACTGGTCGGAGGATCCTCCCTTTTCTATAGAGTATGAGTGAACTTTACACCCTGTTCCTCATATCTCTATAGGTTCATTTCAGCAATAAGACAGCCCGAGACATTGCCGTTATAAGAGACACAAATTCTTAACCACAATTTACTTACTGGTCAATAACGCTGGCGATCTGTTGACTAGGGAACTGTGCGAGCACACTGGTGATATTCCTTTCGTATAAAGCCATGAGTTTGCGCACCTTCTTCTCTACTGCGATGGGAATACGGCCCGAAGTTGATGATAGGACCTGTTGAAAAGAAATGTAAGGATTTTGGATGTTAGTCTCGAAAATAGTCATTTATTGTATCTACAGGATACATTGTTATCCAGTGCGCAAACTATAACCATGAATTCAGCATTTATGATTGTATGGTTGAGCTGGGTGGTGGTGATCCACGCGTCATGTTCGTGAACGCGCGCTGTCAGTTGAGACTGGTCATCTCTTTACTGCCAGGGCTTATTTTTAGTTTTGAAGGAAAACATCGTGAGGAAACCGGCATGTCCTAGAACCAAAAATTCGAAGACATCTGACATCTACCAACCCGCACTGGGCCCACGTGGTAGATTATAGCCCACTCCCTTTCGAAGAGAGGAGGCCTGTGTTCCAGCAGTGGGAACATTATAGGCTGATTATGTATGGGTTCCTTACCTCCTGCAACTCCAACAGTGGTAACGAAGGGTCGCGGAGACTCTGCATGAACTTCTCAACCACCTCGCGGAGACGAGGTGTGTTGTACGGCTCCGGGAGGCAGTAGCCTGGTGAAAAAGAGGTAATGTTATGTACTAAGATAACGAGGAAAGAGGGCCCGAGAAAAGGCCATAAATATTTTCATACAATAAGATCTTTATTGAATTTATCGCCTTTTCAAAACGGCCGCAAACTGTAGTCTATTGAATAGGCTGTAGTTTGTGGTCGTTTTATGTTTGTGTTCTTTCTCTGCGTCATGTTCAGCGCAAATAAACGTATTTTCTTTCCATAGTGGTCTATGGCGACTGCCGATGGCCCACTGTCTATTCATGAAATGTGCTATTTATATTATTATTTTGCCCATTGCCTCTTTACACAATGGGCCATGACAGCCCAATTAGACTCATGTTGATGCATGATGGCCCATTTTCTCTTCACTGAATGGGCCATGATGGCCCATTTTCTATTTACATAATGGGCCGTGATGGTCCATGATGGCCCATTTTCTTCTCATACAACGGGAGTCTTACCTTGCAACGTATTCTCGAGCACGTCTCTCAGCTTCAGGTGGGAATGGTTCAGTTTCTCAGACAGGTTAGGGTTATCCTCTATGGGGAATTGTCCCTTGTACGGTGTTGCCGTTGTGACTAAAGACGGGTCGTCGAGTTCTAGAAAAGGAAAATAATATTGTATTAATACATGTTCTTTTATACGAGCTGTGTGTTCCACTTCAAACGGGTTATATTCAAAATTTGGAGATATTTTGTGCCTCTAATTTAAGACTCAATCTATTACCAACCTCTGCAACTCCATAATCTGTCCATCGGCTTAACCGTTTTTTGACAGCTGCCTTAGAACGTAAGTATTCCAGCCGATCGATTCTGTAAAAATCTCACCGTGAAAACTCAAGTGAAGTGAGCTTGATGTAAGCTGTCAGTAGTGTCTTTCCCTAGCATTAGTTGGAATGACAGCTCACTCCACGCTCACTTCACCTAAGTTTTCACGGTGAGATGGTTACAGAATCGCACTGCAGATTACGTAAAAGTTACCTTTCAAATGCGTAATAAAATAAATATATAAACTGCCTAATCTTATTGAATTATCTTATTTTTGACTTCTTACAGACGTGTAATACCGTTGAAAAAAAATATCATTGCTCACTAGTTCGATCTGTCAAAAAACGGTTAAACTAGTACACAGAGTATATTAAGCCAAAACCTACCACATAGCGCTGAGTCAATGAAACAGTTATTCAACGGGCCAACAGCAAAATGTTGCCTTTTCAAATTCTAGACCGTTATTTTTTGAAAAATGCTTGGTTAATCTAAATCTTAAAACAGTGGTAGGAAGTTTATAATGGCGCCAATTCCCTTGTTCACAAACTAAATTAAATTTAAGTTCAGTGCATCTTTTTCTTTGTATTTCATTAAGAAAAGAGCAGAAATACTTTTTTTTCGTTTTCTTTACAAGGTGACTCATAACCAAATGGTTATTTTAATTTATGTATACACTAACACTAGGTCTAAGGTACTTTACTAACACTACGGATCTCTGTTATCCGATTATTTTGAAATAAATAATAATAATAATTAGTTTAGTCCTGTCAAATTAAGATACACCATAGCAAGTTTAGACGTGATTAAAAACATGGCGACTAAAAATACGTCAATTTACGTCAGGTGCTGACCAATTTGACAGGATTAAGCTAATTTTTTTTAATTATCTTCTGTCCTTTTCTTAATGAAATAGAAAGAAAAAGATTCACTGAACTTAAATTTAGTTTAGTTTGTGAACAAGGGAATCGGCGCCAATACCAGCCTATGATAGTCGCAATGCAGGACAAGGGTCTATTTTCATGCAGAGAAAGCAAAACGAATTTACTCCGCGTTTCCTAACGTTGTGTATGTACCTACTGCGCGTACGACACGCGTGTGTGTGTGCCGGCGCGCAGGCGACATTGTATCGAGCATCGCAATAAACCAGTGCGACACTGACTCGCGGTTTGATTGCACGTGCGCTACCCCCGCTCCCGATAAATACTTAACAACTAAAGGAGGCTAGTGTATAAACTTACCGAGCGTGCCAATCATAGCGCCGCAGTCTAGCACGGCACCTGACCGCAAGATCCAGGTCACCTTGCCCGACTCGGGAGCCGCTAGCGTCATCACCATCTTCATTACCTGTAGATTAGAAATAGTTTAAGTGAGTAAGAAAGACTGATGATATATAAACCGGGGTTTTTTTGAGATGCAGCAGGCCAGCAGGCAACGGGTGCGGGGCACCCTTGCCTGTATTGCACAGGCCTCCACCAGTGTCGGACGGGAATGGCCAGGTGTTCCCGGCCATTCCTGTAGCCCCCCAGCCAGGGGGGCATGAGGGGCCCGCCAGTTAGGCGGGCATGCGCCGGGAGGGTTGTGGAAGTAAAGGCTGAGCCGGTTTCCCACGACCCTCCCATCACGGCGATGCGGGAACACCGCTGAGTTTTAGTGGGTATACTGTCGGTGCGGTTTCGACAGGAGTCCCACATACCCCGTCTCGTCCCCCGCGAGCGGGGATGCGTAATGCATTTCTCAGCGACAAAAAAAGAAGGGTCGGTCACCAAATGAGATAAGTAACCATGGTCGCCGGATATAGTTGAAGTTTAATAAGAAACCGATGGATGTTTTCGAATGCAATTTAATTTAATTAATAGAAAACAAACAGTTCATTTATTAAATTAAATTTCATTCGAAAACATCCATTGGTTTCTTACTAAACTTCAACTATATCCGACGACCCTGGTTACTTAACTCTTTTGGTGTGTACCGTTTTAGGTACAGGAATACGGTCTGAGGAGACTTTCAGGAAAAATATAGTGTTAGTACTTTCCCGGACGAGCTTCTTCAGAAAGAACTGTACTACAGCTACTGAATCTTGGATTTTCTAAGAAAGTGTTGCCCTCATATAACGGCTGTAAAGCGACGCTGAGTGTATTTCTAGACGGTGTCAAAAAACACTATACGGTAGGTTGTCATTTTGCAGCCGCTATATAACGGAACCACTTCCTTTTTTTTTTCTTTATTTATTTATAGGGGCTTTTACGCGTAGCGTATGTCAGTACCATCGTATCCTAAACTATTTTACTTTCACAAGACGTGGGCCATGAATTTGAAAACACCCTTCGCATCGTCGCCAATTGGTTGGGATAGAATTGTATCGAACATGCCTGCACGAGTTCTGTTCAAATTCAGGGACCTTACTAAATTATTTCTACAGGACTCTTATTGAACACATTCCATCAATAGATGTTGCAGGTCCTCGACAACTCCACTTTCTTAAGAAACCCAATATAATCCGATCAAGCCTGTCCCATGCTGCCCTCACTCAGCGACGCTCTAAGCCGAAGTCCGTACCCCACAGGGGGTGCCCTTAGCGTGTAGTCGTTTTTAAGTTGTTTAGTCCTGGCTGGAAGTCTTTTTATTGAAGCATCCACAAGCTAGCCCGGTTAAGCAGACAACAACCTCCTAGGTTGACCTGCGAGACGCCATTAAAAAAAAAAAAATAATAAGAAACCCAAGTGCACTTGCATAGTGTGAACAGGGACCGTCGGTTGGTGCCTCATTTCATTGAAAACGTCTAACGAGCCTCTGCGAGTTGACTTCAGTCCCTCGTACGCCTTCCAAAGGTCCGGGACCACAGGGTCCCGAGATATGTCAAATAAACCCAAGCTTAAATGATAATTTTGACTAGTAACAAACCTCAATTTCAGCATAGGGTTGTCCCTTATCAACATGGCCGCCATCTTCCACGAGAGTGTTGATCAGTTTGCCGGCAGAGGGCGCGCGCAACTTCGACGGGTCCTTCTCCTTTTCAAACACGACTGTCTGGTTTCCTATCACTATCCTGTATTTGTCCACTTCGTCTCGGAGGTAGGTGGTATAGGAAGCACCGTCGATTGAGAGTAGCATTCCTGGGGAAGGAAAATAGGGTAACAATTAATAAATGTTAAGGTAAATATGTGACCGAACGGCGCGTAAGTGTTCCACGCGCGCCTCAAAGAGTTGTCAGCACAATTTGAGGGGCCCCTTAGGGCCGAAGCCTGCCGGGTCAGCGGGATTGTCCGAAAGGGTTACCGCTACCCCGGAACATAAAGGGCGAAGGAAGGAACATGGGTGGGTTTTAGTCAGTAAGAGTCTGGCACTCCCTTCCGCTCCACCCAGAGCGGGGTCATTTGATGATTTCCCACCAGAAAAAAAAAAAAAAAAATATGTGACCGAATGGTGGCCAA
Source organism: Apamea monoglypha (assembly GCA_911387795.2). NCBI lineage: Eukaryota > Metazoa > Arthropoda > Insecta > Lepidoptera > Noctuidae > Apamea > Apamea monoglypha. The sequence goes on from OU426942.1 coordinate 7,711,824, forward strand.
GGTGCGACCAAGGAAACCAGGGCCATCCAAAAAGCGCTGGGTTGACAGTATCGTCAAAGTCGTGGGTAACACCCGGATCAGAGACGCACAGAACCGCGAAGTATGGCAGAAGAAAGGGGAGGCCTATACCCCAGCAGTAGGTGATTCCGGGCTGAAATGATAATGATCAAGAAGAAGGAAAATATCTCTTTCTCTCATTGGTTACTTTGGAATAAAACCGTGGCGGCATCTGCACCGCCACATGCGAACTACACATCATACTGACGTCACGCAAAATCTTGCATCGCGCAAGCAAAGTTTACGGCGCGACTAGCATAAATACAACGTCCCGACATCAATTGTCGGGCAGTAGCCCACCAGACACAACACCCGTCTTGTCGGAGGACCCTCCCTTTTCTATGGATGATGAGTGAACTTTACACCCTATTCCTCATATCTCTATAATACTAGTAAATTCTACCAGTTTTTTTATACAATTTTTGACCGACTTCTACAAAAAAGAGGAGGCTTTGAATTCGTCCGAAAATATAATAATATATACTATTGCAGTTTCATATAAGTGAATGTAATTTCTTTTTTTTTGTATTTTCGTGTCCGTTTTTTGGCTTATAAAAGAATCTTATGACCCGCATGATGGGCTATAGTGGTCCATTATCATTTTACACAATGGGCCATCAAGGTGGCGATGATGGCCCACTATTTTATTTAAAGGATTTTCATTCAATCTGTTCACTTACCACTATCAGTGAGCTTGTGCACCTCCATCTCCTTAAAGCTGCCGTTCATCGCGAGGAAGTAGGAGGTGGGTCCTGACTTGGTCGCAGAAACTTTATATTTGGACCCGGTATGGATTAATTCAACTTCTACCCAGTTTGAGAGGGCGCTGGACCCCTGGATTTGGCCCCTGGAGACAAATTATTGAAGGTAAATATAACAGATTGTAGTAGCTTGATGTGCTGGCGTCTGTACATATTTTGTTGGAGGTAAGGACTTACTTCTCAAGCGCACTCTTGAACTCCTGGAAGTTGGCAGTGATGTGCGCGTCGGCTATGAGGATGGAACCGCAGATCACACCCAGCATTATATCTGGCTTCTCTGATTGCATCTGCAAGAAGACAACATGCATTTAAAGATTTTTTTTTTGGGAAAATAGTGTTAGGGTGTGTAGGTGATGCTGCGTTTGAACAGCAGCGCGAGACGTATTGTACAAGAACAGACAAATCAGATTATTTCACTGACCTATATTATACAAGTACACTGGACCTCACGGGCGTCGGGAGTCAAGTGAAGACTACCGGCCACCGTAGGCGCGGGCCTGCGGGCGGAGAGCAATGGGTAGCTCACCGCCCGATCAGGACCAGGCCCGTGCCGGACGGCGCGTAAGTGTTCCACGCGCGCCTCAAAGAGATGTCAGCATAAAGAGGGGCCCTCAGGGCCGAAGCCTGCCGGGGCAGCGGGATTGTCCGAAAGGGTTACCGCTACCCCGGAACATAAAGGGCGAAGGAAGGAACATGGGTGGGTTTTAGTCAGTAAGAGTCTGACACTCCCTTCCGCTCCACCCAGAGCGGGAGGAGTCATTTGATGATTTCCCATCCCAAAAAAAAAAAAAAAAATACTATCGATGACAAAACGAAGACATTTGATTTTCGCCATTTTGGCGCTGATAGCAACGTGAGCGTCCGTGGAACTAATATTTTTGACAGTGAGTTTTACAAAATGCGCATACTCTCATGATAAAAATGTTCTAAATATCTCGCAGTGAACACAAAATACACAAAAAAATCCTATTCCACGATTTAGACCTAAAACATCAGAGACGTACCAAAACAGCACGACGACCATTTGCCACAATGTGTCAATTTTAGTTCCTGAGATGCTCGAGCGGGGCGCTTTGAATCGGCACAAAAAACAACTGTCATTTCGTATAGTATATTTAGTCCAGGGTACGTGTTTATTAGAGGTCAGTGGATTATTTGAAATCCATTATCACGTCTTCTGAATGAATCTGATTGGTCTATACTGGGATGGGCAAGCTTTGGAAAGTTGCGGGACAAATCTTAGAACACTTATGAAGTCACGGGTCATAGATAGATGGATAAAAGACGAGTGAGTTGCGATAAAATAGTGACTTATACAAAATTTTGTTGTTCGTTGCTCGTAGACACAGCAATCTTATATGAAATAGATGCGCAAAAGAAGCTGTGGACCACATTGATGATGAAAGTATCAGTTAAGTAGTATTTCTTTCTTGCTAGCGTGCACTGAGAATGAATATCCTTTTATTCACGCGCGATTTGAAAATATTTCGCGGGCCGGATCAAAAGCCGGTTCAGGCCGCATCCGGCCCGCGGGGCTTGATTCACTTTGTCTACATAGTCTGTTGGTCTACTCGGTCTACTGGTCTACTCGGTCTACTGGTCTACTCAGTCTACTCACCCTCTCAGCAATAAGCGCGTCCAGCCAGGCGGTATCGATATCGTTGTTCTGGAAGGCGGCTGTCTCTAACAGCGTGATCAGGTATTCCACTGTTGTACGGAAGTCACCACGGATGCTCAGCTCCTTCAGAGCTATGACCAAGTTTCTGGTGACAAAAAATAATGGTACATATAAGTTTTCAAACTTGTATTTTAAACTAAATTCATAGTCAATATTACAGTGTAAACGGCAATTACATGTCAAATACGACGGCACGATGGCGCAGTGGTTAAGCGATTGACTGCTGCGCTGCGTGTCGCGGGTTCGATTCCTGCACGGAACAAATTATTGTATGACCTACAAGTAGTTGTTCCGGGTCTGGCTGTTTGTGTATGTGAGTTTAAATGTTTGTAAACGCACCCACGATACAGGAGAAATTCCTAGTGTGGGGCAACGTTTTTTAAAAAAAGAAAGTAAGAAAGAAAGCAAGAAATATTTCGCTGTTTTGATTAATATATTAATATTACTAGCTGAAATTGTGAAATATCGTTATGTTAGTGTGCATACACACCAATGGGACGCGTCATCGACAGAGGCAACTGCAGACAGACACCTGTCGACGGCCGCCGTCAACTCGTGTCTGCCGTCGTGCACATGCCGTTCGTGTATTTGATCATCGTACCCCTAATTACACGAGAGACACGTTATCGATGGCAGCCGCCGACGCGTCGACGGGTGTCGTGCAGTTGCCTCTGTCGATGACGCGTGTCGCTGACATCGATTTGCGACGTTGCCAATTTTCAGAATGCACGCACTTAACGCCATCTACGTGGAACTAATTTGACCGTTTTCTTCCCCATAGTCAACTTCACGTGAAGATCGATATATTTACATGCCATCTGAGTGAATTCGCAATTGATGTTATTTTTATGTTATAGTGTAGATTAGAGTAGGCTATATGTTGTTTTTATATAAAAATATGGACATTTAAATAGTCTGAATTAAACGAATTTTATTTTATTTTATTAAGGGAACTTACGGCTGATTTTTCAATCATCTGATAACTTTATTCGAGGAATAATTTTCAAACGTCAATTTTATTCCTCGAATAAAAGTTATCCGGCGATGGAAAAATCAGCCCTTAGTAAATAAAGTAGTTATTATTATTTTTAGATGTTATCACAAGTACTGCTAGTTTTTTACGTTTTTTCATACTTTTAAATAATACATAAGTAAGTTAATTTTGTAAATATCTCACGGTGAAAACTTATGTGAAGTGAGCCGTCATTCAACCAGCAGTGCGATTCTGTAAGTGAGCGTGGAGTGAGCTGTCATTCCAACTAATGCTGGGTATTGACACTATTGACAGCTCACTTCACCTAATTTTTCATGGTGAAATTTTTACAGAATCGATCGGCTGATACTAGGGAATGACACACCTTACAGCGCACTTTAGGCTCACTTCACCTAAGTTATCACGGTGAGTTTTTTGGATAGATTGACTGTAATGATAGTAATTGTAAGGGAGATTTTGTTATGTTAGCCTACGCTGTCCCACTCCTGGGCAAAGGCATCCCTCCACTCCTTCCACCTTTCGCGAGCCCGCGCGTCCTCCTTCCAGTTTTGACGGAACCTATCCAGCTCGCCCCGCCATCTCCTACGTGGGAGATTTTAATAAATAAATTATAACTCACTCTCTAGCCTGCTCCCTGGTCTCTCCCCAAGAGAAGCAATGCCCGAACTGCGAGTCTGCGAACTCGTGCAGCCCTCCGGACGCGGCCACGCTGAAGTAACCCCACACGTTCTTTGAGGAACGGAAGTTCAGCTCCTGGACTGTACCCGAGGATGGCTTGAAACCTGGTGAGAGGAAAAGTGATGGTAATTTACATAGGAAATAATACCTTTTATAATGTAACAAGATACCATAACACTTTGGTCTTTTGATGTTGTTCTTGGTCTTTCGGAAGTCAACTCATTCGTATGAACTATCAAAGACAATACTAAGAGTGTCCCGCCCGCATCCCGGGTGGACTGGGAGCATTACATTTTGTAGTGGCTTTTCGTTATTAATTTATTACATTTAAACAAAAGTACTATTTTCTTATATCATTAGAAATGCAACGTTGCCAGCCCGCGCGCAATGTACCCTCAGAAAACCAAACTGGGTCACTAGGGCATGCAAGTCAGTAAAAATAAAATATAATTTCGGTTTTAATACAAAGTATGGCGACAAAAAAGTTTTTCTACATGTCGACGGCTGAGAGGTCTGCGCAGCTCACCCATTATCAGTATGGTCTTGAGGTAGATTCCATGGCGTAGGTCTCAAGTAACACAGTAACAATACAAAATACTTGCACAAAGGTTTATTTGAATAATAGCTCAGCACAGTTTAAATAATAACGGTTATAATAGTTAGAGACAATACTAATAAAGTACCTGTGAACCAACGATCCCGATTGGAGGTCCGATCTGAAGTATCGTTCTGAGCCAAGTTCTCTTGCGACTCGCTTTTTTATAACTTTAAAATCGACACCCCTCCAACCGATTCAGTTCACGTGACATGTGACGTCACTGCGTTCACCGGTATTACAAAAATCAATTGAGCGTCTAAACCAATAATTAGTCAAAGATGCGACATACATATAAAAATGGTCAACTCAACCACACTACATAACTACCAATAGGTTTCATGTCAGAAGACCAATCAGAATCAACCCAACTAGAAGATCGTCTACATAAACTACTATCCAAAACTGGACAGCTGTCAAGCGACGTCTAAAAGACAGCTGTCATGAAAATGACGCTCGATAATTGATATTATGGTGCTAAGTAACACTTTCTATAAAGATAGCCGTATTTTAGCGGTGTTGTAAAACGGTACCGGTATCTGATGAAACCCTAGCTTTATATCCAAGACTTTCTCTATGACCTTACCTTCATCAGGGTTCTCAGACGTGATCCTAGCAGCGATGACGTGTCCCCAGGGCGAGGGACGCTGCTTGGGCTCGTCGAACTCTATCTGAGAGAGTCCCCACGGTGACTCGCCGTACAGTAGACGGATATCTTTCACGTGGTAGAGGGGCAGACCCATGGCGATCTGGAATAAATAGAAGTATAGAATAAGTTATAGAATTTCACAGCTATCACATTGTATTTATATATACTTTATTGTACAACATAAAAATACATAGCATAAAAAAATAAATCACACTCCAAAATATACAATGGGCGGCCTTACCGCTTATTGCACATTTTTGCCCATTATTTACATATAAATACTGTTATTTGGTCTACTTGTTCTATTGGTATACCTGGTCTATTGGTCTACTCAGTCTTCTTGGTCTACTCTATCTATTAGTCTTTAGGTCTACTTTGTCTATTGGTCTACTCAGTCTTCTTGGTCTACTCTATCTATTAGTCTTTAGGTCTACTTTGTCTATTGGTCTACTCAGTCTTCTTGGTCTACTCTATCTATTAGTCTTTAGGTCTACTTTGTCTATTGGTATACTCAGTCTTCTTGGTCTACTCTATCTATTAGTCTTTAGGTCTACTTTGTCTATTGGTATACTCAGTCTTCTTGGTCTACTCTATCATCTATTAGTCTTTAGGTCTACTTGGTCTATTGCGATATTTGGTATTTTGGTCTACTTAGGGCTGATTTTTCCAACGCTAGATAATTTTATTCGAGGAATAATTTTGAACTTTTGACAGTTCTTCCATACAAAATCTGTCAGACGTCAATTTTATTCCACGAATAAAAATGATCTGTCGATTGAGAAATCAGCCCTTAGTCTATTACTCTGGTTGGTCTTTTGGTCTAATTAAGACTATTTCTGTAGTTGGTATTTTAGTATATTTGGTCTACTAGTCTACTTGGTCTACAAACCTGCAGCTGCGCGGCGGGTAGATTGACATCGGCCACCATCTCAGTACAAGGATGCTCCACTTGCAGACGAGGGTTCAGCTCCAGGAAGTAATAAGCGCCCGTCGCCGGCTCGTATAGGTACTCTACTGTACCGGCGCTAACGTAGCCCACCATTTTTGCTAGACGTACTGCGGCCTGAAATATAAAAATAATATAGATATGTGACAGAATAGAAAAACAATGGTTTTGATTATGGAGGTCAAGAACAAGACACAATTTTGACACTTTTTGTAGCTCTTTGTCAAACAACTAGTCTCACCAAAGGGTATAGTGTTACGCAGTAACTGGTCAGAGGGGCAATTCCCGTAACTTAAAGGACGTTCACAGTCTGATCTAAGGCTCAATCTGTCAAAAATACTTCTATTTTTCCTCAATTTATGACCCGTTTTTGAAAATTCTTTGTCGCCGAGGTGAGACTGCAACTAGATTTTGAACGTTTTTATTTATAGTTTGATCAAAACTGCTATACCGCGCCTTCAGTATGTGCGCGGAGAGATGGGGGGGCAGCGCAGGCCGCTCACTAACGCTCACGGCGTGTCCCCCCCCCCCTCGCCGCGCATCACTAAGGCGCGGTACAGCAGTCGAGGTCAAACTATACGAGAATTCGCCTTCTGATCGTCTTTACTCTTTGGTTTATTTCGCCCTTAGGGCCGGTTTCTTGATCTGTAGTGAAACTCAACCAATTAAACTTAAGAAGTAATGGTTAAATTTTTGCAAAATGTGTTTTTTGATTAATTTTTAGTTTATCTAATGGTCACTATTGGTTATTTTTTTAATTATTTGACCATTAGCAAAAATGATATAATTAGATAAACTGACAATGGAATAAAAAACACATAGTTACTATTTTTAACTACTGGTTGAGTTTTAACTACGTATAAAAAAATCGGCCTTTTGTTGAAGTAAAAGCTAGGTAGATGATGATGACATACCTTCTCCATCTCAATGAACACTTCTGGCTTGGCAATGGCCGCGGGCGCCTCTTCAATGATCTTCTGATGACGACGCTGAATGGAGCAATCACGACCGAAGAGGGAGATCGCGTTACCTGTAATACAAATGGTTACGGTTTGTAAGTAGTTGTAACATTTTTTTTGGACTGCTGGATTATACATCCATATACTAAGTAATAACAGCCGCACGGGTCGATCGAAGGTGGACGCTTGCCGCGGTTGGTCCGTGGATGGGTTTTACATACAAAGAGTTGGTCCCGGCTGTCATTCATAGATCTTTGACAGACGTTACACCTAGTCAGAAGCCCGAAAGTCTGACAACCAGTCTTACCAAAGGGTATCGTATTACCCAGTCACTGGGTTGTGGGGGACAGATAGGCAGTCGCTTCATGTAAAATACTGGTATTCAGCTGCATCCGATTAGACTGGAAGCCGACTCCAACATAGTTGGGAAAAGGCCAGGCAGATAATGATATGCGTACCCAACATTTAGTTATTTGAGCTAAAGGACACTTTCATTTCGGGATACAATTCCAATAAGTCTTTAGTTAAAACTCACCGTACTGATCAGCAATGAGTTGCACTTCCAAATGCCGGGCAGACTTAGCAAGCTTCATCACGAATATAGGAGACCCGGGCACCTCAGCTTGCACCTAGAGAAATAAACGTAGCAGGTTTAATATAAAAAAAATATACATGTTTCCGTATTACCTATTACCTAGTCCTGTGTGACCTAAACCCGCACATAAGTCACGCTTTTCCGGGTCAGCGGGATTGTTCGAAAGGGTTACCGCTACCCCGGAACATAAAGGGCGAAGGAAGGAACATGGGTGGGTTTTAGTCAGTAAGAGTCTGACACTCCCTTCCGCTCTACCCAGAGCGGGAGGGGTCATTTGATGATTTCCCACCAAAAAAAAAAAAAAAAGTCACGCTTTTCTGTGCCTTAAGTAGTCCATTATTACACAGAAAAGCGTTACTTAAGTGCGGGTTTAGGTCACACGAGCTATATACACGTATATACACACGTACTACTCTGGTACGGGTACCAATAGTACCTGTACTACTCTGGTACAGGTACTATTCTGGTATAGTACAGGTACTACGTCTGGTACCGGTGTCACCCCAAGGCAAATGGTACCGGTTCCCAAAAATACCGGGCTGAGTGGCAGACCAGCAGTCTTGCCTCACGATATTATATTGAAAAATAGACTTTATGCCCCACAACATAAAGTCCGTTTTACAATAATCTGTTGTAAGACCCTATTTTTATGATATCTAGTTGTGTTGACTGAAGTAAATGAAGTATAGTTTTGGTGCAGTGGTGGCCCAGTGGTAACGACCACGACGTACGAGGTCGTGGTTTCGAACCCAAGCAGGCACTTTACTATGTGTAAACTATTTCATCACCACTGCTCTCAAAACGGTGAAGGAAAACATCGTGAGGAAACCGGCATGTCCTAGAACCAAAAATTCGAAGACATGTGACATCTACCAACCGTCACTGGGACCTTGTGGCGGATTATGGCCCACCCCCCACTCTCGCTCACAGAGAGGAGGGCTGTATCCCAGCAGTGGGAACAGTATAGGCTAATTACTCTTCAATAAGAATAGTAATTTATTTCTCTCAAAAAGGTTAAATTTTGATTCATAGTATCAAGTTACATTTTCCTGTTTATCCTTTGTGAGACCTGGAGTCTATACTGGGTTCGGGACCTGTATGACACATCTCCAGGCTCACACCCTTAAGATAACAATATTTAATTGCACTTACCTACAACAATGAAGTATAGTTGTACTAACCTGTCTAAAGGAGCTGTTAAAGTCGTCAGGACTGTCCACTTTCCTGATACCCTTACCACCACCGCCTTCCGAAGCTTTGATCATCACCGGGAAACCTGAGGAAAGACAGACGGGTTACTACACACTCATCATGACAGCATCATCTTCTATACAAACAAATAAATAAAATTGAAGTGTAAAGTGGACCACTGGTCATTTGTTTTCTCCAGCTCACCCCGACGTCTTCTACGGGGTCGCAATGTCTCATACAGAGCAGTAAGGATAGGTAAAAAAATTCGAAGACGTGACATCCACCAATCCGCACTGGGTCCGCGTGGTAGATTACAGCCCACTCCCTCTAGAAGAGAGGAGGCCTGCGTCCCAGCAGTGGGAACATTATAGGCTGATTATGTAAAGTTATATAGCATTATTCAAGAACAAATCTCACCAATTTTGTGTGCAGCCTGCAGACCCTGTTCGGGAGTAGTGACGCAGCCTTTAGCGAATAGTTCCGAAGATATCTTGATTTTCTTGCTGTTGTACTCGGCTTTCAGATCTGTAATACAAAAGAAAAGTTATTATAAACATATGGATTATTACTTCTTAGATAGACAGAATATTCTTTCTAATGTAATTCGACCCCTTTCTTCCTAGGAGCCTTATAAGGTTTTTTGGGGAGTCCAACAGTGTTTTGCAGGGTCCAATCGTCTTTCGGAGAATCCAACAATGTTTTTGGAGAGTCCAACAATGTTTTTAGAGAGCCCAACAGTGTTTTGCAGGGTCCAATCGTCTTTCGGAGAGTCCAACAATGTTTTTGAGAGTCCAACAGTGTTTTGCAGGGTCCAATCGTCTTTCGGAGAGTCCAACAATGTTTTTGGAGAGTCCAACTGTGTTTTGCAGGGTCCAAGCGTCTTTCGGAGAGTCCAACAATGTTTTTGAGAGTCCAACAGTGTTTTGCAGGGTCCAATCGTCTTTCTGAGAGTCCAACAATGTTTTTGAGAGTCCAACAGTGTTTTGGGAGGTCCAACGGTTTTTTGGAGAATCCAATGGCCTTTTGGAGAGTATCGCTACGTCGACGATCGGTTTAGTTACCAAACGAGCTTAGACAGACTTTTGGGAATCCAACAATGTTTTGGAGAGTTTATCAGTATTTTGGAGAGTCCAACAATGTTTTGGTGAGACCAACATTGTTTTAGAGAGTCCAATTATCTTACTTTTTTATAGTAAAGTCTTCTATTCTATCAGGAACATTACATTAAAAGATAGAGTTAAAAGCTAACTGATAAGAAAAGAACAAAGGCGAGGGATGCGGTTAAACAGGTACTGACACTGAAATGGAAATAGTCAGGTCATATTCAGAGAGCTACAGATGAAAGATGGTCACAAATTATCTCAAATTGGAGGAGGAGTTTGGAGGAGGCTTTCACCGCAAAAGGCGGCCCTTACACTTAACAATCCTAAACTTATTTAAGTACATAACTAACAAATAATTAATTAAGTATACAATACAAAAACTAAAATGTAAGCGATAAAATAAAGCTAATAAATAAATAAAATTCCATCAGGTATACATATATTTCAGATTCCAATAATCCGCACAAAATAAAAATCCATACGATTTGAAATTTATTTCAAATTGTATGGAATTTATAATAGAATTAGGCATAAATAAGAACAAACTGAATGTAATCCTAAAATAAATTAAAACAAAATAAACTAAAAAGTTAAATAAAATCATATAAAAATAAAATCACATTGTGATAGTACTTTTAGACAGTCTTATAGACCTTTGGCGAGTCTGTCTTTGTTCGAGTCCAGAAGACTTTTTGGCAAGTCCCACAGTCTTTTGGAGAGTCCAACAGTCTTTTGGAGAGTCCAAAAATCTTTTGGAGAGTCCAACAGTCTTTTGGAGAGTCCCACAGTCTTTTGGAGAGTCCAACAGTCTTTTGGAGAGTCCAACAGTCTTTTGGAGAGTCCAAAAATCTTTTGGAGAGTCCAACAGTCTTTTGGAGAGTCCCACAGTCTTTTGGAGAGTCCAACAGTCTTTTGGAGAGTCCAACAGTCTTTTGGAGAGTCCAACAGTTTTTTAAAGAGTTCAATAATCAATAATTTTACTCACCACTTCCACTCCAAGGCAAGGTAGGGATCTCAGCGGTCTGGGCGACGATTGACGAAGCGATTTTGTCACCAAGAGCCCACATAGCCTTCTCTGGGGGCCCTATGAACACGACCCCGGCGCGGTGCAGCAGCTCCGGCAGCTTGGGGTTCTCGGACGCGTGACCCCAGCCTGCCCATACGGCCTGGGGAGAGGGGAATTTTGGTTAGCGGTGATTTTGATGTGAAAATGTCTTACTTTGCAGGTCAGTCATCATTGTTCCAGTGTGCAAAAGATGTTGTTGAATATGATTCAGATTGTAATTGTATGTTATCATCTGCCTAGCCTTTTCCCAACATTGTGGGGGTCGGCTTCCAGTCTAACCGGATGCAGCTGAATACCAGTATATTACATGGAGCGACTGCCTATCTGACCTCCACAACCCAGTTACTGGGTAACACAATACCCTTAGTAAGACTGGTTGTCAGACTTTCGGGCTTCTGCCGACCCGTAACGACTGTCAAAGGTCGGGACCAACGGCTTAACGTGCTTTCCGAAACACGGAGGGATCTTGGTAGGTGTGTAAAGATGGTCACCCATCCATGGACCAACCGCGGCAAGTGTTGCTTAACCTGACCGATCGACCAGTGCGGCTGTTATTAATTAGTCACAATATTGTAGTTGGAAGGTCGTCACGCAATTCGTGTGCTGGGATTAAACAATGTTCTCACCTGCACTTGTGTCCTGATCGCGATATCCACAATCAGCTCGACATTGGCATAATTATTGTTGTTCGAACCGCCGGGCACCGGCACGTAGTGGTCAGCCATTTTGATGTACTCCGCGTTCGCTTTCAGATCTTCTGGCGTGACCTGAGGGAAAAGATTATGTTTAATAATGATATAACGGGTGTAAAAAGACGCTTAAAGTAGCCGAGTGTCACTGAAATCCACATTATTGAGTTCTTTATTTGTACTGGACCATACCTTTTGAACCTTTGGTTACGCAGATATTGAAGGTCAAAATTCCGACTTTTTTTCACACACACAATTTTATAATTTTCGCCCTCTGCTTACAGCAGTCCACTGCTGGACATGAGCCTCTCTAATTGCACGCCGTTCAGCTCCATTCTCGGCAACTCTTATCCAGCTGCTACCAGCCATCCTGTGAAGATCTTCGTTCCACCTAGCCTGAGGGCTCCACCAAGTCCTACCTTACGTTTACCGATTCGCGGTCTCCGCTACACGAAAACACGTCTAACCCAACGGTCAACGGTTCTACGGCTAATATGGCCGGCCTATTACCACTTCAGCTTGCTTATTCTGTGAGCTATGTCGACAGCTTTGGTACCGGATCACCTCATTCCGGATTCTATACCTCAGAGAGACTCGCATAGCTCGCTGAGCGACCTTAAATTTATGGGTCAGCCGTACCGTTTTTTTAATAAAGTCTTTAAATACTGTTGCTTTTGGAACGGGGGTTTCGCTGCTTCGCAGTTATTTCCTGAAAGCTGGGTCCACTTTCAAACAAAGTAAATTATTTTTGCATCGAACTATCAACGTATTAAACTCACCATAACGACGAAGCGCACAGCCCGCTCGTTCTTGAACATCTCGTACGACCATCTTCTGACTGAACGCATGCATTTTACAGCGCCGATACCGTTGTTCGCGATCAGAACCTGTTGAGAAGAGAACACGTTTTATATTTTTACATACATATCATCATCATCATCAGCTTATAGCAGTCCACTGCTGGACATAGGCCCCTCCTATTGCACGTCATTCAACTCGATTTTCGTCAACTCTCATCCAGCTGCTACCAGCCATCCTGCGAAGATCGTTGCTTCACATACATAGTAACTCGCCTGTAACCCCGAAGAGTTAGGTAGAGGTGAACTTATAGTACACCCACATTTTGCCAGTTATGTTTAAGTCCCACGTAATAGGGGGCGAGCTTATTGCCATCAACCGGGCACAAATCCAGACTCCGGGTTGCTGCTAAGAAATGCCCAAGTCTGGAAGCTGGCGGTTTGATACCCCTGTGCCTGGGAAAGCACTTTTTTTTAAATAATTTCGTGCCTTATCAGAATACCACCACCGCAGTAATTATTTTTTAAATATCGCACCATTATGCTGAGATAGAAGCCTCTTTGGTCTCGCACAGGACTTTGTTTATGGTTTATTTATTCTTTTCTTTTTTTTTTTTACTTGTTACTTTTTTTTTGTGTGTTTATGTTCTTTTTTATGCGTCATGTTTGCCGCATATAAACGTATTTTCTTTCTTTCTTTTCGTTGTTTTTAATGTAACTTTGTTAGTTTTAAATACTTCTTTTTTACTACTTGTATTTCCTGTGCGCGTCCCAAATAAAATATGTTTCTTTCTTTCTTTCTTTCTAATAAGTAGATAATATTATATTATTATTTATTTATAGTTAATTAACACGGCATAATACCAATTACATTAATTAACATAGAAACAAAACAAAAACTATACAATGCAGAAAATTTAGTTATAAACAACTATTCCTACATACTAACATGGAACAGTGGACACCCTTGCATACTGTCTCTCACAGAACATCAGACATACGCGCTTAATTTTACTCCATTCATCCGCAAACATATCACATTCCGGGTTGTCCGTCAGGAGAGTATTGAGCATCCTCAAGGTACGACACACTGGCGATTGAGATAAGAGACGGCCCCGAAATAATGATCTCGTGATCCTACCTCTTACTATATTATAAACGCGAAAGTTTTGGAGGATGGATAGATGGATGGATGTTTGTTACTCTTTCACGCAAAAACGACTGAACGGATTTTGATGAAACTTTACAGTAATATAGCTAAAATATGACATCAGAATAACACATAGGATACTTTTTAACCCGATATTCTCGCGGGATCGACACTTATACGGGGGAAACCGTGCAGCGCTGATAGTAAGAAATAAGTGCAATTTTCTAGTCAATCAGTCGGCACTAACCTTATTAATGGGCTTGGTACCCTGGAACCTCCTGACGAACTCCTCAGGAGTAGCTACTGTGAAGTCTTTCTCTTGGAACCGCTGGCTGTGAATCACGGTACCCTGGGACATGGACGGCCTGTAACAGAAACACATGGATAAGTTTATAGGTATGAGGAACAGGGTGTAAAGTTCACTCGTCCTCCATAGAAAAGGGAGGATCCTCCGACCAGACGGGTGTTGTGTCTGGCGGGCAATTGCCCAACGATTGATGTTGAGAAATTGTATCTATGTTAATTGCGCGGTAAACTCTGCTTGCGAGATGCAGGATTTGCGTGACGTCAGTATGACGCGTTGTTCGCATGTGGCGTTGTAGGTACCGCTACAAGTTAATTAAATAAATACAAGTACATACAGGTTGTAAGTCCACTCACCACATTTTTTTTTACTGATTTTTATTGCAGTCTGTCATTCTTACAGATATATTATTCAGCAATACGTTTGGAATTATTTATTTATTTATTTGCCAATATGTAAAACACAGATAAGAGTTTTGATGAACGATAACAATTTTTTTATTTAAACTAATAAATGGTCTAATAGATTCTCCTGAGCTTTTAGAAAAAGTGAGTTTTAGTGTCCCACGTAATGGTAGCTGCTTACTAAACCGAAAGACTTTCGTCCTGCCTCATAGTCGGACTAATATCGGTAAATCTTCACCCATTTACCGCATGCTTTCTCTTGCCAACTCCATTTCGTGGTGAAATAGATGTCTTTGCTGGTTCTACAGCCTCAATCAGGACTAAACTTAGAGCCTTAATTGTATATTTTTTCTTCTTCTTTTGAATTTAATTGTTCTTTCCCTATTTTTTTTTCATTATCTATGGAAAAGTTCACATTTTGTAACTTTTGTTTTTAAATACTAATTGTTTTACTAAAATTATGCATGCTAGATTCACATCCAGTAGATGTCAATCAGAAATATTGTGTCGTAAAGGATTTAATGCATTTGTGATTGTACAGGCGCCAGCAAGTCAACCTACCCGAAACTGTCAAATTTTCCCAATCAACCTTGAACCTTAATGCTTTAGCGATAAAGTTGAAAATCTATTAAATAAATTTGACAGATTGTAGTAGCTTGATGTGCTGGCGTCTGTACATCAGTTTTATAAATTATAATAAAAAAAATAAAAAAAAATCGTGCGTACAATGAATGATGTAGAATCGGCGGCCTGGATATCTTTCGTAAGCATTGCGAAAAACGTTTTAGGAAATCATAAGTCAGTAAATTACCAGGAGTTAGTGCTGGACCTTCTAAAAAAGGCTTGGATGTAACATGAGTATCAAGGACCACTACTCCTATAGCCATTTAGACAGATTTCCCGAAAATCTTGGATCTTACAGCGAGGAACAAAGAGAGTGGTTCCATCAGGATTTAAAAGTCATGGAAAATAGATACCAAGGTCGATGGGATGAACACATGATAGCTGATTACTGCTGGAGCATCACGCGAGTGTCATAAGAACACTCATGCAAGGAAGTCCCAAAAAAGTTTTTTTTTTTCATGTAGATCAATGTTGTTCAGTTCAGTTCAACAGTTAAAAAATTAGAAGGCTCGAATTATTCATATATGCTATAGCTATATCACAAAAACCACGCGTAGTATAGATAAAATATAAATACAGTTATAATGTAGATACCTAGAAAATGCAAGAACTGCTTTAGTTTTAGCGGCACCAAAACCTGTGTTATTGATAACTAGGTTCTGCACGCGAATTTGTTCGCGAGGAAGACAGAAGATACGCAATATTCTAAAAAAATATATAAACAAAATAAAACTACTAAAATAACAGCCACATTTTTACAAAACTCCTCCGGCTCTAACGCATCGCATCTTCCGTCTGCGGATTTCGCTGTAGCAATCTTTCTGACTATTTGTTTCCGCTCGGTTCCTGAGGATAGTAGCGTGAAGCTAAATACTCTATTACCTTCCTCATGAATTGGGCTATTAATAGCATAAACAATTAATCAAATCCAACTGGTATTTCCAGAGATTAGCGTATTTAAACAAAAAAAGCAAATAAACTCCTCAATTTTATCTATTTACTATACTAATAACAAAACTGAAGATTTATTTGAACGAGCTAAGTCGTAAAATAAATCGGATTTGAAAAATTAATTTTGCATTTGATAATCAAATTCTTGAGGAAGGCTATAGGCTATTTAACATCACGCTAGGATCCTTAGCAGCCGAGCAAAAAGAAGAAAAAGAGTCAGAGTGAACGCTAAGCGAAAAAGAAGTATGTAATAGCGCGGGCGGGCGGTGCGACGGGGTGGGGCGGGGGAACAAGAAATTTCACACCGACGAAGTCGCGGGCAGAAGCTTGTTGTCTTATACATATATAAGTTAGATCAGAAGGCAAATTCTCCTAATTTAAAACGGTCAAAATCTAGTCGCAGTCTCATCTCGGTGACAAACAAATGTCAAAATCTTGTCAAAATGTAGGGAAATTAAATTAGAGAAATTTTTGACAGATTGAGACTGAGATCAGACTGTGAACGTTCTTAAAATTACGAGAATTGCCGAGCTAGCCTTTTCCTAACTATGTTGGGGTCGGCTTCCAGTCTAACCGGATGCAACTGAATACCAGTATTTTACATGGAGCGACTGCCTATCTGACCTCCACAACCCAGTTACTGAGTAATACGATACCCCTTGGTAAGACTGGTTGTCAGACTTTCGGGCTACTGACGACCCGTAACGACTGTCAAAGATCCACGAATGACAGCCGGGACCAACGGCTTAACGTGTTTTCCGAGGCACGGAGGGGTCTTGATATGTGAAGATGGTCACCCATCCACGGACCAACCGCGGCAAGCATAGCTTAACCTGATCGATCGACCCGTGCGGCGGTTATTACTTAGCCACACAGATATTAGTATTGATAAAAATTGGGATAACGACAAGAGAATCATGTTAATGATTTATCTACTGAGATTTATCTGAATGTTTTTGATTGTCGATAAACCTGTCAATGGCGCCGATTCCCTTGTTCACAAACTAAACTAAATTTAAGTTCAGTGCATCTTTTTCTTTCTATTTCATTAAGAAAAGGACAGAAGATAAAATATTAGTTTAGTCCTGTACATTATTATTAATCGGTCCAGCCTCGCGCGGGCCCATTACAATAGAAATATCAGCCAAAAGCTTGATCTCTTTGAAACAAATCAGTGTCCTGTTTTACCAACCGATGTTATGTCCGCGATTGAGTAACCGTCCAAGTTTTGTGTTGTTGATAATTTAAGCAATTTTTCACAGGTTTTGTGTTCATTTAGGTTATTTTATTACTTACATTGTTCATTGTTTTAGTTGATTTTGACTACCATCAAGTACGCCATCTAGTCTCCAATATACGTTTTATTGTCACAATTAAGACCATGAATTAACTGTCGCGATTTCGTCACTGTATGTTATACGTTCCTTAAGATAACACTGTCACTAGTTATTTATAACTTGATTGTTCGATTCGTAACGATTCCGAGCATGCATGAGTACTTTAACATTTTAAAATTTAATTAGAGATCTGAGCCGATGTGAATTGTGACAACTACCTCCAACTCCTCTCCTAAACCTCCGTGCGTTTAATAACGTTCACAGTATCTGTCTCAATCTGTCAAAAATACCTCCAATTTCCCTACATTATTGACAAGTTTTTGACATGGATGTTCGCTGTGATGAGATTGCGACTAGATTTTTAATGTTTTTAACTATGGGAATTGGCCTTCAGATAGGCGGTTCGTCCATGTAAAACTCTCTTTTATTCAGATCCGTTCAGTCATTTAGGCTCCAAAAGGTAAGAGAGGGGCACACAGAGTTACTCGTACTTTCGCGTTATAATATTACTAGCTGCGCCCCGCGGTTTCACCCGCATAAGTCGATTCGATCCCGTGGAAATATCGGGATAAAAAGTATCCTATATGTTAATCCAGGGGGTCAACTACGAAGTGTAAAGTGCGAATGAACGGATCGGACCGACACATGGCCGAACCGAATATTATTGAAAAATGCGAAAAAAATTCGGATCGGCTCAGTTGGGTCGAGACCATAGTCAATATTAGAAAGAGTGTAGGAGTGTAGGACCGGGACCGACCGAACCAAATAGTAACTTCGTAGCAGGAAACGGTCGAACATTCGGCCGATACCACTTCGGAGTAGACCCCCTGGTATCCAGCTGCATTAGGCAACCAAACAGAACCCAATATAGTTGGGAAAAAGCAATGTTGATTTATAGAACATCTCATACTAACAGCAGCCATATCTTTCATTTTGACCATTCAACAACATTCATTGGGTTATTTACGTTGTTGAGCTGACAATATTTGCCGAACATATGAAGCAATGTTCGGCAAAACGTTGCCCCCACACTAGGAATTTCTCCTGTATCGTGGGTGCGTTTACAAACATTTAAACTCACATACACAAACAGCCAGACCCGGAACAACTACTTGTAGGTTATAAAAATATTTCTACCGTGCGGGAATCGAATCCGCGACACGCAGCGCAGCAGTCAATCGCTTAACCACCAGCCGTGCCGATTGAAAGTGTGTTACGGAATTTGGGTGCTGTTAGACTGAAACAACTTCAACATAGGTTGAAAAAGACTAGGCGTATGATAACGGGTTTGTAGAACATTATTATCAAGTTATTTAATATAAGCTTCGTCATAATCATCCCAATTCATGACTGGGTGAAGCAGCATGACTTTTTTTTCCATACTTCTCAATTATAACATAACATGTTGCTTGTAATCATAGCTGGACATTAACTCGTTAATCGTTAATTATCGAAGTTAAGAAATGAACACTAGGACCATGGGGTCCGAGTGCCCACTTGGTTTTCGAGATATCGCCAAGCGGTTAATCGACTCTTTACGTGACCAGTGGGCTGGTCTGTTTCTTGGCCAAAGAATTAGCATCGCCATACAACGTGGCAATGCTGCCAGCCTTTTGGGCACTGTTCCTGTTGACAGCGATGCTGACGAATTTTTTGATGCCCTATGATTATTTTGCTTATTTTTTCTCATGTACAGACGCCAGCAGGTCAAGCTACCCGAAACTGTCAAATTTTCCCAATCAACCTTGAACCTTAATGCTTTAGCGATAAAGTTGAAAATCTATTAAAGAAATTTGACAGATTGTAGTAACTTGATGTGCTGGCGTTCGTACATATCATTATTTTAAATGTTAGCTAATGTAAATGCCTATATTATGTCACAAATAAAATTAGTTAAGAAATTGTTTAACTTTTAAGTTAGCCGAAAAAATATTAACGGTTTACTTAACTTAAGTCCGTTAGATGCCGCTATAGCATACCTGATGCCGTGATTTTTTTAATTGCGCGCCAAAATATAATACGGCTATACGTCAAGTGCGGCAGTCGAAAGACTTTTCTCAACAGGAAAGGGCATTTTAAGAGCAAAACGATCCTCGCTCTCCGACGACAATTTTAATATGCTGATTTTCTTAAAAGAGAACATGCACCTACATAACCTAAATAATAATTAATAACTTTACTGTTGATTTAATTTTCTTTTAACTTAATTTAGAGTTAATAGGTTAAATAAATACTTACAATTATTACTTATTTTATTTACTTGTGTAGCAAAACCCTTCAATTAGTAACCATCTAGGTAAAACTATGTATTTGTTAACTTTATCAAATAACTTTTAACTTACGTTATTTCTTTGTACATTTAACTATCCTGAAACTATTCCTGCCTGCAGCACATATTATTAGTCGATCTAAAAAGGATCCTCTTTTGTTTTACTTACGGACACAGCTGTGGTCATCATGTGCACGGGATTTCAAAATGGTCAGGTATAGGTTTTTGGCGATAGTACCTATGTATACATAATCAGCCTATGATGTTCCCACTGCTGGGACACAGGCCTCCTCTCGGTGAGAGGGACCTATGTATAGTACACCCACATTTCGCCAGTTATTTTCAAGTGGGGTATGGTGTGGTTGTTTAAAATTAAGTTGTTATTAGATATTTTTAGCTCACAACTGCTCTACAATACAAAATGTATGAGGTATTTTTCTTACTGTGAACTAGCCTATTGTATGTTAGAGGTACAGACGCCAGCAGGTCAAGCTACCCGAAACTGTCAAATTTTTCCAATCAACCTTGAACCATAATGCTTTATCAATAAAGTTAAAAATCTATTAAAGAAATTTGACAGATTGTAGTAGCTTGATGTGCTGGCGTCTGTACCTATAGTACGCCCACATACTGCACATAGGAAGCATGCCTATTGCCATCAACCAGCCTTTTTTTTTATTGGGTGGGATATCATTATATGACTTCTCCTGCTATGGGTGGAGCGGGAGGTCGTATCAGGCTTTTACTGACTAAAACCCACCCGTGTTCCTTCAGTTGCCTATGCCAGGGGTTACGGTATCTCTTTCGAATAACCCACAGCCCTGGCAGGCCATCAACCAGCGTTAAATCCAAACTCCAAGCTGCTACCGAGAATTTCTACTGCAGCATAATTTAGCCTAGAATGTTCCCGCAGCGGGGACACAGGATTCCTTTCTGTGAGAGGTAGAATTTCTGACTATCGCAGTATTAACACCTTTCCTAGCCATATCCCCTTTCATACAATACATCTATTGTTTCTTTGGGCTCTCTACTCTTATAGTCACACTTTTCTTACTCAAAACTTAAAAAGATATTATAATTTTTTAATTTTATAAATTACTTTAATTAATACTGTTAGTTATTTATATATCATCACAATACCATCATCATTGGCCTTTCCTTAGCCTTTTTTCAACTATGTTGATTGTTGGGGTCAGCTTCCAATCTAACTGGATGCAGTGGATTACTAGTATTTTACACAAGTTTACCATCAAATTAAACTTGTAACTTAAAGAATTTCGTACTTATAATTTTTTGCTTTTTAAACACTAGAAATAATTAATTAGGAACTTCTTAGATAAATAATCTGAATTAATTTTACATAGTACATGAATTCCTAAAGGTCTTATTAGAAAAAAATAATAGATATTATCTCATGACGGGTTTATGTGGAATGACGATTTATATTACCATTAATTTAGTAATTTACAGTAATTTTGATAAGGTACGTAGAGAAACTACAAATGTAAAGAGAAATCACGGTCCGTGGCATACTTTTCGTATTTGGTCATGTAATTCCTACTTTTTGGACTCGCCAGCGTCAAAATCGGCTTCAAAACTAATTAAAAAAATAATCTAATTGTTTTTACGCACCGTAATAACGATAAAATACGAAAAAACTAAAGTAGCTTAGAACTATTTTTTTTCTAACCTGTACGGCGCATCAGAATATAATCCATTCATCCCTTGGTACATTTTTATCAATGAAAACTCACTGAAAGCACTATTTTACACAATAGAACAGATCACAGTATTAATTAATTCATTAAAACGATTACAACTAAAAATTTCTTCAAATGAGAAGTGATACAGTTTTGTTTTCTTATTTTGACGTAAAGGATTCGCAACGAACTCGTATGACGGATCATACGATCAAGCTTTCTCGCTCTCGCTCATTCATTACGCGCGTGCGAAAGAGACAGCTTAATATGATTGGTCAAAGTTGCCATAATAAGGAAATTGCAAGGAGGTTGCATAAGAAAACTTGTTTATCACAAAGTTAGGGTTGGGAAAGGGTCAACTCGATTCGATAAGATAAATATTATTTGCGTATATTATGTTATTATTGTATTTGTTGCACGTTTATCAAGCATATGTGATTATCTTACTAATTAAAATATTCATGAATATGTTGATTTATAATTAGACACTTGGAGTTATCGTGGAATAAGTGCGAACTTCGTATTACGTTGTTAATTCAGCGGACATTACTTACGTTACGATCAAAGTCCAAAGTAACGTGAGAATTAATAGGTAAAAAAGAATTTGAAATACAAGGTTTTTTTACAAAACTATATCCTTCAGATAAAAATATCCTCTAAGTTTTACTGATATTACAATATTACGCGGTTTCTTCATTTTGATTTTCTTCAAAAAAATGTCCCTAGTTCCAAATTTCTAGGTCAATTCAAGAGTTAAAGATTTAAGCGCGAAAATACAAATTCGTGGTTGCAAATCGTAACAATCACTCACAGAAAATCTCGTGAGGAAAGTTTTGTGTATGAATGTGTATGGCTGTAAGAGTGGGGGATTACCAAAGAAACGATGGATAGAATGTGAGAAAGATGTAAGGGAGTGACTACCGAGATGAGGACTAATGGAGAAGTATGGAAGAACAAGACATGTTGCGGCGGCCCCAAAATAATTAAGATAAAGGGCAGGAGAATGATGACATTATTTTTGGAGTCATGATAGCACAAAAACATGTTCCTCTACTTCAACTTTAAACAAACCACATAATAAACAGTAAATTGAACCTGTATTTTTGTTTTTTAGAGGTATGAGGAACAGGTTGTATATAGTTCACTCATCCTCCATAGAAAAGGGAGGATCCTCCGACCAGACGACTTCACGTTCTTGACAGTTTACTTTTACTGACGAGTTTGTTATTTAATGTCACCCACCAGTCAAAACCACGTGAAAATCATTTAAATTTAGTTTGAGTAGATGTCAAAATTACAATAATTTTAATCAACATACGACCTTTTTTTTTTTTTTTCTTGGTGGGAAATCATCATATGACTTCTCCCGCTCTGCGCGGAGCGGGAGGGCGTGTCAGACTTTTACTAACTAAAACCTACCCGTGTTCCTTCAGTTGCCTACGCCAAGGGCCACGGTATCTCTTTCGAACAGCCCGCGGCCCTGGCAGGCATCGACCCTAGCGGACCCCGTCAGTTCGTGCTGACATCTCTTTGAGGTCCGCATGGAACACAACGCGCCGTCGACCTGGGCCTGGTCCTTGCCGGGCGGCGAGCTGCCCATTGCTCGCCGCCCGCAGGCCCGCGCCTACGGTGGCCGGGAGTCGGCTGGTAACTCCCGAATACAACCTGACCTGACCTGCCGATTGCAGAAAAGGTAAGTAAATTTGAATTTCATGAGCCATTACCTTAGCGCATCCCCCTTCTCTATTTTCAATTACTTTTTAGTAAACTGCTGTTTTGGTAGCTCTCAAACTGACTGGCAATTTCAGTTCAGTCACACATCAATATCAATTGCTCCTTTCATATAAACTACCTACTCGAGTTCAATCAAAGTAATTATTACTAGCAAAGTAATTATTAACAGCAGCAGTCGTTAGTGACTGACCCAGTTGGTTCAATGAACGTACTACATGTCATAGGATCACGCCTGTAATCCCCGAAGGGTTGAACAGAAGACAACCAATATCATCATCTGCCTAGCCTATTCCCAACAATGTCGGGGTCGGCTTCCAGTCTAACCGGATGCAGCTGAATACCATTATTGTACATGGAGCGACTGCCTATTTGACCTCCACAACCCAGTTACTGGGTAATACGATACCCCTTGGTAAGACTAGTTGTCAGACTTTCGGGCTTCTGATAACGACTGCCAAAGATCCACGAATGACAGCCGGAACCAGCGGCTTAACGTGTTTTCCGAGGCACGCAGGGGTATTGATTGTGAGAGGTGTACCAATAGGACTATATTTAACTAGTTACATCTGTCCTATGTAACAGGGGGCGAGCCTATAGCCATCAACTGGGCACAAATCTAGATTCCAAACTGTTACTAAGAAATTCCTAATAGAAAAACCCTTTAACACTTTGCCCGACCAAGGACCTGCCGATCGATTCTATAAAATCTCACCGTGAAAAGTTAGGTGAAGTGAGCTTAAGGTGAGCTGTCAATAGTGTCAATCCCTAGTATTAGTTGGAATGACAGCTCACTCCACGCTCACTTCGTCTAAGTTTTCAGGGTGAGTTGGTTACAGAATCGCACTGCAGGACCCACGCTCAGCAGTCGTGGCTCTCCCCGGTCGATCGCATCGCCTGCCAGCGCTATTACTTCGTTTTCGCTTTGCGTTTTTCTTTTGTGCCCGGCTCCTGAGGGTCCTAGCGTAATGTTAATTCATCAAAAAATTGCCTCACGAATGCAAAAATAATTGTTCAAATTCGACTGGCAGTTCCAGAGATTAAGCGTGCAAACAAACAAACTCTTTAGCTTTATTATATTACTAGCCGCGCCCCGCGGTTTCACCCGCATAAGTTTCGATACCGTGGGAATATCGGGATAAAAAGTATCCTATGTGTTATTCCTGGTTATAAACTATCAGTCTGCCAAATTTCATCCAAATCCGTTTAGTACTTTTTGCGTGAAAAAGTAACAAACGTCTATCCATCCATCCATCTATCCATCCATACATACTTTCACGTTTATAATATTAGTAGAAGTATACATTTTGACAAATGTATAGTTCAAATGACAAAAACTGACGATAGACCCGGGTCTAGTTGTCATTTTTTTTAATTAAGAACCATACTTTACTCGGTATGTAGATAAACTGTCCTAACTGCACAACACTAGTATTTAATTAAATGTTATCAATACTAATTTGTATCATCTCTCCACGTGTCTAACGCAGTTATTGTTTTCAAACAACGCGATACTTGTCATGATTCACAGACTGGCCGCTGGTCAAAAGAAACAAAGCTTGTTAATAAACAAGCGAGTTAAAAATAAATTACACACAATGTCTAAAGTGCATGAAAAAGCAATGTGTGTTTTGGAACGTTTTTTTGGCACTGGTTCACGAAGTAAGAGGATACTTCATTCATACCAATTTATTCTGTAAAAATCGTACCGTGTAAACTTGGACGAAGTGAGCTTCAAGTGAGCTGTCAATAGTGTCAATTTCTAAAATCAGCGGGGTAATTGCGTAAAGTGGCGCATCCCTACTAGGGCCGCACGGCTCCGCGAGGCCGAACCGCGCGGCCGAGCCTCGTGAGTTCTTATAATGGGGACGCGTTGCAAACAATAGCAAAAGTCTCGCCAGGCTTTGAAGCCACGTGGCCCTAGTGGGGGACGCGCCTTAACATATTAGTAGTAGGGTCAGTGGGAATGGCTTTCATTTTGACAGTTCAACAACATTCATTGCGTTATTGACGTTGTTGAGCAGACAATTTTTTCAAACATATGAAGCAATGGATTAGCAATATCCTTCAAAATGATCCTAGTACTATGATGGCGTGTTACGCGAATTATTCTATGTCTCCGGGAGCCTTGAAAAAGGCACTAGATAGATATTCTTGTTGGGTTTAAGTACCTCCGTACAGTTTTTTACAAAAGTTTTGTGTCACTGTCAAGAGTAGTTTACCTAAGGGAGGGCGCCGACGAGCAACTTTTGTCTCCGCAACTAATTTGTCTCTCACATCAAGTCTACGGGTTTGTATGAAAATGCGCGCATGTAGCGACGCCACAGCTGGGAGACTTTTTCTCCGCGGGTTTGGGCGCAACCATAGAAATGTAAAAAACAGGGCTCAACTGTCGCCTGGCTGTTGCAATGCAATTATGCAAGTGCGCGCACGGCCACAAAAAAGTTGCCAGCTAGCCAGTTGCCGCTCAATCAAAAATTGACAAGTGGCGCTGCTGTCGCTCCCGTGTGCGCATCGTCCAAATCTCGGCGAGGAGACAGCGACGGTGACAAAAAGTTGTTGGGTAACTCCGCCCTCTCTTAATTCTTTTTAAAACTGGCGACCTTCAAGAAAATTCTTAAAGGTAACAAGTTAACAATTTAATGATTTGAAAATGGGTATTAATTAGCATACATTAAGCCAGTATTGTCAGAGTACATATTTACGTATGTACCTAAATACTATGAATGGCTATAGCAAATATTAAAAAAAAAAAAATGGGTCAAAGGCGAGTCGGACTCGCGCACCGAGGGTTCCGTACAAAACGGTTTTTTGGATTATACTTGTGCTACATGAAATTGCTTCTTGTTAAACATGGTTGTAGGTCAACGAGAGGTACCCTATAGGTTTTGATTCCCTTGCGAGTGTCAAAATATGCGGCACAAACGGAACATAAGCTTTGAAGTTTAATTTTTCACTGCTTCAAGGGATTGCAGCCCTGAGTATTTGATAATAATTTCAACTTGATAACTCCACCCTTTCCAGAGAAAAATGGTCTTGACAGACGGACAACGAAGTGATCCTATAAGGGCTCCGTTTTTCCTTTTGAGGTACGAAGCCCTAAAAATGAAATTGTATCAAACGAGTAGATTTAATAATCAACTCGTTTTTGAATCGTATGTAGGTACGTAATATCGATTTTCGTGGGCCCCAAATACCTACAGACAGCCTCAAAAAGATGTACAGACAGACGCCAGCACATCAAGCTACTACAATCTGTCAAATTTCTTTAATAGATTTTCAACTTTATCGTTAAAGCATTAAGGTTCAAGGTTGATTGGGAAAATTTGACAGTTTCGGGTAGCTTGACCTGCTGGCGTCTGTACATATTATCGACAAGAATACTTTAGCATAATCAGCCTATAACGGCTTTCCCACTGCTGGAACACTAGCATTAGCGTAGCTAAGGATTCTGTCGTCATCATCTGCCTAGCCTTTTCCCAACTATATTGGGGTTGGCTTACAGTCTAACCAGCGGGGTAATTGCGTAACACACTATCAGTAGCAATGGCTTTCATTTTGACAGTTCAACAACATTCATTGCGTTATTTACGTTGTTGAGCAGACACGTTTTTCGAACATATGAAACAATGGATTAGCAATATCCTTCAAAATGATTCAGAATATGTCACGCAACTAGGGGTGCGTCTGCAGCTGGATATCAGTATTTTACATGGAGCGACTGCCTATCTAACCTCCACAACCCACTTACTGGGTAATACGATACCCCTTGGTAAGGATGGTTGTCAGACTTTCAGGCTTCTGACGACCCGTAACGACTGTCAAAGATCCACGAATGACAGCCGGGACCAACAGCTTAACGTACTTTCCGAGGCACGGAAATCTTGATATGTGAAGATGGTCACCCATCCACGGACCAACCGCGGCAAGCGTAGCTTAACCTGAACGATCGACCCGTGCGGCTGTTATTACTTAGCCACGAGGCCCAGAAGAAGCAGAAGCTAGTCACGTATGATTCGTATGACACGACCTTGTCATCAATACAAGAGACCATGTTACAAGTTAATATTTGCATTCTCAAGTACCTCTCAACCATACGCAAGTTACACAAACGCTTATAAATCACATATCCGCAACAATGTGAGCCAGCGAGGTAATTTCGTAACACACTAACAGTAGCAATGGCTTTCATTTTGACAGTTCAACAACATTCATTGCGTTATTTACGTTTTTGAGCAGACGAAATTTTTCGAAAAGATGGAGCAATGCATTAGCAATATCCTTCAAAATGATTCAGATTCTGATTGATAGTGTGTTACGCAATTAGGGTGCTGTGCCCTAATTCACTATGACCACTCAATGATTCCTTACTTCGAAACCACGTCAATTCCTTAGCCAATCACGCCAACTTCTCATTCATTTCGCGTTCATTGCGTCATAGAGAATATGGCCCCTGGAGAAGAACATAGGCTACTTTTCATCATCCTGGATCTGTAACAGCTAATCGAAAATGAAAACCATGAGGTATTTCTTTAGCTTAAAGCTGTGATTTAAAGGTATATCTGCATAAAGATCTTTTGGCGCGTGGTCAAAATTGGAACTAACCCCGCCATCTTGTTTTTTCAATACAATCTCTGTGACAATTTCACAACTGCACTGACCTATATTATACAATTACAAGTACACTGGACTAAATATCCCTATCGAGTATACGAAATGACAGTTATTTTTTGTACCGATTCAATGCGGCCCGCCCGCTCGAGCGTCTCAGGAACTAAAATTGACACATTGCCGCAAATGACCGTCCGTCGTTTGGTTTTCCTACGTCTCTCATGATTTAGGTCTAAATCGTGGAATAAGACTTTTTTGTGTTTACTACGAGATATTTAGAACATTTTTATGACTGACGGTATGCGCATCTTGTAAGACTCGCTATCAAAATCTTCATTTTGTCATCGATAGACTGTATACCAACAACGCTCCCTGTCAATGTCATTTAGGCGCCAAAACATGTAAAGACGCCAGCAGGTCAAGCTACCCGAAACTGTCAAATTTTCCCAATCAACCTTGAACCTTAATGCTTTAGCGATAAAGTTAAAAATCTATTAAAGAAATTTGACAGATTGTAGTAACTTGATGTGCTGGCGTCTGTCCTTGTAACACAACAAAATATACTAGAAAAAGGCTTGATAAATTATATTTTATTTCTGTAAATCGATTGTAAAAAACACTGTTACACGTCAGAACTACTTAAGCCGAACTAAAGCGGATAATTCATAATTTATTATTTGATGTACTTTTCCACCGAATATAGGTATTTATAGAAGAATACATAAGAAAATCTATTCAAAACAAGCAAACAGCTGATATATAAAAAAACTTGATTCAGGGTCAAATTAAATTAGCTAGCGAAATTCCGCAGATGAGACGTGTGTACACATAAATGTATATGTTTAATCAACCTATAATGTTCCCAAAGCTGGTACACAGCAGTGCGATTCTGTAACCATCTCACCGTGAAAACTTAGGTGAAGTGAGCGTGGAGTGAGCTGTCATTCCAACTAATACTAGGGATTGACACTATTGACAGCTCACTCTAAACTCACTTCACCTAACTTTTCACGGTGAGATTTTTACAGAATCGATCGGCAGGCCTCCTCTCGGTCGGAGGACACGGTGGAGCATACGGTGGAGGTCTGCCCGGCTTGGGCGGAGCACCGCCGCGTCCTCGTGGCGGCGATCGGCGGCGGCGATCTCTCGCGTCCGGCCCTGGTCCAGGCCATGGTACGGAGCGAGAGTGCATGGGAAGCCGTCACCTCCTTCTGCGAAGCAGTAATGCTCGCAAAGGAGGAGGCGGAGCGCGTGAGGGAGAGGCAATCCCTGCGCCCTCACGCCCCTAGTCGCCGCAGGAGACGCCCTGGACGTCGGGAGTCACCAGCCGATTCCCGGCCACCGTAGGCGCGGGCTTGCGGGCGGCGAGCTACGGGCAGCTCACCGCCCGGCAAGGGCCAGGCCCGAGTCGACGGCGCGTTGTGTTCCACGCGCGCCTCAAAGAGATGTCAGCACGAAGTGACGGGGTCCGTTAGGGCCGATGCCTGCCAGGGCTGCGGGTTGTTCGAAAGAGATACCGTGGTCTCTGGCATAGGCAACTGAAGGAACACGGGTGGGTTTTAGTCAGTAAAAGTCTGACACGCCCTCCTGCTCCGCCCAGAGCGGGAGAAGTCACATGATGATTTCCCACCCAGAAAAAAAAAAAAAAAAAAGGCCTCCTCTCGGTGAGAGGGAGTGGGCCGTAATCTACAACGCGGGCCCAGTGCGGGTTGGTAGATGTCACATGTATTCGAATTTTTTTTAGGACTAACCGGTTTCCTGACTATTTTTTTTTTCACAATTTCGAGAGCAGTTGTCTTGAAATAATTTACTCAAAGTAAAGGAATTCACTACCGCCTGACATTAGGAACTGCCAAAGTGTTGCAGTTTTTAAAACAAGAGTAAAAGAACACTATCTGTGCACTTCATCATAGAACTTATGTACAGACGCTACTACAATGTGTCAAATTTCTTTAATAGATTTTCAACTTCATCGATAAAGCATTAAGGTTCAAGGTTAATTGGTAAAATTTGACAGGTTCGGGTAGCTTGACCTGCTGGCGAATGTACATGTATTTATTATTTTGAGTATTTTATATTTATTATCATTCCAGTGATATTTATTTTAGAAGTATATATGTATGTATGTTTATTTGTATGTATTAAAGTAACTATATTCTCATAACTTTTGTTTAGTTTTTATTATGTGAATTGTTTTTGATTTAATGCCCATAATTATTTTTCTGTCTCCTTTACTCTTTCCCACGCTGTCTACATCTCTGTATCTATTGTCCTATCGCAGGTATACTGGAAGAGATTTCTTATGAAATAACCTATGTACCTCTGTACCTATTTTTCTGTTCTGTTTTTTCTTGTCTGTGTACCTATACATAAAAGGTAAAAAATAATAATAAAGCGCCTGTCTGGATTCGAACCTACGACCTACAACTCGTAAGTCGCGGCCGTTACCACTGGGCACCACTGCTCAAAAAGTCGATATCGATACTCATCACGTCTGCAGAATTTCGCTATCTAATTTTATTTGACCCTGTAAATAGTCATCACAAAGTTTTTACATGCATACAAGTCTTAAACCACTATTTGTACAGGCGTCAGCACATCAAGGTACTACAATCTGTCAAATTTCTTGAATAGATTTTCAACTTTATCGATAAAGCATTAGGTTCAAAGTTGATTGGGAAAATTTGACAGTTTCGGGTAGCTTGACCTGCTGACGTCTGTACCATAATTACCAAGGCTCATCATTTTTGCCAGACCTGAACAGTAAAAAGAACTATAAATAAACACATTTGAATAATTTTCAAGAAAATTTGCAAGTCACGGAACAACAAACTGCATGATCTAATTAACAAAGTTCAAATTCCATTGCAACCAAAAACTTATTAGGACGTTTTCGTTACAGATCGTCACTCGAAAATCAACTTAGAATACGTTAAACTAAAGTAGTTAATTGATTGACAGCCTAAAACATATTAGGACCGTTTCGTTACAAATCGTCACTCGAAAATCAACTTAGAATACATTTCGCTAAAGTAGATAACTGATTGACTGGCAATGGAATGATAATTATTGGAGATTATGAACACTGCTATATGTTTTGTATCCGCACATAGTTTTTACCTATTTCAATGTCAATAAAATTTACAAAAAGTTATAGATCGTTTGGTTTTTCATTTGGTATTTCCACACACGACATCATCATCAGCCTGCCTTTTCCCAAATATGTTGGGGTCGGCTTCCAGTCTAACCGGATGCAGCTGAATATCAGTATTTTACATGGAGCGACTCCGCAACCCAGATACTAGGTACTTAATACGATATCCCTTGGTAAGACTGGTTGTCAGACTTTCGGGCTTCTGACGACCCGTAACGACTGTCAAAGATCTACAAATGACAGCCCGGAGCAACGGTTTAACGTGCTTTCCGAGGCAGGGGTCTTGGTATGTACAGATTCGACGGTCACCCATCCACGGACCAACCGCGGCAGCTTAGCCTGATCAATCAACTCGCGCGGCTGTTATTACTTAGCCACACACACTATCAATCTCAATCTGAATCATTTTGAAGGATATTGTTAAATCCATTGCTTTATAATATGTTCGAAAAATTTGTCTGCTCAACAACGTAAATAAACGCAATGAATGTTGGCTTGTGGCCAAATAATAACAGCCGTACAAGCCGATCGATCTTGGCGCATCCGGTTAGACTGGAAACCGACCCCAACAGTTGGGAAAAGGCTCGGCAGATGAATTAGGGTTCCGCGCAAAAAAAAAAAAAAAACTATAAATCCAATCGGTTTTCCGACTCCATGTCGGACGAAGTGTGTGTGTAAATACACGAAAAAAATCAAAATAAGTGTGTGTAAATATATTTTTTTCCAAAAATATGACTGACGCGGATGTAATATGCCTTTTATCGCACTTGCTAATCATAAAGCAAATACGTTGTTTACTTTATAAGAACTCAAGGCTAACTCCGATATCTGAGCAGCGTCTAGTTAGCAAATTATTTAACCCCAGTATTGATATCTATAAGTATTGATGATATCTATAATGGCACCGATTCCCTTGTTCACAAACTAAACTAAATTTAAGTTCAGTGCATCTTTTTCTTTCTATTTCATTTAAGAAAAGGACAGAAGATAAATATTAGTTTAGTCCTGTCAAAGATACTCCATAGACAAGTTAGACGTGATTAAAAAAATGGCTACTAAAAATACGTCAATTTACGTCAGGTGCTGACTAATATATTAAAGCTGAAAAGTATTTTTTTTGTTTTCGAACGCGTTAATCTCTGGATTTACCAGAAGCTATTTTATCGATATTATAAAAACGTACACAACATATCGAAAATATATCATCATTTAAAAATATTTTTTTTTTACTTATTTAAAGAAGTACCTAACTTAATGGAAGATCGTTGGAAAAAAAGCATTACTGCCATTTTGTTATTTTTTTTTTCAAAATGGCGGCCACGAATGAAACCTATGTAAATCGATAGCTGACATCAATGCAAACAGAAAACATACCAAGACCAAACTCCGTCAAGCGTCACGTTTTTTGAGATATTAAAATTAAAAGGCACAGGCCTCCTCTCTGTGAAAGGGAGAGGGCCATAATCCACCACGCGGGCCCAGTGCGGGTTGGTAGTGCTACATGCCTTTGAATTTTTGGTTTTAGAACATGCCAGTTTCACGATGTTTTCCTTCACCGTTTTGAGAGCGGTGGTGATGAAATAATTTACACAAATAAAAGCGCCTGACGGGGTTCGAACCTACGACCTACAACTTGATACACGCGGCATAAGATATACGCAATTTAATATATTGTCGTATTATCGTTTATTGTATATTCGTTATCGTTAGGTTGGCAGTTCAAGAAATCATAGATTAGTTGCACTAGAATTATGTTTACAAAGACCGTTGTACGGTATTTGGATCAATGAAATGGCATAGGTCGTGAATTCGTGATATAATTGGCAGTGGACAATTGGAGCAGTGGTGGCCAGGTGGTAATGGCCGCGACTTACGAGCTGTAGGTCGTAGGCTCGAACCCAGACAGGCGCTTTTATTACCAAAAATTTAGAACCAAAAATTCGAAGACATGTGACATCTACCAACCCACACTGGGCTTGCGTGGTGGATTACGGCCCACTCCCTCTCGAAGAGAGGAGGCCTGTGTCCCAGCAGTGGGGACTAATGATGTTCCCAGTCTGCATCAATCAACTCAGCCTATCACAGTCCACTGTTGGACATAAGCCTCTCCCAGACTGTGCCACAACATCCTGTCCTCCGCCTTCCGCATCCAGTCCGTCCCAGCCCAACATAGTTAGGAAAAGGCTAGGCAGATGATGCTATTACTAGCTAGATAGAGGATCCGGAACCAGCAGACAGACATACAAACATACACACTGACAAAAACAAGTCTTTTTGTTACAAGTACCGTATATAGGTTCATATTATGTATTAGTAAAAAGCTGTTATTTTGACATTATAAACAGACACTTCATTTTTTTTTATTTAGATTTATAGATTACTAGCTGTGCCCCGCGGTTTCACCCGCATAAGTTTCGATCCCGTGGGAATACCGGGATAAAAAGTATCCTATATGTTAATCCTGGTTAGGAACCATTTGTGTGCCAAATTTCATCCAAATCCGTTCAGTAGTTTTTGCGTGAAAGAGTAACAAACATCCATCCATCCATCCAAACTTTCGCATTTATAATATTAGTAGGATTTATATGTTAGTAAGTATAGATTGTACCGTACGAAGTCGGGGTGGGTCGCTAGTATGTTATCATTTTAAATTGCTAGAGCGACAAATATTGTACCGTACGAAGTCGGGGTGGGTCGCTAGTATGTTATCATTTTAAATTGCTAGAGCGACAAATAATCGCTTAGGCATCAAAACAACACGTATAGGAAAACAACGATTTATAATTATTAACGCTATAAAATAATCATGACAATTATAAGAAAAATTATTGACGGATACTATAGTATTTTGTGGTATTTCCTTGAATTTTGTTGTTAATTTTTTATTATATTTGTCGCATCATTGACTATTTATTGGTTTAGACGCTCAATTGATTTTTGCAATACCGGTGAACGCAGTGACGTCACATGTCACGTGAACGGAATCGGTTGGAGGGTTGTCCATTTTAAAGTTATAAAAGCGCGAGTCGCAAGAGAACTTGGCTCAGAACGATACTTCAGATCGGACCTCCAATCGGGATCGTTGGTTCACAGCTACCTTATTAATATGGTCTCTAACTATTATAACCGTTATTATTTAAACTGTGCTGTGCTATTATTCAAATAAACCTTTGTGCAAGAATTTGGTATTGTTACTGTGTTACTTGAGACCTACGCCATGGAATCTCTACCTCAAGACCATACTGATGATGGGCGAGCTGCGCAGACCTCTCAGCCGTCGACATATTTAACTAGCTTCTGGCCGCGACTTCGTCCGCGTGGAATTTCTTGTTCCCCCGACACCCCCCGTCGCGTCGCATCGCATCGCCTGACCGCGCTATTGCTTCGTTTTCGCTTCGCGTTCTTTCCGACTTTTTCTCCTTTTTGCTCGGCTCCTAATAGTTCTGGCGTGATTTTAAATAGCCTATAGCCTTCCTTAATAATTGGGCTATCAAATGTAAAAAGATTTTTTAAATCTGACTGGTAGTTTCAGAGATTAGCGCGTTCAAACGAACAAATTCTACAGCTTTATTATTAGTATAGAACTATTATTGGACTTGTGGTGGGCTCGTAACGTTAAGCTACGATACCCGCGGTTAGACCGTAGATGGGTAACCATCTTTACATACCGAGACGCGTTTTCCGAGGCACGGAGGGGCCGTGCCTCAGAAAGCACGTTAAGCCGTTGGTCCCGGCTGTCATTCGTGGATCTTTGACGGGTCGTAAGAAGCCCGAAACTCTGACAACCAGTCTTACCAAGGGTTATCGTATTATCCAGTAACTGGGTTGTAGAGGTCAGATAGGCAGTCGCTCCATGTAAAATACTGGTATTCAGCTGCATCCTGTTAGACTGGAAGCCGACCACAACATAGTTGGGAAAAGGCTAGGCAGATGATGAGCTATTTATTGGATTTATTTTTGCAAAGATCATTTTTGCTGAACGTTTATTATTAAAAAAAATATTCAAGACTAAAATAGCTCTGCCCGTAAAAAAAAAATATGTAGTGTTAAATATTGTACGGTGGAACAGTGGTATGGAACCCCTCGTGTGTGAGTCCGACTCATCATACCTTTATCTTTAGTCAAAAGAACCCTAGTACACCCCTACCCTATCCTACAACAACCCTACAACCCTACCCTAGAATACTAGGAAGAACGAAAACAGTTCCTACGTACACCTACATTTCGCTAAATTGTCAACAGATTACTCATTAGCTCGCCTGACCTCGTCAAACAAAGTTATCTAGATAAACTAGTCTTGAAATCTGGAAGCTTGCCTCCTAATATACAAGGCTTCTGGCCAAATGAAGATGTACTATTTTATTTATACACATGTCGCAGATGGATTGTATAATCCGCTGTTTTACAAAACCGCTAGTAGTTTTACAAAACAGCTCCGTTATGTGAAACGACTGAACAACGTTCAGCGGTTTTCCATAATTACTGAACTTGAACACCCAGAATTGTATAAACGTTTTGCATTCAGACTAAATTATTTTTATTTACTTAATCATGATAATATTTACATTATATGTATAAGCTAACATTTAAAATAATAATATGTACCTACATGTGGAAAAAATAAGATGATGATGATGTGGAAAAAATAAGCAAAAGAATCATAGGGCATCAAAAATTCGTCCGCATCGCTGTCAACAGGAACAGTGCCCAAAAGGCTGGCAGCATTGCCACGTTGTATGGCGATGCTAATTCTTTCTTTTTTCTCAAGAAACAGGCCAGCCCTCTGGTCACATGAAGAGTCGTCTCGTCGTTTTGCATTCATCAACGCAGCGGATTAACGATTAGCGGTTTTGTAAAACAGCGTGATGTGAAATGAGAATTTTATCATTTTTTTCGCTAGTGGCGTAGCAACAATAATGGCGTCCGAAACAGAAATAAATAAAACGAGTAATACGAGTAAAAATGACCATAACACAAGTGAAAAAATAAGTTAAGGACAATATTAATTAAAAGTTATCAGAATTTTATGAAAGACGCTCGTTGTGACTGCAGAAAAGCCATTCTGCATTACGTCTAAACGTCGGTAGCAGTTTTTTAAAACGTAGCGCAATGACAATCCAGGTGAACGTTGTTCAGTTGTTTTACATAACGGAGCTGCAGTGCGATTCTGTAAGCATCTCCCCGTGAAAACTTAGGTGAAGTGACCGTGGAGTGAGCTGTCATTCCAAATAATGCTAGGGATTGACACTACTGACAGCTCACATCAAGCTCACTTCACTTGAGTTTACACGGTGAGATTTTTACAGAATCGACCGGCTGTTTTGTAAAACAGCTAGCGGTTTTGTGAAACAGCGGATTCTACAATCCATCTACGACACATACACATCTGCAGCTGCATTGTATGTGCATTACACAAAAGTTGCTTATTGTGGGTTGAGTCCTTTCTGCTTAACTACGTCCAATTATGTTCGAAAAATTTGTCCGCGTAACAACGTAAATAACGCAATAACTGTCGCTGAACTGTCAAAATGAAAGCCATTGCTACTGTTAGTGTGTTACGCAATTACCC
Source organism: Apamea monoglypha (assembly GCA_911387795.2). Taxonomy (NCBI): domain Eukaryota; kingdom Metazoa; phylum Arthropoda; class Insecta; order Lepidoptera; family Noctuidae; genus Apamea; species Apamea monoglypha. Next base: position 7,748,386 of record OU426942.1, read on the forward strand.
CGCAGATTGATTGAGTCAAGTAAACAATTGTCATGGACGTCAACTCGTCAAGTACAGATGCCAGCACATCAAGCTACCCGAAACTGTCAAATTTTCCCAATCGACCTTGAACGTAATGCTTTAACGATAAAGTTGAAAATCTATTAAAGTTGAACATCGGGCGTTTTTTACCCGATTTTTTAAAAGTCGCGAACATAAACCAAAACATTTTTAAATGATAGTGTTTGCAATCATATTTAATATTGTGTAGTTATTTTGATTCACAATAATGGGAAAATGGAAATAATTAGTAAAATGAAAAACATATTTTATGTTGACTATTTTTCCTAATTACTAAACGACCGCTCAGTAAGTTAAAATATCACTCCGTGGTATTTTTGTAAACCCAATCAGACTAAATCCGTCAAGTTGATGTGCATGTTTCGTTCTCACTCTCGCCCATAGTCCTAAAACTGGTTTATGTTGCGCTCGCGCAGGTAGCTAGCTTATCTTACTACATCGCAGTCCTTTGTCATCCGTCGTAGCGATCTGTGTTTTACTGTGTTCCCATTGTGGTCTGAGTCAACTAATTACCTACTGCTTGTTTACTGGATTTCGTTTGCTTTCGAGTTCGATTTTGTTGTGAAATGGAACGACAAAATAGTTGTGTGTCGTGTGAGCGATCTGTTCTACGTCGTAGAAGACACCGTCTTACTCAAATGTTTTTCGAAAGATATCGTGACTATGCAGTACTATTATTACAAGAAATAATGCCACGGGAGGTGAGTTAATTATATTATAGAACATTAATTATATGTAAATACTAGAGTTTGTTCAACTTTTGCGCAGCAACAGAGCTTCTATTTATTCTCCTAGATATAGTTTTATATCGTTTTATATAGTTGACGTCATCATAGGACTCCTTTTCAACCATTGAAACTGTTCGTTTCCTTGGTCATAGTGTATTACGTTGTGACATTTATTATTATGATTATCAATAAATAACAGTAAAATAAACTTGTTACAGATTGTTTTTGATGGTACACTATCAATATGCAATCCTTGCTGGCTGAGATTTTATCGCGCATTGCAAGCCCGGCCAGTAGATGATCCATTACCCCAGCAAGTTCAAGAACCATTACATCAGCAAGTACAAGAAGAACCATTACCCCAGCAAGTACAAGAAGAGGAAGTCCAAGAAATAGTAGTTAACGTTCAACAACAACAAAACATTGGCATTATGACTATTCCTGGATATTTGCGTGTATCTAATACTGCTCGACGCTGTGTTTTTCAAAACTGCAGAAATGTACCAGCAAATGCTGTGCCAAAATATGTTAGGTTACATTTATTTCGTATGAATAAGCTATTCATACCAAAACTTGCTCGAGTTTGCCAACCCCATATGGTAAGCAATGAATGGGAAGATCTACTTAATGTGCAAATACCTCTACATGAACACTTTAACAGTGCTCATGTTCTCGATATTATCGAGCTGTATGAATGGAAATTGGAACGAGGAACTCAGTTGGACTTCGAAAATATTGAGGAGATAGATGACAATGAACTACATTTTTATACAGGTATGGATAAAATTCAATTTAATAGAATTTTGAATCAAACATCTCTTCGTGACAGAACCAACAGTTCTGCTACTGTTTTAGGACTGTATTTAGTTAAAATAAGAACGGGTGAACCAGACGAACGTGTAGCTTCTATGTTCAATATGTCGAGAAGAACATTGGAGCGAAAATTAAAAATAGCTCGAGAATGTTTATCTGAAGAGTTTGTTCCCCGACATCTGGGTCTGGATCACATGACGAGAGAAGATGTAGTAGCTCGCAACTTAACCATCCCGAGTCATATTTTTGGAGGTAACCAGAATGAACCTGCAGCCATTCTTGTGTGTGATGGAACATATATATACGTGCAAAAAAGCTCCAACTTCCTTTTTCAGAGGAAAACATATAGTCTGCACAAATTCCGCAACCTAGTAAAACCCTTTTTAATTGTATGCACAGACGGCTATATTGTAGATGTATTAGGCCCGTACCCAGCCATTACTACGGATGCCGAAATAATGAGTCACATGATGCAGGACGCCGCTTGGCATTGGTTTCTGAACGCGAACGACATTTTTATATTGGACCGCGGCTTTAGAGACTCTATTCCTGCCATTGAAGAGCATGGATATGATGCGCATATGCCACCAACAAGAGCAAGAGGAGAGCAGTTAAGCACAGTAGATGCAAATAAATCACGGCTAATAACTATGTGTCGTTGGGTGGTTGAAACGATTAATGGTCGCTTTAAAAAGGACTTCAAGATATTCCGCCATGTTTATTTTAATGTAGCGTTGACAAATATCATGACCGATTTTAAAATAACTGCAGCACTCATCAATGCCACTCATCGACCATATAGAGATAACGCTCATGCCGCACAGTTTATAAATATAATAAATGAGAACATAAATAGAGAAAACGAATTGGCTGATTACGTGATTCGAAACAATTTAAACAGACAAAGAGTCGCATTCATGCCGCTAGATGCAAACAATCCCGAATTAAGAGATTTCCCACAATTGACTTACGACGAGCTACTTTTATTTACCTTGGGAATATACCATTTGAAACTGGCCAAATCTTATTGCCACGAACACATGCGGCCAAACGGAGTGTATATAATGGAATTATACCATCGCAGAGAGTTGGTCGAAAATAAAATATTAATACGAGGCAGAATACAGTCCCGTCACATAAGAGCAAAACGCTATTATACATATCTACTAATAAATCCGGCATTGCAGGGAAGACAAAGCCTCGAGGGCTATTACTGTTCCTGTATACACGGCCGCCGCACTGTTGGGAGTTGCGCGCACATCGCCAGTGTGGTATACTTTTTATCTTGGGCTGTATATCAAGACGAATTTCACACACCTGCGGCGTTTTTAGACGAAACTATTTTAGATTTAGATGCAGCAGAATAAAAGTTAACAGAAAAATATGTTGTTTTAATTATTTTTGATTCCCTTTTTCCTCTTCAATTATTTCCCAAAAACATTTATAAATATTTTTTAAATGTCCATTTTCTCCTTATTGCCACGACCCACAGATATGGGAACTATACCATTGTAAACTAGATTTAATTGCCTATCCACCGTACCTAATTTTATTTTTGTTCGCCGTAGGTAAGTGTCCCATACAAAAATGCCCGATGTTCTTTGACAGATTGTAGTAACTTGATGTGCTGGCGTCTCTACCAAAAGTATCTGATAAAAGTGTAAACAAACCCTTTTCGTGTTAAATTCTTATGCAATCACGAACTAAAGAGAATTAGTAACAAATTCATCTGTATTTAGTAGGTATCAATTGTTTGACACCTAAATAAAAGCGCACTGTTGGATTTTTAGCGCTTAGCTCAGTGCCGAGAGTTTAAAATCCAACAATGCAATAATATTTAGGCGTTCATACGTGTTTCCTAGTGTTAGTGAAAAGCAGTAGATTATTGAGTTTCTATTCTCATTATTATCTGCCTAGCCTTTTCCCGAGGAGAGGTCTCGGTATGTAAAGATGGTCACCCATCCACAGACCAACCGCGGCAAGCGTAGCTTAACCTGATCGATCGACCTGTGCGGCTGTCATTATTTAGCCACGGACCCCGCCTGAGTTTCTATTCTCATCAATATTTATTCTCGTTTCTATTCTCATCAATATTTATTCTCAACAGACCATTAATAGCGTAAGCAATGGCGCCAATTCCCTTGTTCACAAACTAAAGTTCAGTGCATCTTAGTCAGCGCCTGACGTAAATTGACGTATTTTTAGTATCCATGTTTTTAATCACACCTAAACTGTCTATGAAGTATCTTAATTTGACAGGACTAAACTAATATTTTATCTTCTGTCCTTTTCTTAATGAAATAGAAAGAAAAAGATGCACTGAACTAAATTTAGTTTAGTTTTTGAAAAAGGGAATCGGCGCTAATGTCTCCAAATTACTTTTTCACAGATTAAAACAACGTCCTTGGGTTAAATATATATTTAGTGACGTCCATTTAAAGATAAGAACCAGTTTCGAATGTTTTTGGTGAGACAGAAGACAAAAGCAGGTCCCTACCTATATTCAAATTTTATGTTTCAAATTGACGTTATTTCAAGTTAAACAAATATCAACTTTATTTTACTGGAAATTAAGTTGATTTCAGAGTGACTAGCACAATTGAAAAAGTTATAAAAATGTTTGAAGTTGTAGTGTAAATTGAACTTTATTATGTAGGAATTAAAGTTATTTTTCCAATAACTCATATTTGTTTACATGTTTGGCAAGATAATCGTGAACGTAGTAATACATGACAAGATAAACATATAATAAGAGAACTATACAACTCTGGCGACCCCGTCTAGGAATCATGTATTCCTAGACGGGGTCGTCAGAACTCGATGTCATGTTACGTTCCTACATGTTTCAAGTCTTAAGCATACGCGAACCATCACCAAAAAACTTACTGCAAAGTCCCACAGTTCGGTGTCCTCAAAAGCCGTCCATCCTGCTGCCTCTGCTCCGCATCGTGTCTTCTCTCATCAGGGTCCAGGCTCAGCGTCATTTGGAACTGCTGCGTCAGGTTTGGAATAACCTCAGTGGCATCCTCATCGTCAAAGGACCGAGGTTCTGAGCTTTCACCCAGCACAAACCGTTTAGAAGTCCTCCTTTTCATGTTCATGGTGAAGAATTTGTTCAGGAATTCAAAAACTGATCCGAAAATGTTCATTCATACAGTCACCATTTGTTCAGAACATGTTTAGAACATTGTTTTTAGCACTTTTACTTGTTTTATTTTGTTGGCACTTGTTTTTAGTTTGTTTATTTTTTTGAGTTTGGTTGGTTGTTTAGTGGATGCTACATTTTAATTAATTAGGATTAAACTAGTGACGATCCCCTGCTTTGCGCAGTTTTCTCGCGATCTCCAAAATCCGTTGCGAAGTTTTGAAGAACAGCGCGGTCAAAAAAGCGACTTTAATTTATAATATTATGTATAGAAAATAATGAGAAATTATATTGTACGTACGTAGATTTGTTTATATTAGGTATATTTTAATATTCTAAGAATATGCAGTGAATAAACGTGTTGATCAATGCACGAACTTTATCTTAATGCCTTTGCCCTGCAGTGAGACTGTGATACCAGCTGATTAAAAAAAGATTAACGATAGGTAGCTGACCGTAACCCACTAATCTGCCTAGCATTTTCCCAACTAAGTTGGGGTCAGCTTCCAGTCTAACCGGAATCAGCTGAATACCAGAATTTTACATGGAGCGATTGCCTATCTGACCTCCACAACCCAGCTACTGGGTAATACGAAACGGCTTGGTAAGACTGGTTGTCAGACTTTCGGGTTTCTGACGAGCCGTATAGCGACTGTCAAAGGTCCACGAATGACAGCCGGGACCACCGGCGTAACGTGCTTTTCGAGGCTTTTAGTGATTGGGCCTCTGCTGCTGCTATAATTTCTATCACTTGAAATCATTAACTTCTGATCAAGCCCTTCATATTTTTTTTTCTTTTTTCTTTCTACAAACAGCCAGACCCGGAACAACTACTTGTAGGTTATACAAATATTTGTGCCGTGCGGGAATCGAACCCGCGACACCCACTGCGCTAACCGTGCTGTCAAATGTAAGAAACTATTCTCATATGTTCAAAATAGTCTGCGCTGAGTGGCTAAATCTAAATTAACACGGAGTTGGATGCTAATTTTTAACGAGCAGAGGTAAAACAATATTAAAACAACGTTGTAAACAGAAACATACCTAACAAACAGGTTTTGATACTTGAATAATGTGAGAATCGAGGTCGTTACATAAAAAGTTTTAATGCAACTTTGTGGTCGCATAATCAGCAGAAAATTTTTCTACTGCTGGGACACAGGCCTCTCTGTGAGAGGGAGGGTACGAGTGCGCCGTAATCCACCACGCGACGGACCCGGGTTGGTAGATGTCACATGTCTTCGAATTTTTGTTTCTAGGACATGCCGGTTTCCTCACGATGTTCTCCTTCACCGTTTTGAGAGCAGTGGTTATGACATTAAATACGCAAAGTAAAGTGCCTGTCTGGGTTCGAACTCACGACGAGGGTATTGCTAATCCATTGCTTCATATGTTCGAACAATTTATTTATTTAATTATTTATTTATGCACTCCAAACATACAAATATCCTTACAGGCTAAACCCAATGCGATATTGTAGTACACAAAATTAATTATTTCCTTGTACCATAACAAATTATATAGGTAACTATTCTTTCAAATTCACCCAAAGCGCAACAGAATATGTCAACGTCATCAGCAATGAGGTAGAGATAGATAGAGCGCGCCCGTCAGCGGCGCCTCACGCAGCAAGTTAGTTCGTGCGCGCGGTACCTCCAGCAACTGCGGCCGACGAAGACGACCCACATACCCGTCTGGCACGACTAGCTCCACTCTTCGCAATATATCAGCATTGTGTATCTTCCCACTAATTATCTTAAAGATATAAGTAACTAGTGTGAGTTGCCTCCTAACCCTATGTTCGTTGTATCCGACCATACCTAAGATATTTGTCTGTTCAACAACGTAATATCTAACAGAATACCACTCCGACTCGAAATTATTTAAAAATGTCATGGTATTAAATATAAGAATACTAAAAATAATAAAACAATATCAAAACCTCTCATCTAAAACCGCATTCTTAAATGATAAATGATAAAAATTAATAATGATTAAAAAATAATTTTCTTTGACCACTAAGGGCATTAAAACTTTTTATGTAACAACCTACATATTTGGTGTTTTTTTTTGTTGTTTATACAGTTATATTTCTATATTGTAATTCTCCGTGACCCTAATTTGCGTAACACCCTGTTAATATGAATAATTTTGAAGGATATTGCTGAACCATTGCGTCATATATTCGAAAAAATTGTCTGCTCAACAACGTAAATAACGCAATGAATGTTGTTGAACTGTCAAAATGTAAGCCATTGCTACTGACATTTCGCAATTACCCCGCGAGTCCCTCAATCAATCTGCCTAACCTTTTCCCAACTATGTATGTTGGAGTCAGCATCCAGTAGACCCTGTCTAAGCGGATGCAGCTAAACACCAGTATTTTACATGGAGCGACTGCCTATCTGACCTCCACAATCCAGTGACTAAGTAATATGATACCCCTTGGTAAGACTAGTTGTCAGACTACTAACGACAATCGAAGATCCACGAATGACAGCCGGGACCAACGGCTTAACGTGCTTTCCGAGGCACGGAGGGGTCTTGGTATGTAAAAATGGACACCCATCCACGGATCAACCGCGACAAGCGTAGCTTAACCTGATCGATCGAACCGTGCGGCAGTTATTTCTTAACCACAAGCTCATGTAAACTAAAAATACGGTACCTATGTAAATCTAAAAAGGATATGTAGCGCAACGTTGCATTATAACCGTAGAAATACATATAAAATGACATTTCCAAATAAAAATAAAAAATAGGAGAGAATAGAAATCGTTAGATAGATGGGCGCCATTTCTAGTTCCACCCACTACCTTAGTCTATACAGGCTGACTTGTTTTGACAATAAATATTGCACATTTCAGATGAGCGGTAGTTAGTTCCCATTAAACAAGTGCGAGTCGGACTCGCCCATGAAGGGTTTCTTATCAGCAAATTGCGGTTTACGATTTATGACGTATTAAAAAAAAAACTACTTACTACATCTCGTTCAAACCAATTTTCGTTGGAAGTTTGCATGGTAATTTACAGACGCCAGCAGGTCAAGCTACCCGAAACTGTCAAATCCCAATAAACCTTGAACCTTAATGGTTTAGCAATAAAGTTGAAAATCTATTAAATAAATTTGACAGATTGTAGTAGCTTGATGTGCTGGCGTCTGTACATCATATATTTTTTTTAGTTTTATTATTCTCTTATTTTAGAAGTTACAGGGACTCCACACACATTTTACCACTTTGGAAGTGTCTCTCGCGCAAATTATTCAGTTTAGAAAAAAATTATATTAGAATCCTCAATATAATTTTTGAAGACCTATCCATAGATAACACACACGTACCTAAGGGTTTGATGAAAAAAAATTTTTGAGTTTCATTTCTAAGTATGGGGAACCCCCAAAATGTATTGTTTTTTTTTTTCTATTTTTGTGTGAAAATCTTAATGCGGTTCACAGAATACATCCCCTTACCAAGTTTCAACAGTATAGTTCTCATAGTTTCGGAAAAAAGTGGTTGTGACATACGGACAGACAGACAGACATGACCTAAAAATACCGTTTGAGGTCGGGGGACCTCCCGACGGACGCAGGAACGAAGTTCAAAATGAAAATCCAAGATGGCGGTTTTAGAAATTAAAAAAAAAAAACGCAGCCGCCATCTTGAATTTTCATTTTGACCACACTATTTGCTTCAGCAACCTCGAAAACCATGAAAACTGTATCTCTTTCTTTCTATTATAACAATATATATTAAAAAGTCGCATGGAGTGGCGCTTTTTCGTTACGTGACAATTTATACCAGTTACTCCTACCATAAAAGCCGTTCTAAACATCGTTCCAAAAACACGATAATTTTGTCAGTAACTTACTCGTACCATCAAGCGGGCCCAAATCTAGACTTCGGGCTGATACTGAGAAATTCCAGGTGGAAAAATTCAATAACACTGCGACCCGAGTCCTCCCATTCATTATTATGTTCCAAAAAATTGTCTGCTCAACAACGTAAATAACGCAATGCATGTTGTTGAACTGTCAAAATGAAAGCCATTCCTATTGATAGCAGCCGCACGGGTCGATCGATCAGGTAAAGCTTCGCTTGCCGCAGTTGGTCCGTGGATGGGTGACCATCTTCACATACCAAGACCCCTCCGTGCCTCGGAAAGCACGTTAAGCCGTTGGTCCCGGCTGTCATTCGTGGACCTTTGACAGTCGTTACGGGTCGTCAGTAGCCCGAAAGTCTGACAACCAGTCTTACCAAGGGGTATCGTATTACCCAGTAACTGGGTTGTGGAGGTCAGATAGGCAGTCGCTCCATGTAAAATACTGGGATTCAGCTACAGCCGGTTAGACTGGAAGCCGACCCCAACATAGTTGGGAAAAGGCTAGGCGGATGATGAGTGTGTTACGCAATGACCCCGCTGGCCTGTCTGAAGAACATCACCAATAAGGTTACTGTATGTCTTTCAAGACAAGACAGACAGAACAACTCAACAAGAACAAGATAAGGCAGTATTTTAAACTAAATAGCCACTCTAATCATTTTGTCTACTTGCTGGAATACAACGAAAATGATTTGAGCAATCAAAATCGTTTTAAAATGTCGTTAAAAACACTTTAGAAGTATATTCTCACTATATCTCATGACCAAGTACTACTTAGTTTGCGAAATATATAAATAATGCGCAGTTTATGATAAAGATCATTGTGAACTGTTGGTATAACTAGAAAATAAACATATTATACTGGGTTAGTTTTCAAAGACCAGTCAAATTTAAGGGTGTGGTATAAATAGACAAAAAAAAATACACTAACATCTTGGTTACTAAGCTTGTCATATTGACGAAGCAAAAAGATTATCACAGTGGTTGATTTTTGCACACATACAATTCATTCGTTTGTTCACATACACCTACTCACGCTTAAGCACCCTCAAACTCACCATCACACTCTCTCACACTCATTCACAACACACATGATCACACATTTATACTCACACTAATTCACATAATAATAGCGTTTTTCTTTTTCTAGTTTTATTATTATTATTATTTTCTTTTAATTCTCGATTTGATTGTTGATGTTTTCTTTAATTTTGATTCTTAGATTTTATTTAGTTTTTTTTGTAATTTGAAGCAAACATATTTTTACTTTGATTGATTCGAACATGTTTTTAAAATAAATGGTAAACCCTCCATATTGGTGCCCAAGATACAGGCTTGCCTAGTTTGGGGCCAATGTAAAATCTCTGTAATCTTTTGAGCAATAAAGTTTTTATTATAGATATTATATTAAAGACCGTCAGACTGAACAATTTTCTCCATGGGACCAACATCGTTTTTGGCAATAAAAATTCAGCCGTCCCATACGGTTATGTCGAGTCCAGTCTTCTATGGGAGAGTTGATAAATTTTTCGCCATTACGATATTGCTAAGACTGGTTGTCAGACTTTCGGGTTTCTGACGAGCCGTAACAACTGTCAAAGATCCACGAATGACAGCCGGGACCAACGGCTTAACGTGCTTTCCGAGGCACGGAGGGGACTTGATATGTGAAGAAGGTCACCCATCCACGGACCAACCGCGGCAAGTGTAGCTTAACCTGATTGATCGATCCGTGCGGCTGTTATTAGTAAGTCACAAGCCCCACAAAAAAACAAAATACCCTAAAATACTTGTATTTACTCATAACATAACATTTACATAATATACAAAATTCTTATTGCTTTTTTCTTTAGTTTCCATTTAATGACGCCTCATTTAACGATGCGCGGATTGTTTAGAAAAAAAAACTAACCTTACGAAACAAACACTAATTCAACAAAACAAAATTGTTAAAAATATAAAAATCGTCATCTTTCTGGGTCACCCCGTACATTATTTAGATTGTTGATGTCATTTAGGTTGATGCTCGATCCTTTTTAAGACTTTAGCGAAACTGCGGGGTAATTGCACTATCAGTGGCAATGGGTTTCATTTTGACAGTTCAACAACATTCATTGCGTTTTTTACGTTGTCGAGCAGACGAATTTTTCGAACATATGAAGCAATAGATTAGCAATATCCTTCAAAATGATTCAAATTGTAATTGAAAGTGTGTTACGGAATCACTCTGAATCATTTTGAAGCAAGTCAAGGCCACAATTTTGTAAAAATACGCCTTTTTTGGTTTGACTATAGTTAACGCCATTTTTGACGTATACGCGTGCGTCAAGTGGTCGTGAAACAACCCGCCCTAAGTGCGGAAACCAAACTTCTACATAGAACTTAGAAGTGAAAAATAACTAACTTCGTAAGTCGATGACAAAAAAACGTAAGTATTATCGTTTTTTTATCATCGACTTACGAAGTTAGTCGAACCGTCACGGAATTCAAAGTTATTTTTCAATTTGAAGTATTATTTTGGAAGTAATTTGTTTTTTTTTTTCTTAGTTTTTGTCGCTAACTAAGAAAAATTCTGACCTCACACCAGAGGGGCAATACTCGTAATTTAAAACGTTCAAAATCTAGTCGCAGTCTCATCTCGGCGACAAACAAATGTCAAAAACTTGTCAAAATGTAGGGAAATTAGAGGTATTTTTGACAGATTGAGACTGAGATCAGACTGTGAACGTTCTTAAAATTACGAGAATTGACTCTCTGGTAGGTACTAATGGATACTTATGTTTATTTTAACTAAGTAATGAATTATGTAAAGTGTAAAGTTTAACAACTGTGAAGGTCGAACCATACTGTTTGCTTCCTTAGCTAATACGATGACGTACGTCTGTGCATCTGTATTTGAGGAGGCTCGTGGCTTAGTGGCTAAGTGACTACCGACAGGAAATAGACTACCACACCCATAGAGTGGGCCTTCACCTTCATACACTTAAATAATTCATCACAAGAATAATGTACCCAGGATTTTGTAACATCTTGATTTAAAAGAGTGTCCTTGGAGTTTCTTGCCCGTTCTTCTCCATAGAGATCTACGTTTTGGAATGGGCAACTAGCTTCAACTTTCTGACTAACTGACCGACTATATGACAGTTCAAAGGTGCTTGTAAATGGTTTAATTGAAATAAATGCGTTGACTTTGAGTTTGAGTTCATCATCGCTGCCTAGCCTCTTCCTTAATATGTTGGTGTCGACTTCCAGTCGTTCACAGTCTGATCTCAGTCTCAATCTGTCAAAAATACCTCTAATTTCCCAACATTTTTAACAAGTTTTGACATTTGTTTGTCGGCGAGATGTGATTACGACTACATTTTGAACGTGTTAAATTACCTGCGAGAATTGACATTCAGACTCAAACTCATTTATTTCAATTAAACCATTTACAAGCACTTTTGAATTGTCAAAATTAAATAGTCGGTCAGTTAGTCAGAAAGTTGAAGCTAGTTGCCCATTCCAAAACGTAGATCTCTATGGAGAAGAACGGGCAAGAAACTCCACGGACACTCTTTTAAATCAAGATATTATTACAAAATCCTGGGCACATTATATGTGAGAATAATGTAATAAACAAATGAAGAAACAATTCAAAATATAAAATTAAAAATAAGCCCTGGCAGTATACATTTTTTAATTAATATTCCTAGTTCCCTTCTATCTATGTTATATTATGTATCACAGGAAGTACATAAGGATAATACTGTAAAGTGGGTATTGCATGATAAGTTTACTTAAAATTTTTCCTTCCGTGAAACGCATCGAGAAACAAAATTACTTACTTCGTTTAGAAACGGAACTACTGCTTCAAAATAACGTTATATTAAGGACCGGTAGTTTCAAACGGTTTGTTAACGTAACATATATACGTCAAATTACAACGATTACGTACTCGTTATTATTTGACGTACGGCAAGGCCATAATTTTGTAATTTGAAACAACGCTTTTTTTGGTTTGACGATAGTTAGCGCCCTTTTTGACGTTTACGCGTGCGTCAAGTGGACATGAAACAACCCGCCCTAATACTGTGCTATTAGGCCATTTATACACACACGTTTTTCTTGCTGTGATAATCTATGGCTTTGCTGTAAAAAATTACGGTTCACCGTGTGTAGGTCACGGTCACGGCCATCAGTGTTGTACACTATGGAAGCTTCCAATCAAAATCAATAGTCATTTATTCAAATGAGGCTGTGAATCAGCATTTTTCGAACGTCAAAATTACAAAAGACAGTCCCATAAAACGCCCGCCCTTCACCACTTCCTAGTGCTTTAGCTGGTTTAGAGGTATGAGGAACAGGGTGTAAAGTTCACTCATCCTCCATAGAAAAGGGGGGATCCTCCGACCAGACGGGTGTTGTGTCTGGCGGGCAATTGCCCAACGATTGATGTTGGGAAATTGTATCTATGCTAATTGCGCGGTAAACTCTGCTTGCGAGATGCAGGATTTGCGTGACGTCAGTATGACGCGATGTTCGCATGTGGCGTTGTAGATACCGCTACACTGGGAACAAGAAGTGGCGCAACAAACTCCCCAGCAGCACAGCTGTCTGCTATGTTATATAATATATATGTATATATATATATATAATCAGCCTATAATGTTCCCACTTCTGGGACACAGGCCTCCTCTCTGCGAGAGGGAGTGGGCCGTAATCCACCACACAGGCCCAGTGCGGGTTGGCAGATATCAAATGTCTTCGAATTTTTGGTTCTAGGACATGCCGGTTTCCACACGATGTTTTCCTTCACAGTTTTGAGAGCAGTGTGGTGATTGAACTAATTAGTTAATACACAAATTAAAGCGCATTTCTGGGTTCGAACCTACTAATAAAAATAATTAAATACTTAGAAACAGCTCTTACAATGTGTAACTATACAGGATAGCCACTATCTAATCTTATACTATAATATACAATGTCACAAATAGATTAACGATATAATCTTCAGGTGATATTGCTGATAATACCTTCCTTTTATTTATTTACTTACTTATTAAATACATTTATAAATAGTTTAAAAAAGAAAATATTAAAAAAACCCGGTCAAGTGCGAGTCGGATTTTCTCACCGAGGGTTCCGTACTTTGTAACTAGATATGTAACTACAAATGTACGGTTTTCGGATGTTTTCCTTTACTTTTGCTACATGAGATTGCTTCTTGTCAAATTTCATGATTCTAGGTCAACGGGAACTACCCTATAGGTTTTGATTCCCTTGCGAGTGTCAAAATATGCGGTATAAACGGAACATAAACGCCCGTATCTTTTGATTGCGTTTACTTAGAACTTTGATTTTTTCACTGCTTCAGAGGATTGCAGCCCTGAGTATTTGGTATTAATTTCAACTTGATAACTCCACCCTTTCCTGAGAAAAAAGGTCTTGACTGACGGACAGACAGACAGACGGACAACGAAGTGATCTTATAAGGGTTCCGTTTTCCCTTCTGAGGTACGGAACCCTAAAAATAGTAGTCCGCCGGTGTCAGGAGCAGGGTCCAAGGTACCAGTGGTTAGGTCAGAGACCGGAACCTGCTCACAATGCAAGCCCTGTCAAGGAGTACTGCCTTCTGAATCAGTCCTTTGATCCAACCGCCTACCGAGAGCCTCGAAGATGTTGTTCTTGACCATTAGGCCATTGTCCGATACGATATTACTTATTATTATTGATATGCACTAAGTTTTATTTTTGGTTTTAGCTGATAAATTCACAGAATACGTCTTAGATACCCTCTAGAGCAGTGGTAGCCCAGTTTCAATCATATGAAACAACTAGCAGCGCCCCGCGGTTTTATGCGGATAAGTGTCGATCCCGTGGGAATATCGGGATAAAAAGTATCCTATGTGTTAATCCTGGTTATAAACCATCTATGTGCCAAATTTCATCCATATTCGTTCAGTAGTTTTTGCGTGAAAGAGTAACAAACATCCACCCATCCTCACAAACTTTCGCGTTTATAATATTAGTAGGATGCATTAGGAATTTCCTTCAAAATCCTTCGGATTGTAAAAGAAAGAAATCTAAGGGGGCATTCCACCAAACTTTTATGCCCAGAATATTTTTTTAATTTTTGACAGTTTCTCCATACTAGAACGTGCTAGAACTGTCAGACGTCAATCTTATTCCACGAATAATTGATATCTGACTTTGGTAAAATCAGCCCTATGCAATATGCACCCCATTAATAAATTAGTTACTGGTGGCATAATTGACTGATAATTTAAATGATTCGTCGTTTTTAATGAGCTGATAATTTTCACGTAATTACATCTTTCCTAGATTAGATAATTAGAAGGACCTATTTATCGGACAATAATGACAATCGATCGAGTAGATAGAAATGAAAATCTTTAGGCATAGGTACTATGGAGACTGGAGTTCCTTAACATGTGTAGGTACAGTCACGAGCACTAATATGTCAACACTTGGGAACTTTCAATAGCGATTTTTGCGTGAAATAACGAAAACAACAATGAAATACGAGACATTACAAAAACCCATGGGTTAGAAAATACTATGTTCATAACAACACAAAATTTCATTAAAAAATAAAGGAGAAAATCGCATTTGTTTAAAGCCAAGTGTATACATACTTATGCTCGTGACTGTACATAAAATAAGCCAGTCTAGAATGTGATTGAAGAAATCTATATATTTACTTTATTTTTTTTGTTAAGTAAGTACTTACCTATGTATTTTTGTGGTGCACAGACGCCAGCAGGTCAAGCTACCCGAAACTGTAAAATTTTCCCAATCAATCTTGAACCTTAATGCTTTAGCGATAAAGTTGAAAATATATTAAATAAATTTGACAGATTGTAGTAGCTTGATGTGCTGGCGTCTGTACAATACCTATATTCAACACACAATAAAATACGAAAAATTTCTACAAACTAAATTGGTTTTATACCTACCCTTTTATTTATGAACGTTGCTTCATTAGCGACTGTTTAACCCTACATTTTTGACGTTTAAATGTCACTTAACTTTAAACAACGTTTATAAATAAACCCCTTTGTGTTTATTTTAACCGACTTCAAAAAAGTAGGAGGTTTTCAATCCGACTGTATTTTTTCTTTGTTATGTTTGTTACCTCAGAACTCCGTTATTTATAAGCCGATTTCTTTTTTATTTGTAAGGATATACTTTCAGATTGGTCTCATAGAAATTGCATCAAAAACGGTTCAGTAATTTGGTTTTTAAACCAAAATTACTGGTAAAAATTACAACTTTAAAGTGAAAAATAAAAACTTATTTGCAAAATAAAAAAACCAACCGTCTTCCCAAAAAGACACTACAAAGTGAAAAATAACTTTAATTTCGAAATTCGGTGGCAAACAACGAAAATGCGAACCCAAAGACACCGACTTCCGAAATTAAAGTTATTTTTCACTTTGTAGTGTCTTTTTTGGAAGTCGGTATTTTTTTTTGCATAAAAGTTTTTTTAACAACCCACGTGGTACTTGCGTAACACACTTATCAGTATCAGTAGCAATGGCTTTCATTTTGACAGTTCAACAACATTCATTGCGTTATTTACGTTGTTCAGCGGACAAATTTTTCGAACATAATTATGAATAAATAAATGAAGCAATGGATTAGCAACATCCTTCGAAATGATTCAGATTAATATTGATAGTCAGTTACGCAATTAGGATGCCGATAAACGTCCTGAACACATTTTAATAAGTCATGCAAAAGTCCCATAGAAAAAAAAATATCGTGCCGTTTCACCCCTATTTTCCAGTTATCCGGGCAAGATTTCAAAATTTTCTTCCATATAACCCTAATTCGGACTATTTCGAACATTTTGAAAAAAAAAATGGCCAAATCGGTCCAGCCGTTCTCAAGTGACCGCTTACCAACGAACACCATTTCATTTTTATTTTACGGGTTGAGATAGTTTATTTTATTACACTCAAAATATGGATCAGAATGTTGGGCCACAAAAGGGATAAATGAAAGGCAATTGCATGCAGCTGAGATGAGAATGATAAGAGGGATGTGTGGTGTTACACGAATGGATAGAATAAGAAATGAGTACATAAGAGGAAGTCTGGAAGTGGCACCGATAACTGAAAAGTTGTGTGGAAATCGGTTGTCATGGTATGGGCATGTGTTACGGAGAAATGAGGAAAATGTCGTGAGGAGAGTTTTGAGTATGAATGTCGATGGCTATAAGAGTAGGGAAAGACCAAAGAAACGATGGATGGAATGTGTGAATGATGATATGGTTAGAAAGGGGGTGAGTACTGAGATGACGACTAATAGAGAAGTATGGAAGAAAAAGACATGTTGCGCCGACCACAAATAAATTGGGATAAGGGCAGGAGAATGATGACTCAAAAAGAATATACAACTATTCACTCCTATGAGGAAAAACGTAATATTTACGTTGCAGATAGATAGTGTAATAGATTTTTTTATTAGCCGTTAATGTCCCACTGTTGGGCAAAGGCTCTTCCCACCTCTCTCTGTCCAGAGCTGCCAAGGACCAATCTTTATGAAAGGAGTCCAGCTCATCCCGCAATCTCCGTCTGGGCCTGCCGCGATGTCGTTTGCCATTAAGCGGGACCCACTGGGTCGTATGTTTGGCCCATTGATCGTCTGACATGCGACAGATGTGTCCAGCTCAATTCCATTTAAACGTGTAATAGATACGCGTCAGTTTATAAAGTAAAATTGAGTTACATAAAAACAGTACCAACTTACAATTAAAACATTATTCTGAACTTGGAAGTGTAATTATATTTTACAGAAGTCGATATTAAAGTAGTATTAAATATTTGGTCAATTTTCCAACTACAGATTAAATCCAAATATGTAAAATATACCTCACTACAATTACTAAAACGACCAGTAAGTAGATACTCTAAACTTCGCCTTATGTTTTATAGAAAACAAATGAGCATCCATAAACAAACCAAAAATCCAGAAAAAAAATCCATACGACACGAAACGTCAAATAAAAAAAAAACTCCCTCGTAAATTCACAATCACTGTTCACAGTCACACAAAAAGACAGAGTAAACACAGTGTCGGAAATCACTACGAAAAAACTAACACGAAAAAACACGATGTTATTAATTAGAATAGAATTAGACGTAGTGTCTCGCGCGACGGCCGAGAGGTACTGTATGCTTAGTGTAAGTTTCACAACGTTGTTCGAATGACTTTACCATCGCGTAAATCGAGTTAACGTCAAACGTGTCGAGAACCGAATGCATGCGAGTGTAAGTTACAATCGAAGCTAACCATCCAATACGCGTTTGGTCACCGTGAATTGCGAGCATTATTTTTCTTATGTTGGTGTCACGTAAACGTCCTCGGATAAACCGACCAAATAGAATGACATTTTTATTCAATGTTCCCAATGATAGCGGCTGTCTATCAAATTTGTGTTGGTTATAACGACTTTGTTTGTGTCAACTGTCAAGTTATTGTGATAATTAGGTTAGTGATTTAATATTGGATTCTATTAATTAAAAATGAAGACATGTTCGTCCCAATTATGTTTTGATGGGGACATTTATCGAGTAGTAAGTGGAATTTTAATTATTTAGTGATTAGCGAGCTTATAATCTGTGAACTTTGCAGAAATAAAACAAAGTTTATTTTGGTCTTTATGGAGACCTCAGCAAGCTATCCACAACAAATATCATTGGTGTGCGAGTCGCTACGGGCTTGGCAATAGAAGAAGCTGGGTTGTCACAGGTTTAAACTTCCTAAATAACACCAACCGGTAGTATATAATTAGGTTACTTTATTGTGTCTCATAAATTGTATTCTCTTACAGGAGATTCACATTCAGCCCAATTCCACCTGTTACTTGTGTGTGCCCAACCTCTGAAGTGTTTTTGATGAAACTTGGAAAAGAGTTAGCCTGAAGTATGGTTAATTGTCGTGGCATCAGCTGAAAAACTTTAAGATCTGAAGAACATACATTTTTTATGTTCTATGTATCCAACCTAATTGGAATGAGCCAGGGCCATCAAGAGTCATTGCCCCAGCACAGTCGCCACCTACCATGGCTCCTACTCCTCTTTCTTTTGTGGAGATAAAGTGGAAGGTAAGAAAGAACTTTATAAGTTTGTTTAAAAGGCTCTTTAAGATGACAACTCATAATATAAATAACTTTTATTATTTTTTCTAGAGACGGGGCATGCTCTTCCCAACCAGAACTTCGTCTCATGTCCGTGTAGTTAAGCCAGAGCCTGTTACGTCTGTGCAAACTACTTACTCCTCGTCGTGCAAGAATCCCAAGCAGATTCGTTTTGGAGAAATTTTAAGGAACAGCAACATAAAGATTACATGGACTCGAGGAGAGAGCAGAATAGGATCAGAGAGATGGAGGTGCAGGCTCAGAGGGAGTGGCAAGCTGTAGGCCACAGAGGATTAAATCTTTTAGAGAAAATTGTAGATACATTTTGTAGACTAATTAGATATATTTAATATTAAGCACTACTACTGCCCACCACCTTTTTTGGTATTATTCTTGTAAGTTAGTTTTAAGTTAAAAGTTGATATTTCATAAGAAGTTGTGTGATATATAATGTGTTCCTATTTACTACTTGTTATATTATTATGTAAATAATTTATGGCAATAGTTATCTCAAACCTATAACTAGTTAAGAATTCAAAGAATTGTTATTATATCAAAATAAAGTTCCAAGTTTGTGACACAATCTAAGACTGATTAATGATGAATAAAAGTACTACAACCTTCTTCGTGGTTGGTGTTTCATTACCTCTAATTAAAATTGCAACTTCTCTTACTACGGTCAGATTCACTACTCAATCTTTCTAATTCTAAACAGAAATAATTCATAATTATTTTACATGCATATTATACACTTTCTGACTTGGACACTCACTACACAAAGCCAGCATGGTCACCATGGAGAAACTGCCTATCTTATCAGATAGGCAATTGCTCCATGTAGAATCCTACTGGTTTTCACCTAAATCCAGTTGAGACTGAAAACCGACCCAAATATGGGAACGGAATAGCTGATGATGACTGTAAAGAATATGCAAATTAATAACAATCATAATTGATTATATGATTGTTATTCATTTAAAAAATACTGAAAGTAGGTACCTACTTATTAGATTTGATCTTGATTAGGAAAAAAGTAAACATTTTGTCAAAAGTGTGCTAAAAGAATTTATTCTAGAACATTCTTGACATTGATTTTAAAGTAACGTCTACGTAATTATAATAATATTCATATTGGACTTATTGTAAATCACAAATCTTAATATTAATTTTATTGTACTTAGTTATATAAGAATGACATTTAAATATTTGTACACCATAATATGTTGTGGTAGTGTAGAGAACTTAAAAAATATTAACACTGTAGGTACTATGTAAAACAACATTCATACAAATAAATAAATTCTAATTCTAACAATAATTTCAATTAGACCATTATAAAGGCACCTTTGAACATCAAACTTACAAAGTTCAAGTATATTAAAAATAAAAGTGTTGAAGTCTTCTAACTAATTGTTCCCTTAAAATCCTTCCTCTGATTGTCAGATGTTGAACCTCCTGTTTACATCTCTGTGGGTCTCTGTGGCCCATTGTGTTTTTCTTCATCAAGTTCCAATCCTAGAAAGAAGTGTAATTTAGTATTCAATACACATAAGCTATGGACTGATTTGTAGAATTTGTCACCATACCGAAGATGTTCTCTTCTTCTTCTACAGCATTAAAATCAAGACCAATGTTATGGAGAATGCAGCAGGCTTGAATAATTCTAGGACATTTAATAGGCTTGTAGTGTAGCCCTCTATGTTTGTCTAGACAGCGGCATCGATTCTTCAGCCTCCCAAACATATTTTCTATGATGACTCTGGTTGCCACATGCCTTTGATTGTAACTGGCTTCTAGTGTGTCTGGAGCAGCACCTAAAATCGGAGTCATCAACCATGGCTGTTGTGGATAACCAGTCTCCTAAAATTATAACCATCTTTTAGTTGAATCATTGCCTAAGTTGAATATACAATGCAATTACATTTTATTGTGGCGAGCTTACCCAAAAGCCACACTATTTCTCCATTTTGGTGCAACAACTGCACATAATTTATTGATGTTGCTGTTCTTCTTTAGGAAAGAGTTGTGATTTGCACCTCCAATTGAAATTACCTTATCTTCCAAGGTTACCCGTTGTGTAGACTTTAAACCAGTCAGCTGTTTCAGCTGTATCTCCTCTTAAATCCGGCCTTCGGATGATCTCTTAGGGCATTGCTAGAAGTACGGGCTTTTGCACGAACACTGGACATGTAATTGCGCTCATCTTGTGCCCTAGCGGTCTCAAACATCTTCCAAGTAAAATGTATTAGTAATAATGAGCCCACACAACGAATTAAAATACAATAACTTTGAAAATTCATCACACTCACAAGGCTCTCACTACAAATCCTTCAGTGAAGAATTAACTCATTCGAACGTGAACGCGTTTCTCAAACGAGCTGTCAAAACTGTCAAAATTGCAACTTACACTCGCGATAACACAGAGTCACGTTAATTTACGAGCTCACTATCGAGTGGGATTCGATCGTCACCATCGACAAAGTAAAATAAAAAACTTACACTCGCGTTTTTTAGTTCTCGCGTATGGCACCAGGTGGCGCTAATGCAGCGCCATACAAATCAGAGTTAACTCTAACGCGATGGTGACGTTTAAAAAACTCGCACTAAGCATACTGGAGGCTTTGCCGCGAAAATGATCGACGTCACAAATAAAAATGGCCGGCCCTGACCGATTACGTAATCTGACGTTTATTGCATTTTGATAACTGGTTCTATAATATTTGTTCATTTTACGATACTTTATTCAGTTGCCCGTGAAAGTAAGTTTTTCGTGGGCGATTCGTTTTCTATTTCGTGTGTGAAGCTATAACTGCAGTAGTGTTGTTCTGTAAAAATCATAACTTGAATATTTAGGTGAAGGGAGCCTAAAGTGAACAGCCGATCAATTCTGTAAAAATCTCACCGTATAAACTAGGTGACGTGAGCTGTCAATTCACCTGCAGTGCGATTCTGCAGTGCGATTCTGTAACCATCTCACCGTGAAAACTTAGGTGAAGTGAGCGTGGAGTGAGCTGTCAGTCCAACTAATGCTAGGGATTAACCCCATTGACAGCTCACTTTAGGCTCACTTCACCTAACTTTTCACGGTGAGATTTTTACAGAATCGATCGGCTGATGCGACTGTGATTGCCACTATTGTCAGCTCACATCAAGCTCACTTCACCTAAGTTATCACATAACACGAGCTGTTCTGAAAAAAATTCATAGTGAAAACTTAGGTGAAGTGAGTTGTCATTTTACGTGATGCTAGGGATTGACAGCTCACTTTTTCAATTGTCAGCTTGCTTTAAGCTCACGTCACATATGTTTTTACGGTGACATTTTTACAGAATTCTCTAGCTGTCATCCTTCCTAAACCAGCGCTGGGCTCTGTCTCGCATAAGGTCTTAGCATAATGCTGAGCGATGGCCGTTTTTTGCGGATGTGAGGCATATTATCTCCTAGCTTGTTTTTTTTTGTGTTTGTGTTCTTTCTCTGCGTCATGTTTACCGCAAATAAACGTATTTTCTTCCATTCTTGCCTGACGCTAGGGGGAATCTATGGAATTTGACATTGACAGCTCACTTCATACTGACTTCAGCAAAGTTTCCATGGTGAGATGTGACCGGCTGATGTAAAAAATTGAAGTTTGAGAGGCGGTCTTGCATTGGTAAAGTCAGGGAGAGCAGTTCAGTAGCTCGTAGAGTACAACTATTTACAACTTTTTGTAGAGGTTTACCTACTGAAAATATCTGAAGGCTACTTTGTATATTATATCTTCTACGCTAGTAGGCAACATTAAAGCTGATGATAGGTAAGTATTTATGAAAGAAGACTTCCTCATTACATCATAACTTGTTGAAGAAAGAAATTCCTGGCACAGTCAACCACGTATAACAATTTGACATTGACAGCTTCGTATGTCGTAGCAGTAAGGGCGATTTTTGCGGTTGACTGTCCTTACGCAATAATATAAATAAAATGATCATCAACTTTTTGCTGACTACTAGCCTTCATACAAACAGTAAACGTCAGCAAATAGTTATTGATCTATTAAAAAATGTCAAAAAGAGCACACGTTATCACCTTCGTTAAATCCCATACACAGTTCATCCGTAAAGTCTATGTATATAATAGTCTTAAGTATTTTAAATCGACATCTATTAACACGTTGACTGCAAGACATTAGAAAATCTATTGTTGGCGGTCACCGGTGACCGCGGTGGCATTCAATGTCTTAAGAAGGAATGTCGTTGGCCTACAAAACATAGCATCGCATCACACAGTTCTTCCAATATGGATTAGTTAATTAATTAATATTACTTACTAATTAATTGAGTATTTCGTCGGTTTATAAAAACGCAAGACGACTCCGAACCATTTCTTAATGTCTGCTTCTTTTAAAATAAATTAAAGAATATTGGCCCTAACATAGATCCCTGAGTAACAGGGACCTATTCCAGATAGGATTAGATTCTATTTACGAAGAAAACTCTGCAGAAACATACGTTTGTCGCCAAACATCGATAAAGATGAAAGCCGTATATTCCAGTGCGAATTAGTTACGTAAATAAAAGATACAGGTGATCGATGCTGTCAAAGGGTTTGCTATAATTTCAACTTATAGCACTCTGCACAATTTCTGTAGAAATAAATTTATTGAAGACAATAAGATTACAGCATAGCTATTCACACCCATACGACAAGCTATCGTATCAAAAATGACATTTCGATAACCTGATTTTCCTCGCTCCCGACAGCAAACAGTTGTCGGAAGAATAGCTGTCGTCTATTTGATTATTTCTCAATCGACGGATAATTTTTATTCATGGAAGAACTGTCAAAAATTCAAAATTTCTCAAAATTCCTCGGATTAAATTATCTGGCGTTGGAAAAATCAGCCCTTAAATTTACAAAATTTTCGGGTTTTGGACTTGCGAACAGCGTTTATAGGACTCTTAACATAACATTGATTGATGTTCGATACGGTGCGGAAGCGTATCGAGTCATTGCGAATAGCTATGCTGGTCAAGTTAACGGTAGTCCCAGGTCAAATATAAAAGTGAAATAAAATCTGATGACATTTGAAAACAATCAGTAAAAATCGCAATCAAAACCATTAAAAGTCGATAATGCAATCGAACCGCCTGTTAATTTGAAACAACGCCATCTATCGCATACAACATTAAAACCTTACCTGAGAGTACTCCGTTTCTCCGCTAGAGCAAGCTGCTGCGCCACTGTGAGAGGCCGCGGCCTGTTCGGTCGAGGTACTGGGGCCCCGGGGAAGGAATCCCTTCCCTCATGAGCTGGTCCATCGTCGACAGGCTCTTGTTCGACTTCCTCGCCTATTACGAAGTTTGCTGCTGTGCCCTGGAATTGGAGAAAAGAGGACATTAGTAAGAATCATTTAGGTTTACTAGTGCACCTCTGCCTAACCCTTCTTGGAATACATGTGAAATGATATAAGCTAATTAAGGTATACCATTTCGTGCTTCGTAATAGCAGCAGAAGTCTTTGTGAAGAGGCTTGTCCGCGAGAGTACGGACGCCAGCAGCCAAGCAGCGTATCCGAATTCGCGGGGTAATTGCGTAACACACTAAAGTTGTCAAAAAATAAAAGGCCCGTTTTGACATTGACAGTTCTAGTAGTTAATAAAGATCAAATTCGCAAAACACGTATTCGTTTGTAGGAAACTGACAGGTGTCAAGAACGCATTCTCAAATGTCAAAACGGGCCTTTTATTTTTTGACTACTTTAACAGTAGCAATGGCTTCCTTCCATTTTGACAGTTCAACAACATTCATTGCGTTATAAACGCAGTTGAGCAGGCGAATTTTACAAACCTATGAAGCAATGGGTCAGTGTGGGTCCTTCAAAACTCTCGGTTTGTGATTGAATGTGTATTACGCAATTATGGTGTTGGTTAGGAGAGTAAGGATGCCGCTGTTTTTACAGGCACTTTTCAGCAAACCTTTCAGCTTTGTGTCGTGGATGAGAACGCACTTGTGTTGCGCACCTGTGTTGGTTATAGTTTTTTAAAATACTGAAGTTTTGGGAGTTTCGACTTGAGTCCGGTTAGAGATAATAGGCCCCCTAATGACATAAATGGCGAGACCCTATTGGTAGTAAGGGTACTATATTATTCTGAGAGCAGTACTGGCGATTACGAGTTTTAGGTCGTAGACTCGAACCCAGACAGGCGCTTTACTTTGTGTAAATTATTTCATCACCAGTACTCTCAAAATAGTGAAGGGAACGGAAACGGGCATGTCCTAGAACCAAAAATTCAAAGACTTGTGACATAGTCTATCAACTTCTACTGGGCCTGCGTGGTGGATTAGGATTAACGGCCCACTCCCTCTCACAGAGAGCCTGAGAGGAGGGCCGTGTTCCAGCAGTGGGAACGTTATATATGTTGATTATGATATATTACCATTTAAAGAAAGAAAGAAAAAGTTTTTTTTTTGGTTTTGTTTTGTTTTTTTTTTTTTGTTTTTTTTTAATTATTTATTTTTGCATTTCGCGGCGGAATACAGAATAAGTAAACACTTGAAGTAGATACTTACACTTTCCTTCGCCTCTTCAGAGTCAATTTTCTCAAAGTTATCGCTTTCGCTTGACGAACAACGGGCCTGGTCCTGCTGCTCGGCCATCTTATGCCCTGAAAATTAAAGAAAAAGAACATTTAATATATGACAATCTAGAAATCCAAAAATGGAGAGGAAGTTTCTGCACACACTGTCCACTCGCGAACTCGCGACCAACATCATGTGCCTAGCCTTTTTTGTTGAGGTAGGCTTCCAGTCTATAGTCCGCATGCAGCTAAATACAAGTATTTTACATGGAGCGACTGCCAATCCAGCCATCATTAAACGTCAACGCACATTACGCAATATTTTGCGAACGCCAGTTGCTTTACAACCCGTCCGAATTGATTAGGCACTTCGCGCGTTAACCGGGAAATGGGTTGAGGACTCGAGGTGACCACTTTATTCTATTCGCACGAGCTATATGTGTAGTAGGTACTTAGTAATGTAAACGCCTACTCAAATGTGAATAGCAACAAGTTGCAAGTAATCACTTTAATGTAACATATGTAGGCGTTCGTTGCAAAATCATGGCATTGAAGAACCAGCTGCAGAGGGTAAAAAGCCACACACACCGGCTTTTAAAATGTTTTTTTTTAGAACCTGATCATATAGGTAGGTACGGTGCGTAGTGGTAAATGTGGACGAAGCAAAAGTACAACGCTACAAGGTTCTTGCGGTCCAAATCGGAACTAACACCGTCATTTTGCTTTGTGAACACAATTTCTGTAATCATTTTCAAATGTTTACCAACAACCCTGTCAATGTCTTTAAGGCGGTAAAAGATCCTTGTCGCACTGTGTTATGAAAGGATCGTAGCACGTGGCGTTCTGCAGTTTCAGCCTTCCCACACACATGCGAAAGAGACGTGAATTTACCTAAGAATGGCGCCGTTTCCCTTGTTCACAAACAAAACTAAATTTAAGTTCAATGCATATTTTTCTTTCTATTTCATCAAGAAAAGGACAGAAGATAAATATTAGATTAGTCCTCTCCGCGGTGCTCTGTAAAGAATATTATTTGAGCGTTATGCGGCGTTTATGAGAACAAATTCGACGAAAAAGGCCAGAATAGTGGAAAGCTAATTCTTGGATTTTGCATCACGATAATGTGCCTTCGAACAAGGCCATAATTGTGAACGAATTTTTGACCAAAAACTCAACAAAGACCAACCACCTTATTCACCAGATATAGAAAGAAAGAAAGAAAGAAAATGCATTTATTTGGCACAAACTAAAAGACACACAATACACCAGATACATACATCAGATAAAACAAACAATAAAATAAAAAAATTAAAGATTAAATAAAAAGCGTGAAGTCCGATGTAAGAAATTAGCAGGAAAAGTGTGCCTCACGGCTGCGCCAAAAAGGCCCAGTTCAACAAAAAATGCCAGACAATGAGACAACTATTGCCTGGCGCTGGTTTTCAACTGGCCCTGATGTGTGAGGTGACGGATGTAAATCAGTTTTATACTGCAACGTGACGTGTGAATGCATACTCTGATATGGCTCCAGGTGACTTCTTTCTTTTCCCTAAACTCAAATTACCACTTCGTGGCAAACGTTTTTGTTCGGTAGAATATATAGGAGAATCATCAGTTCAAGGTTGTTTGGGAAAATTTGACAGTTTCCGGTAGCTTGACCTGCTGGCGTCTGTACTATAAGAACAATGGCCATTTTGGACTAAGAATAAACAGAATTTAAGTAAGTAATTTCTATGTTCTGTGCGAAAATGTTGATGCTGTGATTATGCTGAGCGATGGCCGTTTTGCGTGGACGTGACGCATATTTTCCCCCAACTTGTTCTTTGTGTTCTTTTTCTGCGTCATGTCTGCCGCAAGTATACGTATTTTCTTTCGATTTAAATTGTCACATAATCCCAAAAACATTTGGCGTAAACTCCTCCTCTGTCGTCAACACACGTCGACGGTTGCAGTTGCCTCTGTCGTCGACGCGTGTCGGTCGTCTGAATGCACACTTACGTAACATACATAATCAGCCTATAATGTTCCCACTGCTGGGACACAGGCCTCCTCTCTGCGATAGGGAGTGGAGTGTAATCCACCACGCAATGCAACTAATGCACAAAAGACTTACTGCTGGCTAGAAGCTCGCTCTGTCTTACATGATGCCAAGGTGGGTGTGTGTGGGTGTGTAGCACACACCCACCTTTCCAGCCAGCAGTAAGTGTGGATTAGTTGCGTGGTGGCTTACAGCCCAGCCAGCGTGTGGGTGTGTAGCACACACCCACGACTTACTCCCGTAACCTTCGGGGAATGTAGACATGTTCCTTTATTCATAAACGTTGCTCAAAGCTAAGTAGTGATTAGCAACAGTTTAACCATACATTTTTGACCTTTAAACGTCTACTTAACTTCAATAATTTTTTGTAAATAAACCCCATGATGTCTGTCCAAAAGTACCTGATGAAAATCGCAAAGTTTGCAAGCGCTACTGCTGAGCGTGGTCTTGGGTTCGATTTCCGGGTCAGGCAGTGTTATTGGATTTTCCCATTGAAAATTTCTTAGGAACAGCCCGGAGTTTGGAAGTTGGCGGTTTAATACCCCCGTGCCTCGGAAAGCACGTTAAGCCGTTGGTCCTGCGCCTGATCTCTCTCCAGTCGTGTCGGATTGCCGTCCCATCGGAGAATGAGAGTGAGGGACGAGAGAGTAGGTACACCTGTGTCCGCACACATACTGGTACACTGTAATATCTCCCGCGCCGAAGGCTAGTCTCCGCTGATCGGTCGCCATAACCGAAATTCCGTCTGGAGTTTATTTATAATAATAATAATAATAATAATAAAGTTTATTGTGTCCAGAAGTATACATAAACAATTACGGGTTTGGAGTCTTCATTTAAGCAAATAATGCCTGTATTAGAAGACTCCGCTCCTTCACAACAGTAGGTACTTACATAAACACAACAAAAACAGAAACATAGGTGTAGTAAAACAAAATATAAAACAAAATATAATTATGTGAACGCGTGTGAGTGTGCATTTGTGTTGTTGAGTGTAAATGAGTGTTATGGATGTGTGGTTGTATGAGTATGTGTGTGTGAATGTACGTGAAAGTATGGGAGAGTCTACAGTGTGTGTGAGCGGGCCGTATACTTGTATTAGGTTACGTTTTGTAGGAGAGCTTCAGTATTTTCATATGTCAGTGGTTTTATCCAGTCAATCAACATTTCTTTACATATATGATGAGATTTTGCATATATAAAAATTTCTTTATTTATTTTGTTGTACAGTTGAGCAGATCGTTTACTAAGTTGCATAGATCCGAATTTGGTTTTGATTAAAGGTATTTGCACTATATTGTGTTTTCTTCTCTTAGAGTGCATGTCCGAATTATAAGGTAAGGTTTTGTGCTTTTTTAAAACTATTTGAGTAATGTATAGTTTCCTAACTGACAGAACACCACTAAGTTTGTAGAGGTTCTCTGTGGAATATCTCCTTTTTTTAAAATGCATTATTTTGAGCAGGGCACGTTGTGCTCGCTCCAGTTGGATGAATTTAGATTTTGTTGCCCCGCCCCAAACAGGAATGCAGTATATCAATATTGACTGCGCAAGAGAAATATATATTTGAGTGAGCACATTTCTAACAGGTTTACCGCTACTCTGTATAGACCTAGGGAGCACGTGACGCAGAGTCTTAAAAATCCAGTTTAGCTTGCGGACTCTGTTTGCAACTTGCTCAAGATGGGGGTACCAACACAATCTCTGATCTAGCATTACCCCTAAATACTTTGTGCTAGAAACTTTGCCAATACTAGAACAGTTACAACCATCAGCATTAGCACCATCACAAGTGTGTATAATAATTCGAAAATCGCCGGTTGGTTGAGTACGATTGCAGATGCTGAAACTTATAAAGTTTGTTTTGGATGTATTTAATGTGAGAACATTGGCATTGAGCCAATTCGCAACCTGGGACATTCCTACTTCAGCACTTAGCTGCGCATTTTGCCATGTCCTACCATAGAAGATGACAGCTGTGTCATCGGCGTACGACAGGACTTTGGCATTAGGAATTTTCATGTTACACAGGTCGTTTATGTATACCAAGAAGAGCGTTGGACCTAATACACTTCCTTGGGGGACGCCGTATGATACATCTGTGACATCACTTATATGTTGCCCCACTTTGACCCTCTGCTTCCTATTTGAAAGATAGTTCTTAAACAGATCAAGCGCGATATCTCTAATACCTATTTTTTCTAGCTTGTTCACAAGGATAGGCGTAGAGACGGTATCGAATGCCTTTCTAAGGTCTAAAAAGACAGTTAGGCACTTATCACCATTGTCAAGATGATTTACAACTGAAGACGTTAGTGATATGACGGCGTCCTCAGTGGAAATACCTTGACGAAAACCAAACTGTGAGTCGGAGATGATATTGAATTTGTTTAAGTAACTAAGAAGCCTAACATTTATTAATTTTTCAATAATTTTGGATATACTAGTAAGAACAGAAATTGGTCTATAATTATTTATATCGTCTCTACCCCCACTCTTGTGCACAGGGGTAATAATGGCTATTTTTAACGGGGCAGGGAAGATGCCAGTTTTAAAGCAGAGGTTTGCAAGATGGGCTATGATAGGGACGGCTTCCATGCCTATATACTTTAAGAATTTCGTAGAGATGTTGTCCCAGCCAGGGGCACTGTCAGCTTTTAGGTTAATTAATATTCTGTATACTTCTTCGGCATCAGTTTCAAGAAGCACAAAAGAATTGACTATATTAGATGGGTTACTGCTCTGACCGAAGGCATAATTGACGGTTGTAGGTGGGATTTGTTGGGCCAGGTCATGACCAATTTTAGAAAAATAATTGTTGATAAAATTAACTGAATCTGACGGGGTTGGCTGAAGTTTTAACAGTTCTGCATCATAATTATTTGTTTTCTGTGAGAAGGTAATAGCTTTTATGTTTTTCCACATTAATTTATTGTTATTGACTGATTTAGATAGCAGATTCCTTTCATATTGTCTTTTAAGTTTTTTAATCAAATTGTTACAGTAGTTTCTGTAACGTCTGTATGTTATTTTTAGAATTTCATTGGTTTGATCCTGACGAAGTTTATTTTGGAGTTTATTTCGATTTTGTATGCAGCGCAAAATACCATTGGTAATCCACGGTTTTAAAATGCGTTTTTTGCTAGGGATCTTTAATGTGGTTGTATTTAATTTGATGGAGTCAGCTAGAGTTTGTATTAACAGCGTACACAGTGAATTAGGGTCATCACAGAAAAGTAATTCACTCAGGTTCTTTACTTTTAGATAATGTAGGGCCTGTTCAAAATCAACAAATGTCTTAGTTTTATGAACATTTTGTAAACATTTTTGCTTAGATAATACTAGAAGGGTTGTGTAATGGTCAGTTACCGTGGTATTAAGGATAGCAATAGTGGATGAAAACTTTTTCTTATTTACTTTAAGCATGAAGTGGTCCAGGCATGATTTGTCTCTCGTTGGCAACAGATGCCCTGGAAGGAGGCCGTGTAAAGACAACATGTTAAGGTAGTTCATTCTATTTTTAAGTTCATGAGACTGCTCAGTTGGGTTTGGTATAATATTAATGTTTATGTCGCCTGCCACGATAATGTTTTTATTTGGTGTTATGGTCTCCAGATGATTGTTAAGCGAACTGATAAAGCTGTCGGTGTTTGAGCTTGATGGTGATCGGTAGATACAGAGTATGACATTATTCAATATTTCCAAGCTTAGACAGGAGGCCTGAGATAGTGGTATTTCTGTAAACTGATGTTCGAGTGCACTCTTCACATAAACGACCACCCCATCATTTTGGTTTAACTGCCTTGAAGTCATATATGAACTGTAATTGTTAAGTTGAGGAATAGGTTTATTAGAATTTAACCTACATTCTGTAAATATTATAATATCTGATTCGAAGTTAAATGTAGACATTGACAATAAAAAACCATCAAAGTTACAATAAATGCTTCTAATGTTCTGTGATAAAATAGTTAGGTCACTTTTCTTTACAAAAATGTGTTTAGACAGCTCATTACTGTCGCATTCAATGGTGCGCGCAATCTCAAAATTATCTATATCAGTAACTGTTTGAAGCGTATCATTCATTTAGTTGGAATTTTAATAGAATGAATGTCATTACAAGGAGCAAATACCTTAAAGTAAAATAAGGTAATTGTTTTACTCTCAAGATAGTGGGTACACGGAAAAATAATGCAGAATGTATATAGTAACAGACGATAGCTCTTTTTATAATACTAATGTACCATAATACACAACACGATGTGAGGTAAATGTAAATAGTGACTATATGTATTGTAAGTGTAGGTAACAATGTGTATCTGTA
The DNA here is from genome assembly GCA_911387795.2 of Apamea monoglypha. Lineage (NCBI taxonomy): Eukaryota > Metazoa > Arthropoda > Insecta > Lepidoptera > Noctuidae > Apamea > Apamea monoglypha. The sequence goes on from OU426942.1 coordinate 7,780,076, forward strand.
TAGATGAGTTTTGGTTGGCGATGCGTAGTATAAGTCTATGAGAAGTAAGATTGTTTTGGATAAATGATTGTTGAGTAAGTGTATAATGCATATATATGAGTTATGTGTAAGCATATGTGGTATACAAATTCGGCGTGTTAAATAGCATATATTTATAACTATGGTGATTAGCACCGCGCGGAAAGTGTTAAAAGTATACAGTAAAAAGCGGGTGGCTACATAAAAAATACGAGACGAAGCGGTAATGCTGTATACAACATATATAGTATAATACCTGTAGTGGCACAAATACCGGAGGCAACATGTATGTAGTCATTTCTGCAGAGTCAGACTGTGGATCTGGTCTTCACTTTTAATAACAATAGTCGGCGATTGATCGTCCTTTTTCACATACACCCTACCGTAGGCTGTCCAACAGTATTTATAGGCACCTGATTTTACTAAGTCTCGGGCGAGGAAATGTAGGCGAGATCCTTTTGTTGTTAAATGCTCCGTAATAAATATGGGGGTATCTTCCTGCGTTTTAAAGCCAAGATGTTTAGAACATAGTTTAGATTTGTGTTTGATATTAAACGCTTTTCCCATCTTCAATATTTCGTTTTTCAATAGAGTGGAACTCGTTTCAACAATAATAGGTGACTGGTTGTTGTCTCTGTTGGTACCTCGCAGTCTATAGATATCCTTAATGTCATATTTATTAATTTTACAATCAATGCTTTGCGACAGGAATATAGTCAGATCTATAAGATCGTCCTTGGTTTCGTTACTTTTTTTCGGAACGTTTTTTATTACAAAGTTTGATTTTCTACTGCCAATTTGCATGTCCTCAAGCTTGTTCTCCAATGTAACTATGTACTCCTTGTCTTTCTTCGCCTCGTTTTCTAATTGGTGAATTTTTTTCTTGAATTCATCATTTTGTGCGGTAAGAAAAGCTATTGAGTTCTCAATATTGGCATTTGATAGCTGGATTTCCTTCAGAGTAGCGGAGATTTTTGACATCTCATTACCTTGATTAACCGAAAAAAGAGACATCATCTTCCTTATCTCTTCTTTAAATTCTTGCAATTGCCTAGAGAGGCAATCATCCATATCCTCTCTGCACCTCTTGACTCGTTGAAAAACATAATTAGGTGGGGTCTTATTTGTGCTTCCCAATAGGTTTATATCAGTATCTGACAGTGATTTATTTATTTACTAGCTGCGCCCCGCGGTTTCACTCGCATAAGTTTCGATCCCGTGGGAATATTGGGATAAAATATATGTTAATCCTGGTTATAAACCATCTGTGTGCCAAATTTCATCCAAATCCGTCCGTTAGTTTTTGCGTGAAAGACTAACAAACATCCATCCATCCTCACAAACTTTCGCGTTTATAATATTAGTAGGATTTAGGTAAAACTATCCAAAGTCATTCTTGCCTTGTCATCTTACGGCATTCATTCTCACCAGATGCGACGACTTAATATCACTTATTCAAGTAGATACAACTGCTCATAACTGCCTTCTTGACCCACGCATCCCAACATGTGTTATCAAAGACTTATCGTAGCAGATTATTAATTATTATTTGCGTAATAACTAATAACGCTCAAGCTCTGTCTAGAAAAGCTTTTTTAGTTCCTGCTAGACAAAATGACAGATAGAATGGACAAAATGACAGGTTTCTGGGAGTGGGCTGTAACTGTAATTCACCACGCAGGCCCAGTGCGGGTTGGTAGATGTCACATGTCTTCGAATTGCTGGTTCTAGGACATGCCGGTTTCCTCACGATTTTTTCCTTCACCGTTTTGAGAGCAGTGGTGATGAAATAATTTACACAAAGTGGAGCTTGGCTGGGTTCGAACCCACCAGTCTTACCAAGGGGTATCGTATTACCCAGTAACTGGGTTGTGGAGGTCAGATGGGCGGTCGCTCCATGTAAAATACTGGTATTCAGCTGCACCCGGTTATACTGGAAGCCGACCCCAACATAATTGGGAAAAGGCTAGGCGGATTTTGAGTTATGAAAGTTAGTGTGTTATTGGCTAGCGTGTTTGACCGTTGTCCGTCCTATACCTGCAGATCTAACAATAATAATATATATAATATTAGTTGCTAATAACATCACGAAACTATTTAACAACGCATTAGGAATGCGGAGGTGCCGACAATTCCGACCTAAATTCTTTTGTGGTAAGGTATCATAGGAAAAATGCGCAGAAGGCCCAAATTGAAAACTTTTTTTTTTTTTTCTGTTGGGAAATCATCGAATGACCCCTCTCTGGGTGGAGCGGAAGGGAGTGTCAGACTCTTACTGACTAAAACCCACCCATGTTCCTTCCTTCGCCCTTTATGTTCCGGGGTAGCGGTAACCCTTTCGGACAATCCCGCTGATAAATTGAAAACTTCATTAATACTTCATGTTTTAATTTTATTTGATAGGTTCACCAACGACCTATTCACTAGTAAGATTAACATAATAGAAAATAACATAAGCATTGAGTTATGGTGAATCAGTCATTTACAGGCGTGCTGTGTACGCCTGTAAATGACTGATTCACCATAACTTACATAAAAAATAGCTTCTAGGACAGGGGGCAAATCTATTAATTATACTTGGTCATAACAATATGAAGAATACCAGCCTTAGACATAGATAGCCTAACATAATCAGCCTGTAATGTTCCCACTGCTGGGACACAGGCCTCTCTCTGTGAGAGGGACTGGGCCATGCGGGTCCAGTGCGAGTTTGTGGATGTCACATGTCTTCGAATTTTTGGTTCTAGGGTATGGCGGTTTCCTCTCGATGTTTACCTTCGTCGTTTTGAGAGCAGTGGTGATGAAATCTGTACTAATACTAAATCTGAAGTGTTCAGTTTTTTTTTTTTTTGTTACTTTTAACGCGTTAATCTCTGGATCTTCCAGTCCGATTTGAAAAATTCTTTTTGCATTTGATAGCCCAGTTTTTGAGGAAGGCTATAGTATAGACGCCAGCAGGTCAAGCTACCCGAAACTGTCAAATTTTCCCAAACAACCTTGAACCTAATGCTATAGCGATAAAGTTGAAAATCTAATAAAGAAATTTGACAGATAGTTTGATGTGCTGGCGTCTGTACTTAACATCGCGCTAGGACTTTTGACCTAGGAGTCGAGCAAACGTTAAAAAAGGTCAGAAATAACGCTAAGCGAAAACGAAGTAATAGCGCGGGCAGGCGAAGTGAAAGAAAGAAAGAAAGAAAGAAAATACGTTTATTTGCGGCAAACATGACGCATAAAAAAGAACATAAACACAAAAAAAAGTAACAAGTTGGGGATAAGTGAAGTGAAGTCGCGGACAGAAACTAGTGAAATATGCTAGCTAAAAAATATTTAATTTCGTGCCGAGAAAGAGGGAGCTACGCAAAGTGTACCTTCTTTATATTATTCTGTGGCTTTTTGGAGTGCCAGATGGAATCCGTTGATGAAAATCGATGAGATTCCGTTCTGCGGGTAGATGCTATTATCGACGTCCTCTTCGTAATATTAAGCGTATTGCTTGGGAGACCATCCGGATCTCTTCTTAATCGTTTTTTTTTGTAATAGTCTAGCGACGTACTGGCTATAAGAGTAGAAAAAGACCGAAGAAAAGATGGATGTACTGTGTGAATTCGGATTTAAAAAAAATCTTTTTTCATTTGATAGCCCATTTTTTGAGGAAGGCTATAATAGTCTACTTAACATCATGCTAGGACCATTGCGAGTCGCGCAAAAATAAAAAAAAGGTCATATGGTTAGAAAGGGGGTGACTACCGAGATTATGACTAATAGAGAAGTAAAAGACATGTTGCGCTGACCCCAAATAAATTGAGATAAGGGCAGGAGAATGATGATAGTGTCAAATCTTTCAACGAATATACGCACCCTAATCCTTCTGAAAGATATTGCCAATCCATTGCTTCATATGTTCGAAAAATCTGTCTGCTCAACAACGTAAAAAACGCAATGAATGTTGTTGAACTGTCAAAATGAAAGCCATTCCTACTGTTATATAAAGCAATGGATTAGCAATATCTTTCAAAATGATTCCGATTGTGGTTGATGATGTGTTACACAATTAGGGTGTAGGTGTACGGACACTTTGGACACTCATATGGAACATAATTTGGTCAGGAGCACTGCATTCGCACTGGGTGTACTTTTCATTCTCTGAGCGATGGCCGTTTTCCGTGGATGTGCCGCATATTTTACTTGTTCTTTTTCTACCGTTGCTCCCGGCTGTCATTCGTGGTTCATTGACAGTAGTTACGATGGGTAGTCACAAGCCCGGAAGTCTGACAACCAGTCTCACCAAGGGTATTCGTATTACCCAGTAACTGGGTTGTGGCGGTCGCTCCATGAAAAATACTAGTACTCAGCTGCATCCGGTTAGACTGGAAGCCGACCCCAACTATGTTGGGAAAAGGCTAAGCAGATGATGATGTTCTTTCTCTGCGCCATCATAATTCCTCTCCTGCCCTTATCCCAATTTATTTGTGGTCAGCACAACATGTCCTTTTCTTCCACACTTCTCTATTAGCCGCCATCTCGACAGCCACCCCCTTTGTAACCATGTTTATCGCAAATAAAAGTATTTTCTTCCCTTTGTCTTCTAGGTCGCCTCTGGCCATCCCCTTGTCAGAATTATTACGCAGTTCAGATACTATGCAGTTAGTTTACTCTACTCACGGCACCGAAGTTAAGGTTATCTTTCAAAAGAAAGGTCATGTTTACGACGGAGCAGACTGTGATAGGAGAAGACATGATTTTACAAAGTATTCGTGTCCAATCACCATCTTCTGCCCGCGTCTTCGTCAGCGTGAAACTTGTTTTAACATCCTATGACACTCTGCAATAGGTACTGTTTGCCATTAGTGGAAGAATCAGATTAGTCGTTCCCATTGCCCTATATTACAAAAGTATGCTGGAACTCCTAATATCGATGATAAAGCGAAAACATTTTATTTTCGTCATTTTTGCGCTAATAACAACGTGAGCGTCCGTGGAACTAATATGTTTGATAGCGAGTTTTACAAAATGTGCATACTCTCATGATAAAAATGTTCTAAATATCGTAGTATACACAAAAAGTCTTATTCCACGATTTAGACCTAAATCATCAGAGACGTACAGACGCCAGCAGGTCAAGCTACCCGAAACTGTCAAATGTTCCCAATCAACCTTGAACCTTAATGGTTTAGCGATAAAGTTGAAAATCTATTAAAGAAATTTGACAGATTGTAGTAACTTGATGTGCTGGCGTCCGTACCAAAACAACACGACGACCATTTGCAAAAATGTCACAAAATGGCACAAAAACAACTGCAATTTCGTATAACATGGGTCAGTGGTAGTTCCGAACACATACAAACAAACTCACAAATTATAACTCTTTGTCATATTTTTATTCTAAAGAACTAGCGGACCTGACGGACGTTGTCCTGCCGGAACAGCGGCACCTACCGGGTCCAATTGTGAATCGTAACCATCCAGGAACCCACACAAAAGGAGGAGGAGTTCAGTGACATACACATGTACAAAAGAATTATATATATATCGTCATCATCTGCCTAGCCTTTTCCCAACTATGTTGGGGTCGGCTTCCAGTCTAACCGGATACGGTTGAATACCAGTATTTTACATGGAGCGACTGCCTATCTGACCTCCACAACCTAGTTACTGGGTAATACTGGTTGTCAGACTTTCGGGCTTCTGACGACCCGTAACAACTGTCAAAGATTTACGAATTATATATTGTATATGGATAGATAAAAAAAAAAAAACAAAACCATTCTACCTTGGTCATCATTGCAACCAAAAACAAAACTCTTTAAGCACCTGGCAACACTTAAAAACACACCCATCACGCGTGCTACATTAAAAAAACCGTAAAAACACTAGTGATGAGGAAGAGTTGTATCCGATATCGGTTATTTCACAGCTTGTTATTTTTCGTTATCTAAATTAACGGTTATCGAAGTTCAAAAGTCGAAACGGTGTCAGAGACTGACATTTCACGTTCGGGCAGCGCATGCGCGTTCTGAAGGTGAATGAGGACGACCGATAAATCTTCGGAAGTGAAATAAAGGGCAAATATATGAGTTAGATTGACTTTGGATGACATCTGTTCTGTCATTTTCCGTTAGTCGTGTAGGCGACGTATTTATTTACGACGGCGCTACATGGATTGGCGCTCGAAGTTGACAAGGAGGCGCTGTTGGTAAAGATTTGTGCAATTATTTTGTGAAATGTATTGATAAACAAGATGGCGGCATTAGTTCCGATTGTGGCCGCGCACCAAAATTTTCTTATTATGAATTATCTAGCAAGGCGCATTGTGATATCTTGTATCCAAGAGACCTATCGGTATTCCACCCAAAGCAGGGCTCACATTCCTGGATTGTCACTTGTCGCCGAGATGTTGAATTTGATTTGATTTTTTTTGGCATTGACACGCTATGAAGAAAGGTTCCTTGTAAGGACAGTGTAGTTAACTTGACTATTTTCATTTTAGAGCTTTTAAAACACAGGTGAATGTACACTGTGAGTGGATGTTTATTACAAAAACATTTCTAGTACAGCTCGATTCACACTTTATGGCGGTTCGGAACATGACGCGAGTCGCTGCGCAGTAACCAATTCAGGTGAGGGGTGAGGTACCTCGCAGCGAGCAGCGCACTTCAGAGCTACCATAAAGTTGGTATCGGACTGTACCTATATTGGCAGGATCAGGCTACGTGGATTGACAACTTAATTGGATGAGAGTAACCGAGGATCGAGCTAAATAACGTGTAATTGGAGAGGCATGTCCAGCAGTGGACTCCAGAAGGTCATGTCCTTCTTCATCTACGTAGCCTATAACCAACTATGTTGGGGTCGGCTTCCAGTCTAACTGAATGCAGCTGAATATCAGTATTTGACATGGAGCGCCTGCCTGTCTGACCTGTACTAGACCTGACCAGAATCAATATCATCATCTGTGTAGCCTTTTCCTAACTATGTTATTCAAAGTCAAAGACAAATAATTTATTTCAAATAGGCACAAAGGCACTTTTGAACGTCAAAAACTACAGTAAAAAGTTGGAGTCGGCTTCCAGTCTAACTGAATGCAGGCAAAAATCAGTAATTGACATGGAGCGACTGCCTGTCTGACATGGACCAGACCTGACCAGGATCATTAACATCATCATTATCTGCCTAGCCTTTTCCCAATATTGTAGTTTGCATCCAATCCAGCTGAATGCAGCTGAATATCAATCATGGAGCGTCTGCCTGTCTGACCTCTACAACCCAGTTACTGGCTGTTCAAAGAAGATGATGATAGCATCTTGTACTCTATGGCCCTGTGAATAGCAATGATAATAATATTTAGCTCCATTTTTATCAGTAACTCTCATTCAATATGTGTCCGTTATGTCAGTGATAGCCTCTCAAACACGCGGTAAACACGCCGAAAAATTCTGGCAAACATTGATGTTAATGTTTTTTTTAGTTATTATTACTAATTAATTAATTAGTCATAACAACAAATGGCATGAGCTTTTCCTGTGTTAGGTATTGGGCTTTTTCCATCAATATTTTTTCAGTAGCAGCCTGGAGATTGGATTCTGTGCCCGGTTGATGGCAATACGCTCGCCTCCTGATACATCAGGTCTTAATCACGAGCACGAGCTATTGAATAAGAGTTACATCCACGGACCGACCACGGCAAGCGTAGCTTAACCTGATCGATCGACCCGTGTGGCTGTTATGACTTAGCCATGAGCCCCTCCGAGGTTACTACGCAAAACCTAATCTTTTACACAAGCATAATGAAGTTATGTTAACAGATTCTCAGTTCTAGCTGCAGTGCTAACGTAAATAAGTATTATTTGTTACTGAAAGCACTAATTGGCATATCAAACATTAACATGCATCTCAAACACAGACAGTGAGGTTCTGCAAAATATGTAAATGTTTGTGTCTCTGTCCTCCTGTTTCATGGAATAGTTAGCTTGTGGCTAAGTTATAATAGCCACACGGGTCGATTGATCAGGTTAAGCTACGCTTGCCGCGGTTGTCCCGTGGATGGGTGTCCATGTTTTTATACCAAGATCGCTCCGTGTCTCGGAAAGCACGTTAAGCCGTTTGTCCCGCTGTTATTCGGATCTTTGGCAGTCGTTACAGGAAAAGTCTGACAACCAGTCTTACCAAGGGGTATCGTATTACCCAGCAACTGGGTTGTGGAGGTCAGGTAGGCAGTCGCTCCATGTAAAACACTAGTGCATCCGGTTAGTCAGGAAGCCGATTTCAACATAGTTGGGAAACGTACACCTTTCGCTAAACAAGTAGATTAGATACATAATCTTATCAACGCGCTATTGTGCCGAAAATGCTCAAGGAAAATGTCAATTGACCAACAAAGAAGCGGCTTACGTATGTATGTCATCTGATTTGAGGTTATAAATGTAATGGCGTCAATGTAGGGCATCGTCTCAACTAAAAATATATCTTGTTTTTTTTGTAGATGAATTGAAATAAGCGGCCAAGTTCCACTGTGGAATATTTAAATCAACTTATTTTTTAAACACTCGTCTTGTATCGGGACCCATTTCTATTTTCTAACTTTATTCTTTTTAATGGTTTTTCGAGATATCGCCAAGCCAACAGGCCAGCCCTCTGGTCACTTCACGTGACCAGAGGGCTGGCCTGTTTCTTGGCCAAAGAATTAGCATCGCCATACAACGTGGTAACGCTGCCAGCCTTTTGGGCACTGTTCCTGTTGACAGCGATGCGGACGAATTTTTTGATGCACTATGATTATTTTGCTTATTTTTTCACATGTAAATATTATTATTTTAAAAATAACGCAATGAATGTTGTTGAACTGTCAAAACGATAGTTTGTTACGCAATCACCCCGCAGTAGTTTCTAACTCAAGATATTTTTCTCTCTCTCCCCATGAAAACTTCGGTGAAGTAAGCTAAAAGTGAGCTGTCATTCCACGAGATGCTAAGGATTGACACTATTGACACAGTGAGTGAGTCAAGCTCAAGTCACCAAAATTTTCACGATGAGATTTCTAAAGAATAGAACGGTAAGTCATGGCCTACACCACATGCACGCCAGTTTTCACTGAAAACCAAGGTTAGAAACAGACTGACATACAGATTTACTTTCTCTTTTATAATATTAGTATGGATGCAGCATAATCAGCCTATAATGTTCCCACTGCTGGGACACAGGCCTCCTCTCTGTGAGAGGGAGCGGGCCATAATCCATCACGCGGGCCCAGTGAGGGTTGGAGATGTCACATGTCTTCGAATTTCTGGTTCTAGGACATGCCGGTTTCCTCACATCAATGGATAGTACGGATGTAGTATGTATATGTATTTAAATATTGTTGTTGTTTATGTGTTGTTATTATTTAAATGTTGTGTTATTTTGTTTTTCCACCAGGACTTTCTCAGCAGCAGCCCTGAGTCTGGGTTTGTGTCCGGTTGACGGCAATAGGCTCGCTCTCTACTACATGGGACTTAAACATAACAGGCGAAATGTCGAAATGTGGGTGTACTAGGTACACCCCTGCCTAACCCTTCGGTGAATACAGTGTGTTATCGTGATGTTTTGTTATGTTATTTGCTACTGACGGAGTAGCTACCGACCGGTACCCTAATTGCGTAAAACACTATCAATCTCAATTTGAATAGTTTTGAAGGACATTACTAATCCGTCAAAGACAAAGACAAAGACATTTATTCGTCGGATATGGTGTGAACCTAATGTACACGTGGGTATAAAACATAACTTATATACTACTTATACTCTATTAAACAACACAAAAAACTTATACTATAGACTATAAAATATAAAATAAAATAAAATCGTTGCTTCATATGTTTGAAAAATTTATCTCTGTCTGTAAATAACGCAATGAATGTTGTTGGACTGTCAAAACGAAAGCCATTGCTACTGTTAGTGTGTTACGAAATTACACCGCAGTGGTTTCTAACGCAAGATATTTTTATAGAGAAATTACTCAATAGTTTGGAGTGAATAGTTTTGACTAAAGCCATCATTTACATATTTTGAAGAACATCCACACTATAAAATGACATTCATTTTTATTTCTTTTTTGTTGCATAGTGAGCCTGCTCTTGACTTCAATCAAGCCTCTTGGAAAGGGGTGGATGAAGTTTACGATGAGACGAGCAAACAAAGGAGCCTGTTCACTTTTCTTTTGAAGGCTGACTGGTTTTTTTTAATCTTGGTAGTACGTTACCGTGGGATGATTTCCGATTCCAACGCAAGCGAAGCCGCGGGCTGTAGCTAATATTTAATATTAGCATAATCAGCCTATAATGTTCCCACTGCTGGGACACAGGCCTCCGCTCTGTAAGAGGGGGTGAGCCGTAATCCACCACGCGGGCCCTGCGGGTTGGTAGATGGCACATGTCATGCATTTGTACGCCGTTCTTGGCAAAACATGGACGCTCACAACATCTATTAATTCAATACCTTGCATGTCTGATTAGTCGGTTTATGTAAACGCATGTTAACGCATGTCTTTTTTTGGTTAGCCTAGGTCATGCCTATTCCTCACGATGTCTACTTAACCGTTTTGAGAGCAGTGGTGATGAAATTTACACAAAGTAAAGCACCTGTCAGAGTGCGAAACTACGACCTTAAACTCGTAAGTCGCGGCCGTTAGTTACCACTTGGCCACTGCTCTTGGTTATTTTCTTTCTTCTTAGAGTAGGGGTAAGTAATTAAAGTAGGCGTCAGCATGTCTTCTCAATAAGCCTTGGCATGTATGAAGAAAAAGTTACTACTCGTAGAACTATCGATAACCGATAGAAACCTCACAAGTCACATTTGATTAACACGTTCGGACCAGCAACTTCTTGACAGAGGGGATTGAAGATGTTTATATGAAGCCTGGCATACCTACTGTCACGCCATTTTGTTTTTTTTTTAAATGGCGGCCATGCGTTGAGCATACTCTCGGAAACGTGACACTTTACGGGTTTTGGTCTTAATATGTTTTTGATTTGCATTGATTTCAGCTATCGATTTATATTTATAGTTTACATGCGTGGCCGCCATTTTGAAAAAAAAATCAAAATCAAAATGGCGCGGCCACATAAAAATCATCCTTTGTACAATTTATATTGTGAACACAACGTCTAATCACGGCTAATAGAAATATGATATTAGTTGCACTACGTCTCACAACGCTACGAAGCCATGGTAAATTCTATTAGTTGAACTTTGTTTGTTTGTTGACACTTTAAAGTGTCTAACGTCTAGATCCACAACAAAAATCTTATTTTGGAGGCGTTGTCGCCCACTACACACTCGCAAGTTCGTACACACACATACGCAACGTCCGGAGTCAACGTCATCTGAAGTCGACGTCTTTTGCCTTTCTGCTTAATCTTGTAACACTCTTGGATACTTGAAGCAGAACGTTTATCAACGTATGTCTATTTTGTTTTGTTGTATCATAAATGTGCGCACCTTACTAGAGCGCCGCTGGACCGAACGTGTTAAGTTTATCATTATCTGCCGAGCCTTTTCTCAACTATATTGGAGTCACCTTTCAGTCTTACCGGATGCAGCAAACTACCAGTATTTTACATAGAGCGACTACCTCTAACCCCCAAAACCCAGTTACTGAGTAATACGATATCCATTAGTAAGACAAAACCCTAATTGTGTAACTATCAATCATAATCTTAATCATTTTGAAGGATATTGCTAATCCATTACTTCATAATTATGTTCGAAAAATCTGTCTGCTCAACAACGTAAATAACGCAATGAATGTTGTTGAACTGTCAAAATGAAAGCCATTCCTACTGATAGTGTGTTGCGCAATTACCCCGCTGGTTGTCTTACTTTCAGGCTTCTGACTACCGGTAACAACAGCGACGACATTTGAGTAAACAAATAAATTATGCAAACCTACTAAATAAATGGGCCTTTAGAACTTGCGAATATACATATGTAGGTATTTATGAACGCCACATAAACACCAAATTAATTTAAATCTTATTCAGCTTTTTACTTAGATAAATAGACGACATTCGTCGCTTGCCGCAGTCCGTTCGTGGATGGGTGACAATCTATTATGTACATCGAGAACCCACCATGCCACCGTATGCAAGTTAAGCTGTTGGCTGACATACGTAGATTTTTGACAGTCGTTACGGGTAGTCAGAAGCCCAGAGTCTTACCAAGGGTTATCGTGTTACCCAGTAACTGGGTAGTGGAAGTCAGACAGGCAGACTCTCAGTTAGACCGAAACCCGACCACAACATAGTTGGGAAAAGGCTAGGCAGATTCGAAATAGGCGACATTCGAGCATCGATAGGAAGGTGTTATAAAAAAACGCTGAAAACATTATTATTAAGTCCTTTTCACTTTAATTTAATTTACGCAATCTCAGAGGGTCCATGTAGAGAAGTTTTGGAGACCGCCGATCAAAATTACATAAGACAGTCCCCCAAAACGCCTGCCCTTCACCACTTCCTAGTGTATTAGCTGGGAAAAAGAAGCGGCGCAACAAACACATCAACAATGAAACTGGCTAATTAAGTTCTCGTACTCGTATATTAAAGAGCACTGAAGTCCAACGGAACCTTAATAATATTCATAACTCAAAAAATCCTACTAATATCATAAACGCGAAAGTTTGTATGGATGGATGGATGTTTGTTACTCTTTCACGCCAAAACTACTGAACGGATTTAGATGAAATTTGGCACACAGATAGTTAGTTAGATTACCAGGATTAACACACAGGATACTTTTTATCCCGATATTCCCAGGGGTCGCAACTTATGCGGGTGAAACCGCGGCGCGCAGCTAGTATTTAAATAAAGTCTTTGTTGTTATTACTATTTCGTTTATTTATTTAGTTACCTTGTTTAATTACATTTTTAAATATTATATAATAAAAAAATAGTGATCCACCGATGTCGGGAGCATGGTCCAAGCTACCGGTGGTTAGGGCTCCAGAGACAGGAACCTCCTCACAATGCGAGCCGTATTAAGGAGTACTGCCTTTTGAATCAGGCCCTTGATCCAACCGCTTAACGAGAGCCTCGATAGATGTTGATCGAGGCTTTCGGCCATCAGGCCATTGGCTGATACGCCAATCGGCACAATATTACTATTATTAGTAGCAGGTTTACGAGTATATTCACTTGATACTGGATAGACTGGAATACTGTTCAGGACTGGACCAGTAGACTTCTTCTTCTTCTTCGTGTCGATGGCACGACTGAATTTTAAATCTCGTTGGCCCAAAACTTTGCCACTTCCACAGCGTCGTCAGTGGCAGCGCAGAGGTCACTTTGACTGCATGTTTTGGGACACAGAGGGCAGGATAGGAGGTGGAGCATGGTTTGCAACATAGCTCCACAATCACACCCTGCTGCCGCTTCGTCAAGGTAGCCCCACTTTACCAGGTTGGGCTTACATCTTCCCACTTGACCACCGCCACTTACACCAGTAGGTAATTACCTCTTCTCATACAGAGAAGGCACGAATATTACTAAATTAGTTCACAATGCTTACTTCACGAATATTAATAAATTAGTTCACCACGCTTACTCGAGGCGGATTGACAAATTCAGACGTAATGTTAATTAATTACTATAAAAATTAAATTGTAATGTTGAAGGAACAACGTGAAGGAACCGTCATGTCCTCGAATCTAAAATTCGAACACATGTGACACCCACCAACTCACACCGGGCCCACGTGGTCGAGTACGCACGGCACGGCCCATTCATACCGAGAGCCTGAGTCCCAGCAGTGGGAATCATCTTGATACTTGTACGAGTAGTATGTACCAAAAAAACTCAGAAATAAAATTTCTAGTTTTGCGGTTTTAAATACTGTAGTCTATATTTAATTTAGTTACAAAGAAACAACTTTTTAAAAACGCCAGTTTGATATACTTATTTTGAATTCATGTACAGACGCCAACACATCAAGCTACTACAATCTGTCAAATTTCTGTGATAGATTTTCAACATTATCGCTAAAGCATTAAGGTTCAAGGTTGTTTGGGAAAAATTGACAGTTTCGGGCAGCTTGACCTGTTGGCGTCTGTACATTTTAAGTTAATGTCATATTCAGCATTTCCAAACATTTTCAAACATTAGAGTCGATTTGCAAAATATTTTGCAAATATTTTTGTAAAAAAGAATTTAAAAAATAACGTCGCTGGTTTTTTTACGTTTAAGGGAGTCGGTAAGAAGTAAAAATCGTCACGATTTAAGATCGCCAACATCACGGTGACATGGAGATTTGCTAAAAATACATAAGGACAAAAAAAATGTCTCATTTGCGCGCAAAATATCGGTTGTCGTTAAAATCCTTTCCCTATTTACAGTCGGTAATTATAATTAGGATGCATGAATTCCTGGGCCTCAGAAGCAAATGTATTCTAAATTCAAATACGCTGTTAAATGTTAAAGAGCAAGAACAATATATACGCTATTATATGCAAATGAGTCGACACTGTCGTCAGTGCCTAAGATTTGTTATTCATGTTATAATTTAATACACGACCGCGTGAGTTTTAAATACTATGAAAAAAGCTATTGTTATTTAAAATTGGGGTACTTTTTTAAACAAGTATCTGAATTATCCGTCTTATCTCTGTTCTTCTTTTGGAAACAGTGTCAAAAAAACCTTCTCTGCATTATTATTTTTTTTTAATAAAAACTCAAATCTCGATAAAAAATAAGAAAAAAATACTCACTTAAATTTTCAGCCCACTCCAATAACTTAATAACAACAAAAACTAAAACAAATCCGATAAAAAAAATAACCGTAAACATAAAATCAAATATACGAGAAATTATCACATCACTACACTGTCACTGCATGTTGCCGACTGATCAAAATTCCCGCCAAAGTTTGACATGTGCCAACCGTTCGCATCCAATGCTGTACTCACACTTCGAACCTATACTATTAATTACATAACGTATTATAATTACGTGATATTATCAACAAACACTTAACTTTATTTATGAAACGTTTAATTGGCTGCTTATTTTATTTGATCACGCGTAAATTGTGCGACCGCGGTTCTGTCATAACTACGCGTAACACTGAAATCAAGCGATGTATGACCTTGCAGCAATATTTTGCGTCTTGTGTGTGCGTGGGTGGGAAGCGATGGAAAGCGCTTTTTTGTTTGGTTGGGTACGTTTTATCGTATGATCCCTGAACTTAGATGGGTATCTCTGTTCTACTTTTAGAATTAGTGCTGCGGCACAGCCGCCATAGACTCGTGTTTGATCGATGATTCGTTGATTCTGATTTTCTTTTTACTTTATGGTTTTTAGAGGGGCACGTGGCTAAATAATACCAGCCGCACGGGTCGATCGAAGGTTAAGCTACGCATGCCGCGGTCTGTTTGTAGATGGGTGACCATCCATTACATATAGAGAGATATATACCCGTCCGTGACTCGGAAAGCACGATAAGCTGTTGGGGCTCGCATTTGTAAATCTTTGACGGTCGTAACCGGTAATTCAGAAGCCCAAAAGTCTGATAACCAGTCTTACCAAGGGGTATCGTATTCCCCAATAACTAGGCTGTGGAGACCAGATAGGCTCGTTGCTCATCGTCAGGCCACTCCATGTAAAATACTGGTGTTCAGACGGTTATAACCGACCGCAGCATAGTTGGGAAATGCTAGGCAGATTGACATTAATTGTAGTTTTTAGACAAACCAGGGGACAATTGCCTCTCGGCTTATTTGCGTAATACACTATTACGCTCAATTTGAATCATTCTCATTCATTCTCATTGCTCCATATGTTCGAAAAATGTGTCTGCTTAGCAACGTAAATAACGCAATGAATGTTGTTGAACTGTCAAAATGAAATCCATTGCTACTGATAGTGTGTTACGCAATTACCCTGAGGTAGTGGCCTATATGGAAAGCTCTCAACCGATTGCGTACCCAAGTAGGGCGCTGCAGATACAACTTGTCGAAAAGGGGGATTATTGACCCATCCAATAACCAGTACGAGTGCGGGGACTCTAATACACCATGCCCCACTTGCTGGAGTGCCGTAAGTGCCCGTTCACCTGCAACTTGGATGACTTATGAATGCCACTGGTGCCGCAATGAACGTAGCCACCTACTGGGCTCAAACAATGTAAAATATCGAAGAACCATCGACATGAAAAGAAGAAGTGTCTTCAAGGCTAGAGTGAATAGGCTCATAATAAATTAGTGCGCTTTACCATCTACGATTGCATCACGGCTTTCCATCAGGCGGGATCGCAGTCAAGCACTAGTTTATAAAATAAAAAAAAAAAAAAAAAGACATTTCCATACGTGACATTTCCATATGGAAAGTATCATTCAGAGCAACAAAAATACTAGGGGTGCTATGGCTGTTCGCGTCTTAACAACATCACGCCTATTCCTCATCCCGGCCATCGTAGGCGCGGGCTTGCGGACGGCGAGCAATGGGTAGCTCGCCGCCCGGTAAGGACCAGGCCCGGGTTGACGGCGCGTTGTGTTCCACGCGCCTTAAAGAGATGTCAGCACAAAGTGACGGGGTCCGCTACGGCCGATGCCTGCCACGGTCGCGGGTTGTTCGAAAGAGTTACCGTGGTCCCTGGCACAGGCAACTGAAGGAACACGGGTGGGTTTTAGTCAGTAAAAGCCTGACACTCCCGCTCCGCCCAGAATGGGAGACGACTGGCAGCATTGCCACCAAAGACTACAATAGACTCAAACTCAACTCAAAGTATTTATTTCAATTAAACCAATTACAGGCACTTTTGAATTGTCAAGGGGTCGGTCAGAAAAATGAAGCTAGTTGCCCATTCCAAAGCGTAGTATACTGATTGCCACGTTGAATGGCAATGCTGCCTAATTCTTTGATCTGTCAGTGAGATTCTTCAACTGCCTAGCCTCCTTTTCCCACCTATGTTGGGGTCGGCTTCTAGGCTAACTGGATGCAGCTGAATACCTGTATTTACATGGAGCGACTGCCTATCTGACCTCCACAACCCAGTTACAGGGTCATACGAAACTCCTTGGCAAGACTTTCACAGAATTCCGGACTACTGACGACATATCCAACGACTGTCAAAGATCCACGACTGACAGCCGGGACCAACGGCTTAACGTGCTTTCCGAGGCACGGAGGGGTCTTCGTATGTAAAGATGTTCACCCATCCACGGACCAACCGCGGCAAGCGTAGCTTAACCTGATCGATCGACCCACGCGGCTGTTATTACTTAGCCACAAGGTTGTTATCTACATGAAGTATGTGTAGACAAAATCAGTGTTTTTGTGTTGAGATATCGATACCCACTGCACGTCTATGAAGTGTACAGAAAGCAAAACAGATAGTTGAACTGATATTTCAAGCAAATACACTACATATGTTAGTTGATCTCAAAATAAATTATCATCAAATCATATTACTTATTTTTAAGCGACTTCAAAAAAGAAGGAGGTTCTCAATTCCACTGTATTTTTTTTTAATATTTGTTACCTCAGAACTCCTTTATTTATAAGCCAATTTGCAAAATTATTTTTATCTGCAAGGATATTCTTTCAGGTTGTTCCCATAGAAATTTCATCAAAAACGGTTCAGTAGTTTGGTTTTTAAACCAATAATCACTGGTAAAAATTACAACTTAGAAGTGAAAAATAAAAACTTTTTTGCCCAAAAATAAAACAACCGACTTCCAAAACGACAATACAAAGTGGAACATAACTTTAATTTCGGAAGTCGGTTGCCAACAACGAAAATGCGAACCCAACGACATCGACTTCCGAAATTAAAGTTATTTTTTCACTTTGTAGTGTCTTTTTTGGAAGTCAGTTGTTTTTTTTTTTTTGCATTAAAGTGTTTTTTGTTCAGGAAAAATGAGTGGTAGGTCGCTCAGCGCGCTATGGAGCGAGCTGTGCTCGGAGTCGATTTGAAGGATAAAATCAGGAATGAAATTATCTGGAAAAGAATCGGAGTTACCGACATAGCTTGCAGAGTAAATAAAACTATCATGTAGACACTGATACTTTATTTTTCTCTTCACTTGTTCACAGATGTATACACACGGCTACACATCAAGCTATGCATTTCCAGTTTTAGCTGACCTCGCATTGTATAGGTTTTTCGTACAATCAGAAGGCAGCTTATACTGGTTTTGTATAGCTTGATGTGTAGCCGTGCGTACAGTCACCACAGTTACTTTCTTTAACACCTAAAAACGCTCTTTCGGCCAAGCCCTTATTTATAAAATAAACCTTCCCCTTGAAGGTTTTTCCAAACGTCAATTTGGGTTTTTCAAGATTTTAATAATTCTTTTTTATTATAAAAACGAATTATTAAAATCTTTAAAATCACTACAATACACGCACCAGGTGGTAACTAAAATACCCTAAAGTACACAACCTGAAGTGGCAGTGGGCTGGTTATGTTTGACGAATGAGGACGAGTCCTAGAGTGGAGACCATGTATCGGCAAGCGTAGTGTGGGACGCCCCCCAGCTAGATGGACGGACGACCTAAAGAAGGAGACTGGATTCGGAAGGCGGTGGACAGGGTGTTGTGGCGCAGCCTGGGAGATCTCCATGTCCAGCAGTGGACTGCGATAGACTGAGTTGATTACCACTCTGTATCGAACCCTCTGTGTCTCGGAAAGCGCGTTAAGCCGTTGTCCGCAGCTGCCATTCGTAGATCTTTGACAGTAGTTACGGGTAGTTTGAATCCCGAAAGTCTGACAACCAGTCTAACCAATCGTGTTACCCAGACACTTGGTTGTGGAAGTCAGATATGCAGTCGCTCCATGTAAAGGTATTATGTTACAGATGATAGGCCAAAGAGATAAAAGTGTCAGAAACGATGTACTTACAGAAATAAACATAATTTCATTATTTCAGGGTCCCTGTTAATTTGGTACTACTAGCGCCATCTAGGTAAATGTTGTAGTACAGACGCCAGCAGGTCAAGCTACCCGAAACTGTCAAATTTTCCCAATCAACCTTGAACCTTAATTCTTTAGCCATAAAGTTGAAAATCTATTAAAGAAATTTGACAGATTGTAGTAGCTTGATGTGCTGGCGTCTGCATCATTAATCTCTTGTTTGAATATAGATGGCGCTACGTGTATTTTAAATCACACAAAATTGATAGAACCATATAAAAATCATTATTTGAGTCTGTTTTTGAACGCCACATGGTTTAACTCTTTGAAAGTCGTAATTAGAGACACAATAGAAAGACAATTGCTTATGTCGAACTGTGTAACTTAAGACATTCAAGAGGTTAAAACACAACTCTCTAGGTAAGAACAGGCTTCGTGTCCTTTATTTGTGGGGTCATCGAATTAGAAATGTCCTCAAGGTCATGATTTCATCCATGAAATAATCATTCAAATGGTAATTTAACTTACGAGTCAAGAGTTGTAATGATATTTTTTTTTAAACTCACATACACAAACAGCCAGACCCGGAACAAGTACTTGTAGTTCATACAAATATTTGTTCCGTGCGGGAATCGAACCCGCGACACGCAGCGCAGCAGTCAACCGTTTAACCACTGCGCCAACCGTGCCGTCCAATCAATTCATTCGTGTCAATTTTAATGATTAGATATATTCTGTTATATTTTGATCAACATAAAACGTTATTTTGACCTGCAAATTGCAAAAAAAAACTTAAGAAAATTTAAAATTAGCCTTCGCGGGCTCCTACTCTACCCTACCCAACCTACCCCTTAGGCTTACGAACTATTCTACATGTAAAGTTGATCATACATACGAAACTAATTGGAGTCTACCAGTGTATTTATTCACGAATCATTTAAGCGCACATCTTTAAGGGTGGAAACATTTCCGGAAATATCGAGTAGTCAAGACAAATTAAGACGATTACAGAACATAAGAAAAACGAGATGATGGGCTAAACACAAAGCCTTGGCCACTATTATGGAGAATACTCGTTCGGGTTAATAAAAGCTTTAAATGCCATATATTCGAGCAAGGAGTTCGAACCAAAGGTTTGGTTCCAAGCGAAAGCCTTGATGGATTCCTTTTTGAAATTCGAAACTATCTTGACACATTCAAGAAATTATTTGACCCCTTAACCCCGGTAAGCCAATATCTCCAAAGTCATACATTAGACTACCTGAAAGCTTGGGGGCTTATCAAAAGTTTGGAGAAAAAATTGCAAAAACAGTTTGTAGCTGCAATACATGAACGTTCCGATCCTCATACCTCTAAAAGTTAGATAATTTTGAACACGTTTTCAGAGCTGCAAGTTTCAAGTTCAAGAATTAATACAAACTGAAAATATTGAAATCGACATACAGACTACGATGCCATTACGAAGAATAAGTAGGATACCGAAAAACATGATGAGTTGTACCAAGACGAAGTGGCATCATTGTCTGCGGACCCAAAGAGATTCTAGTCTATTTCCGTCTACAAAGTCATTATTAACACAGTTTTAGTTAAAATAACTGAAAAATTCAACTGCAACGAACATTTGACGAAGGATGCTGCTTATTTGGACCCGAAAAACTTCAATGAATTTTACAAAAATGGGATTCTTAATTACGCATAAAAGTCTCTGACATCAATTACAAATGTCGATTGCGAATTGCTGTCGAAAGAATTAGAATATTTTGCTAAAAGTTATAATGAACTTTCTAAAACTCTTTGGGATGAACACGTTCTACCTAGGCGACAAGACGCTAATGGCTCAGATTCACAGAGTGAGGAAGAAGATGACGATCATAATGCAGATGTCTTAGACCAAACTGCAAAGGACGCCATTTGTCTTTCCCGGAGCGGTTCAGACGCCTGCCAAACTTCATACCATGTGCGTGCAAACTTTTGTGCCAATACAACATGCACATCAGCGCGTACTCCAATTTATACGTTACTTATTGTGCAATCCTCACAATTTCTTTCACACAAGTGCCGGTGAGCGGACGAAGAGTATGCGGTCGGCATTTCTCGGAGGGACCACGGAAAAAAATCCCCGTGGTACCTTCCAGCAGGGACTACGGCAGAAACTACCATTGTAATTCGGCAGCATTGTATTTCTCGGAGGGACCACGGGTAAAGAAAATCCCCGTGGTCCCTTCCAGGGACTACGGGAGGGACCACGGGTCACACACGTTGTGAGAGACGATTTTCTGCGCTGAAACGCATTAAGACGCGACTTCGGTCTTTACTGGGGCTGTTGGATTCTTTGATTATATTAAACACAGAGTCAGGTCTAATTAAGGATGACGAGCATAACAGCTATTACTATCAGGTGATTGAGGCTTACTGAAACTTCTCCTCTTTTAAAAAAAAATGTTGATTGGCTAGATTTAAACTTAGATATATGTACATAATTAATTAGAACTCTTTTTATCTATTAAAAATTAAATTTAAGAATTTGTATATTTTATTATAATCCGGTAGTATCCCATCTATCTTTATCCCAAGATTGTGGGGAGCCACCCGGGCCCTTTCGGCCCAGTCTGACCCTGCGGTAGTCACCCCCATTTCTAGTCATACCATCATTTACACAGTCCATCCATCGTTTCTTTGGTCTTCCCCTACTCTTATAGTCATCCACATTCATACTAACTTCCCGACATTTTCCTCATTCCTAAGGATTATGGGTAATTTTGTTAAATAAAAATACAAAATAATAAATAGGAAATATATATTTCGAGATCAAAAGAATATAAAAAATACAGATTTGTTTTATAGATACTACATATAAATAAAACATAACACAATCATTGATTTTGAGATCAAAATAACGTACTTAATAAATAAACTCTGATTTTTTAGTTGCTAGACTTATGGCCGAACCCAATACCCTATTGACAGATCGTTACTGATGGTAGCCAGTATAATTGCTCGGTCTTTTTTTATGTTAGTAAGTAATTAAACAAGAACTTTGCCTAAATTTAAAGTGCTTTGAAGGTCCGTGGTATAGAATAGAATACTCTTTATTATGTACAGACGCCAGCACATCTAGCTACTACAATCTGTCAAATTTCTTTAATAGATTTTCAACTTTATCGTTGAAGCATTAAGGTTCAAGGTTCATTAGAAATTTTTGACAGTTTCGGGTAGCTTGACCTGCTGGCGTCTGTACACCATATAAAAAACCGGCCAAGTGCATGCCAGGCCACGCATAGAATAGGGTTCCGTAGTCAAGGTTTGCCATTAAAATTCTACTAATATAGCCTGTATTGTACACCATACCGCAATTCAGGAATTTGGAATTAATACGACATCTATCGAGTGTCGTTATAAACTTTTTTAAGCCCCTAATTTTATTTATCCTCTTTAGGTAGAGGATTCAAATTGAAATAAAATCGTGTCCAATAGATAATTGTTATGATTTTATTTTTAATATTTTACATGTTTACTTATTATTTCGATACTTTTGTACGAAGTTTCCAAGTAAGCGTGTTTTACAAGCTAGGCATCTATAGATAACTCCTGAACTAACAAAGTTATCTAAGCCGTTATAGTTTTCCTTCAAAGTTCATCACATGGACTACCATCAAGAATTTTTTCAGATTTTTCGAGCCAGTCGTTTAGCTTTTAGAGGGGGGGACGCCCTATTTTTACAAAAAAATTGCGCATTAAAGAATATCTCGCAAACGGACACCTAAATCAAATCGTCTTAGCAACCTCTCAATGTTTTTAAAAGACCTATCTAATGATACACCACACTATGGGGAAGACGCGAGAAAAAAAAAATCATCCCCACTTTATGTGTAGGGGAGGTACGCACGGCTACACATCAAGCTATAGATAACCAGTATAAGCTGACTTCTGATTGTACGAAAAACCTATACAATGCGAGGTCAGCTAAAACTGGAAATGTATAGCTTGATGTGTAGCCGTGTGTACCACAAAAAAAAATATTTTTCGTGATTTTATTTTAAAGTTTCATCTTTCTAGTACGAACCGTTTGGAAGGTAAGCCGAGGACGGACGGACGGACGGACATGACGAGACGATAAGGGTTCCGAGATGTGAACTACGGAACCCTAATTACAAACATAAATAAAGAAATTATACAAACGGTGACACAATGGGCGGTCTTATCGCTAAGAGCGATCCTTTAAAGACAACCTTTGGATGGATTAAAAAAGGGGAGGGAGACAAATAGTTTAGATAGTCTGTGGTGTACCATTTACATAATACAATAAATACATACCTACTCGTACATGAAGTATATTATACTAATCTAAATAAATATAGATGTTTGTTACTCTTTCACGCAAAAACTACTGCACGGATGTTGATGCAACTTTACAGTAATACATATAGCTTATACATCAGAATAACACATAGAACATTTTTTATCCCGATATTCCCACGAGATCGACCATTATGCGGTTGAAACCGCCGGGAGCTGCTAGTAATCCTACTAATATTATAAACGCGAAAGTTTGTGAGGATGGATGGACAGATTTTTGTTACTCTTTCAAGCAAAAACTATTGAACGGATTTGGATGAAATTTGTCACACAGATGGTTTATAACCAGGATTAACACATAGGATACTTTTTATCCCGATATTCCCAAGTGATCGAAACTTAAGCGAGTGAAACCGCAGGGCGCAGCTAGTTCCTAAATAAAATTGTCGTATTCGTCGATTTCTTCCGTCTGAGCTTCGAGTTTCATGTATTTTCCCCATATTTCAATCGGGAATATTTGTCCGTAGTTCAAATCCAGTCCAAGATCTACCATTTCTTGTGGGCGACGGAACGTTTCCAGTACTCTATATTTGTGTTTTTTAGCCGCATTTTGCATTTCGATTCCTATAAATGCAGCTCCGATGATTTCAATTCGAAAAGATTTCGCCACACGTATTCTGAAAAAAAAATGTTATTATAGTATAAATTAAAATAATAATGGGCCCCAATATGATGACAATTTTTTTATTTTAATCTGAAAAGAATATTTGAAAGAAAACAAAGGAAGAAAATACATTTATTTAGCACAGACTAAAAGACACAACCCACCAGATACATACATCAGATAGCAACAAATTAAAAATCAAATAAAAAGTGCAAAGTCCGATACACTGTACAGAAGCCAAAAAAAAAACAAAAATAAATATGTATGTATCCATCCTACTAATATTATAAACGTGAAACTTTGTACGGATGGATGGATGGATGGATGTTTGTTACTCTTTCACGCAAAAACTTCTGAATGGATTTGGATGAAATTTGGCACACAGATGGTTTATAACCAGGATTAACACATAGAATACTTTTTATCCCGAAATTCCTATGGGATCGAAACTTACGCGGGTGAAACCGCGGGGCGCAGCTAGCATATTATAATATTATATTATATGTACCTCATTCTTATCAGTTCACAAGCAATGCCGATATTTCTGTATGCAGGCGATATAAATACACCAGATGAAGTGATGAAGTTGCATACTTGTTTTTGACTCTTATACCGAACATTTCTTTCAATTATTTTCGTATATTTTAAAAAACTTCTGAAACCCTCAATCGAATCCTGAAACATTAATTAATTAATTAGTAGCACGGTGGGCTGTGCTGGAGCGGCTGCGGCTGGTGCAGAAAACCTCAAACGGCGAAAATATTCCAACCTGATTGGGAGTTATATGTTCGAGCCGTTTGGGGTTGAAACACTAGGGCCATGGGGTCCGAGTGCCCACTTGGTTTTTCGAGATATCGCCAAGCGGTTAGTCGACTCTTCACGTGACCAGAGGGCTGGCCTGTTTCTTGGCCAAAGAATTAGCATCGCCATACAACGTGGCAATGCTGCCAGCCTTTTGGGCACTGTTCCTGTTGACAGCGATGCGGACGAATTTTTTGATGTCCTATGATTAATTATTATTTTGCTTATTTTTTTTCATATACATATCATTATTTTAAATTTTAGCATATATAATGCAAATTCTTAATTTCTATTAAATAAATATATATATTAATTAATTTATAATTCAGAAACTGTGATCCATATTTATGTTACCGTTACTGTAAGCCTGCATCATCCCAGTTTTGGGCAGAGGCCTCTCCCCATGACTTCCAGCTCTTTCGATCCAGGGGTTCTACTACGAAGTGCAAAGTGCGAATGATCGGATCGGACCGACACATGACCAAACCGAATATTATTGAAAAATGCGAAAAAAGTTCGGATGGGCTCAGTTGGGTCGGGACCACAGAACAGATAAAATTTATCTGTTCTGTGGTCGGGACCATAGTCAATATTCGAAAGAGTGTAGGAGTGTAGGATTGGGACCGACCGAACCAAATAGTAACTTCGTAGCAGGAAACGGCCGAACATTCGGCCGATACCACTTCGGAGTAGACCTCCTGAGCTACAGTGGACCACTGGTCGTTTGTTTTGTCCAGCTATATATTTATGTTAGTAAACTTAGGCTGCTTTTTCCATCGCCAGATAACTTTTATACGAGAAATAAAATTGACGTTTGACAGTTTTCGTCCTATTTCCTACTAATATTATAAACGCAAAAGTTTGTATGGATGGATGGGTGGATGGATGTTTGTTACTTTTTCACGCAAAAACTACTGAACGGATTTTGATGAAATTTGGTACACAAATAGTTTATAACCAAGATTAACACATAGAATACTTTTTATCGCGATGTTCCCAAGGGATCGAAACTTATGCGGGTGAAACCGCGTGGCGCAGCTAGTATGAAATAAGTGTTAAAATTTCAAAATTATTCCTCGAATAAAGTTATCAGATGATTGAAAAATCAGCCCTTAAAAATATAAGTTAGTATTAGCCAAAGAACACATACATGCCACAATAATGGCGCGGATTCCCTTGTTCACAAACAAAACTAAATTTAAGTTCAGTCCATCTTTTTCTTTCTATTTCATTAAGAAAAGGACAGAAGATAAATATTAGTTTAGTCCTGTTAAATTAGTCAGGCCGTCAGGCCTGACTAATTTAACAGGAAAAATAAAAAAACAACAGGAAAATACGTACATACAGGAAAAATACGTCAATTTACGTCAGTAAATTGACGTATTTTTGTGGTCGTGGCCGTGATCATTGATATGCCGTTGTACTTTTTTTGTGTGCGAAAAGTTTAAATAAATAAATAGGTACTGTTACGAGCTTCGGGGTTCGTTCGTTCGACAATTAAAACTGCCGATATAAATTACACAAAAATAACACTTTAATTAAACAACACTATGCACTTAAGTCGCACTTGAAGATCGCTTTCGATGTAATCGCTTGTATCGCTTATCCAACTCTGTCTCTCGGTCGTCCTATCCCGGCCTTATATAGTGCCGCAGATAGTTCTAGAACCTTCTATTGTAGAAACATCTAGAATGTTCGAGTACATACCGGCCTCGACTTGCCAGTAGTCGATAGTTCTAGAAAGTTCTAGCATCGAAAGTTCTAGAAGCATCTTGACGCTATTAGTTCTGCTACTCGATACTAGATGGCGCTAGTGGTAACTAATGTCACCATTAATTGTGGCGCGCAACAATACGTTTTCTACTGTACTTACTTCGGGAATCTCCGGGAACGGGTCACGTATGTTCCGAACATACAAATTATCGACCGCAACCAAAGTGCCTTCATTGTACGTGAAGCAACCCAATGCGATTTCCTGATCAAGGTACCTCCCAATCCAGTTCCTAAGAGACGCCTCCGCGTCTGGATCGAAGTCTGAAAGAATTAAGTTAAAACTTAGAATAATCAGCCTATAATGTTCCTACTGCTGGAACACAGACACAGGCCTATGTGGCCAGGCGAGAGGGGGCCGTAGTCCACCACGCGGGCCCAGTGCGGGTTGGTAGATGTCACATGTCTTCGAATTTTTGGTTCTAGGGCATGCCGGTTTCCTTACGATTTTTCCTTCATCGTTTTGAGAGCGGTGGGTATTTACACAAATTAAAACACCTGTTAGGATTCTAACCCACCACCTACGACTCGCAATTTGGGGTCGTTAACAGTAGGCTACCACTGCTCCTAAAAATATATATCCTAGTTATTGTAAATAATCATCTTATCTTTAGACTTTAGACTTATTACTATCTAGTGGCTAAATTATAACAGACGCACAGATCGATCGATCGACCGTGATAAGCAACGCTTGTCACGGTTGGTCTGTGGATGAGTTGTCTGGCATTTTTTGCTGAACTGGGCCTTTTTGGCGCAGCCGTGAGGCACACTTTTCCTGCTAATTTCTTACATCGGACTTTACACTTTTTATTTAATCTTTAATTCTTTTATTTTATTGTTTGTTTTATCTGATTTGTGTATCTGGTGTATTGTGTCTTTTAGTTTGTGCCAAATAAATGCATTTTCTTTCTTTCTTCTTTCTTTACATACTGAGACCGCTCCGTGACTCGGAAAGCACGTTAAGCCGTTGGTCCCGGGTGTCATTCGTGGATCTTTGACAGTCATTACGGGTATGCAGAAGCCCGAAAGACTGTCAACCAGTCTTACCAAGGGCTATCTTATTATCCAGTAACTGGGTTGTGAACTTCGAGATCGAAAGTTGTGAAGGTCATAAATACTTTTTCTTTATTTTTCCTTCACCGTTTTGAGTTGATTGATACTGCAATAAAATACGTATACTTTTATTCCGACCGTTGCCGTTTTTTTTTCCGACCAAAAAACTCTTTTTTGGTCCTTGCTCTATAATGCCCCTATGAGTACACTCTAACCCCGACCTCGGCAAGCGTAGCTAAACCTGATCAATCGATCAGTCGTATCAGAGTAGATCTTATCCAAAAGAATTTGAAAAACTAACCAATAGCGCCAATGATTGGATCGTCTCTGCGTTCTTGCATTATCAAAGCCAGGGCTTGTTCTTTTTCTTCTGCAGTGGTCAAACGCTTGATTAAAAATCTGCAATCAAATAAAAAATATAAGGGAATGCTTCAATTTAGGAATCTATGGCTAGTCTACATATAGAGGCATGACGAGGAACAGACGATTGTCGTATCTGATGAGTAACTGCCCGACGCTAGATGTTGGGACTTTATATAGTTGCGCGGTAAACCCTGCTTGCGCGATGCAGGATTTTGCGTGACGTCATTATGATGCGTAATTCGCATGTGGCGATGTAGATGCCGCCACTAGTCTGTTCCGAAAGTCATCATCTGCCTAGCCTTTTCCCAATTATGTTGGGGTCTGCTTCCAGTCTAACCGGATGCAGCTGAATACCAGTATTTTACATGGAGCGACTGCCTATCTGACCTCCACAACCCAGTTACTGGGTAATACGATACCCCTTGGTAAGACTGGTTGTTAGACTTTCGAGCTTCTGACGACCCGTAACGACTGTCTAAGATCCACGAATGATAGCCGGGGCCAACGGCTTAACGTGCTTTCCGTGTCACGGAGGGGTATCGGGAT
The DNA here is from genome assembly GCA_911387795.2 of Apamea monoglypha. Taxonomy (NCBI): domain Eukaryota; kingdom Metazoa; phylum Arthropoda; class Insecta; order Lepidoptera; family Noctuidae; genus Apamea; species Apamea monoglypha. The sequence continues at coordinate 7,808,466 of OU426942.1, forward strand.
GTAAAGATGGTCACCCATCCACAGACCAACCGCGGCAAGCGTAGCTTAACCTGATCGATCGACCTGTGCGGCTGGTATTATTTAGCCATGGGCCTGTTCCGAAAGTATCTGACGAAAATGTAAACAAATGGATCAGCAAATGAAGATGCTAATTTGGAAAAAATGGAATTTGGAAAAGATTATTTAAAAAAAATTATTTGTTGTCAAATAATATCACGCTTGTAGTAGTCTTGAACTTACCAATCGTATATTTGTTACTGTAATCGGTTAGGAGAAAAGAAAACGTTGAAGTTAAAGAAATCAGTCTCATATTATACTTGTTTTACATTTATTAAGTCAATACCTAGGTTTTTTGTTCATTAAACGTTTATTTTAGAGAACTATTCGCCGAATATGGAATCCTGCCAGCTATTATTCGGTATTCGACGAATAACAAAACATTTTCGTAGTACTAAGAAATGTTTTGTTTTCGTCGAATACCTATGCTAGCTATTATTCAGTATTCGGCGAATAACAAAACATTTTCGAGTACGAATAATAGCGAGTATTCGCTACTACCTATACTATTATATATAATGAAGAAACCAAATTGTGTTTATAGAAACACAATTCAGTTTGTTCATTTTTGCAAGGAAAAAAATGAGCGGGAAACGTACAACTACGCGTGTGCTTATAGATCTGTCTGATAGGCTTTCCTAGAGCAGAATCCAGTCTCCCACAAAGAATTTATCAGACGTAGTGTCTTCATATTTTTATGGTGGCTTTGTGGATGAGAAATAAATGTTTAAAAAAATCTTTAATCAGCACGGACGCGTCATAATCAACCTATAATGTTCCCACAGAACAGATAAAATGTTCCCACTGCTGGGACACAGGCCTACTGTCTATGAGATGGAGTGGGCCATAACGCGCGGGCCCAGTGCGGGTTGGCAGATGTCACATGTCTTCAAATTGGTCGGTTTCCTCACGATGTTTTCCTTCGCCGTTTTGAGAGCACGGACGCTTAACAATATTTATTAGATAACACTTTATGTTCAGATTGAATAAATCATAAATTTACTCACAGCTCCGCGTTTTGTCCAATAAACGAAATCACTTTTTCGTCTCTGTTACTTGGTCTTTTCCAGTTAGGAATCATTGTAATTCACGCACTTTACACAATTGCATGGAAATAAAGTTGCAATGAAAATGGCGCCAGCACTGATCTGCGTATCACTTGTTACCGACACTGCAGTTCTAGAATATCCTGGTATAGATGGCAACACTGACTCCATGGTTAATGAGGAAAAATGGTTTCTATATACCTTAGTCATCATTTAATCCTACGAATATTAAGAGCGCGAAATTTTGTGAGGATGGATTGATGGATGGATGTTTGTCTCTTTCGCGCAAAAACTACTGAACGGATTTGGATGATATTCCTACGGAATCGAGACTTATGCGGGTGAAACCGCGGGACGCTGCTGGTAAAGTATTATTTTAAATAAAAACTAAAATGGCTTCCACTTTGCGCTGTATCTGTTTCTGCAATGGCGATAAGGTCGAATTGTTAATTTTATCGCGCTCCTTAGTGCTGATATTGATAAAATACACTATTTTTAAATACACGATAAAAAAAAAACCTGCTGTTTAAATTTTTTGGAGCAGTGATGGCCCAGTGGTAACGGCTGCGATTTACTAGTTATAGGTCGTAGGTTCGAGCCATGACAGGCGCTTTACTTGATGTACAGACGCCAGCAGGTCAAGCTACCCGAAAATGTCAAATTTTCCCAATCAACCTTGAACCTTAATGCTTTAGCGATAAAGTTGAAAATCTATTAAAGAAATTTGACAGATTGTAGTAGCTTGATGTGCTGGCGTCTGTACTTAAATTAATTCATGATGTTTTCCTTCACCAAAACCAAACAATCGAAGACATGTCGCTCTAGATGTGACACCTCGTAAATACGAACCTGTCAATTTTCCAGGAGAGACAAAACACTGTTTTGTTAATTATCTATATTGCATGCTTTTGGTTATTTTATTGAATATTAAATGAAATACCGTATGTTTTCTTGTATGTAAGTACATAAAAAATCACCTTGGCATGCTTGGTGCCTATAAAACTTACAAGGTCGCGCATCAAAATGTAAAATTGACCAATAAATTGCAGTTACGAGGTATCACATCTAGAGCGACGATGTGACATCTACCAACCCGCACTGGGCCCGCGTGGTCGATTACGGCCCACTCCCTCTCGCTGAGAGGAGGCCTGTGTCCCAGCAGTGGGAACATTATAGGCTGATTATGCGCATCGCCTGTCTGGGTTCGAACCACTAGGCCACCACTGCTCTCAGACCTTGAATAATAATTAAGTAAGTATTTATTTATTTTCTCACCACAATAAACAATACAGACATTCTTACACATGATATATTATTTTGCTTAGTTTACTGTGGGAGACTGGTGCCTAAGCTAGGCTTTAAGGGCCTGTGTTTCAGGTCACATGTATTACATTATTACTGGGTATATGACGGAACGGCAGCGGGGTGTGATTGTGGAGCTATGTCGCAAACCATGCTCCACCTCCTATCCTGCCCTCTGTGTCCCAAAACATGCAGTCAAAGTGACCTCTGCGCTGCCACTGTCGACGCCGTGGAGGTGGCAAAGTTTTGGGCCAACAAGATATGAAATTCAGTCGTGCCAGCGACACGAAGAAGAAGAAGACTGGGATATGCCTCTCATTTCTTGTGCCAATGTGCCAGCCTCAACCAGGTTTTGCCCACGATGGCAACAATGTCGTCTCCCCATCTGGCCACCAGACGACCAACATCTCGTCTTCCAGGACGCCACTCTGTCACATCCTTACTCCACCTGGCATCACTGCGCCTTGCCAGGTGTCCTGCCCAACTCTATTTGTGTTCCGATATCGAAGACCTTCGTACGTCTTCGTGTCTCGACGTTTGGAACTTCGTCTATTATTATTATTTTTTACCAACTCCGCCCAGCGGTTTCACCCGTGTAAGATTCGATCCCGTGGGAATTTCGGGATGAAAAGTATTCTATGTGTTAATACTGGTTATAAACCATATGTGTGCCAAATTTCATCCAAATCCGTTCAGTAGTTTTTGCGTGAGAGAGTAACAAACATCCATCCATCTATCCATCCATACAAACTTTCATGTTTATAATATTAGTAGGATTTAGATCGAACACAAAAGATTCATATTGTTGTGACACTAAACCATGTTAGTAACATTCTCATTATCATCATCTGCCTAGCCTTTTCCCAACTATGTTGGGATCGGCTTCCAGTCTAACCGGATGCAGCTGAATACCAGTATTTTACATGGAGCGACTGCCTATCTGACCTCCACAACCCAGTTACTGGGTAATACGATACCCCTTGGTAAGACTGGTTGTCAGACTTCCGGGCTACTGACGACCCGTAACGACTGTCAAAGATCCACGAATGACAGCCGGGACCAACGGCTTAACGTGCTTTCCGAGGCACGGAGGGGTCTTGATATGTGAAGATGGTCACCCATCCACGGACCAACCGCGGCAAGCGTAGCTTAACCTGATCGATCGACCCGTGCGGCGGTTATTACTTAGCCACAAGCCCCTTAGTAACATTATCATCAAAACTAACTAAAAACAATTTTTCATTAAAATAAAATAATAATTAATTAAAAAACTTATGACAATTACTAAGTCCGCCTCCCGCTGCACCAGACCTGCAGCTGTGTATACGGGTTCAGTGCCCCAGGAACGGGCTGTCAGGCTTATCCACTATCACCTTTAAAATTAACCTGGTGCTTTATGCATGGAACGCTCCATGGCTTTCTGTGCAACTCAATAATAAATAAGTATAATAATTTAAGGATTTCATTGTTAAATAAAAAACAGAATCAAATAAAAAAATATATACTTAGGTTCATCATTTATTTTGAGATCAAAAGAAAATGGCAATGTAAATAAATACAAAAAATGCTCTGTATAAGGTAATAAATAAAATAATTACTTCAGTAGCACAAAAACAATAAAATAGAAAATTTTGAGATCAAAAATGGTAATACAAAAAAATACCAGGCAAGTTCGAGTCGGGCTCGCGCACTGAGGGCTCCGTACTTTGTAGGTGTAAATAGTTTTTTTTTGTAATGTTTGTAATATAGTTTGTAAAAACAAAACGGTTTTAAGATTTTTTCCTTTACTTGTGCTACATGACATTACTTCTTGCCAAATTTTATGATTCTAGGTGTAAAAATCTATTCAAAAAAATCTTCATATAAATAAATTTTGCTTTTAATTTTTTTTTTTTTTATAATATTTTGACCTAGAGTCATAAAATTTGGCAAGAAGTAATGTCATGTGTGGGAAGCAACCTATAGGTTTTGATTTCGGACCCGTATCTTTTTGGTAAAGGGGTTTTTGAGCAAGCATATTCAGGGCGAAAACTTGATAACTGAGTAGGCGTGGCATGAGGAGAGAACACCGAAAATATATTTAAAAAGTTTCAGAGAGCTCCTTGGTCAGGAGACCACTGTCAGATAAAAAAGCCCTTTAAAAAAAATAAAGTAATCTTCAGAGGCGTTGTTTTTCATAATTATGATCGTGTGTGGCCTAACCCATAATGACTTAAGTAGGCAAATCTGACGAATTTTTAAAAGGACATTCAGGGCAAATTAAAGTTATTCTGTGCAATAGTGTTACATGTCCTGATAATTATTATATAAATATCTGACGGATTGATGAAGCATTTTGGCAAATGTGAGGAAATTTCATCATTTCAGAAAATTACCCAAAAGCATAATAGGCAAAGGTCATAATTTTGCATTTATCCCTAAATCTAGTAACCTGTAGCGACCATAGCGATAGCGACGCGATTTCTGAATTGCATTTTTGATACGTTTCAAGTTCCTTCATGACAGACATACCTAATAGATTTCTGAGGTCATCGGAAAATCTGAGACAGATGCCGATGCATTCCACCAGTTTCTTTGACGAATCTTTTCTGTTCAAGCAGTACGGCTAAGGAATGACTTGCCCGTGTCGGTAAGGCGTGCTCAATTCAAAATTATGATAAAAAAGCACTTCCTCTCGCCCTAAATGTCATCATTTTTTTTTCTTTGCTCTCGTTTCATGTTTATTATTATATGTACATATTTATTTACATAAAGTATATTTTACTCATCGTAAAATATACTTTATGTATATATTCATTGTATAATGTAAATGGTACACCACAGACTACCTACTACATTTGTCTCTCCTTAATTTTAATCCATCTAAAGGTTGTCCGAAACTATAAGAACTATACTGTTGAAACTTGGTAAGTAGATGTATTCTGTGAACCGCATTAAGATTTTCACATAAAAATAGAAAAAAAAAAACAATACATTTTGGAGGTTAGAACCGTACTTAGAACTGAAACTCAAAATTTTTTTTTCATCAAACCCATACGTGTGGGGTGTCCATGGATAGGTCTTCAAAAATGATATTGAGGTTTCTAATATCATTTTTTTCTAAACTGAATAGTTTGCGCGAGAGACACTTCCAAAGTGGTAAAATGTGTGTCCCCCCTGTAACTTCTAAAATAAGAGAATGATAAAACTAAAAAAATATATGATGTACACTAACTACCATGCAAATTTCCACCGAAAATTAGTTTGAACGAGATCTAGTAAGTAGTTTTTTTTTAATACGTCATAAATCGTAAACCGCAATTTGCTGCGACGGAACATGGGCGAGTCCGACTCGCACTTGGCCACTTTTTTTTGTTCTATGACTTAGTACAAAAAATCAGTGCAGTTCAATTTCTGCCCTGCTATGAGAGCGGGTGGTAAGCCCCCTGATTATCGTTACAGCATCTTAATTGTCGTCATTTTCCGTTTTCATTCTTTTTCTTCGTGCCTCATCTATTTTTTCACCATCAGATTTGTTTTTTTTTAGTAGTATTTTTGCTCCCATTACGGTAATAGGGAATATTCTTTTTAAATCTTTTTCATCGATATTGTCCAGTCCAAGCTTCTCGGAGTCTTCTCTTTGAAAAATATGAACAACTTCGTACGTGAGTGCCTCTTTCTTCGCATCGTCAGTAGTTTTTCCAACACATGGCCTTCCTAACACCTTAATATGAAGCTCTTGGGCAAGTCTTTTTCTGAAAAAAACAGCAATTAATTGAATTAATCGAATTATCTAGGTTAACCGTTTTTTTGACAGCTGTCTTAGAACGTACATATTCCAGACTAGCTTCTGCCCGCGGCTTCGCCCGCGTGGATGTCGGAAATTATCCCACGGGAACATGCTACCGAAACAAAAAGTAGCCTATACAGCCTATTAAGGCATTAAGTCAGCCTTTGTACCTTTTTGTATGCAAAAAGTTTAAATACTTAAATCTATGTTACTCCATAACATCAGCTATCTGCCAGTGAAAGTCCCGTCAGAACCGGTCCAGCCGTTTCGAAGATTAGCCGCAACAAACAGACAAACAAAAATAAAAATAAATGTTTTTTATATAAGTGCTTAGCGTGTATATTTTCATTTTCATACGCATTTAGTCAAATCTGTTATTTTTTAAGACCCCACTTCACTCTTCAAAAGGTAGTTGTTTTTGAAAATAATGATTAAGATCTCATAATTCTTTCTGAATGAATTATGAGATCTTAATCATTATTTATTACTTACGTCTACGCCTTATAAAAGTAAACCTAAGCACCTACCTAATTAAAAAAAAAAATAAACTCAACAACAGAAAATAAAATACCTACCTACTTAGATAAACCTATTTCTGATGATAACTAATCTAAACTCAATAAATAAGCAAAATCCCTAAAAACTAAGATATTAGTTTTTAGGGATTTTGCGATATTGTATCTTATGATAAAATATTATAGTATCTTAGCCGTGTGCAGCGCCCCTTAGTGAACTCCACTGTGGGTGACGTAACCTACGACAGACTTATTATTTGCGGTTGGTACAGTAATCGGATCTAGGGATCGAACCGCAAAATTAAGTTTGTTTTTTGTTGTATAGACTTTTGCGGGATAAAAAGTACCCAGTGTGGTGCCCAGGATATTAAAGAATAATTATACCAAGTTTCATCGTAATCGAACCGGTAGTTTTTGCGTGGTGCCTGAACAAATAGACAGACAGACAGACAAAAATTTTTTTAATCACATTTTTGGGTTCGGTCTCGCTCTAGTAACACCCTCTGTCATTTAATTTTCACTTCTACAGATTTATTATAAGTATAGATTACCTACGTAAAATGTGTAATTAAATAAATATACATATCTCTTTTTTTGTGTTTGTTACCTCAGAACTCCGTTATTTATAAGCCGATTTGCAAAATTATTTTTTTACATGTAAGGATATACTTTCAGATTGCTCCCATAGAAATTTCATCAAAACCGATTAAGTAGTTTGGTTTTTAACCAAAATTACAACTTAAAAATGAAAAATAAAAACTTAAAAAAAAAAAACAACCGACCCAAAGTGAAAAATTACTTTAACTTTGGAAGTCGGCGGCAAACAATGAAAATGCGAACCCAACGACACCGACTTCCGAAGTTTAAGTTATTTTTCACTTTGTAGTGTTTAATTTGCTCACAGAGCAAGACCAACTTACCTATTTGTTATCATTGCTTTTATAATTCTACTATTATTCTTGAACTCTCTTGAAGCAAATACACCGAATGAAGCGAGAATATTGCATATTTTCTGTTCGCCTCTCGACCAAATCTCTACTTCGATTCTTTTTATATACTTCATCAAATTTAGGAAAGCGTCGCTGGAATCCTAAAAAGTAAATTGTGCTTTTATTAATCACATATTTGATAGCCCGTTTTAAAGGGGATTGGAGATTATTATATAGAGTCAGGCAGACCTACCGCCACGTCATTTTGAAAAGGGCGGCCGCGCATGAGACCTGTATAAATCGATAGCTGACATCAATGCAAACAGAAAACATAACTTATTATGTTTTCTGTTTGATTGATGTCAGTTGTTTTATGGGGTTCGGTCTTAACCGAACCCCGTAAAGTGTCACGTTTCCGAGATACTGGCGCCGATTCCCTTGTTGAAATTCCCTTGTAGCATTTGAAAGTACTGTTGGAGCCGCTGAAGATTGTAAAATACTATTTTTGCATTATATAAATTCAATCTCCTAGTATTGTATAATTGTAAGGCACATGTGTGAGTACTATGTAGGTACATACTATAAAGCTACCATTTACTGGGTACGTCTTTCATTGACTTGAATGTGCCCTGGCGGCTGAGAGTATGTCATGCTCACTCAAATGTCTCGCTGATGGTGGCACATGTGTTGGATCATTTAGCTCCCTTCAAAATGGTTGAGCTGAATGGTGCTAATCCGTGCGTCATGTTCGTGAACGGGCGCCGTCAGTGGGGACTGGTCATCTCTTTGCTGCCATGGCTTATTTTATTTTAATTTAATATTTGAATTGTTTTAGGCTTTTCATTACGGATGCTTTTAACGTTCTGCATCGTTGTCACATGCATAATTTTTAACATGAATGATGTAACTAATACTTTGTAACCATATTTTGATTTAAAAGAGTGTCCATGGAGTTTCTTGCCCGTTCTTCTCCATAGGTACCTACTACGCTTTGGAATGGGCAACTAGCTTCATTTCTCTGACTGACCGACCCCTTGACAATTCAAAAGTGCCTGTAATTGGTTTAATTGAAATAAATACTTTGAGTTTGAGTTTGAGTTTGAGTTTGTTCACAAACGAAACAAAATTTAAGTTCAGTGCATCTTTTTCTTTCTATTTCATTAAGAAAAGGGCAGAAGATAAATATTAGTTCAGTCCTGTCAAATTTAGATATTCCATAGCAAGTTTAGATGTGATTAAAAACATGGCTAGTAAAAATACGTCATTTTACGTCAGGCGCTGACTAATTTGACAGGACTAAACTAATATTTTATCTTCTGTCCTTTTCTTAATGAAATAAAAGGAAAAAGATGCACTGAACTTAAATTTTGTTTCGTTTGTGAACAAAAGTCCCGTCAAATTAGTCAGCGCCTGACGAAAATTGACGTATTTTTAGTAGACATGTTTTTAATCACGTCTTAGCTGTCTATGGAGTAAGATACTCCATAGAATCTTAGATATTTATTCTCAACAGACCATTAATAGCGTAGACAATGGCGCCGATTCCCTTGTTCACAAACTAAACTAAATTTAAGTTCAGTGCATCTTTTGTCAAATTAGTCAGCGCCCGACGTAAATTGACATATTTTTAGTAGCCATGTTTTTAATCACATCTAAACTGTCTATGAAGTATCTTAATTTGACAGGTTTAAACTAATATTCATCTTCTGTCCTTTTCTTAATGAAATAGAAAGAAAACGATGCACTGAACTTAAATTTAGTTTAGTTTGTGAACAAGGGAATCGGCGCCATTGTAGCGGCATGTTGTATAGCTTTAAAAATCTTACCATGCTTGGCTCCGGGAATGCATCCCGTATGTTTCGAACATACAAAACGTCGACTGCAACCAACTTGAATTTAACTTTTTCTTTATGGAAGCAACCAAACAGTATGTTCTGATTAAGATGCAGTTTTATCCAGCAGTCAAGAGCGGCCGTCGAAGCTGCATCGAATTCTGAAAGGAAAAAATATATTAATAATATAATAGTCAGCCTGTATTGTCCCATTCATTAATTGCAAACTGAAGTGGCAGTGGGCTGACCATGCTTGTCTAAGGACCGATGGCCGGTAGAGCAGACGAGTCTTGGAGTGGAGACCGCGTATCGGAATGCGTAGGGACGCCCCCAGCTAGATGGACGGACGACCTTTAAGAAGGTTGCTGGGACAGACTGGATGCGGAAGGTGGAGGACAGGGTGTTGTGGCGCAGGCCGCAGGCAGGAGAGGCCATGTCCAGCAGAGGACTGCGATAGGCGTATTTGATTAATTGAGTAATTAGAAGTGCTTATTTATATATGGAAGTGAATGTTGGGTGCACTATAGTAGGTGATTATTATGTTACTGTTACTGTTAATTCCACTGCTGGGAAAAAGCCTCTCCCCACGACTTCCAGGGCTGTCGATTATTGTTTGTTATTAAAAAAAAAATCAACCGAATTGAGAAGCTTTTTTTTGAAATCCGTTAAAAAAAATTAAAACTCACTTAGTGCGGACACTACTGGACAGTCTCTGAATTTGAAAAGAGCTTCCATTATCAGTCGCATGGCTTCACGTTTCTCAGCTTCATTCAAAACTCTGATGACAAATCTGGAATCAAAGAATACATTGTCATCTGCCATGGTTTCATTTTTAATTATTTTTCCATTTTGGGGTATAGTAATTTTATTCTATGTGCACCGTTTTCACACATAATTACATAACATAATCAGCCTATAATATCCCCACTGCTGGGACACAGGACTCCTCTGGATGAGAGGGAGTGGGCTGTAATCCACCACGCGGGCCCAGTTCGGGTTGGTAGATGTCACATGTCTTGGGATTTTTGTTCGAGGATATGCCAGTTTCCTCACTATGTTTTCCTTCATCGTTTTGAGAGCATTGGTGATGAAATAATTTACAAAAAGTAAAACGCCTGCCCTGGGGGTCTACTACGAAGTGCAAAGTGCGAATGTTCGGATCGGACCGACACATGGCCGAATCGAATATTATTGAAAAATGCGAAAAAAGTTCGGATCGGCTCAGTTGGGTCGGGCCGTAGTCAATATTCGAAAGAGTGTAGGAGTGTAGGGTCGGGACCGACCGAACCAAATAGTAACTTCGTAGCAGGAAACGGCCGAACATTCGGCCGATACCACTTCGGGGTAGACCCCTAGGTTCGAACCTACGACCTCACGTTCGTAAGTCACGGCCGTTACCAAGGCCATGACCGCTCTATTCACATATGTATATATAATTAATATATATGCAAAATATTTTAAGAGTAACGGTATAATTTCTTGCCCATTCTTGTCCATACAAAAACTTTTTGGAAGGGGCGACTATAATCAATTCTATTTTATTGTAACTTTTGACTTTCAAAAAAGTGCCTTTTATGTGCCTATCCTACTTCCTACGAATATTATAAATGCGAAAGTTTGTGGATGGATGGATGGATGGATAGATGTTTGTAACTCTTTCACGCAAAAACTACTGAACGGATTTGGATGAAATTTGGCACACAAATGGTTTATAACCAGGATTAATATATAGGATACTTTTTATCCCGATATTCCCACGGGATCGAAACTTATGCGACTGAAACCGCGGGGCGCAGCTAGTAATCTAATAAACGTGAAAGTTTTTAGGGATGGATGTATGTTTGTTACTCTTTCACGCAAAAACTACTGAACGGATTTAGATGAAATTTGGCACACAAATGGTTTATAACCAGGATTAACATATAGGACACTTTTTATCTCAATATTGCTACGGGATCGAAACTTATGAAGGTGAAACCGCGGGGCGCTGCTAGTGTTATCCATTACCGTGCATAAGCCCAGTGCATTAGAGCACCTACTAATAATAAATAAATAATAAATAAAATTTTATTTTCTCTCTCAGTAATAAACTATTGATTATTATGACAACATGACTATTATAGGAAAAATATTCTCTTTGTAATAAGTGTGATCTCTTTTGACGTACAGACGCCAGCACATCAAGCTACTACAATCTGTCAAATGTCTTTAATAGATTTTCAACTTTATCGTTAAAGCATTAAGGTTCAAGGTTGATTGGGAAAGTTTGACAGTTTCGGGTAGGTTGACCTGCTGGCGTCTGTACATATATACGGGTTGGCAGGGACATCGACGCGCAAACGTCGTGAAAAGGTTACACCTGATGCCATAAATAAAATTACAAAAGTCATTCATTTCGGAAATGACCGGTTAAAAAAATTGTCACTTTTGAGTGCGCAATTTATTGCAAACAACGCGATCAAAACGCTCCGCGGATGGCGCGCGCGCGCTACCTACCGCGATACCGCGCGCTGCCCTTTCGAGTTTTATTTACATTGCTGTTTTAAGTGAAACAAGTGAATTTACTATTTTTTTATTAAAAATCTCATTGGGTTTTTTTTTTTTTTTTCCCCGGATGGGAAATCATCAAATGACCCCTCCCGCTCTGGGTGGAGCGGAAGGGAGTGTCAGACTCTTACTGACTAAAACCCACCCATGTTCCTTCCTTCGCCCTTTATGTTCCGGGGTAACCCTTTCGGACAATCCCGCTGACCCGGCAGGCTTCGGCCCTGAGGGGGCCCCTCAGGGCCGAAGCCTGCTCGTTATGCTGACATCTCTTTGAGGCGCGCGTGGAACACTTACAATCTCATTGGGTTAGATAGAAATAATGATTTTATACAGTTTACAGTAAAAAAATTGCAGAAAAAAACGTAAAAATTAAGAAAAAGCCGACGAAAACTTTCAACGCAGGGTGGTCCAGAATCATGTACTGAATCCATGGTAAGCGGTTGCTCGTGGATGTCCCTGCCACCCTGTATATTACTATCTTCTGCCCGCGACTTCGTTCGCGTGAAATTTCTTGTTCCCATGACCCACCCCGTCGATGCCATCACCTACTCACGCGATCACTTCGTTTTTGTTCTTTCCGACTTTTTTTTATTTTTGTTCGGTATATATAGACGGCACGGTTGGCGCAGTGGTTAAGCGATTGATTGCTGCGCTGCGTGTCGCGGATTCGATGCCCGCAGGGAACAAATCTTTGTATGACCTACAAGTAGTTGTTCCGGGTCTGGAAGTTTGTGTATGGGAGTTTAAATGTTTGTAAACGCACCCACGATACAGGAGAAATTCCTAGTGTGAGGCAAGGTTTTAAAAATATAAAAAAAAATATATAGTCTTCCGTCGTCAAGAATTGGGCTACCAAATGCAAAAAAAATTTTCAAATCCGATTTGGAGTTCTGGAGATTACCCCCTACATACATACAAACAAATTTTACTTCTTTATACTATTAGTATAGATTGCGTTCTATTGATTTCTATTGGTTTTGTTTGTTTATGTCATAAATATTTCGTTCCTTCTCCTCTTCGTAATTCTGGCTTACGATTGCTTCTAAATATCTCAAGTTGAGGTAATAATAATAAAGCTAAAGAGTTTGTTTGTTTTAACGCTTTAATCTCTGGAACTACCAGTCTGATATGGATTTTTTTTTTTGCATTTGATTGATAACCTAAGGTAGGTAATTAAAATTACCCATGGACCCGGTAATAGGTCGACCCACCGGGACCACGGGTGGTGGAGGTCAGATCGGCAGTCGCTCCATGTAAAACACTGGTATTCAGCTAGGTACAGTCACCAAAGGAGATAAGTAACCAGGGGGCCTACTCTGAAGCGGTATTGGTGTTCGGCCGTTTCCTGCAACGAACTTACTATTTGGTTCGGTCACTCCCGATCCTACACTCCTACACTCTTTCGAATATTGACTATGGTCCCGACCCAACTGAGCCGATCCGAACTTTTTTCGCATTTTTTAATAATATTCGGTTCGGCCATGTGTCGGTCCGATCCGATCATTCGCACTTTGCACTTCGTAGTAGACCCCCAGGGTCGTCGGATATGTCGGGGGAGCAGTGAATGCTTATGCGAATCCCGCACCCCCGGCCATAGGTAGAGGTGGAAAACCGCGGTGGTTTTAGCCGGTAAGACTCCGGCATACCCCCACGATGGAGGAAATCCATGAGGATTTCCTCCGAGAAACCAAAAAAAAAGTGTCGTCGGATATAGCAGAAGTTTAGTAAGAAACCGATGAATGTTTTCTAATGAAATTTAATTTGATAAATGTACTGTTTGTTTTCAATTAATTAAATTAAATTTTGTTCGAAATTATATATCGGTTTCTTATAAAACTACGACCCTGGTTACTTATCTTAAACAAATCAAGATTTTAACTCACTGGCTTAATTTCTTTTCACATTTCTGAAGGTCTACTTCAGTTGGTAATATCCAATTGGTAGACATTTCATTTTTACTCTGTGCCATTTTATCTCACAAAATTGACACAGAACGACACTTGCGCACAGAATGAATACAGGAAAAGAAATGGCGCGCTGCACTGAGCTGCGTATCATTCTTTATCATTACTGCAGTTCTAGAATAATCTGCATAGTTATTCACAACCACCCGATACGCATCCGTGCCGTATCGAACATCAATCGATGTTATCGTAGGAGTCCTGTAAACGCAGTTCAGAAGTCCAAAACCCAAATATTTATTATTTAAGGGCTGATTTTTCCAACGCCAGATAATTTTATCCGAGGAATAATTTTAAAATTTTGACAGTTCTTCCGTACAAAAACTGTCAGACGTCAATTTTATTCCTCGAATAAAAATTATCTGTCGATTGAACAATCAGCCCTTTATCAAAAAGACGACTTCCATTCTTTCGACAGCTGTCGGGGGCAAGGCAAATCAGGTTTTCGAAATCTGTCATTTTCGATACGATAGACTGTGGGATGGTTGTGAATAGCTATGCTGGTGAAGATGGCAACACTAGCTCTATGTCTAGAGAAGAAAAATTGTTGCCATATTTCGTTTTTTTTTCCTCTAAAATGCATAATTATGAAAATTGCAACCACATTGCCCCTTTGTGTAATGTGTAATGATTAGTAGCGATAACGGTCCGATTGTGCGAATATTATCAGTTGCTAAGACCGTGTTCTTGATTAAAGCTGTAGTGTAGACGCTAGGTAGAAGATAATGATCAGGTATTACGCATAAGAAGTATCCAATGTCCTAACTAAGGACGTTGGATCCAATGGACGTTGAATACTTTTCTACCAGCACCCATTTGAAGCATATATGTAGAAAATCCATTCAGCTTTAAATGTCAATAGCAAATTGTATGCATTCAGCTTCATATGTCACCTGCGGTTCTCTATTGTGTTACCTAACTTTTTTATCTATAATCTAAAGTGCCATAATTTTTTTTGTCCTAATCATCATTTGTCCGAATGATAACTTGCCCGAACTTAATGTCACATAATATCGCGTGCCATACAATTGAAATCCCTAAATACAATAATTATGCTCTAGAGTTTCTATGAAATCTGGTCCCACCTTCCAATAGCTATGTGTGTTACATCGTTGGATAGGTAATTTTGAGCTGAATAAAAGTTACTATGGCGCCAAGTTCCAAATCTTAGTCCGTTCAGAGTTATTCTTTATTAAACATGGTAGTTTTATCCTGGTTTTATCATGGTAGCCAAGTAATGCTATTTAAGTAATAATTGCATTTTTTTGCTTTATACTTACACGTAGTGTAGATACTAACCTACGGTTATCAATTGCGTCACTGAGTCGCAAACCGTAGGACAAAAAGTTAAACAGATGTCAACATTGACAAAATGCTTTTTTTTTTACAAATAAAACAACGATAGCGTATTTGAAACCTATACATTTATTTAATCATCGTTGTCTACAATGACGTTATTTAAAAATAAGGCTGGGCCTACACATCCCTCATGCCTGGCGTGCCCTAGGTACCAAACGATATGCGCACAGGTCCCTACAGTACGTCGTCCCGTCATGCAGGTACAATATCTTTGTATAATGTCATTTGCGAACTAATAAGTAACAGTAGTACTTTCTAGCTCTCACGTGTCGCGACTGTATACGACCACGTAAGAGCCAAGCATCCTCATCAATGCCAAAATCAGGTAAATCCTCCAGTGCAGGCCAGGCATGAGGGATTTGTAGGCCCAGCCTTATTTTTAAATAACGTCATTGTAGACAACGATGATTAAATAAATGTATAGGTTTAAAATACGCTATCGTTGTTTTATTTGTAAAAAAAGCATTTTGCCAATGTTGACATCTGTTTAACTTTTTGTCATACGGTTTGCGACTCAGTGACGCAATTGATAACCGTAGGTTAGTATCTACACTACGTGTATAAAGCACAAATGCAATTATTACGTAAAAATAGCATTACTTGACTAGGTACTGATAAAACTACCATGTTTATTAAAGAATAACTCTGAACGGACTAAGATTTGGAACTTGGCGCCATAGTAACTTTTATTCAGCTCAAAAATACCTATCCAACGATGTAACACACATAGCTATTGGAAGGTGGGACCAGGATTTGCATCCTTCTTTGTTTGTCACAAATATTTTCAAAATACTTAAAATCGTTTTCAATAAAAGTTAAGTCCTAAAATCAAATTACTTAATGTTTATTTATCCTAATAATTAAAATATGATATTATATTAATATTATATTATCGCGAGATATGCAGTCTCAGGGAATATTTCCTAGAAACCGACGTGGGGATGCATCGAGATGTAGTCGCGGTGGACAAGTGCCTCACCCCGCTTTCCTTGGGTAAAGAGAACTGGCGCAAACCAGTAGTGCTTGACACTAATGAACGCATGGAGGTATGGCAGAGTAAGGAGCTTCACGGACGCTTCTTCCGGGCCCTACATGGACCTGATGTAGATCTACTAGCGTCCGTAGCCTGGCTGCGTTTCGGTGACCTCTTTGGAGAAACCGAAGGTTTTGTCTGTGCAATTATGGACGAAGTTATGATGACGAACAATTACCGGAGATTTATTGTGAAAGACGTCACGGCTGACATCTGCCGGGCATGCCACCGGCCGGGGGAATCAATCAGGCATATTATCTCCGGGTGTTCTCGTCTAGCTAACGGAGAGTACTTGCATAGACACAACCTTGTAGTCAGGATAATCCATCAGCAACTTGCTCTGAAATACAGCCTTGTCGAATCTGAGGTGCCGTACTACAGGTATGTGCCCGACCCAGTTCTCGAAAATGGAAATATCACATTGTACTGGGATCGATCCATCATCACTGACAGGACTATTTTTGCCAATAAGCCTGATATAGTGGTGGTGGATCGATCAGAGCGGCGCGCAATGATTGTTGACATAACCTTCCCGCATGATGAGAACCTCGTGAAAGCCGAGAAAGATAATAAAGCAAAAGTTCATAAAGCGGTACTTCTGGACACGGCTCGCATTGTCAGAAAGTTCCTCTCAGCCCTGACCCCCTAGCTTGGACCCTGTTCCCGATACCGGTGGGCTACTATTTTTTATATTTTTAAATGTTTTTTTATCTTTTTGTTTATAAAAATATTTAAAAATGTAATTTGTAGGTATATAAATGAGATAAAGTACATATTAAGTTAAATTAAATTACACTAAAAAAATTGTAATGAAAAATTATCTGATTTTTCATTACAATTGTTTATTATTTTACGAAATCCAACTCATAAAATACATAAATAGTAAAGATGCAAAAGCAATATGGATTTTGTCACGGCTCCGGCAACAAGCATGCAGCATACAAGCTAGCCTGCAGCATGCAAGCAAGCATGCAGCAGGCATGGTTTCTGTCACGGCTCCGGCGCTGCGCGCCTCCGGCGGTCCCACGCGAGCTAATCGTCGCAGCCGGCTTTCGCTCACCGGCTCGCTCGCAGCCTCCTGCTCCTCAGTCCGCGGGCCGCCTCGCCCCTACGCGCCTACGCGATTCTAAATTACACTCTAGGGGTAGGGCAGACAAGACTGCGTGGAGTCGGGTTTACAGCGATTCGTTTCTATCACTATAACCTAATTTTTAGCAAAAGTTTTAGGACTAACAATTTCATTATAAATGAACATTCGGAATAATACACTTTATATAATACAATACTTAGGACATATGACTTTATTTCATGCAAAATTAGGAGATTAAATTATTATAGTAGGTACTTGATATTATGACAGAATAGTTTTAGAAGTAAAGATAATTATGTAAAACAAAATTTTGAATTTTTGAACATAGATTAGGTCGGAAACCCTCGGGACACCCAGATCTTACACAGATGTTCTCAACAGACCAGGAGACTTAATAAGCTTCTGGAGGGAGGTGGGCTGGTTGGAATAACCACCGACGGCCGCCATGGCTCACGCACAATGGTCCACCTGAAGGACTAAGTGCGGAAACCAAACCCGTAACATAGAACATAGAAGACTGGTTGTCAGACTTTCAGGATTCTGACTACCCGTAACAACTGTCGAAGATCCACGAATGACAGCCGGGACCAACGGCTTAACGTGCTTTCCGTGGCACGAAGGGGTCTCCATATATCAAGATGGTCACCCATCCACAGACCAACCGCGGCAAGCGTAGCATAACCTGATCGATCGACCTGTGGGACTGTTATTATTTAGCCCGAAAAATAAATGTCAAAAATGTAGAGAAATTATAGTTCGTTTTTTAAACCCGGATACTAATTTGACAGATGTAACGTTAAACTTCTATACTAAAAAAACGCAAACACAAAAGACTTATTTATGTCAGACTAGTCTCTGGGAATAAAAAACGAACTTTAGAGGAAGGTATTACTGACAGATTGAGACTGAGATCAGATTGTGAGCGTTCTCAAAATTTACGAGAATTGCCCTTCAGACGTAGCGCAGGTTCACGTATCAATTCCAGACAAAAGCTGAAATGTCAGAGCGCACGTGTAATTAAATCCACACACTTCAAACCAGCGGGGTAATTGCGTAACACACTAACAGTAGCAATGGCTTTCATTTTGACAGGTCAACAACATTCATTGCGTTATTTACGTTGTTGAGCATACAAACTTTTCGAACCTATAAAGCAATGGATTAGCAATATCCTTCAAAATTATTCAGATTATGGTTGATAGTGTGTTACGTAATTAAGGTGCAGGACACAGGAACGCTGCTTGGCGAAATAAATAAGCATGGGGTAATTAGTGATTGTCCACGTTCCAAATAACTTTAACGTAGGTAATATTTTATGTACAGACGCCAGCAGGTCAACCTACCCGAATCTGTCAAATTTTCCCAATCAATCTTGAACCTTAATGCTTTAGAGATAAAGTTGAAAATCTATTAAATAAATTTGACAGATTGTAGTAGCTTGATGTGTTGGCGTCTGTACTTTTATAGTCTCCCAATATTACTCCAGTACAGTCACCAAAGGAGATACCTAGGAAGGGGTCGTCGGATATAGTTGAAGTTTAGTAAGAAACCAATGGATATTTTCGAATGAAATTTGATTTGATAAATGAACTGTTTGTTTTCTATTAATTAAATTACATTCGAAAACATTTATTTAAGAGTCGGAGACTCTTAACATCGCGATTCAGAAACGTGACGTAAATGCACAGCGTCATCTAGTAGCGTACAGCGGAACTTTTACAACAGACATGTTCCATGAACCTTTGCTATCGATGAATCTACTACATGACATGCATAGGTACTAACATTAAGCAAAAAACACAAAAACTTATTTTGTAACACACGTAGTGTTACCGAGACCGACTCAGTCACAGATCACCGGTTTCGTTCGGAATTCGTTGATTATTCGTCTGAAAATACTCTGACAGTTCAGCAAAAAATATAGTACAGACGCCAGCAGGTCAAGCTACCCGAAACTGTAAAATTTTCCCAATCAACCTTGAACCCTAAAACTTTAACGATAAAGTTGAAATACTATTAAAGAAATTTGACATATTGTAGTAACTTGATGTGCTGGCGTCCGTACATACTAATTCCATACAATTTAGGAAAATAAATCCAGATTATATTACTTCTAGACTATTACCAACGATATTACGAATGTAGACTTAGAACATAACTGCATTGCACTTTGCACAATTTGCAAAGTAGTCCGTTCTTTCAGTGCATTTTTGTACGGACGCCAGCACATCAAGTTACTACAATCTGTCAAATTTCTTTAATAGATTTTCAACTTTATCGCTAAAGCATTAAGGTTCAAGGTTGATTGGGAAAATTTGACAGTTTCGGATAGCTTGACCTGCTGGCGTCTGTACAAACGATAATCGACCATTTAAAGTTAAACATTAAAGTTTCTCATGATGGAAATGGAGAGAGAGAAGGAGAAAGAGATAGAGAGAGACTGTGTGTGTTTATGTGTCTGTGACGAGCACAGCACTCACACACTTCACATATGTTTTTTTTTCTTCACGGGGAGATTTACAAGGAATAGCACTGCACTGCAATCTATCAGTGAAAACTGGCAATCAGAACTAGTCGGGCTTGCAACACGTTGATTATAGTTACCAACACGATATGTGAGCATCAGATTAATTCCTTTTTTTAGTGATGATTATTAAGATTCTATTTTTAATACAGAATACACATAACTATCAAAACATGTGAATTTATTTAGGCATCTATTTTGAAGATCCTCCGCGCTGCTTTCTGTCAGACTCTTACTGATTATAAACCACCCCGGTGTTCCATCTCACACCTACGCCGGGGGTCGCGCCCATTTAGGGGGGCTGCGGGAACCTTAATCTAATCTTGCCTTAACCTTAACCTTGATGGACCTGTATAAGAACTATAAGTTATAGCAAAGATTGTTTTAAAGTCCTTATCTTTCAAATTCGGCAGGTTCTCGAGTGTTTGTTTTTTTATAATAATATCAACTTTGAAAAACCCGTAAAATTACACAGAGAACAATATTCATGGATCAGAGCGAAGTTCACCCGTCAAGATGCCACGTCACATTGAATTCGCTAAACAAAATTGACTTAAGACCAATTACTGTGATAGGCTCTCTAGCTGGAGTTTGAGCAAACAAGCATGCAACAAGCGTCACAGCGTGGAATATAGAACAAGACATGGAAGTTGGATACTTAGGCACGAAAATATTTTTGCAGTGAATAAAAAGGCTTTAGATAGAAAAATATTGCTAATACATACTTTGGAAAAGTAAGCCTTAACGTCAAATGTAATAGAATCTATGTATAGTTGTTCATGGCAACGTTTTATCTATTGGTAAATCTTTTATCCATGAGTGTCCTGTTTGTTTCTGAGGTCATGCTATTTATTTATAGTGGATATCGACTGATTTTTTAGTTCACTATTTCGCCGCGCGTAATTTTGTATACTGAGCACACTATATCAAGTAGTAGAAAAATATTTTTTATTGGTGGTAACACTGAATAGGCAGAATAACTTGACACCCTTGTAGAAATTTCTGCATTTAATAAAAAAAGTTACATAAAAGTGAAGTGTACAGTGAAACGTGAAGGGCGATTATTTTCAAGTGATTGTAGTTTTTGCTGTAGATATATTTGCAAATTCCCTATTTTAATAAGTGCTTTGTGGATGAATTGTCATCTGCGGACGATTTAATTGTTGTAACGAGATGATTATTGAAAATCCTGACGCTTTCAAGTCGTGGTTGACCTCCATATTGGAGCCCCTGTGAGTACATCCGCTGCCATATTTTAGTATTTACAATATTGCGCTTACTTATTAGAAATTAGCAAATTTGTAAGGTTTTCAACATAACTTTACATTGATTTAGTTTGCGGGGATATTTCCATGCAATGTGAATAATTATTACCGAGTAAAAGTATCAAGTTTCATTTAGCTTTATTTTTTTATTTGACGTACACACATGGCTTTTTATTTTCGTGATTTCAAAGGTTTCAAATGGAGAACCCTGACTAAGTTCCCGCGTATTGCTCTAAATCCCTTCAAATTGTGCGTTATTATTAGAGAAACGAGGAAATAATTCGATTAAAATGACATTAGGATCGGTCCAATTCACACTTTTTTGGTTTGCTACAATAGTAAACTATTTATCTCGTTGATTTAGTTTTGAATAGTATCTTCATTCAAATAGATTAAGACTTACCATCACATTTTCGTAACATATATAAATATTTTAATCCTATTTATTAGTATCCTCTATTTTCTTCAATTTAAATTAACTATTATTGTGACTTGCTAATGAAATTTTAAGTCTCATCCAGAGCAATGAGTCAACCACCATACCATACAACTTAATTTTTGCTCATAACACAATTTATTGATCAAGAAATCACTTTTCTGTTTTTCTGATCAATAAACCCATTTTTCTGTTTTCCTGACTAGATTTTGAATGTTTTAAATAACGGGATTTGGCCTTTTGGATCAAAATAGAAAAAGTGATTCTAAGTAAAGTGAAATCTAGTCGCAATATCATCTCAGCGACAATCAATGTCAAAAATGTAGGGAAATTAGAGTTATCTTTGACAGATTGAGACTGAGATCAGACTGTAAAATTTCTTAAAATTACGAGAATTGCGCCTCTGATGACCCAATGAGCAAACACGTCAGGCATTCAAACTCAAAGCATTAATTTTAATGAAACCATTTACAGTCACTTTTGAATTGTCAAGGAGTCTGTCATCAGAAAGATGAAGCTAGTTGCCCATTCCACAGCATAGGTTCTGGGCTAGAAACTCCATGGACACTTCATGCATTTCCTAGTATATAAACAGAGCTATCTGTTTATAGCCCTGCTGACTCGCTAATCTTTAGCATGAAGATATTACTAAATGAAAAAGCAAGATAAGATGCAATGAAATTTATAAGAAAAGCATTTGATTTCATCTAATTAACTAACCAGCTACTTATTAATAACATCACATCTTACCTATAATCCCCGAAGGGTAGGCAGAGGTGTACCTATAGTACACCGAGATGTCACCAGTTATGTTTAAATCCCATATGACAGGGGGGGCAAGACTATTGCCATCAAATCCAGACTCTTTGCCAGGAAAGCCAGAAAAAACCCTTTTAAATGGCCCATTATTTTGACAGTAGAACATAAAAACACAACAAATTCTGTAAATATTAGAATTTGTTTTAAAATTCTGTAGACATAGAATAATAAAATACCTAACATAAAAAAACATTCACATTACAATAAATTTTTAAGACATTTCTTATATTTAATGAGAGATTGGCTGATATCTAAGACTGTAGTTTTAGCCATCACGTATTGTCTACAAAGCCTTGGTACAGCGGCGTAATGACCCAGGTTTGTTTCGGAGCCCGGGATGTAAAATTGATTACAAGTATTAAATCTGGGAATCTATTAGCAGTCTATTGATCCACTGAATATAACCATTTATGCACACACATGTAAAGAGATATATGTATAAATAATCTTTATTTCTTATAAGAACATGATACAGTTCACTTATATGTGATTAAAATTATAACATAAAAATATCAAATATGTATGAAGAAAGGAACAGAAAAATATGTACAAGTGATGCTTATTTCTAAAGAAATCTCTTCCAGTATACAAAGACAATTCCCGTAATATTTAAAAAAAGTTTCAAAATCTATACCCTGTCCATTTGGTTAACCGTTTTTTGACAGCTGTCTTAGAATGTACATATTGTTGCTTAAGTTTTAACACCACGTAAGTCTAAAATAACAACTTTACAGGAGAGTGACAAAATGGCATAATTTTACATAGATCTAAAAGACACTATATACTAAAAAATAAAGTTCCATATTTAGTAGAAACCGTGAAAACTGTTTTGTGGGGCATAATTTGTAAGCAAGATTTTTGTAAATTTACCTTTAATAAAGAAGTAATACAAGAAATAAATGGTCATGGTATCTTATGTAGGTAAAATTATGCAATTTTTTCACTCTCCTGTAAAGTTGTTTTTTTTTTATTTACGTGGTGTTAGAACTTATCGATATATCGAAAGTTAACTTTAAAATGCGTGATAAAATAAATATATAAACTGCCTTATCTTATTGAATTATCTTATTTATGGCTTCTTACAGACATTATAATACCATATGTGCATCAATCAATGTATTGTGTGTTGCTGCAATCACTAGTTCCATCTGTCAAGAAACGGTTTACCTAATGGACAGGGTATAATCAGGGTCCAATCTCATCTCAGTGACAATCAACCTCAAAAAACTTTTTAAAAATGTAGGGAAGTTAGACGTATTTTTGAATTTTGACAGATTGAGACTGAGATCTGAAGTCTCCTGCCAGGGCTGCGGGTTGTTCGAAAGAGATACTGTGGTCCCTGGCATAGGCAACTGAAGGAGCACGGGTGGGTTTTAGTCAGTAAAAGTCTGACACGCCCTCCTGCTCCGCGCAGAGCGGGAGAAGTCATATGAAGATTTCCCAACCAGAAAAAAAAAAGATCAGAAGTCTTAATTTTGTTATTTAAAGTGTTCAAAATCTAGTTGCGGTGAGATGAAAGTATTAGCTTGTACATATTCTATTTTGAACACAACTGTGTGGTTTTACCATTTATATCTCCAAGTAACTCTTGTTGTAGATTAAAAATAAATGAGTACCAGTTATAGTCTATGTGTTGGTCTTACCGAAATAGAAATTGATCATCTCGAAGCATTTATTTATAACTAGCAGCGCCCCGCGGTTTCATCCGTATAAGTTTCGATCCCGTGTGAATATCGGGATAAAAAGTATCCTATATGTTAATCCTGGTTATAAACCACCTGTGTGCCAAATTTCATTCAAATCCGTTCAGTTTTTTTTGTGTGGAAGAGTAACAAACATCGATCCATCCATCCAAACTTTCACGTTTATAATATTATTATTAGGATGTCTGACATGAGGTTGGTAATGTCTTGAATAGAAACTTTTTGGAGGGTAAGCAGAGATTATAGGCTGATTATGGGTTGTGTCATTACAGGGTTGCGGTGGCAACTTGCATAATAATAATAGTTATAGATAATAACGAAGTTTATAATAATATGTTAGGTCTTATCACCTCGAAGGCAACGTGATAACAGTTCCTTTGATTGTTACGTAAAAATATGCCCACATAATGTTTTACAGATAGAAGTGTTCATCTATACTTCCGTACAGTCACGAGCACTAATATGTCAACTCTTGGAAACTTTCAATAGCGATTTTTGCGTGAAATAATGAAAACAACAATGAAATACACCACATTGCAAAAACATATGGGTTCGAAAATACTATGTTCGTAGCAACATAAAATTTCATTAAAAAATAAAGGAGTAAATCGCTTTTGAATAAAGCCAAAAGTATACATACTTATGCTCGTGACTGTACTATAATAATATTTATAAAGAGGTAAAATTTGTTTGTATCTCTGGTAGGATTTGAAAAAATATTTTTTCAGTGGATAGCCCAATGCTTTAGGAAGACTATAGACTATGTAACATCACGCTATAGCCCTTAGGAGCCGTGCAAAAAGAGAAAAAGTCGAAAGAACCCTAAGCGAAAACGAAGTGATAGCGCGACCAGGTAACGCGATGTGATGGGTTGGTCGGGGGAACATGAAACTTCACGCGGACTAAGTCGCGGCCAGATGCTAGTACATATTATAAATACTAATAAATAAAACTGTACTTAATGGAAAACATATTGTTTAAGAGCACGCTACCGATTCGGGGCAACCCGTAATGACAGTTGTGTTGGGAATAAATAAAATTTGTAACATCAGAATAACAACTTTTTTTTACTAAATGCATATGAAAGTATTATAAGCTTCTTATAACATTTTTTTTAAACAATTTTTTGTCTCTTCCCGTTTGATCCGGTGATCTCCAAAATGACTGGACCTATTTTGACGGGACTTTTCACTGGCAGATAGCTTATTCATTTATTCATTCATCAGATATAAGTATGCTTATGCCAGCTTATGCTTACTTTTGGTCTCGGTAGCACGTCCCCGTACATAGCTTGCAGAGTAAGCAAACTGAAGTGGCAGTGGGCTGGCCATGTCTGTTGAACGACCGATGGCCGGTGGAGCAGACGAGTCCTGGAGTGGAGACCGCGTATCGGCAAGCGTAGTGTGGGACGTCCCTCATTTAGATGGACGGACGACCTAAAGAGGGTTGACTGGGGTAGACTGGATGCGGAACGCGGAGGACAGGGTGTTGTGGCGCAGTCTGGGAGTCGAGGTCTATGTCCAGCAGTGGGCTGCGATAGGCTGAGTTGATTGAACACGTTCCCGTGATCCGATATTTTCCGGTAGAAGCTAGTTACTAATAATGTTTCTTTTGTTTGTTCCCAGCTGCGATGCCGACCCAGCAGCCCTCGCTAAGTACGTGTACGCTTTGGTTAAGAAGGACAAACCTCTGGATGAGCTCCGGGAGGTGATGGTTGATCAGCTGGATGTCTTTCTCCAGCAGGGTAAGTGTCTGACGTAAATTCATCATTTCATCATTCTCCTGTCCTTATCTCAATT
The DNA here is from genome assembly GCA_911387795.2 of Apamea monoglypha. Taxonomy (NCBI): domain Eukaryota; kingdom Metazoa; phylum Arthropoda; class Insecta; order Lepidoptera; family Noctuidae; genus Apamea; species Apamea monoglypha. Next base: position 7,834,452 of record OU426942.1, read on the forward strand.
TATTTGTGGGCGCGCAACATGTCTTTTTCTTCCATACTTCTCTATTAGTAGTCATCTTGGTAGTCACCCCCCTTTCTAACCATATCATCATTCACACAGTCCATCCATCGTTTCTTTGGTCTTCCCCTACTCTTATAGCCATCGACATTCATACTCAAAATTTTCCTCACGACATTTTCCTCATTCCTCCGTATCACATGCTCATACATACCATGACAACCGATTTCCACACAACTTTTCAGTTACCGGTGCCAATACTCAATTAATTTGTCAACAGAAACGAAACCATTTGTGGAGATGCTATTCAAGGCTCTTGAAAGCAATGATTACTTAAAGCTGGGACGAGAGGAGAAGAAACTGGCTTCTCCAACACCGGCAGACGCTGAGCCGTCTAAAGAACCCGAAATTGAGAACCATGGTAAGTAAAAACAAAATAATAAAGCTGGGCCCTAATTCACTCATCATCTGCCCAGCCTTTTCCCAACTACGTTTGGTTCGGCTTCCAGTCTAACCGGACGCAGCTGAATACCAGTATTTTACATGGAGCGACTGCCTATCTAACCTCCACAACCCAGTTACTGGGTAATACGATACCAATTGGTAGGACTGGTTGTCAGATTTTCGGGCTTTGACGACCCGTAACGACTGTCAAAGATCCATAAATTACAGCCGGGACCATCGGCTTAACGTGCTTTCCGAGACACGGAGGGGTTGTATGTAAAGATGGTCACCCATCCACGGACCAATCGCGGCAAGCGTAGCTTAACCTGATCAATCGACCCGTGCGGCTGGTATTACTTAGCCACAAGCCCCTCTAATTCACTATGACCACTTAATGACTCCTTACTTCGAAACCACGTCAATTCCTTATCTAATCACGACATCTGCTAATAACGTATATGAACGAAACCGCGCGAAATGAACGCGTAGTTGGCGTGGTCTGTCAAAATACCACGCTTGACAACCGTACGTGGTTTACACGTGGTAAGATTACGCGGGGAATAATAAATACCAAACAGAATTGAGGCCCTGAAGAGTTTGTTTGAACGCGCTGGTCTCTGGAACTCCCAGTCGGATTTGAAATAATCTTTTTTTTCTGCGTTTGGTAGCCCAATTCTTGACGAAGGTTTATAGGCTTCAGCGGGATTGTCCGAAAGGGTTACCGCTACCCCGGAACATAAAGGGCAAAGGAAGGAACATGGGTGGGTTTTAGTCAGTAAGAGTCTGACACTCCCTTCCGCTCCACCCAGAGCGGCAGCAAATGACCCCATTTGATGATTTCCCATCCGGAAAAAAAAAGGTTTATAGGCCACTAAACATCACGCTAAGACACTAATGAGCCGAGAAATAGATAAATAGAAAGAATTCTAAGCGAAAACGAAGTAACAGCGCTGGCAGGCGATGCGATGCGACGCGTGGGTCGGGGTACAAGAAATTTTACGCGGACGAAGTCGCGGGCAGAAACTAATAACTTCAGGAACTGTACTCAAATTAAATATTCCCCCCAACACACAATGGAAATAGAAATCTCCCAGTGTTTTGAAACTACATTCTTTGAGGGAGGCCGATGTTATAAATAATGTAGTTACAATTATATTATAATATAAAATTATACTATACTAAGCACATTTTTTTATCACAGACTCGGCTTCGTTAATCGTTTTACGCCTGTTATAACACCATTTGTAAACTTTATTTACAGTTTATTAAACCAATTTTTTTCCCCGTAGCCGGTGCCCCGTTAATCCCGTCCCCCGTATCTGGCGGAGAGACGCGCGGGCGCTCGCCATGCGCCGGCACGCTGGCGGGCGGCGTCGCACCAAGCGCGGCGCCGGCCGGTTTGGGCGCGGCGGGATTGAGCGCGGGTGGAGTGGCCACGGCCGGATTATCCGCGGGCGCATTGTCCGCGGGCGGCATGCCCGCCGGCGGCCTGGGCGCGGGCGCCGTGAGGGCGAGGCTAGTGATGTCACGCGGCGCGAAGCTAGCGGCGCCCGCGCCTCCCCTGGGCGCTGTGCCGAGAGGACATCCGCACAATGAGCATACGCTTGTGAAGGTAAATAATGATAACTGTTTCTTAATATTAGATTATTTACGACCGAATGAAGCGAGCGAGTTCAGCTCCTGAGTGAAGCGAGGGAGTTCAGCTCCTGAGTGAAGCGAGGGAGTTCAGCTCCTGAGTGAAGCGAGGGAGTTCAGCTCCTGAGTGAAGCGAGGGAGTTCAGCTCCTGAGTGAAGCGAGGGAGTTCAGCTCCTGAGTGAAGCGAGGGAGTTCAGCTCCTGAGTGAAGCGAGGGAGTTCAGCTCCTGTGTGAAGCGAGTTAGTTCAGCTCCTGAGTGAAGCGAGGGAGTTCAGCTCCTGTGTGAAGCGAGTTAGTTCAGCTCCTGTGTGAAGCGAGGGAGTTCAGCTCCTGAGTGAAGCGAGTTAGTTCAGCTCCTGTGTGAAGCGAGGTAGTTCAGCTCCTGAGTGAAGCGAGGGAGTTCAGCTCCTGAGTGAAGCGAGTTAGTTCAGCTCCTGTGTGAAGCGAGGTAGTTCAGCTCCTGAGTGAAGCGAGGGAGTTCAGCTCCTGAGTGAAGCGAGGGAGTTCAGCTCCTGAGTGAAGCGAGGGAGTTCAGCTCCTGAGTGAAGCGAGGGAGTTCAGCTCCTGAGTGAAGCGAGGGAGTTCAGCTCCTGAGTGAAGCGAGGGAGTTCAGCTTCGGAGTGAAGCGAGGGAGTTCAGCTCCTGAGTGAAGCGAGGGAGTTCAGCTTCGGAGTGAAGCGAGGGAGTTCAGCTCCTGAGTGAAGCGAGGGAGTTCAGCTCCTGAGTGAAGCGAGGGAGTTCAGCTTCGGAGTGAAGCGAGGGAGTTCGGCTCCTGAGTGAAGCGAGGGAGTTCAGCTTCGGAGTGAAGCGAGGGAGTTCAGCTTCGGAGTGAAGCGAGGGAGTTCAGCTTCGGAGTGAAGCGAGGGAGTTCAGCTCCTGAGTGAAGCGAGGGAGTTCAGCTTCGGAGTGAAGCGAGGGAGTTCAGCTCGTGAATAAATCTTGTTGCATAGATGTTTGCTTACTTTAAATATTCAGAGTGATTATTTTAAACATCCATGCAACAAAATGTATGCAAATTAAAAAAAAATATGCATGTCACGATCAACTTTGAACGTTAATATTTCAGAAATGTGACGCTTTACGGGGTTTGGTAGGTTTTCTGCACCAGCAGCAGCCGCTGCAGCACAGCCCAACGTGCTAGGAAGATGGGATGGCGTATTACATTTAATTGGTTATTTCAATGTGATTTTCTTTCTTCAGGTATTACCTTTAACTGAGCTGCTAGAAGAACCTGTGGACCAACTTCCTAGGAGACGTGACAGGAGAGGAGACTCGGTCAGTACTTATATTAGCTTAAATGTCACTGAAACTATTTATTCCAGGAAAGCCAGGAAAATCTGGCCTTTTAAAAGGTCCGTCGTAATATAGGGGTCGTAAGCATGCACTTACGCGTATTTGGGTCTTTCCAAAGATTCGTCGCATTCGTATCTGGGTTAAAGTAAAACGTGCATGTCGGAAAACAAATTGGATTTCATGGGTTTACATTTTTATGCGCGGAACCCTAATTCATCTGCCTACCCTTTGCCCAACTATGATGACGTCGGCTTCCAGTCTAACCGGATGCAGCTGAATACCAGTATTTTACATGGAGCGACTACCTATCTGACCTCCACAACCCAGCTCGCGAATCATATTTTGTTCAACACACAACCTGACACTGGCGCCGATTCCCTTGTTCACAAACTAAACTAAATTTAAGTTCAGTGCATCTTTTTCTTTTTTATTTCACTAAGAAAAGGACAGAAGATAAACATTAGTTTAGTCCTGTCAAATTAGGCCGCGCCTGACGTAAATTAACGTATTTTTAGTAGCCATGTTTTTAATCACATCTAAACTTGCTATGGAGTATCTAAATTTGACAGGACTGAACTAATATTTATTTTCTGTCCTTTTCTTAATGAAATAGAAAGAAAAAGATGCACTGAACTTTAGTTTAGTTTGTGAACAAGGGAATCGGCGCCACTGACTTGTTGATTGCAAAAAAAAAACGTTGAAAATTTGAATTTCGCTGTCTACCGTAGCGCACCCCCCTGTAATACCCCTGTTGGCATAAAATTTTAAGGCATAATATAGTTTCGCATAACTTTTATCAGCATAATAATACTCATAATGCAAAGGTTAGCATAACTATCATATAGTCTAATATGTTTGGCTTAAATTGGAGTTGCATAAATTTTAAAGGCATTTAGCATAATAGTATTATTTAGGCATACAATTATTAGGTATGATGTTTCCTGATATTTACTACTGTTATTGAATCATATGGGTTAGGTTAGGTTAGAACAGTGACCATTAACCCAGATCCCCTCCCCCTCTATTGTTGGTGTTGTGGTTTGGGTTGGAATGCGTTTTTAACATTATGCTTTATAAAATTATGCTTCATTATTATTATGCTAGCAGTATTTATGGCAACAAGCATTATGGAAAAACATTTATGCCTAATAATATTATGTGTAATGATCATTATGCTGAATTTCGTTATGCCAATGTAAATTGTGATAATATATTTTATGCTTATCATTAGTAAACCCATCCAAGAAGGAGGTTTACTAAATTACTAATTAAATATAATTCGTTTCTCAACAGACCCGCGACACAGACAGGAGGCGACGTCGCTCTCGCTCATGGGAGAGACGCGCGCGCGCAAGGAGACATGCGCGGGACAACGAACACAACAACGACGTCAGAAGGTAATTGTCTAGTCATCTATACTAATTATTACCGCCTTATCTCTACGTTGACGTCGTGGTGGGGCTTCATTCATCATTCATCATCAGCCTATAGCAGTCAACTGCTGGATATATTCCCAGTCGCCCCCACATGCAACTACGATGAAGAAAATTTTGTTAGTATGTCCCTAATAATATCACTTATCTATTAATAAAACCACATTGGAAAATTCTGACTACCAACACCCTCATCGCGGCCGTAAGATAAACAACGATGAGGGGGGTTGGTGGTCGACGCCGCAGTGTATAGCGATTTGAAGTGGGGGCAATAACTTCTCAGTCGCCACCCGCTGGCAACTAGGAATTTTATTCCCGATTGCCACCTGCCGATCGATTCTGTAAAATCTCACCGTGAAAAGTTAGGTGAAGTGAGCTGTCAAGTGTCAATCCCTAGCATTAGTTGGACTGACAGCTCACTTCACGCTCACTTCACCTAAGTTTTCACGGTGAGATGGTTACAGAATCGCACTGCTGGTGGCAATCCATGTGGAATATTCGCACTGCTTCACATAGGCCGGGAGATCTAAAGATCTGAGATCAAAACCTTATGGCCTCCGTACATCACTGACCTATAATATACAAGCATGTTGGACCTCAAATAATCGATGACAAAACGAAGACATTTGATTTTCGCCATTTTGGCGCTGATAGCAACGTGAGCGTCCGTGGAACTAATATTTTTGATAGCTAGTCTTACAAAATGCGCATATTCTCATGAAAATAAATGTTCTAAATATCTCATAGTAAACACAAAAAAGTCTTATTCCACGATTTAGAGCTATAAACAAATCGAACCAAATAAAAACCTACAACAAACCCTCAATTTATACAATTATCGGCCTCCTACCTGTGCCCACGTGAACACGTCCTCCGTAAATCACATATAATATACAAGCATGCTGGACCTCAAATAATCGATGACAAAACGAAGACATTTGATTTTCGCCATTTTGGCGCTGATAGCAACGTGAGCGTCCGTGGAACTAATATTTTTGATAGCTAGTCTTACAAAATGCGCATATTCTCCAGAAAATAAATGTTCTAAATATCTCATAGTAAACACAAAAGTCTTATTCCACGATTTAGAGCTATATCATCAGAGACGTACCAAAACAACACGACGGCCATTTGCAACAATGTGTGAGTTTTAGTTCCTGAGACGCTCGAGCGGGGCGCCTTTAATCGGCATAAAAAATTACTGTCATTTCGTATAGTCCAGCTTACTTGTTAATATAGGTGATTAAAAGTAACTACTTTTAATCGTAATTAGTAACTAGATTACAAAATTGTAGCTAACTACGACCTACACTGCTTTTTTTTTTTTTTTTTTTTTTTTCTGGTGGGAAATCATCAAAGGACTCCTCCCGCTCTGGGTGGAGCGGAAGGGAGTGTCAGACTTTTACCGACTAAAACCCACCCGTGTTCCTTCAGTTGCCTATGCCAGGGACCACGGTATCTCTTTCGAACAACCCGCGGCCCTGGCAGAGTGATCGATGCCTTAGAGTCAATTGAATACACTGCCCAAAAAATTACTTGTACCGACATGCAGCGAGCGAAAGCGAGAGCGTGCTATAGTGCGCTCTTGCTCTAACACACGCGACTACAACGCGATGTTCTAACTACCTACCAAACGACAGTAGTGCTAAAAAGTAATCAAGTAATCATGATTGCAACTACAATTAGTAGTTAGTAGTCAAAGTTTTTAACTATGTACATTTTTCGATTTTTTTATGTAGTTTGTAGTTATGATTACTAATTACTTTATGTAGTCGTAGTTAGTAATCAGTAGTTAGATTACATTTTGCTCAATACTGGGGGTCTACTCCGAAGTGGTATCGGCCGAATGTTCGGCTGTTTCCTGCTACGAAGTTACTAGTTCCTACACTCCTACACTCTTTCGAATATTGACTATGGTCCCGACCCAACTGAGCCGATCCGAATTCTTTTCGAATTTTTCAATAATATTCGGTTCGGCCATGTGTCGGTCCGATCCGATCATTCGCACTTTGCACTTCGTAGTAGACCCCCTGACCTCCAGGGCTAAGGGACTAATCACACTTATTAAGCTCTCGGCGCCATTGACGTGGTTTGCACGTGGTAATATTACGCGGGGAATAATAATTACCATATAGAATGGGGGCCCAGTAGTAGTAGTGTAGTATAATCTTGATCTCTTTGTCCGACAGACGTCCGCTGTCTCGCTCACCGTCGCCGCGCGGTCGGTACAGAAACCGAAGTCCCCCTCCTCCGACAATTGACAGACAAATTAGCAGATCTAGGTATGTATCACCACCATACATCACCATCACATAACCTAGCCTTTTCCCAACTATGTTGGGGTCGGCTTCCAGTCTAAACGGATGCAGCTGAATACCAGTATTTTACATGGAGCGACTGCCTATCTGACCTCCACAACCCAGTTACTGGGTAAGAAAGAAATAATGTGTTTATTGGCATTACAGCAAAATAAATACACCTTAAAACTATAAAAACAGAAAAAGCTATTAAAATGCCAAAAGGGCCAGCATAATAATACGATACCCCTTGGTAAAATTGGTTGTCAAGACTTTCGGGCTTCTGACGACCCGTAACGACTGTCAAAGATCGAACGTCAAAATTACAAAAGACAGTCCCCTAAAACGCCCGCCCTTCACCAGTTCCTTGTGTTTTCGCTGGGAAAAAGAAGTGGCGCAACAAACTCCCCAGCAGCAAACAGCTGGGACCAACGGCTTAACGTGCTTTCCGAGGCACGGAGGGGTCTTGGTATGTGTAGATGGTCACCCATACACGGAGTAACCGCGGCAAGCGTAGCTTAACTTGATCCATCGAACCGTCCGGCTGTTATTACTTAGCCACTAGCCCCTGAGTTGCCAGCATCAAGTTCGGTTCGAATAAATCGTTTCTCTTTAACGATCGCGGCTGAAAACGTTGTTAGGCCCCTGAATTTAATATGAATTTCCTTTCAACAATAGACCAAGAGAATTTGATATACATGGTCTACATGTGATCTGACCAAGATTATGTCTGGACTTTAAAAGAGACTGTGACCTCTGAGTTTGTTTCGGCCTTTCTTCTCAGAGTAGTCAGATAGGAAACGCCGACCTCATCTAGCTTATCATTTTTTAATAATATGACGTCTGAAAGTGATTCCGATATTTTATTTACAGAGTAAACAATATGATTTTATTTGTTTTTTTTTTCACAGATCGAGATCACCGACCGTTCGCGATCGCGAGCATGAGCGTGAAAGAGACAGACTGAGAGTACCCCGCGAGTTAGAGCGAGACAGAATGTCCCGCGACAGAGAACATAGGGACAGGATGTCTCGTTCTAGAGATCGGGAACGGTAAGCATTCAGTTCCTACTCTCCTACCTATTTTAGTCAATCAATCAATCTGCCTACCCTTTTCCCAAATATGTTGGGAACGGCTGGAAATATTGGTGAATTTCTTATTATCTGACCTCCACAACCAACAGGGTAACAGGCGCCATTTAGTTTTAAAATATGGACCAAAAAATATAAGTGCAAAAGTGTCTTCAAAGATCTACTTACAGAAATAAATAAACATCATATTATCAATTCATTTCAACATGATATCCTTTGGTAAGATTGGTTGTCAGACTTTCAGGCTACCTGTAACGACTATCAAAGATCTACGATTGACAGGTGGGAGTGACGGCTTAGGGGCGCCCACGAGCAGCTTAGTTGCCCAGCAACTTTTTGTCTCGATTGCTGTCTCCTCGCCGAGATTTGGACGATGCGCACACGGAAGCGACATCAACGCTACTTGTTTGTTGAACATTTCGGTTGAGCGGCAACTGGCTAGCCTGCAACTTTTTTGTCGCCGTCCGTTCACTTGCATTGCAACCAATAGACGGGCGACAATTGCGTTCAACCCTGCGGACAAAAATGTACTTTCATACAAACGTATAACAGCCATTCTAAATTGACGTATATTTTTCGCAGGTCCCGCGAGAGATCTCGTGATCGCTCCCGTGGTTCAACATCCCCTCACCCTGAAACAAGGCTGGAACACAGCGACGCTTACAAGCGACGCTGTCGGGACTTCGACGGTGAGTACAATGTTTCGCTTCATCATCATCAGACGTCCACTGCTGGACATAGCAGTAGTACCATAATTCTCTCCTCCCCAAAGTACCGTAATTTGGATGGCTATTCGTAATCATTCGACAGGCTATCGTATCGAAAATGACACATTTTGGTAACCCGTCTGCCGTCTGCGTATGCGTCTTCAAAGCAAGAGTGAACAGTCATCTCCTGGGCACGCTCGTTCCATCGACGCGGGCAGAAGCTAGTATAATAATATATACACGTCTGAAGGAAGAAAAAGGCGTTTATTGGCATTACAACAAAAACAAATACGCCTTAAAATTATAAAAAAAAAAAAAAATTGAAAAAGATTTTAATGCCAAAAGGGCCTCATCACACGGGCACGGCACCTCTGCCAGGGTCGCGGGTTGTTCGAAAGAGATACCGTGGAGGGGCCACGGTAACTCTCTCGGCACAGGCAACTGATGGGGTTTTAGTTTATTAATGGATATTTCCTTGTTTACAGAGAAGGGCTACTGCATGCGAGGCGACTTGTGCCAATGGGACCACGGCAGTGACCCTGTCGTGCTAGAAGACGCTTCAGCCGCGCTGTCTACCGTGCTGGCACTGCCGCCAGCGCCTAGCGTGCCCGGTCAGTACATTATACTAGATAGACGGATATTCGTTCGAACATATGTAGCAGGGGGTCTACTCCGAAGTGGTATCGGCCGAATGTTCGGCCGTTTCCTGCTACGAAGTTACTATTTGGTTCGGTCGGTCCCGATCCTACACTCCTACACTCTTTCGTATGTTGACTATAGTCCCGACCCAACTGAGCCGATCCGAACTTTTTTCGCATTTTTCAAAAATACTCGATTCGGCCATGTGTCGGTCCGATCCAATCATTCGCACTTTGCACTTCGTAGTAGATCCCCTGATCACGTGTCGATTTTATACTAGTGAGGGAACGGATAGTTGGATGAGTACCCGACCGTATTATAAGCACGGGGCTACTATCTTAGTTCGCCCGAAAGTAGTTGATCCGTTGAAACAAGTGTCAAATTAAATTTTTCGGACGCGCGATATCACAGACGTAGGGACAACTGTCAAATTGTGTTGTCATTCATTCTTAGTTCGGAAACTGACGTAATCTCCTGTCCATGGAGTTTCTTGCCCGTTCTTCTCCATAGGTACCTACTACGCTTTGGAATGGGCAACTAGCTTCATCTTTTTGACTGACCGATCCTTGACAATTCAAAAGTACCTGTAATTGGTTTAGTTGAAATAAATATTTTGAGTTTGAGTCCGTAATTGATACGGAGTAAGGAACGGAGGCCGAAACTGCGGACGTCTGGATAGACGGATATTCGTCCGAATATGGGCTGACCCCGTGTCTATATTTTTTTTTTTTTTTTTGTAGTTTTCTAGTTAGTATCAGGCTGTATGTTAAAAAATATGATTCGCCATCGTGACAAACATGTCATTATTTATTTATTCATTTAATTCTTTGAGCACACAAATAAACAGAGGCGAACTCAAAAATGTACCTACTATCCTGTATCCGGCCGGATAGTACAATTAGTTTGGATAGCAGTTTCATACATTCCAACTATATTTAACTGTTTTATTTGCTTTTTTTTTCCAGAATACAACCCGCTCACGCCGGATATCTGGTTCCCTGCCTACCCTCCGCCACACCCTCACCACCCACATCCGCCGAGGGAACTTATACCTATCCCAAGGTTCGTGATCATCTATAATAATAATCTATATTAATAACAAAGCTGAAGTTTGTTTGTTTGAATGCGCTAATCTCTGGCACTACCAGTCGGATTTGAAAAAAATATTTTTGCATTTGACAGCCCAATTCTTGAGAAAGGCTATAGGCTATTTATCATCACGCTACGACACTTAAAAGCTTATAAGATCTTTCTTATAAGCTAGGATAAAATTTTATTTAATTAATAGAAAACAGATAGTTAATTTATCAAATTAAATTTCATTCGAAAGTTTAGTAAGAAACAGATGGATGTCATCTGTTTCTTACTAAACTTCAACTATTTCCGACGACCCCTGGTTACTTATCTCCTTTGGTGATTTTACATTCTCTATCTCATCTCATTGGCCTTATTTTAGTTTATTGATTTTTTTACTGTTTTGACCGCCCCGTTGGTCTCGTGGTTGCAAACATGACTGCTGAGCGTGGGGTCCTGGGTTCGATTCCCAGGTCGGACAAAATGTTATTGGATTTTCCATTAGAAATTTCTTTAACAATCCGGAGTTTGGAACTTCCAAACTCCGAGGCACGGCGGCATCCCCCTGTGCCTCGGTGCGCACGTGTCGCCGTTGTCCTGCACCTGATCTCTCTCTAGTTGTGTCCGATTGCCGTCCCATCATCGGACTATAAGAGTGAGGGAAGAGAGAGTGCACAATTGTGCATAAAAATATCTCCTGCGTACCTGGCTAATCTCCGTTAAGATTGGTCGGGAGGCTATTATATTACCATCTGCCTAGCCTTTTCCCAACTATGTTGGGGTCGGCTTCTGTAGGCTAGTATATAATGTATATAATTGATTATTTAGTGTATAACTAAGCGTTTGCTTAATACTATTTATAGATTTACTTCTAGGTCGCGCCACGAGCCGCCGCCGCGCGGAGCGGCCGCGCCGCCCGCCGCGCCGCCGCGCCACCCGCCGCCGCACAAGAAGAGCTTCGACTACAACCGATTTGGTACGTGCGCATGCATACTTACTGTTGTAGCGGTATCTACAACGCCACATGCGAACTACGCGTCGTACTGACGTCACGCAAGATCCTGCATCGCGCAAGCAGAGTTTACCGCGCAACTAGCATAGATACAACGGCCCGTCATGAATCATTGGGCAGTTGCCCCCGAACATAACATCCGTCTGGTCGAAGGTTCCTTTTCTATGGAGGATGAGTGAACTTTACACCCTGTTCCTCATACCTCTATACTATCTTTCACACCTCCACCATAATCAGCCTATAATATTCCCACTGCTGGGACACATGCCTCCTCTCGGTGAGAGGGACTGGACCGAAATCCACCACGCAGGGCGGGTTGGTAGATGTCACGTCTTCGAAATTTTGGTGACATGCCGGTTTCCTCACGATGTTTTCCTTCACCGTTTTGAGAGCAGTGGTGATGAAATAATTTACACAAAGTAAAGCGCCTGTCTGGGTTCGAACCCACAACTCGTCAGTCGTGGCCATTAGCACTGGGCTACCACTGCTCTCTCGCACCGTAGCACACGTCCGCCACGAAAATAATGCTAGGAAACCGCGTAACGAATTCCGCTAAGGAACATTTAAAGTCAAATCATTTATTTCAAATATAAAGCACTTTTGAACGTCAAAATTTACAAAAAATAGAGTTGATCCTAGTAGCCCCTTTCAAAGGGTACTTTCGTATGGAGAAAAATGGGCAAGAAACTCCATCGTTATGCTTTTAAAATGTTTAACAATATTTTTTATACGTTCACTATATAATTTTTATAGAAAGAAAGAAAGAAAAAGTATTTATTGCGACTCGTACAGGATTATAAACTAAACTAAACACAGTTAAAAATAAAAAAATAGAACAAATATTTATAAAAAGTAATAAAAAATAAAATGAAACAGAAAGTCCTATACGAGGCCAAAAGGCTCCTATCTCTGCATGAAGATATATTCATTATTACATTATGTCGAGATTTGAGTAACGGAACATCATGAGAATTGAATTGTTGCAATCGGAGCAAAATGTCATCGCTTTCGTCTTAGAAAATATATTTACACTAATCTAAGCGATTCACATGTGTCAGTAGCGATCGACAAGTCGGAAGTTTTTTTTTTTAATTTATTGACGTTCAAAAAGTGAAGTTTGGAAAAATTATTTTTGTTTTTTTTTTTAAACACTCCTTTTCAACTGCAGAACGCCTGCAAGGAACCGTAAAAACTATTAATTGTGTTATAAATACATGTTTAATTTCCAGGCTCCGCCCGTCCCCCTCTACCGGCGAACGCAGCAAATTGTTCCCTCGAGGTTAAGAAAGTGCCGCGCGGACTCAATGACATCACACATTTGAACAACCACTTCTCCAAGTTTGGAAAGATTGTTAATATTCAGGCAAGTTATTTACACCTTTCTAGCTGCGCCCCTCTGTTTCACCCGCATAAGTCTTGATTCTGTGAGAACATCGGTTTAAAAAGTATCCTCAAACTCCAAAGCATTTATTTCAAATAAACCAGTTATGTTTCTTAAACTTTTAGAGAGATCATTTCAAACATCTAAGCAACAAGATGTACTTACGCAAGTTAAAAAAATATGGATATCACGTGATCAAATTTGAACGTATATCGTGTAATATCTCGGAAACGTGACACTTTACAGGGTTTGGTCTTAGTATTTTTGCTGTTTGCATTGATGTCAGCTAAGTAATAACAGCCGCACGGGTCGATCGATCAGGTTAAGCTACGCTTGCCGCGGTTGGTCCGTGGATGGGTGACCATCTTCACATACGAAGACCCCTCCGTGCCTCGGAAAGCACGTTAAGCCGTTGGTCCCGACTGTCATTCGTGGATCTTTGACAGTCGTTACGGGTCGTCAGTAGCCCGAAAGTCTGACAACCAGTCTTACCAAGGGGTATCGTATTATCCAGTAACTGGGTTGTGGAGGTCAGATAGGCAGTCGCTCCATGTAAAATACTGGTATTCAGCTGCATCCGGTTAGACTGGAAGCCGACCCCAACATAGTTGGGAGAAGGCTAGGCAGATGATGACGATTGATGTCAGCTATCGATTTATGTAGGCTTCAAGCATGGCCGCGATTTTGAAAAATAAAATACAAAGTGGCGCGACAGTAGGTATGCTACTGACCTGTCGCCTTCGACCATATTCGAATTTCGCCTTTAACCAAATCCTATTTCTCCACAGGTGTGCTACGACGGTGACCCAGAAGCGGCTCTCATTACGTTCAACAACCCCACTGAAGCGAACGTTGCTTACAAGAGCACGGAAGCAGTACTCAACAACAGGTTTATCAAGGTCTTCTGGCATAACCCTGAGGTTAGTACAATATTCATTAATATGGCTTGTGGCTAAGTAATAACAGCCGCACGGGTCGATCTATCAGGTTAAGCTACGCTTGCCGCGGTTGGTCCGTGGATGGGTGACCATCTTCACATACCAAGACCCCTCCGTGTCTCGGAAAGGACGTTAAGCCGTTAGTCCCGGCTGTCATTCGTGGATCTTTGATAGTCGTTACGGGTCGTCAGAAACCCGAAAGTGATAACCAGTCTTACCATGATCGTCCATGTGACCATGTGTGTCAGATCACTCCATGTAAAATAAGTTGAGATGCAAGTGCGCGCACGGTGACAAAAAAGTTGCCGCTTAACCGAAAATTTAACAAAAAAGTAGCGTTGCTGTCGCTCGCGTGTGCGCATCGTCCAAATCTCGGCGAGGACACAGCGATCGAGACAAAAAAAGTTGCTCGTGGGCGCCCTGCCCAGATTTTATTACATTGCCTGATAGTTAGTTACAAATGAAGAAAATAAAAGCGTGTTAAAAACAATTTACTAGTAACAGCAAGTTTAAAACGAATTTCATTCGAGCCTTTCCACCTACAGAACAAACAGGAGAACATGGCGCCGGGCGGTCAGCTGGCCAACAAACAAACAGACAGACAGAGCTCGCAGCATCCCATGTCTCACAACAAGGTGCTCATCAACAGGGACAACATCAAGGCCACCGCTGACCATAACGCGAAGCAGCTCATGGAGAAGGTACGAGAAAATTATTCATCATTATTATCATTCTGGTCTGGCGCAACATGTCTTTTTCTTCCATACTTCTTAATTAGCAGCGTCCCGTCGTTTTACACGCATAAATGAGTCCCGTGGGAATATCGGGATAAAAAGTATCCTATATGTTAAGCCTGGTTGTAAACCAATTTTTTGTGCCAAATTTCATACAAATTCGTTCAGTTTTTGGGTGAAAGAGTAACAAACATCCATCCATCCATACAAACTTTCACGTTTATAATATTAGTAGGACTAGTTGCGCCCCGCAGTTTCACCCCCATATGTTTCGATCCCGTGGGAATATCGGGATAAAACATATCCTATATGTTAATCCTGGTTATAAACTATCTGTGTGCCAAATTTCATCCAAATCCGTGCAGTAGTTTTTGCGTGAAAGAGTAACAAACATCCATCCATCCATACATACAAACTTTCGCGTTTATAATATTAGTAGTCATCTCGGTAGTCACCCCCTTTCTAACCATATCATCATTCACACATTCCATCCAACGTTTCTTTGGTCTTCCCCTACTCTTATAGCCATCGACATTCATACTCAAAACTCTCCTCACGACATTTTCCACGTTCCTTTGTATCACATGCCCATACCATGACAACTGATTTCCACACAACTTTTCAGTTACCGGTGCCATTTGCGTTGGGTGCAGCTGAATATCAGATGAATATAACCTTGCATATTATACTAATACTAGTCTTTTATATCTTTACAGCAAGAAAAAGAGAAGGAACTAGCGAACGGACAAGAACCGAAGAAAGAAATCGTGAAGCAATCGATAACGAAAAGCAAACAGGTCATGGAGATGCACAAGAGAGCGCAGGCGCTGCTGGAGACTCAACTACAGCAACAGATGCTGCTGATACAGCGGCTAGAGTCTGGTAAGTTGATATCGTCATCGTCATCAGCATACAGCAGTCCACTGCTGGACATAGGCCTCTCCACCCATACATAGGGAATATGCGTGTATTTTTTAAATATTTTTATTCGATGGTTTTTTTTTGTTTTTTTTTAAAAACGTTGCCCCACACTAGGATTTTCTCCTGTGTCGTGGGTGCGTTTACAAACATTTAAACTCACATACACAAACAGCCAGACCCGGAACAACTACTTGCACTGCTGCTGCTGCTGCTGCTGCTGCTGCTGCTGCTGCTGCTTACTCTGCTTGTTTGCTCTCTGAACGGTGAAGGAAAACATCGTGAGGAAACCGACATGTCCTAAAAACCAAAAAATTCCCGCCCGCGTGGATTAAGGCCCACTCTCTCTCACAGAGAGGAGGCCTGTGTCCCAGCAATGGGACACAGGCATAGGCTGATTATGTATGTATGTATTAGATAGTTTAAATCGCTATATAATAAGAGAGTGTAATCCACCACGCGGGCCCAGTGCGGTTTGGTAGTTGCCGGAACAGGTACCATCATCAGCTTATAGCAGTCCACTGCTGGACATAGGCCGGGTAGGGCTTACGCGCTCCGAATATAACGTTCCCACTGTTCTCTCCAGACAGGCCTCATCTCTTCGAAAGGGAGGATCTTACAGCTCACTCCACGCTCCAGATCTATCCCTTAGGCCATGATCAACCACGCGGGCCCAGTGGTAGATGTCACATGTCTTCGAATTTTTTGTTCTAGGACATGCCGGTTTCCTCACGATGTTTACCTTCACTGTTTTGAGAGCAGTGGTGATGAAATTATTTACATAAAGTGTAACGCCTGTAGAATATGACATCTAACTTTTATATTTGCAGGCAACGTCACCGGTACGCAGCGGGCGGCTCTGCTAGAAGCGATCAACTCGGCGCAGGAAGGCATTGAGAAGCTACGTAAAGAACTTGTTGCTTATAACGGAACGTTGAAACAGATGCAGGTATGTACCTTTATATGTATTGTATGTTATGTGTACTGTTTTAGGGAAATAAGAGACTTTAGGGTCAAATTAAATTGGCTAGCGAAACTCCACAAACGTTATGGGTATCGGTAAAATAAAAAAAGATTTGATGGTGTTTTGTTTGGGGTCAACGACAGGTGGTCGTTTATTCAAAAGCATCAATCAATGAACTTATATTTGGACCTAATGGCTGCGTCGGAGAATGCTATCCGCGTTGCTGAATTTTGGGACAAGCAAATTTAATAGAAAAACTATGTTTTTGCCATCGACACGCTTAGAAGAAGAATCAATTAACTCTGACCGAGTTGATTGATTCGACCTTATTAGAACAAAAATAAAGATCACAATGATTTTGACAGACTTGTCAATGGCAGCAAGCCAACAGCAACCTTATTGTAACGAGAATAAAGATCACTGTGAGAATAAAAAGCACGTTGAGCCGTTGGTCCCAGCCGTCATTCGTGGATCTCTGTCAGTTGTTACGGGTCGTCAGAAACCCATACGTCTGTGAAGTTTCGCTAGCTAATTTTATTTGACCCTCTGTACAGCTTTCCAAAGAAAGTTTGCGCTTCGTGAAACTTCGTGTTTCTCGGAAACCACGTTAAGCGGTTGGTCCCGGCTGTCATTCGTGGATCTTTGACAGTCGTTATGGGTTGTCAGAAGCCCGAAAGTCTGACAACCAGTCTTATCAAGGGGTATCGTATTACCCAGTAACTGGGTTGTGGAGGTCATAAGGTCATTCAGCTGAATCCGATTAGACTTGAAGCTGACCCTAACATAGCTGGGAAAGGGCTAGGCATATGATGACACGACGATACTCGAAGCGCAAAATAACTTTGGATAACTGTACATTACGGAATACGTAACCCAAAAATTAAGATAGTAAAATTATTCTTGTATTGTCAAATATGCCAATAAAATGATTGTGACACGACAGGACGAGTCGGTCGCGAGGAATATGTCCCGTCTGCAGCTCGCGCAGGTATTAGAAGTTGCGTTTCGCATGCCGTGCACTATTTGCAACGCGTTTGTTTGATAATGTTCAGCTGAAAAATTAATAGACTGCACATAAAATGCTGCCATGAATGCCACATCTAGTAATACATCTAATTTTACTTTGAATCCGTGGTTACACGGTTGGTGATTATTTGATATTTACTTTTTCTTTTTTTTAAACTACATTCCCTTTTTTTTTTTTCTTGTGGGAAATCATCAAATGACCGCTCCCGCTCTGGGTGAAGCGGAAGGGAGACTCTTACTGACTAAAACCCACCCATGTTCCTTCCTTCGCCCTTTATGTTCCGGGGTAGCGGTAACCCTAGGGGCCCCTCGGAAACTACTTTCCCATTCATTATTGTAAATTTACTTTAATGACGGCATTGTACGCTCGTAAACATTTTATGTAAATTTAGTTTCTCAGTAAGTGAATTATTGTTAATTCTTAATGAGAAATAATAAAGTTCTTAAACCATATAAAAACATATTTATATGAGAAATAATGAAAGATTTGTTATGCATTATTGCACAGGCGCGTTAGCGACAATGGCGCCGATTCCCTTGTTCACAACCTAAACTAAATTTAAGTTCAGTGCGTCTTTCTTTCTATGTATTTCATTAAGAAAAGGGCAGAAGATATATATTAGTTTAGTCCCGACAAATCAGTCAGCGCCTGACGTAAATTGACGTATTTTTTAGTGGCCATGTTTTTAATCACGTCTAATTTGTCTATGGAGTATCTTAATTTGAAATGTCAGTTTTAAAAAACAGTTTCTTGTGTGTATTCGATTATTTAAGCAAGATAATGATTAAACAAAATAAAATATATTTGCTCAACTCATACTTCAAGTAACAACACTACAAGGGGTCGTTGACACCCCTCCAAACTCAAACTCAAAGCATTCATCAAAATCAAAAGTCATTTATTTAAATTAGGCTGAGAATCAGCACTTTTCGAACGTCAAAATTACAAAAGACAGTCCCCCAGAAACGCCCGCCCTTCACCACTTCCTAGTGCTATCGCTGGGATGAAGAAGTGGCGCAACAAACTCCCCAGCAGCACAGCTGTCTGTTCAGTTAGAAAATTGATTGTATACAATACTAGGTACCTATGTTAAGTAATTAACATTACAAGACGCAGAACATAAAATTAAATTATTTGCCATATGTCAGCTAGCCACGCCAATATACCAACAAATATAAAAAAAAAAAATACTATTTCGCATTCTATACAACTAAACTATATTATTTCAATTAAACCATTTACAAGCACTTTTGAAATGTCAAAATTAAATAGTCGGTCAGTTAGTCAGAAACTTGAAACTGGTTGCCCATTTCGAAACGTAGATCTCTATGGCGAAGAACGGGCAAGAAACTCTAAGGACACTCTTTTAAATCAAGATATTATTACAAAATCCCGGGTTTTTTTTTAAATTATTAAACATTATTCTTGTTGTATATGTGAGAACAATGCAAAAAAGGGACTAAATCTTTTTGTTTTTATTTTATCGTATTTAAATACCCATCACGTAAGCGGAGTTTCGCTAACTAATTCAATTTGACCCTGTACAGTACAGACAAGCTGGTTTTTTTACGATTAGTGCCGGTTAAGTCTCATAAATTACCTAAATGTCTAGTACATCGTAAGAAATTGCAACTTCACGTTTTTAAATCATATACCATTTTTTTATCTGACCCATATTTTAGGATTTTAGCTGAAATATTTGAAAGCACCATCGCACATTTGTAGGTTTTAGTTCGGTCAACAGTCGACCAATTAACAATCTGCAATGTAAAATGGCTCTTATTATAAACGCCTTAAACATTCATATGAAACATACTCTGCGTTTGTGTATGGTTGCATCTTGGTTTTCATTTCTTCATAAATAACCTTCACGACTGTTTTATTCGTTCGTAAACTCTCATCTTCCTCCACATATGGTGAAGGAAAACATCGTGAGGAAACCGGCATGTCCTAGGACCAAAAATTCGAAGACACAGACCTCTCGGTGAGAGGGAGCGAGCCGTAATCCATCACGTGGGCCCAGTGCGGGTTGGTAGATGTCACATGTCTTCGAAGTTTTGCTTCTAAGACATGCCGGTTTCCTCACGATGTTTTCCTTCACCGTTTTTAGAGCTGGGGCTGATTATGCAAGAGCAACCTTTAAGTTTTATAAATCTTTTTTTTTTTTGCTGATTTGGTCCGCTCTTGTACTCGAAGACGCTCTTGTACTGGAATATGATATACTGGAATATAATATACTTTTTTTATACTGGAATGTTTGTATACCTATTCATCAACAAAGCATGTGTTCGTGGCATACCTATCTGTCTGTAATTTTGTTTTTTTTTTTTTTTTTTCAAAATGGCGGCCACGCGTGTTTTCTATATAAATCAACTAGCTGCGCGTCGCGGTTTCACCTGCATAAGTTTATAGGTATCGATCCTGTAGGAATATCGGGATGAAAATTATCCTATAATATGTTAATCCTGGTTATAAACTATTTGTGTGCCAAATTTCATCCAAATCCATCCATCCATACAAACTTTCGCGTTTATAATATTAGTAGGATAAGGATAGTTGACATCAATGCAAACGGAAAATATAATAGGAACAAACCCGGTAAAGCATCACGTTTCCGAGATATTATCGTTCAAAGTTGACATGAAAGTAATCAAACATCTAGTCTGCGTTCGCCAGTTATTTGCCAAACGTGGAAACAAATATAAAGTCCAGTTTACACTACAACTTCAAACATTTTTATGTCTTTTTAAAACAATGCTAGTCACTCTGATATCAACTTAATTACTACTGAAATAAAGTTGATATTTGTTTAACTTGTAATAACATCAATTGGAGACGTAAATTTGAATAGACCTTATGTAAGCAAGTTTGAAAAAATATGGATATCACATCTTAATGTAAAAAAGCGATCATTCTGCTCACCCCCTATTCGTAACATAGCGTAATTATACTTGAGTAAACATAGAAACACGCATGCGTAGCGCAACTCGTTCTCTATTTGTCTTACATAGTATTGTAAAAAACACACAAAGTATTGTACATAATATTTAATTACATTAAAATGTAACAATAGTTCCTCATTGGTCATCGTATGAAATATCTTGGTTAGTCACTACTAATAGTGTGATTGTGCTATTGTTGGACAATAATGCCACATTATATCATATAGTTTTATGTAAATAATATAAAAAATAAGTGTGAATATGGATGGACTGCATTGCTACGGTAGACAAACTTCAAAAACTTGCCAAGTGCAAGTTGTGCTTGCGCAACAGCAAAACGTAACCAACATACAGACACCGCAGTTGCTAGTAGAATTGTCCTTCTTTATTTCTTACTAGCTGTTGCCTGCAGGTTCAAACTCAAACTCAAACTATTTATTTCAACTAAACCAATTACAGGACTTCGCCCGCGTGAATGTCGGAAATTATCTCACGGTAACGTGCTGCCGGGACAAACCAAACAGTCTAAATTACTCCTTATAACATCTGCTATCTGACAGTGAAAGTCCCGTCAAAATCGGTCCAGCCGTTACGGAGATTTACCGAAACAAACACAGACTGAAATTAAAAAAAAAAAAAAATTGGTGCAGGATTTGTTCGATCAGGTTAAGCTACGCTTGCCGCTGTTGGTCCGTGGATGGGTAACCATCTTTACATACCAAGACCCTTCCGTGCCTCGGAAAACACGTTAAGCTGTTGGTCCCGGCTGTCATTCGTGGATCTTTGACAGTCGTTACGGGCCCGAAAGTTTTGACAACCAGTCTTACCAAGGGGTATCGTATGACCCAATAACTGGGTTGTGGAGGTCAGATAGGTAGTCGCTCCATGTAAAATACTGGTACTCAACTGCATCCGGTTACACTGGAAGCCGACCCCAACACAGTTGGGAAAAGGCTAGGCAGATGATGATGATGAAGAGGAATGATTATGTTATTGGATCTCCCTATTTCGATTTGGCGCAAGTTATCAATTTCATCCAGCTGCTGTCCATCTTTATTCACACTTAAAATTGGTTTTGTTCGTTTGTGTACATGTTATAAAAGTTTTGTAAATTAGTGTAAATCTAATATTTAGTTATAAAAAGTGTGTATTTTTGTGACGACTAATCATGGCTTTGTTAATTGTATTTAGCTTACATAATAGCGAATAGGTTCTCAACCTCATTTTGCACACCGTCCACTTTGATTTTTTTTTTTTGCTAGAGCCCCCCAATTTTTTTTTACTTACCATCTGTCGTGAATCTGAAACAGTTACTGCCACGATTATATTTGAACGTGGAATATTATATAGTCGTAAGATCACTGACCTATATTAAACAAGTATGCTGGACTTCATACTATCGATGACAAAACGAAGACATTTGATTTTCGCCATTTTGGCGCTGGTAGCAACGTGAGCGTCCGTGGAACTAATATTTTTGATAGCGAGTGTTACAAATTGCGCATACTCTCATGATAAAAATGTTCTAAATATCTCTTACTAAATACAAAATACGCAAACGTGTCTTATTCCACGATTTAGACCGAAATCATCAGAGACGTACCAAAACAACACAACGGCTATTTGCAACAATGTGTCAATTTTAGTTCCTGAGACTCTCGAGCGGGGCGCTTTGAATCGGCACAAAAAACAACTGTCATTTCATATAATATATTTAGTCCCGCGCGTACTTGTATAATAGAGGTCAGTGGATAGGATATATAATTTTCTCTGGGTCTTCTACTGCCCACCCTGAAAGTCTCAAACTCCCACGAGGAGGGGTTATTGCCCACGTTGAGAACCTATGGAATAGACAAATTGATAAAAACTGGTGGTCTACTACGAAGTGCAAAGTGCGAATGATCGGATCGGACCGACACATGGCCGAACTGAATATTATTGAAAAATGCGAAAAAAGTTCGGATCGGCTCAGTTGGGTCGAGACCATAGTCGATATTCGAAAGAGTGTAGGAGTGTAGGATCGGGACCGACCGAACCAAATAGCAACTTCGTAGCAGGAAACGGCCGAACATTCGGCCGATACCACTTCGGAGTAGACCCCAGGCTTCCTTAATCGAGTTTGTGTAGGTGTGTGTTACAACGTAATCGCCACGCTTAGCTCGGCTTTTGTACACTCGAGTTCAACGCTCTGCTTAGCGCCGAGAGTTGAAAATCCAATAGTGGTTTTGACGCGCTGGGATGCGCTCTGTTGGATTCTCCATGCTCGGCTCAACACCGAGAGTTGAAGATCGAATGCGAGAAAAAGAATCGTGAAAAAAACTCGAGCTAGGCTAACTATACAGGGTTATTAAAACACTAACCTCTCAGGACTATATTACTACCGTCATAAACAACAACTTTGTTCTATGACGTTTAATCATTCATCAGACTTTCATACAAAAGTAATAATATTTTAATTCAACACTCTAAATCTACGCGAAGCAAAAGAAAGCGCTAGTTAGGTAAACAAACTACCCTGTCTAGTACAAAATGCAGCGGAGGGGGGCGGAGGTCAGATAGAACCACGAAATCTCAAAGGTTTGTTTTGGTAATTTATTAGGTTTTGTCAAAAAGTCATAGAACAAAAGTTGTTGTTAATGATGTTAATGATACAGTCCTAGAAGGTTGTTAGTGTTTTACCAATAACCCTGTATAAGATAATAACATTATAGGATAATCATCATAAAACGGGCGAGATATTTATCTTCTAGTAAATGAGCCAGGGGGTCTACTACGAAATGCAAACTGCGAATGTTCGGATCGGACCGACACACGGCCGAACCCAATATTCGAAAGAGTGTAGGAGTGTAGGATCGGGACCGACCGAACCAAATAGTAACTTCGTAGCAGGAAACGGCCGAACATTCGGCCGATACCACTTCGGAGTAGACCCCCTGGTGTCCTTTTAAAAAGTTATCAATTACCTATTAGAAAATAATTTGCAAATTGATAAAAATGTTTTCGCCGACATATATCCACCTACACTTACATGCATAAAGGATGGGTTCATCTATTGTGTAAACGTAAAGACGCCAGCACATCGAGCTTCTACAATCTGTCAAATTTCTTTAATAGATTTTCAACTTTATCGCTAAAACATTAGGTTCAAGGTTGATTAGGATAATTTGAAAGTTTCGGGTAGCTTGATGTGCTGGCGTCTGTACCAATCACAAGCATTATAATCTCATTGGGATTGGTTGTAAAATGATAAGCGTCTCGTCCACTATACATAGAGCTAGAGAACTCTGAAAAGCGCAGAGCAGAGGATGCTATGATGACATTGAAGAATTCACTTTAGTTTCAGTGTCATAAAGTGCTTAACGCTTTGCAGGACCCTAAACGCCCCCGGAAGTAACAAAGACTAAAGAGCTTTTTCTTTAAATACAGGCTGGCAGGGTCATTGACGCGCAAACTTTAACCATGAATTCAGCACATGGTTCTAGACCGCCCTAGCGTAGAAAACTTTAGTCGGTTATAAAAAAAAAAACGACCGC
The DNA here is from genome assembly GCA_911387795.2 of Apamea monoglypha. NCBI lineage: Eukaryota > Metazoa > Arthropoda > Insecta > Lepidoptera > Noctuidae > Apamea > Apamea monoglypha. Next base: position 7,858,512 of record OU426942.1, read on the forward strand.
TTCATACAAAAGCGCAAATACCTAATACGCGGTCAAAATGTATGGAACAGCGTTTTTTTTTTGTAAACCGACGAAAAATTTCAGCGCTGAGAGGTTCAGAATTATACCCCGTCCATTAGGTTAACCGTTTTTTGACAGCTGTCTTAGAACGTACATATGCCAGATTACGTAAAAGTTAACTTTAAAATGCGTAATAAAATCCTTCTTACTATATATTCTTAATAATATTATAAACGTGAAAGTTTGTATGGATGAATGGATAGATGTGTCACGCAAAAACTACTGAAGGGATTTGGATGAAATTTGGCACACATATGGTTTATAACCAGGATTAATATATAGGATACTTTTTATCCCGATATTCCCACGGGATCGAAACTTATGCGGGTGAAACCGCGGGGCGTAGCTAATAAAATATATAAACTGCCTAATCTTATTGAATTATCTTATTTATGACTTCTTACTGACATTATAATACCGTACTTGTATCAGTTTGGCAAACAATATAATGGCTCACTAGTTCGATCTGTCAAAGAACGGTTAAACTAGTGGACAGGGTATATGTACTGAATCCATGGTTACAGATTGCGCTTCACTGTCCCTGTCACCCTGTATATCTCTCTTAGACGCGACGCAAGAAAACCTCACAACCATTCTATAAATGTTTCATATACTCAAAGCCTTGTACATAGCTTTAACTGGGCTTCAATTACGTTTGTTAGCAGGCTAAGAAACCGAAGACTAAGGAGGAGGCGCAGAAGGAGATCCTGGATGCTGAACTGGATCTGTTCACTAAACAGCAGGTATGTGGGAAATTAAGTTCTTAACTTCTTTAGTTACGGCAGCGACTTACGACTTGTAAGTCGTAGGTTTGAACCCAGACAAGCGCTTTACTTTGTGTAAATTATTTCATCACCACTGCTCTCAAAGCGGCGAAGAAAAACATCACGAGGAAACCGGCATGTCCTAGTACCAAAAAATTGGAAGACATGTGACATCCGCCAACCCGCACTGGGCCAGCGTGGTGGATTACGGTCCACTCCCTCTCACAGAGAGGACCCAGTTTGTCCAGACCCCTGTGTCCCAGCAGTGGGAACATTATAGGCTGATTATGCTAGTCGTCCTTCTCTAAAAAGCTAGTGTATTTAATTAGAGTTAAAATACCACAGCACGATTGCCTGTCAGAATTTCTTGCCCGTTCTTCTCCATAGGAACCTAATACGCTTTGGATTGGACAACTAGCTGCTAAGGTCTTGGGTTCTAATCCTAGGTCGGGCAGTGTTATTGTGTTTTCCTTTCTGGAATTTCTCATTAGAAGCCCGGAGTCTGCATTTGTACCCGATTGATGGCAAAAGTCTCATTTATTTATTTATTTCAATTTTTCGCACAAAAAAGTACAAAGGCGGACTTAATGCCTTAGGCATTCTCTACCAGTCAACCAAGGGTGGTGAAGAGATTAGATGGCAGGTGCTTTGGTTGAGAGGGACAATGATAAAAAAAAACTTAAAACTAGGTACACAAATACATAAATAGGTTATACAGGGTGGCAGGGACATCGACGCGCAACCACTTACCATGGATTCAGTACATGATTCTGGACCCCCCTGCGTTGAAATTTTTCGTCGGCTTTTTCTTAATTTTTACGTTTTTTTCTGCAATTTTTAATTGAAAAATAGTAAATTCACTTGTTTCACTTAAAACAGCAATGTAAATAAAACTCGAAAGGGCAGCGTGCGGTATCGCGGTAGGTAGCGCGCGCGCGCCATCCGCGGAGCGTTTTGATCGCGTTGTTTGCATTGCGCACTCAAAAATGTAATTTTTTTTTAACCGGTTATTTCCGAGATGAATGACTTTCGTAATTTTATTTATAGAAAGAAAGAAAGAAAAAGTATTTATGGCATCTGAGGGGCAATTCTCGTAAGTTTAAGAACGTTCACAGACTGATCTCAGTCTCAATCTGTCAAAAATACCTCTAATTTCCCTACATTTTGACAAGTTTTTGACATTTGTTTGTCGCTAAGATGAGACTGCGACTAGATTTTGAGCGTTTTACATTACGAGAATTGACCTTCTGGTGTCAGTCTCAATCTGTCAAAAATACGTCTAATTTCCCAACATTTTGACAAGTTTTTGACATTTGTTGGTCGTCGAGATGAGACTGCGACTAGATTTTGAACATTTTAAATTACGAGAATTGGCCTTCAGGTGTAACCTTTTCACGACGTTTGCGCGTCGATGTCCCTACCACATACACACTATTACTTTTTAAATGGGAGTTAAACATGACCTGATGTATACCTTTGCCCAACCCTTCGGGGAAATCATCATGCGTTGGCCCACTGCTGGGCAAAGGCCTCCCTTCCCACTCTCCACACTTCCCGGTCTACTGCGACTGTGGGCCAATCCTTTAAGGAGTCCAGCTCATCCTGCCATCTCTTTCCGGGCCTGCGGCGCAGTCGTTTCCTGACATTTGGCGTTTGCGGATTGCTGCTCCGACATGCGATAGATATGGCCAGCCCAGCAGTGCGATTCTGTAACCATTTCACCGTGAAAACTTAGGTGAAGTGAGCGTGGAGTGAGCTGTCAGTCCAACTAATGCTAGGGATTGACACTATTGATAGCTCACATCAAGCTCACTTTTTTTTTTTATTCTGTTTGGGAACTCTGGGTGGAGCGGAAGGGAGTGTCAGACTCTTACTGACTAATACCCACCCATGTTCCTTCTTTTGCCCTTTATGTTCCGGGGTAGCGGTAACCCTTTCGGACAATCCCACTGAACATCAAGCTCACTTCACTTGAGTTTTCACGGTGAGACTTTTACAGAATCGACCGGCTGTTCCACTTTAGCCCAGCAGCTGTGCGGCCAGTTTCCGTTATTTGTGTTTTAGAACCAAGTATAGAGTTCCTAATGATGTTATGTTATATTTCCACTGGTATGAACAGACGCCAGCAGGTCAAGCTACCCGAAACTGTCAAATTTTCCCAATCAACCTTGAACCTTAATGCTTTAGCGATAAAGTTGAAAATCTATTAAAGACATTTGACAGATTGTAGTAGCTCGATGTGCTGGCGTCTGTACAACGATATTGTTATATTTATATAATTAATTGTTTTTAATTTGTCGCCTACAGGAAGGCCAGGATGTCTCAGACCTGGCGAAGAGGATCGTGGAGCTTCGACGGCATATGTCAATACAGTTCCCCTCGCATAATATGATGAGGAGGCCACATGCAAGGTAATCAGACAATTTATTACGAGGCATCCTTAATTGAATTATCTAGAACTAGCAACGCCCCGCGGTTTCACCCGCATACGTGTCGCTCCCTTGGGAATATCGGGATGAAATGTATCCTATGTGTGTTTCTGATGTACGAGGGCGGAGTGATAAGTCTGGTAAATATACAAGGAGTCAATTTAATTTAGTTATTATTCTTTATTTTTCAACGTAGTTTCTTTGTGACTTATGAAACGACGCAAAAATTCGGTTTTATCCCGTTGAAACAACGCCAAACCTGCCTCCGAAGTGGTCATGCATGCGTTTTTGATCAGCAGTCAGTAAACGCGGCACCCATCGCGCGGATCGCTTCTTCATATCTAAATGTTTGGTGTAAGATATTGCGAACACGTTCGTCTGAGATGCCTACTATCTCGACTCCCTCACTTTTACTCTTCGGTCGTTCAACACACTATATCGTGGATTTTAGCGATCATCTCTGGAGTAGTGACCTCAACTGGGAGTCCTGGACGCACAGCATCACTTGTGCTTATACGACCACACCGAAAATCGTTGAACCACTTATGAATCATTTTAATCGACGGAGCAGAGTCCCCATAATATTTATCAAGTTTTTGTTTCGTTTCCGTTATAGTTTTTTTCCGCAAAAAAAATCTTTAACCACGACACGAAAATCACTTTTCTCCATCTTTGCAAAAACGTGCTCAGCTGGTTTTCTTTAATGGCTGTCAAAAAAAAAATAAACTAACCGGCAGTTCTGGCTGAACATTTTAATTTAGTCCTTCAAAAGAGTTGTGAACAAGGAGGTTCCATGCAATTTGCGATTATTTTATTCCAAAATAGATTTTTACCACTTATCACTCCGCCCTCGTATCCTACTATCCTACTAATATTATAAACGTGAAAGTTTGTATGGATGGATGGATGGATGGAGGGATGGATGGATGGATGGATGGATGGATGTTTGTTACTCTTTCACACAAAAACTACTGAACGGATTTGGATGAAATTTGGCACACAGATAGTTTATAACCAGGATTAACACAGAGGATACTTTTATCCCGATATTCCCACGGGATCGAAACTTATGCGGGTGAAACCGCGGGACGCAGCGAGTAAGCTATATTACTGTAAAGTTTAATCAAAATCCGTTGATTTTAAAATAACAAAATGGTCGTCATCCCTTTCGTTAAGCCTGGTAATTAAATATCATTGTTAATATTATGTCTATAACTTTTCAAGCTATCGTATTGTGAAGAGGAGAATTAGGTGAGATGATAGATATTTTATTTAAGAAATATTTTTTTTTTTTGCTTTGTGTTGTGTTTGTCTGCTGTGGTCGGGTTTGATTCCCGGCTCGAAACTAAAGCCTCGGATACACTAGGGGACATTTTGTCACGATCAATATGACGCGTAACACTCAATCTACGTGTCGCTGCAAAGTTGCAAAGTATCCCGCAACATTTTACGTGACGTGGGACATGTTGCTCGCTCCCGCTCCGAGGGCGAGCGCACGCGTCCCGCGTCGGTGTCGAGCCATTTGTAGGCCTGCAAAATGTTCCGCGACATTCTCTCGGGACATTCACGTAGTTAGAGCGCCATGTTGCGCAACATGTCGCACCATTATTAGTCCCCTAGTGTGTTCGAGGGTTAAACGACACACGTGGGTTTGTGGGTCATATGCTTTATCAGGAATCTTAAATGCAAAATGTACAGTCAACAAAAGAGATAAGTATGCAGGGTCGTCGGATTTAGTTGAAGTTTAGTAAGAAACGGATTGATGTTTTCGGATAAAATTTTATTTAATTAATAGAAAACAAAGAGTTAATTTATCAAACTAAATTTCATTCGAAAACATCCATCGTTTTCTACTAAATTTCAACTATACCCGACGACCCTGCATACTTATCTGTTTTGTTGACTGTACTAATAAAAAAGAAAGAACGAAGATACGTATATTTGCTGTAAACATGACGCAGAGAAAGAAGACAAATACAAAAAAGAAAAAAGCTGGGGGAAAATATGCATCACGGCATGGAAGCGTATCGAACGGTTGTGAATAGCTACGCTAAAGGCTTTCAGAAACCTTTGTTCCCTTTTTAACTATTAAAAAACTTATGAAACAACCATCTTACTCGTCTCTCATATCCATAGGGGAGGTAGATTCAACACACCAACCCGCTTCACCCGAGGCGGCATCACAACCAACATGTTCAGCGTGAACCAGTCGGTAGACCACCGGCCGCGCGCGCTTCTCATCTCAGGGTTCGAGGCGGACGAGCTGGACGCACTGCTTGCCCATTTTTCTGTGAGTTATTGTATTATATTATAGAGGCTTGAGGAACAGGGTGTAATGTACGGTCACCAAAGGAGATAAGTAATCAGGGTCGTCCGATATCAACTATATCGGACGGCCTTGGTTATTTATCTCCTTTGGTGACTGTACACTCATCCTCCATAGAAAAGGGAGGATTCTCCAACCAAACGGGTGTTGTGTCTGGCGGACAACTGCCCAATGATTCATGTTGGGCCGTTGTGTATATGCTAGTTGCGCGGTAAACTCTGCTTGCGAGATGCAGGATTTTGCGTGACGTAGTTTGCATGTGGCGTTATAGATACCGCAATACAGTGTCTGCACAAACACACACGCACCCTCGAATACGCGCGCACACCTAGAATTTATATAGAAAGAAAGGAAAGAAAAATGCGTATATTGGCATTACAGCAAAAAAAAAAAAAAATTACCTCACCTTAAAACCACAAATGACAGAAAATAATGCTTTTAGTGCCAAAAGAACCTCGGCCCAGCATAATGTCAGGTGGCAACACAAGGTAGGCTGGCAACACTTGCCAACGTAAACATCGGTCTGCAAATTTTTAATCAAATTTAAATGATAAAAACAGTCAAAGAAACCTAAAACAATATTTAAAATACTCAGTGCACCCTAGTACTCAAGTGACAGTGTTATCTCAAGGATATTTCTGTGAAATAAGTTAAATTCAAGGACTACAGTGTTTTGACTAAATGACCTGATATTAATACAAAAACCCTGTTATTGAGCAGTGAAATAGAGTGCTTAAGAGCGGCAAGTACTAAAAGTGACTTATATTCAAAAATAACATTTTCAAACAGTGATTATATTCAATTTGACTAACATAAAACCAGTAATTAATTTTAAAAAATTGTAACAGTTAAGTAAACAAAGAACATATGACTCATTATGATTAACATTGACCAATCACAAACGACTGTGAATAAATTGACACTAAAACTTTCGTCCAGAAATTGACTTCTACAAAGTTTTTGGCGACAAGAATACTTGTCTTTTTGCCCGCAGCTAAAACAGGGTTGCCAACTTATAAAAATAATATTAATGGTAGAAATTATTGTTTGGACTGGATAAAACAACTGGAATTAATTCACAACGGAAAAATGGCATGTGATAACAATAACATTACTTACAGAAATAAACTTCATAGAACAAGTTCGTTAACCAACCTGTCCAAACTCAATGATTCATCCAACTCTCACATATTTGACTCAACGATGACTAGTTTACCAAGTACATCGCTAGATGAAAATCGCCCCTGCTGTGAAGCCCTTCAGGAGCAAATAAATCGATTAACATGTGAACTTCAGTCCGCTAATGGCGAAATTGACATATTAAATGAAGAAAATCAAAAACTGAAACTCGAATTATCGAAATGCCATAAAACCATAAACCTATATAAGACCTTAAACTCTAATGAATACTCACCAAAAACTTCAAATAGAAAAAACAAAAGAAATACAATTCACGATAATAACAGACAGGTGGCTCGCTTACAATTTTTGACACCTGAAAGAAACAACCGACCAATTGAAGAATTAACAAGCACACAATTGGTGATGTCGGGAGAGTCATTACAAAACGAAGACAGCTCACCAATTGATAATACAACGTCCTCAGTAACAAAACAAAGTAACGCCGATTTATTGAAGAAAGATGATAAAAAAGTCATCACTAGTTCTCCAAAGAAAAGAGTACAAACACCAAAAATTACAAACAACAAAAATAAAAACTGCGCATCGACGCCACTTCTAATGAGTAATTTATGTATTATAAGCAGTGAAACGTCGAATAGATTATACACAATATGTCAAAGAACTAGTTTAAGCAATTATAATATATGTCATTACCGAATGCCAAATTGTAATATAAGACAACTCTTAGATAATCTTGATAAGAAAGTACAAAACTTCACCCATTCCGACTACTGTGTAATTTATGTAGGGGAAGATGATTTCAAAAAGACACAAAATTACATAGAATTAGTCACTTTTATTCGTAATAAATTACAACCATTAACCCACACGAATTTCATAGTATGTCTGCCTACTTTTAAATACATGACAAACAAAAATGTATTGTTCAACAGCAGAGTTGACACTTTTAATAATCTAATGTTCATGGATGTTGAGACGCATAAATATGCATATCTATTGGATTCCAACTTAAACCTTCCATATATCTTTGACACCTATAATCAGCAGTATGGAAGTTTGAATAATAAAGGACTAAATATTGTGATAACCGATTTGCAGGACCTTGTCACGGATTTAAACTCAGCAAACGCATTGTCAAATACTGACTGTCCCCAAATAACTAATACTCAACTTCACGAAAACTCTCAGTTTTTTCTTTAGTCATTATTTGTATATTCTTCATCAAAACATAGCAGGACTTATGAATAAATCAGACTTATTGACAGTTAGACTAGAAGAGCTTTCTAATAATGGAATTAATATGGATATTATCTGCATTACAGAACACTTTGTCGAAACTGGTTATGAAAATTTTATGCATATACCTAATTATTGCCTCGCTGCCTTCTTTTCGAGAACTGCTAAACGAGGAGGAGTGTGTATTTTTGTTCGAGCAGGATTTCACTATAAGGAATTAACTGACATCTCAAAACATTCAGTGTCAGGTGTTATCGAATGCTGCGGCATTGAACTAGTGTCTCATAATGTCATAATAATATGTGTGTACAGAATACCTAAACATAACTATAACACTTTCTATGAAAAACTAGATGACGTATTACGTAAAGTCTGTTCATATACGAACAAAAACATAATCTTAACGGGCGACTTCAACATTGATATCCTGAAAAGAAATAAAACTACGTATGAATTTGAATACTTTCTTCGACAATACAATCTTAAACTGTCTCTCTTTGAACCAACTAGACTAAGTAGCAAATCATGCATCGACAATTTTGCACATTCATTTATACGTGGATGCAAGGCGGACATAATGGATTTAGTCCTCTCTGACCATACAGCACAATTATTAAAAATACCTATTAATAAAAAATGCACCCTAAAATTTTGGAAAACTAAAAAAACTTGATTTATCGGCAAGTAACTTAGCAAAGTTCAAAGATTCCTTAAAGTGTCTATCTTTTTCGCAAGTTTATAAAGCAAAAGATGCAAATGAAGCATATAACAATTTTATAGATGAATTTTTACTTTTCCACCATTTATGTTTTCCCGTCAAAATTGTTAAAATTAATACTAGTAAGAAAATGAAATGGTTGTCCCGTGGTATAAAAATTTGTAGTAAAAAACAGAGACAACTACTCTGGGACTATAGGCTGAAGCCTAATCTGAAAAACAAAGTTACTTTTAAAAAATATTCAAAACTTTACAAGCGAATTATAAAACTGACACAAAAGGCTCAAAATAATTATCACATAAGTACTTCGCAAAATAAGTCAAAAGCAGCATGGCAAGTAATAAATAAATCGAAATATAATTTACCACAAGAATCAGTTTTATGTATTAAAAATAATAATTTGACATTTTCTCACCCACTTGACATTGCCAATGAATTTAATAAATATTTTATTGAAGTTATCGAAAATAATATTCGTGCAAATAATAATACATCGAATAATGTGCAACATTTAAAGGATCTCTCTATCTCACCTCAATCTTTATTCATGTTACCAGTAACAAGCGATGATATAATAAAAATAATAAGTTGTCTCAAAAATACGAATACTGTTGGATTTGATAACATATCAACTAAAGTTATTAAAGAAGTTAAGGAGATAATAGCGCCATTACTCTCACATATAATAAATCTCTGTATTTCCGATGGTATATTTCCAACGCGTTTAAAAAAAGTAATTATTAAGCCCCTATTTAAAAAAGACGACAGAGCTGATTTAAAAAATTATAGGCCAATTGCTAAAATTCCTATATTCTCAAAAATCCTCGAGAAGGTAACATATAATTGCCTATATTCCTATTTTGAAAAATTTAAATTATTTTGTCATGAACAAAAAGGATTTAGGAAAAATATTAACATAAACATGGCACTATTTGACCTACTATCAAATGTCCTAACATCTGTCGACAAGAAAAACAGAGTATGCGCTATCTATACAGACATGACAAAAGCGTTCGATTTCGTGGATCATAAAATTTTACTACATAAACTATATCACTATGGTATTAGAGGGAATATTCATAAACTCATAGAATCTTATCTTAGTGATAGATTACAATGCACAGAAATCACAAGAATCTGTCCAGAGACGAAGCTACAAACCACATACACCTCGGCACCAAGGACGATTAAATATGGAGTGCCCCAGGGCAGCGTTTTAGGGCCTCTGCTGTTCCTGATCTATATAAATGACCTACCGAAAATAACAGGGCATAAAATGGTACTTTTCGCTGATGATAGTACGGTTGTTATAAAATGCAATAATCCAAATAATTACGAATTAGATATTAATGACACTCTCTCGAAAATAATTAACTGGCTAAATGACAATAATCTTGTAATAAATTTAAATAAAACTAAAGTTATGCATTTTCAGCAACGACTAGTAAACACTCCAGTTAATGTCAGCTATGATCATCTTAGAATAGAAGAGGTCAACATCGCAAAATTCTTAGGTATTTCTATAGACAGCAAACTGACCTGGAAACCACACCTGGATGAAGTTTGCAAACGATTGAACAGAGCAGCGTACCTTCTATTTCAACTATCAAATAAAGTAAACAATGAAACTCTCTTAACGGCGTATCATGGATTGGTATCCTCGGTTCTACGGTATGGTATTGTTTTTTGGGGACAGTCCACAAATCGAGAACTTGTTTTTAAAATGCAAAAAAGATGCATAAGGTCGATATTTGGATTGCACAGAACTGACAGTTGTATTCCATATTTTAAAAAATTCAATATTTTAACCTTTCCTTGTTTATACATTCTGGAAGCCTCCTTGTTTGTGAAAAATAATCCCCACCTATTTAAAAAACTTGCCGCAGTCAAGAAATTACCCATACGTTCTCAATATACCCACACATTATGCCATGTCAAATGTAAAACTGCACTGATGAAGAAAAGTTTCTTTGGTTTTGCTCCCCAAGTTTTTAATAAAATACCTGACAAAATAAAATCGTTACGACGCATATTGACTAATTCGCATTATGACCAATGATGGTTACCGTCATAAATACGCGAAATGACCAATCGCTAAATGACCAACACGCATAACGACCAAAACGCTTAATGACCAACACGCTTAGTGACCAATACGCTTAATGACCAATACGCTAAATGACAAGTGAAATGATAGGTGAAATGACCAATTAATGCAATCTATAGCCTACAGTGGTCCACTGTTGGACAATAGAATTGATATAGCCCGAAAATCTGACAACCAGTTAAGACTGGTTGTCAGTTACTGGGTAATACGATACCCCTTGGTAAGCCAAGGGGTATCGTATTACCCAGTAACTGGGTTGTGGAGGTCAGACAGGCCCCATGTAAAATACTGATATTCACCTGCATCCGGTTAGACTGGAAGCCGACCCTTCAATTCCTCTAATGTGTCACTTTGTTCGACAAAATTATCAAAGATTTCATGAAATAAAACACTTTTATTAGTTAACTAGCTATGCCCGCGATTTCGTTCGCGTGGATGACGAAACTTATCAATGAGTTTTTTGTGTAAAGTGCTATTTGTGTAGAACGTTATCTATCGAGCATACCGGTATTAATACTTCTGTCCCGGCGCGGGCCCCTACCTATACTTGAAATTAAAATCTATACGGTCTACGCCTTATAAAAGTAAACCTAAGTATCTACCTAATAAAAAGAAATAAACTCAATAACAGAAAATAAAATACCTACCTACCTAAATAAACCTATTTCTGATGATAACTAATCTAAACTCAATAAATAAGCAAAATCCGACTATACGAATGACTAATTTTACCTAACAGTATTAAAAAATAACCTACGGTCACTACGTACACTATCAAATATACTACCTACACTTTAAAATTAAAATATATACCTACGACTTACAAAAATAAATAACTCTACCTTAAACTGTACTTAGTAAAAACTAAAAGGAATAAAAAGGTCGCACTGAAAAGCACGGTTTAGAATTGCAGTTAAAACATACAATTTATAGAATGCTACTAAGAACGAACGCTCGCCACTCGACACGTCCGTTCAAATCAAAGTTCAAAAAATGTATGATGCGCGCGCTCAGACTCCGTCCTTATATACGGTAGCGATCCGTGGCGGCCGCGCGCCACGCGTGTGCTGCGAACGGTGCAAGCCAAATTCAACCTTCAGCACTACATTTACAACATAACTTAGGGGCGCTGCACACTGTCAACACTGCGTCGACTGCCGGGAGGACACGGCGTGGCATACGCTGGCAGAGTGTGCCGCTTGGGAGGAGCCACGCCGTGCCCTCATCTCAGAAGTAGGCAGTGACCTGTCGCTGCCGGCCGTGGTCGAGTCGATGGTCGGCAGCGAAGAGTCCTGGGACGCGGTGGTTTCCTTATGCGAAACGGTCGTCTCGCAGAAGGAGGCTGCGGAAAGGGAGAGGGAGATCTCGTCCTCTCACCCGGCCCGCAGCAGGCGCACTGGGCGTCGGCGGAGGGCGGATAACGCCCTCTTCCAGCCCCCCTAAATGGGTCCAGGAGCGACGGACTTGGGGACGTCCGTCGCCCCCCACACATCAGGACCCGAGATGGCGGCGCGTAGTGTTCCACGCGCGCCTCTCTTAGACGTCGCGGGGGGAGTCAAACACCTCACTCCCCCCCCTGACCCGAGGAGGCCCGCGGTGGCGGGCCGGCACCAGTCGGGGGTTGCGGAAGGATCTTACGTTCCCGCGACCCCCGGCGTAGGTGAGAGATGGAACACTGGGGTGGTTTTTAGTCAGTAAGAGTCTAAAAAAAAAAGGGGCGCTGCACGCGGCTAAGTTACTATAATATTTTATCTTAAGATACAATATCGCTCGCCATACAAATAATAATTCATCTTAAGATACGAAAATATGAAATATAATTTGTTATCTTCGTCGTGTGTGATAGTCCATTGAATTGTATGGCGAGCGATATTGTATCTTATGATAAAATATTATAGCATCTTAGCCGTGTGCAGCGCCCCTTAGTGAACTCCACTGCGGGTGACGTAACCTACGACAAACTTATTATTTGCGGTTGGTATTGTAAGCGGATCTAGGGATCGAACCGCAAAATTAAGTTTGTTTTTTATTGTATATACTTTTCCGGGATAAAAAGTACCCAGTGTGGTGCCCAGGATATTAAAGAATAATTATACCAAGTTTCATCGTAATCGAACCGGTAGTTTTTGCGTGATGCCTGAACAAACAAACAGACAGACAGACAAAAAATTTTTTAATCACATTTTTGGGTTCGGTGTCGGTCTAGTAACACCCCCTGCCATTTATTTTTTTTATATTTTCAATGTACAGAATTTTCACTTCTACAGATTTATTATAAGTATAGATAAGTGTTTGTAATAATAAATTCGACGGCACGGTTGGCGCAGTGGTTAAGTGATTGACTGCTGCGCTGGCGCGGGTTCGATTCCCGCACGGAACAAATATTTGTATGACCTACAAGTAGTTGTTCCGGGACTAGCTGTTTGTGTATGTGAGTTTAAATGTTTGTAAACGCACCCACGATACAGGAGAAATTCCTAGTGTGGGACAAGGTTATTAAAAAAAAAAAAAATTTACTTATATTCCTAACATTTTAACAAACACAAATTTTCGAAGAAAATCTACAGAAGCATTTTATTATTTTTAAAAATAATAAAATTGCTTCTTCAAAATAAGAATTATGTATGGCCAGTGATTACGACGCACATTGACTAATACGCAAGTGTCTGTGAGTAAGGGCAAAAATACACATGCCTGTAGCTGGTGCAAAACTATGCAAGTAGCTGGAATGCCATTGTGACTTGACCAATCAGAAGTTATTATTAAGTTGTTATTGCGCCCTCTTTGTGTACCTAACTGAAAGTCTTTAAGCGTATATTTGATGTTGGAAATTTTTCATCATTAATATAGGTCAATATGCGTAATAAGAAGATTGGTCAATATGAGTAATTGAGATTGGTCATTTTGCGTATTGGTTATTTTGCGTGTTGGTTATTTTGCGTTTTGGTCCTTCTGCGTTATTTTCTCCAATGCATATTGGTCATTATGCGTCTAAACCAATAAAATGTATGCCAGTACAAAAATTCAGAAAAACTTTAAAGAACTTACTACTTAATAAATGCTATTACACATTGGACCAGTTTATGAATGACAATTTTAATTAATTTGTATAATGATATTGACATCTGTATAATGACATTCTAATGACAATTGTAATTAATCTGTATAATAATTTAATTTGATTGAATTTGTTTGTATGTCATTGTTGACAAAACATAGCGCACTATGTATTATAGCTTAAGACCGTTTTATGTTACCTATGTTTAACAAACGATTAAATGATTTATGATTTATGATTTATGAAGGTCACCACCTGACGCTGAGTTACAGCAGCAACATACGAGTGCAATTAAAAAAAAAAATGCCGTTAATGTCCTACTGCTGGGCAAAGGTCTCCCTACTCTTTCCCCCTCTCTCTGTACAGAGCTGCCAAGTAGCAATCTTTATTAAAGGAGTCCAGCTCAATCTGCCATCTCCGTCTGGGCCTACCGCGATGTCGTTTGCCATTTGGCGGGACCCACTGGGTCGTAGGTTTGGCCCATACGAGTGCCATACGCTGGAATAATAAACAGGGAAATTAAATAACTTGATGAAGTTATTTAATTTCCCTGTTATTGTTTTCCTTCACCGTTTTGAGGGCAGTGGTGGTCTCAAAACGGTGAAGGAAAACGTGGAAACCGGCATGTCCTAGAATCAAAAATTTGAAGACATGTGACATCTACCAACCCGCATTGGGCCCGCGTGGTGGATTTCGGCCCACCCCCTCTGCCTGTGTCCCAGCAGTGGGAACATTATAGGCTGATTATACTCTGCTATGAAAAGACAGTGTAGATCAGTGTGTGTGACTCTAAAATAACTATATTCTTTTTTCCAGCAATACGGCGAGGTAATTAGCAAAGAAGTGGAACTGTCAGTACCGCAGCTGGTCTTGCAGTACAAGTGCAGACTGCACGCGGAACACGCAGCCGCGAACGGCAAGAACTATAACGACAGGACGCTATCGGTGAGTTACTGATAACAGAGAACACGTTACATACAAAGTGGCGATTAAGTTAGAGGCTGTTCATTTATTACGTAGGACAATTTGCCTATTTTCTGGCCCTCATCCCCCCTACGTAAGAAATAATAAGACCTGGCTGAACCCTGTCCGTCCCTTTCAAATTCTTTTAGATACTGATTTTACGTAGATCAGTATCTACCAGAATTGCAAAGAAAATGTGGCAGAAAAATTAAAAACTTACAATTTTTGCTTACTTTTGTGATCTTACGTAAGAACAATCTAGATCCCTCCTACCCCCACATAAGAAAAAATAAGAATAGTTCGGACCCCCTCCCCCCTCGAATCGTTTTACATAATATTAACAGCCCCTTATCACGTTAACCCGTGCAGCGGATATTACAAGTTGTTAAAACAGTCAGTATAAATAATAAAGTAAACGATGGTATCAACAATTCAACACAAACTTCATTTTATGGTATTGTTACCAAATAATCAGAAATTGTGTGTGTGTGTGTGTGTTCAATGCTCGTAAGAAACCCGGAAGTCTGACAACCAGTCTTGCCAAGGGGTATCATATTACCCAGTAACTGGGTTGTGGAGGTCAGATAGGCAGTCGCTCCATGCAAAATACTGGTATTCAGCTGCATCCGGTTAGACTGGAAGTCGACCCCAACATAGTTGGGAAAAGGCTAGGCAGATTGATTGATCAACAATTCAACACAAACTGTATGGTATTCTTACCAAATAATCAGAAATCAAGTTTAATGTTGTTTAAATACTCAACCGGAAAAAGGGTCCTACGGCTGGAATGTTAATTGTTATTGTTTAAATCGAATTAATAAACGACTTATATTTGATATTTTTTATTTGACCGTTATTTTATATTTGGAAATATAAATATGTCGACGGCTGAGAGGTCTGCGCAGCTCGCCCATCATCAGTATGGTCTTGAGGTAGCGATTCCATGTTGGTCTCAAGTGACACAGTAACAATACCAAATACTTGCATAAAGGTTTATTTGAATAATACAGCACAGTTTAAATAATAACGGTTATAATAGTTAGAGATAATACTAATAAGGTACCTGTGAACCAACGATCCCAATTGGAGGTCCGATCTGAAGTATCGTTCTGAGCCAAGTTCTCTTGCGACTCGCGCTTTTATAACCTTAAAATCGATAACCCTCCAACCGATTCCGTTCACGTGACATGTGACGTCACTGCGTTCACCGGTATTACAAAAATCAATTGAGCGTCTAAACCAATAAATAGTCAAAGATGCAACAAATACATAGGTATAAAATAATTAATAGGATATAAAATAATTGTAACTAAATAACAAAGGCAATTAATAAAGCGCTCTTCCTCTCTCTACTTATTTAAAAATTAGCTGTGCCCGACAGGGTCCATAATTGTTTCTATTATTTTGCTTTTATTTACCACCTGTAATTGTACATTATGGATTGCAATAAACGATTTGAGATTTGATTTAACAGATTACGTGGACGGCGAATACGAACGCGAGTACGAACAGCGCTCCCCGCCCCGCGCCCGAAGCTCGGCCCGTGCGCAACGGTGAACACAAGGAAGAAAAGGACGAGGTCACTGTGGTAAATATATCACTTTTTTATTACGGGTGTTTTTGGTAGGCGCTTAAAGAAGCAGTTAGTCACTTGTTCTGTACTGGACCATACCTGGAAACCTTCTGGTTACGGATATATTGAAAGCCAAGGTTTCAACTTTTTTTTAACGTATTTTCCCGAAAATGTATTAACATTTTTTAACGTATTTTTTCGAAAAAAGCTAAGTAATAACAGCCGCACGGGTCGATCGATCAGGTTAAGCTACGCTTGCCGCGATTGGATGGGTGACTATCTTCACAGACCGAGACCCCTCCGTGCGATTCGTGGATCTTTGACAGTTAAAACGACCAAGAGGTGTCGTATTATTTAGTAACTCAGTTGTGGAGGTATATGACCTCCACAACTGAGTTACTGATTAATTGGGCAGTCGCTCCATGGAAAATAATGGTATTCAGCTGCATCCGGTTAGAATGGAAGCCGACCCCAACATAGTTGGGAAAAGGCTAGGCAGATTATGATGATGACTCAAAAACTAACATAAAATTCTCCATCTCCCCACAGACGCCAGCAGAACTTCCAGAGGACACTCTCCTACGTTTCGACGAAGAGGAAGAGGAGGACGCGGACGAGGACCGCTCCTGGAGACGTTGACGTCCACACACCTGGCGAGCGCCGCGCCACGCGCTCTGCACGCTGTTGTCACACAGGATTTTAGTCTTAATAACCCTTAAAATAGAAACTATATTAAGTATCGAAGCTAAACTTCTCGAAAGTGTAAAAAAAATGCTGATTTTTAAAGCATTCGCGGAGTTTTGGGGCGAATATACGCCTAATAGGGATGATGACATTTTTTTTAAATCTTAAAGTCTTAACGCTTAAAAAATTGCCAAGTTATAAACGTTTTAAAACAACTGCTAGACAAAGACGGCACTACCAGTGACAACTTCATACTAGCGTCATACACTGTCAGTACCGCGCGACAAGGACGGGAGTAATCGCCACCAAAAACTTTTAAACCAAATTTCCAACCGATTTCTTTCGATTATCTCGGTTTACTATGCCTTCTGTGTAAATATAACATTGCTTGTTCGAACATTTCTAATATTAGTCATCATTCCTATTGCGTCTCTACCCCTCTTTACCTTACAAATACATAGATGCTATACTTCGTATAAATGCGAGTCCTCAAACGTTGGTTTTTTTAATGAGCGATTGGTTTACAGTTTCGGGGTATATAATACGTTTCGCGGCGTATACAACGCCCAGTTTCGATTTTATAAACTTACAAATATAAATTATACTTCGTGTAGCAAGGAAATTATCGCTCTGAATGCGTAGTCTACGGCGACAGGGCGTATGATACGCATTCCTTCGCTTTCTGTATGATAGAAATGATTGTACTTCGTATAGGAACGAAAATGGCGTAGCCTCTGGGCCCAGTTTATCTTTCATGCTACAGAGAAAGCTGCCGAGTCTGACTTGCACACGAAGAGTTCCGTACCACAAGGCAAAAAAACGCTGAGAAAAGCACGTTTCTTGTATGGAAACACCTTTTATTTATTTTTTTATAGCGGCAACATTAATGCAGACTGAAAATTTCAACAGTCTACCTATTACGGTTCATGAGATACAGCCTGCTGACTGACAGACGGGATAGCGGAGGCTTAGTGATAGGGTCCCGTTGGCGCCTTTTGGGTACGGAACCCTAAAAATTAAATTTTATTTCGTGTAGCAGAAGAATTAGCTAACTTCAGTTTCGGAACATATAATACGCGTAGTTCGATTCTTAAATCCTTTTGCTCCCAAATAAAGAAGTAGATCTCCTCGAACGCGGTCAAATATCTCAGTTAGGGAGCGTAAGACGCATACATGCGCAGTTTCGTTTCTAAGCGAAGTGTTATTTCTCTTTCTATTATTACCTTCTAAGACAGTCCGTTCACAGTAATTTTACCTTTGACAAACCAACCTTATTGTAACAAGAATAAAGATCATAATAATTTTGACGGACCTGTCAGTGGCAGCAGCCCAACAGCGACCTTATTAGAATGTGAATAAAGATCACTGTGCAAAATCAAAGGTAAAATAACTGAACGGACTATACCATCGAACTAAGAATATAAATTTTGTGCCCCCCCTGCCTCTAACCCATGATTTTGCCCCTGACTACCCCCTAATACAGATCGTTTCGATAATAAGAGTAAAATACAAATATTTTAACGACGAACAATTTCGATTCGACAACAATTTTTTTTTATGTCGATACCGATTATTATGAATTAAAATAATTTTACAAGTGGTCATGGTTAGGTTCTGAATCTTGGGGTACATTGGAATAAGAAAAGGAATGTGCGAGCACCATTTTGACACTTCAGTTAACAACTGTCAGCGAAAACTAGGAACTGTCAGTGATATCTGTCACTGTCAGTGAAAACCATGTCACTGTCAGTGATAACTAAGTCACTGTCAGTAAAAATCATTTCACTGTCAGCGAAAACCATGTCACTGTCAGTGATAACTAAGTCACTGTCAGTGAAAATCATGTCACTGTCAGCGAAAACCATGTCACTGTCAGTGATAACTAAGTCACTGTCAGTGAAAATCATGTCACTGTCAGCGAAAACCATGTCACTGTCAGTGATAACTTTGCTACTGTCAGTGAAAACCATGTAACTCTCAGTGATTATCACGTAAATATCAGTGCTAGCTGTTTCCCAACTATGTTGAGGTCGGCTTCCAATCTAACAGGATGAAGCTCAATACCACTATTTTACATGGAGATTTTGTTAAAAGTTTTATTTTCTTGTATTTCGGATATTTGGGCTTCAGTCGTGCCCGAGACTGGCCGGACATATCCGAAATATTCCCATTTAGGCCATTCCGAATCTTATTACTGCACTAATGATACGTATGGTGCGTCCGTATGTCCTTAATATACACAAAACGAAAATTTAAAATACGGCATACTGGACTTAACTTACGTACGTAATAATGAAATGCTGCTTTAAAATATCGTACACCAAATAGACTGTTTTTAATACAAGTGATTAGTAGCAGTTATTTTACTGATTTTTTTTAATGTAAATAATGTCATTAGAAACCCAAAGCCTACTTTAAAGTCCAGACATTGCCTTGATCAGAAGGCCAATTCCTGTAATTAAAAACGTTCAAAATCTAGTCGCAATCTCATCTCAGCGACAATCAATGTCAAAAATGTACGGAAATTAGATATATTTTTGACAGATTGGATCAGACTGAACGTTCTTAAAATTACGGATCATACGAGGACCATGCAGATTAGTGTCTGAGATGGTGTTATGAGCGGGTCATCAATCATTATTTACACCATCGGAAAAATCAGTAAAAATAACTAAACAAATTATACTCCAAAAAAGAATAATTAAGAAATAAAATAGGCTTCCCCAAGCGCTTATGTGAAATAAAAGTCTTCCAGTCTATATGACTCGGAGATGTAAAGTTCAAATTTAGCCAGATTTAGTCAAGAATTAGATACATTATTAGTAATGGAAATCGCTTTATTCTGAGGCTACTGTAAGGGTCCGTTATGTAGAAAGCGGGGCGGGAGCGGGAAATTAGTTCTCGTCACGCTCAGTTTTCTCTATAGCAGAGGTCTATTCGTGTGTTCACAATATTAATACAGGAGTGTGGTCAGATTCAGAACTGAATTCGATCCAAAATTCAATTATATGAAAACTAGAATCAACTCTGAATTCGTTTCAATTGAAAAAGCTTGATCGAGAATTAGATTCGATTTGCAGGAGTACCATTGAGAATTCTATTCGATTCAGGAGTCCTATTGAGAATTCTATTCCGTTCAGGAGTTCAATTGAGAATTCTAGTCGATTTAGTACTCGATTAGGATTCAGAACTTGATTCGATTCAGAACCCTTTTCATTTTAAAAATGAAGGAAGTAAACAATACGCTTTACGCTGCAACTCCTCTGGTACTGCACATGTCTCTAAGCGGCGGTGACCACATATCCAGGTGGACTACTGGCTTCTTAGGCACACATTATCCTCTGCCTAGCCTTTTCTCAACGGTACCTTAATACGATACCCCTTGGTAAGACTACTTGTCAGACTTTCGACTGCCAAAGATCCACGAATGACATTCGGGACCAACGGGTGCTTTCCGATGCACGGAGTTGTCTCGGTATTTACAGATGGTCTCCCATTCACTAACCAACCGCGGCAAGCGTAGATTTACCTGATCGGTCGACTTGTGCGGCTGTTAATACTAGCTATAATAACATTGAAAAAGATGTTGAACACTGTTGAGATCACACGAATATTGACTAAAACCATAAAGGTGGCTTCAGAAATGTAGTTCTATGGAGTCGGATTAGGAAAATGAGTTAAATGCAAAGCGCTAGTGAACGTTTTATTTATATTTGGTAATAATTTTTATATTGAGTGTTTTTATATAGAACTTACTGAGCCAGGTTCCACCCGCATAAGTCTCGATTCCGTGGGAATTTCGGAATTAAAAATATCCTATGTCCTAATCCAGGTCATGGTCTACCCATGTGCCAAATTTCATCCAAATCCGTTCAGCCGTTTTAGCGTGAACGCGTAACAAACAAACATACAGCATAATCAGCCTGTAATGGACACAGGCCTCCTCTCTGTGAGAGACAGTGGGCCGTAATCCACCGCGTGGGCACAGTGCGGGTTGGTAGATGTCACATGTCTTCGAATTTTTGGTTCTAGGACGTGCCGGTTTCCTCACGATGTTTTCCTTAACCGTTTTGAGAACAGTGGTGATGAAATAATTTAGTCAAAGCGTTTGTTGGGGTTCGAACCTACGACCTATAACTCGTAACTCGAGGCCGTGACCACTCGGCCACCACTGCTCAATGAAGTGGTATTTTTCACAAATTTGCAATAGTCCTTTATATCTGTTTTTGTCTACTAGTTTCTTCGCATATTTGCCTAGCCATTTCCCAACTATGTTGGGGTCGGCTTCCATCTAACCAAATGCAGCTGAATATCAGTATTTTACATGGAGCGACTGCCTGTCTGACTTCCACAACCCAGTTACTGGGTACTACGATACGCCTTGATAATACTAGTTGTCTACCAGTCAGTCTTTTATCGGTATTATAAATATCGTCGCTTAATTTCGTGCAATTAGAACATACTCAATATAGAAATCATTTACTTCATAATCATAAAATGGCCTCCAGCCCTTACTAAGACCGCGCAGCGGTATTTCTTAAAGAAGTTTTTTTTTGTTACGTATATAATCATTTATTATTTCAATGTTTTATTTTTCGTTAACTATAACGTCTATAAGGACCCTTACGATTGTAGGCTTTTTATAAGGACGTTTCACACCGTATCGGATAAAATCGTTGCGTTTTATACAGGCTGGCATTGACACAACCTGTTAACATGGGTTCAGTACATGTTTCTGGACCTACGTTGAAAATTTTCGTTGGTTATTTCGTTGCGCGTCGATGTCCCTGCCACCCTGTATTTAAAACCGTTATTATGTTAATTTAAAGAGGGTGTGTTTCGATACGATACACGTACGACTGAAGCCGAGTATGCCCGATTCAGCGTCACTGACCGACTGTAGTCGAGCATACCCGATTCAACGTCATGACCCGAGTGTTACGGTTCACAGTCTTAGAAGTTTTCACTTACCCAAACGCTTGAAACTGATATGTTATAAGAATTGATGTTAGCCTAAATATAATAGACAAATATACAAAAAAAAAACGTTTTCTCCGATACAGGGTGAATCCTCCTTAAATACCAATTTAAATTGGAGCTTCAATAATGTTACATATTCTTATTTTTATTAATAAATTATTTAGATTTAGTTTTTATTATTATATTAATTGTAAGTCGAACATATTATAAAAAACATTGGAATGTATATAAGCAATATATTATTCAATTTAATACGTATTGAATATTGTTTACAAGTTTCCAGTAATTAGTAATGCTATAAAAAATTTTGAAGCTCGAAACATGCAAACAACCTGTCCGCCATTTTGATTTTTTTCCAAAATGGCGGCCATTTTGAATAAAAAAAAAAACAAAATGGAACGACGGTATACGTCAGGCTCCATATAAATCACCTTTTAGTCTCTAATTGACACTGGAAACGTGTAAATTGACATTTTAAGTCTAAAAAAATTTTTCAATGTTTTTCAAAATATGTTTTTTCAGTTAAGTTCGTTTTGATTTTTTGTCTTGTTTTATTAATGTAATGTTTTTGCTCTGCTGTAGGCATGGATGTCAGGTTGAGTCATAGACTGGGGAATATGCCTTTTGAAAAACAAGGCTTAAGCTTTTGGGTCTTTTTGTTTGGGTGTTCCCGTTTTATCAATCTCTTTTTGGTAATTATTATTCCCCGCGTAATCTTACCACGTGCAAACCACGTACGGTAGTCAAGCGTGGTATTTTGACGGTTCAAACCACGCCAACTGCGTGTTCATTTTGCGCGGTTTCGTTCATTGTGTCGTAGAGAATACGTTATTAGGAGATGTCGTGATTAGCTAAGGAATTGAAGTGGTTTCGAAGTAAGGAATCGTTAAGAGGTCATAGTGAATTAGGGTTCTGGTTTAACCTTTTCCCGACTTTGTTGGGGTTGGCTTCCATTGTAACTAGATGCAGCTGAATACCAGTGTTCACTCCACAACCCAGTTACTGATTAATACGACACTGTAGGCCATCACGTTTACTTGACATAGACTTTTGGGATACCTCAAGGAATATTGCTACGATCACTACAATAGAGATTTTAGTTTCGCCCCTAAAAAAATCATTATGAAGTCTGTCAAAAAATAGGAATAGGATATATTTGTAGGAAAGTTGTCCTCCAGTCCTTCAGACCGCATTTCGGCAATGGCGATAAATCTCAGCGGAGACCAGCCTTCGGTGCCGGAGGTATTATAGTGCACAAGTGTGTGCGGAAACAGGTGCACTCTCTCTTACCTTACTGTCATAGTCCGGCGGGGATGGGATTGCAATCCGACACGACCGGAGAGATCTACAGTTTACAGGGCCTACAACATTCTCACATTCACAAAATATAAAAGAATCTATCAAAAAGATAAATAAAATATAAAAAAAAAAAACTATTAAAGCAAACGATATGATTGCCATTGCTACCACTAATAAAGAGTTGAAGTTAGAATTGTTGGTTTATAATGTCAAATAATAAAAAGATTTTGTCAAAGAAGTATGTAATCGGCATTCGCGATTTATTTGCCAAAAACTTAAACAAATATGAGTTTATGGAAGAAATAACTTTAATACCTACACAATAAAGTTCAGTTTACGCTACAACTTCAAAAATTTTTATAATTTTTTCAATAGTGCTAGTCACTCTGAAATCAACTTAATTACTATTAAAGTAAAGTTTATGTTTATTTAACTTGGAATAACATTAATTTGAAACATAAATTTGAATAGACTTTAATATGTTCCTGTAAGGTGTTCCCAGTCCATGGTTCAACTAACAAGCGCTGGCTTGGAAGGTTAAAACATAGCTGTTTATCGCTAGATGTTTCGTTCTGTTTTATCATTTTTGTAAATAAAATGTTTTTTCCTAGTATGTAAGTCGCGTCCGCTCGTGCTCTCGATCCAGAATAGGGGAAACGAATATTTGTATTGGGAACCAGAATTTGTGTGTTGAAATTTTGACATGTATTTAAAGTAGTTTAGGGTCGATTTTTGTTTGAAATTTGTGTCCGGGAAATCTGCTGTCGAATCTTATGTACGCTGTTGTAATTTGCAAGCTTTTGTAACCCCGGGCGATTTGTTATCGTGTAACGGATTTTCGTCCTACTGCTTAGCGCTGAGGGTTGAAAGTCCAGCTGTGTTTTTGACGCGCTGTGGTGCACGCTATTGGATTCTCAATGTTCTGCACAACACACAGAGTTTAAAACCCAGTGCGCTTCAAAAAATTGTCACGTTAAAACATCGTTCGGGGTTAACAGTCGAAGTAAGATTTGGCAGATGATTTTTTTTTAAAGAGAAATTAGGGATAGTAAATTGTTTTAAGATAATTATTGTCTAAATTCTAAGTGCCTATAATTGATTTTAATAATGTTTTTTTTTAATAGTAGTACTTATTATTTAATAATGTATTTTTTTAATCAAAAAGGTCAAAATGCTACCGTAAGAAAACGTACTTGCTAAGCAATAATAAAGTCGAGGGTACGAGCGTCGCAAATTAATGTAAATATTAGTTATATTTAATTATTAATAAACAGACATGTAAAAAAAAACATTTACAAAAAAATTGAGTCACGCCGTTAAAAGATAAAATTTGGCGGTAAAAAATATATTTTCTAAGCTTCAATCACGGCGGCTTTATTGTAAAACAGGAAAAAAGTGACTTGTGATGTGTTTTCAGTTTGTTTTTGTAAAAAAGAGAAAAGATGCAGCCGCCAAAAAATAAATATGGTTCTGTATTTCTCGCGGAGGTCAAAAACGTGGTCATGAACGGGTCGAAAGATCTGGGCTTTTTTTCAGCTGTAGAAACGACGAAAATCGTTGAAGAATTTTGGCGCAATACTTGAAGAGGAGGACAAGAGTTACCCAAGAGAACTGGGAAGATGAAGAGCCTTAAACTACTTCCTACCGAAGCCGAAAGCAACCGCCGCGGTAGGGTAGGACATGCCGGTTTCTTCACGATTATTATTTATTTATCCTCACACTGGAACGCCGTCCGGCAATTACACCAATGGAGCAAAAAATCACTTCGTGCGCTGCTTTCCATTCATCCTGTGCGCGGTGGACATCCATCGATGTCTTCCTTCCCCGATTTGTGGGCGCAATTCTCGCGTATACTCGGTAATTCCCGCTGCTAGCAGCTCGTATCTAGTTAGTACGTTACACAATAGGGAATATGCATGTTTTTTTTTTTAGATATTTTTATTCGGTACTTTACATCACCATAAAATGGTAAAAAAAAAATTCAACGCCTAGAAAGTATTTAAAAAAAAGTTTAATATAGCCAACCGTCACGGGCACCTTAAACGCCCTCCATTTTGGCGATGTTGGCGTGACGTCATAGTTCATAACATTGACAACGGACTGAATCGCAAACACTCCAGTAAAACACATTTCCTTTATTGTTTTCATAGACTTTTACATCACACTTGCTCTGACTTATGGCGTCGCTTTAAAAATATTTGAAATCCCCAGTTTTATTGCACTTAAAAAAAAACTTGTTCAAAAAGAAAATGTAACCTAAAATATTGATGGACGCATAGTTCAAAGTAACAGGACAGAAGTCTACAGTTTATTAAAAAAAAAAATTGGCCCTTATGTGAATCACATGCATAATTCCTATTGACATAGTTTTGTTGCGGTATCTACAACGCCACATGCGAACAACGCGTCATACTGACGTCACGCAAATCCTGCATCTCGCAAGCAGAGTTTACCGCTAAATTAGCATAGATACAATTCCCCAACTTCAATCGTTGGGCAATTGCCCGCCAGACACAACACCCGTCTGGTCGGAGGATCCTCCCTTTTCTATGGAGGATGAGTGAACTTTACACCCTGTTCCTTATTCCTCTAAAGTTCCTTTGCTTTGTACATTTATTACGTACGTGCACGTTACCAAAATTAACTTCATTCCGTTTCGTGACAGTAAATAATAATTGAGCCTTACAAGCAACAGCCGTATTCTCCGAAAAACCGTGATCAACTAAACGATTGCTTGAATGAATGCCAGTCTATACCACTGAAGATACAAACAACCATAGAAGAACACAGATTTGATGATTCAAGATTTCAAGAATCAAGAAGAATTCGGAATAAATAAAAACAAAGCGTACTTTATTTCAACAACCTGTACTTACACTAAAACCTGGGGTCTACTCTCTAAGCCTGTGAACGAAGATAGGGGCCCGTCGGAAAATTGTTGATTCGACAAAACGTGACAGATTCAATTTTTCGGACGTGTAAAATATTTATAGCACTGTGACCTGAACCCATACTTAAGTCGCGGTATTCTGTGACGTATGTAGTCCGTTTTTACACAGAAAACCGTGACTAAGTGTGCGTTTAAGTCATACGTATTATATGTACATTAGTATACGATACCGGATACCGGTGACTTAATGCACAGCGTTTAACACCCTCGCTACGGTCAGGCGGTAATTTCACGTCATGCAATAATGGACTACTTAAATCACACTTATCGTAATGTACTATTTTCAGACCAAACTACAACTGCCCGTAACTTCGGACGAAACTACGGGTATCGTGCGCTTCGTACAGGAGTACACCCCCCCTAGCTTTCTCCGATCATCCCACACACACACAGCCTTCCCTACCTAACCAGATTTCCCCTGACCGACTTGACCAGAGGGGCAATTCTCGTAATTTTAAGAACGTTCACAGTCTGATCTCAGTCTCAATCTATCAAAAATACCTCTGATTTCCCTACATTTTTGACAAGTTTTTGACATTGATTGTCGCTGAGATGACATTACGACTAGGTTTTCAACGTTTTTAGTTACGGGAATTGGCCTTCTGATTTACCCCCCACAACTTTCGCTACTAAGCCAGCCTTGCTCCCACTGGCTTCTACATTCAACCTAACTCACACCCACAACCCTCCATGCTTACCAGACTTGCCCGCACAAGACTACTCAACCAGACACTCACCGAGATGCATATATTTTTTTTTTTTTGTAAAATCTGCCTGAGCCCCAGGGATCGGACCCGATTCCTTTTGCCTTAGAATGCGAATAAATGAAAATAACTGATAAATTCAACTAACACGCTGCCATATCTCATGTCAAGGGGAAGCGTAAAAAAAGCTTGAGCTTGAGCTCGTTGCTAATAAGGATCAAATACTGCAAAGGAATGACAAGGAAGTGCTAGTTTTAGCCATTTTACATAAAATCAAAAGAAATAACCAGCCGATAGATTCTGTAAAAATCTCACCGTGAAAAGTTAGGTGAAGTGAGCTGTCAATAGTGTCAATCCCTAGTATTAGTTGGAATGACAGCTCACTCCACGCTCGCTTCACCTAAGTTATCACGGTGAGATGGTTACAGAATCGCACTGCAGTTGTTTTGGTTTGACACATTCTTCGCAGTATTTGATCTAACTTTACACGCTGTTCCTCATATCTTTATAGGGTAAGGTGTTATTGTTTGAGTTTGTCCATTAGGTAAACCGTTTTTTGACAGAGATTGCAGCAACACAAAATACATTGATTGATACACGTACGGTATTACAATGTCCAGTTTCTATTTTTATTTTATTACGCATTTTAAAGTTAGGTTTTACGTAATCTGGAATATGTACGTTCCATCAGTTCACACAGCTGTCAAAAAACGGTTAACTTAATGGACAGGGTATACTAACTTTCTAATTGCCCGGAGTCTGGATGCGTGCCCAATAGCATAAACATCTCAACTCAACTCACGCTTCCTCTCTTCGAGAGGGAGTGGGTCGTAACGTACAGACGCCAGCACATCAAGCTACTACAGTCTGTCAATTTTTTTTAATAGATTATCAACTTCATCGCTAAAGCCTTAAGGTGCAAGGTTGACTGGGCAAATTTGACAGTTTCGGGTAGCTTGACCTGCTGGCGTCTGTACCACGCGGGCCCAGTGCGGGTTGGTAGATGTCGCACGTCATCGAATTTTTTGTTCTAGGACATGCCGGTTTTCTTCACGATGTTTTCCTTCACCGTTTTGAGAGCAGTGGTGTGAATTGGTTTGTTTTCTTATTACATGGCAAATAATCTGATCAAAAATAAGCTTCTTCATATGGAACGTTCGCTCTCTGCCTAGTGGCATTATGGAAATAAAATTAAAATTGAAACACAGGAGTAATTTTTTTACAATAACATTTTATTAACATATAATAAATTCAATATAACAATGTTTCTGTTTTTAATTGTAGGTACAGTAGACCGCATGTTAGTGGGAACTAAACTTCGTACTGCGCTAGGCCAGCTCAAGGTGTTACCATTGACATGCGGCGTACTGTACCTTACCTTTAAAATTAATAATTAATCTGCGTATTAAAATAGGAATATATTTCAACTTTCACTATACGGGGCCAAATTAAATTAGCTGTACCCTGTAAACCGTTTTTTGATAGATGGAACTAGTGATTGCAGCAACACACAATACATTGATTGATACACGTACGGTATTATAATGTATGTAAAAAGCCATAAATAAGATAATAAGATAAGGCAGTTTATATATATATTTTTTTCTTGTTTGGCAACTGAGCCTTGTCGACTATTCTGCCAGCGTCGTTTATATATTTATTTTATATAATAATATGTACGTTCTAAGACAGCTGTCAAAAAACGGTTAACCTACTGGACAGGGTATAGCGACACTCCGCAGGCGTGATATCCATCACGCCGTGATATTCAGCATGCATATCTAAACACGACCGCAGTCAGTGTAGTCACTTGATATCGCAGTTCTTTTCGTGTAAACTTCACCGACGTGATGGTTATTGATATGTAAACACGATAAAACTAATGAAAAGAGATTTTCTCATCTCATACTTTACGTAACCACACTACCCAAATGTCCTTTCTTTGGTATGGTTCGTCGAATGTTGAGCTCCTCAAGTTCTGAGTTGAGCTGCACGATTTTTGACAAATGCGTGCACTGACTGGACAGGTCCACTTAAACTGTGTGGTTATTTCCTCAAAAGACCATTTTTCAGACACCAATCTACATGATCTTCACATGATCTGACCAATATTATGTCTGGACTAAATTCCGGAAAGAGACGTGTAAAAGTGTTCGTACAAATCTACTTACAGAAAGTAAATCATTTATCATTTATAACAACGGTCGTTAACCTTTAAAAAAACCATCAAATATTTTTATTCTAACGTGTTTAAAATTGACGTTTGACAGTTTTTGTATGAAATAATTGTCAAAAATCAATCCTCGAATAAAGTTATCAGATGATTGAAAAACTAGCCCTTACAAAAATAAACAATTTGCACAAAATTATATTTTAATTTTTTGGTAGTTGTAGGATTTTCTCCCTCCGTATTGGTATATCAAAGGGAAACTCCAAGCATCGCCTTCTCCATTGCCCTTTGGGTAACTTTAAGCAAAACAGCTCCGTTATGTAAAAAAGCTGAACAACGTTCAGCTGGATTGTCATTGCGCTACGTTTAACAAAACTGCTACCGTCGTTTAGACGTAATGCAGAATGGCTTATTTGCAGCCACAATAAGCGTCTTTCATTAAAATTCTGATAACTTTTAATTAATGTTGTCCACAGCTAAATCCCCCGGGCGTACCACCGGGGGAACGCTCGATCACTAATAAATACGTCAAAGTCCCCCGAGTACCACTGGTGGGTGGTACACCGGGACAGATGAAATTGACAGATTTGTGAATGCTTGTCCGATTAAAATATCTACAAAAAAATTATAATGATTGGCCTAAACCTAAAAAACAGAATATAGAACCAATAAACTTGACAGCCACGTTTGCGGTCATTAGGTATAGTCGACCTCGTAAAGGCTTACCACTTTTGCTAAACACAAGATGGCTGAACTGTTCAAATTCAATCATCATGTACCACTACATTAAAACTATGTGTACAAATAAATTTTGAACTGTCTTTACATTGTTCTCACATGTAAAAACAAAAAGATTAATTTACAAACGCTAGCACATCAAGTTACTACAATCTGTCAAATTTCTTTAATAGATTTTCAACTTTATCGTTGAAGCATTAGGTTCAAGATCGATTGGGAAAATATGACAGTTTCGGGTAGCTTGACCTGCTGGCGTCTGTACCCAGGATTTTATAATACATATATTGATTTGAAAGGTATGTTGCGCTGACTCCAAATAAATTGAGATAAGGGCAGGAGAATGATTATGTGTTTTGACACAAACTCCCCACCCAATTAAATTGAAACTTCAGTGAGGTTGAAACTATCTGGCACAGAGATCTTAACGTTTTATGACGACCAGCGGCCAGTGGCGCCAATTCCCTTGTTCACAAAATAAACTAAATTTAAGTTCAGTGCATCTTTTTTTTTCTATTTTATTAAGTAAAGGACAGAATATAAATATGAGTGTAGTCCTGTCAAATTACATAGGTAGTCAGCGCCTGACGTAAAATAACATATTTATAGTAGCCATGTTTTTAGTCACGTCAAATTTGTCTATGGAGTATCTTAATTTGACAGGACTAAACTAATATTATCTATCTTCTGTCCTTTTCTTAATGAAAGAAAAAGAAAAAGATGCACTGAAATTAAATTTAGTTTAGTTTGTGAACAAGGCAATTGGCGCCAGTTACAGTCTAAAGCCATTCAAAGCCGGCTAAACATAATGAAATCTCCCGGTATGCAGAAAAGTTTGAGAACTAGGAGAATGTTGTATGCAAGAGCGAGCGAACCGAGCTCGCATATTTTAGCAGCCCGCCTCGGAAAAATTAAGTTTTCTTTTGACCATTCATTTAACAAAAAATAGGAGATACTTTGTCGACATTTGCAGAATTTTGAGAAACAGTATGCTGGATGCAAGAGCGAGCGAAGCGAGCTCGAAAAATTCGGGCCCAACTAAAAATTCTCTTTTACTTACTGATCATAATTACGGCCTTTTTTGGGATTTAATTAAAAAGTACCTACTGTTCGAGGTTTGGGGTTTGGAGCTGATTGCTCCTTTGTCCGTCAGTCCAAGTGACATCCAACCTTAGCGTGGTAAAGTAATTACGAGGGCGAATATACACAAAACCATTACCTGGCGATCGATTCTATAAAAAAAACTCACCGTGAAAAGTTAGGTGAAGTGAGCTTAGAGTGAGCTATCTATATTGTCAATCCCTAGTATTAGTTGGAATGACAGCTCACTCCACGCTCACTTCACCTAAGTTGTCACGGTGAGATGGGTACAGAATCGCACTGCAGGATAAATTTGAGAAATACTATTTAAGTATTAAGTTAAGGTTAGGCCTCATGTATTATAAACTTTCCTATTAGTCTCGAACCAAATGACAAATGTTCGAATCTGTGTTGGTCGTAATGTGACTATATAATCGAGGTCATCTACCGGGTCAGAGGTTCCTACATCAGGAATTGGTGGCTCGTCGTCCTTTGATAGCATTCTGGAAAGACAGATTTTATTATAATACTAGTTGCGCCCCAAGGTTTCACTCGCCTATGCCTCGATTCCGTGGGAATATCGAGATAAAAAGTATCCTGTCCTAATCCACGTCATCGTCCCGGCTGTCATTCGTGGATTTTTGACAGTTGTTACAGGTTGTCAGAAGACTGAAAGTCTGACAACCACTCTTACCGAGGGGTATCCATCTGGTAACTGGGTTGTGGAGGTCAGATAACCACTGCTTTCTAAACGATGAAGGAACATATCGTGAGAAAACTGGCATGTCTTAGAATCGAAAATTCGAAGACATATTTCATCTTCCGAACCACACTGGGTTCGCGTGGTAGATTACAGCCCACTCCCTCTCGTAGAGAGGAGGCCTGTGTCCCAGCAGTGGGAACGTTATAGTCTGATTATGCTGCACATGCTTTTTTTTTTTTTTTTTTTTTTGGGATGGGAAATCATCAAATGACCCCTCCCGCTCTGGGTGGAGCGGAAGGGAGTGTCAGACTCTTACTGACTAAAACCCACCCATGTTCCTTCCTTCGCCCTTTATGTTCCGGGGTAGCGGTAACCCTTTCGGACAATCCCGCTGCCCCGGCAGGCTTCGGCCCTGTGGGGCCCCTCGTTATGCTGACATCTCTTTGAGGCGCGCGTGGAACACTTACGCGCCGTCCGGCACGGGCCTGGTCCTGATCGGGCGGTGAGCTACCCATTGCTCTCCGCCCGCAGGCCCGCGCCTACGGTGGCCGGTAGTCGTCGCTCGACTCCCGACGCCCGGGGCGTCTCCCGCGGCGGCTGGGACGGGAGGCTCTCTCCCTCATCCGTCCCGCCACCTCCTTCGCTAGCATGACTGCTTCGCAGAAGGAGGCGACTGCCTCCCACTCCCTCTCGCTCCGGACCATGGCTTGCACCAGGTCCGGGCGCGAGAGGCCGCCGCCGCTGCCGATCGCCTCCACGAGGACACGGCGGTGCTCCGCCCAAGCGGGGCAGACCTCCACCGTGTGCTCCACCGTGTCCTCTGGGCGATCCTGGCAATGGTGACACCCGGGCGTTTCCTCCCGCCTGATCATGTGCAGGAACCTCCCGAAACTTCCGTGTCCGGTGAGGACCTGCGTCAGGCGGTAGGTGAGGGCGCCGTGGCGCCTCTCTAGCCACTCCTCAAAGAATGCTGCACATGCTGTGGTACGTATAAAGCAAAAGTGGTGACAAATTCATTGCTTTCACTGTCTCAAATATGTACATTATTACATACATATTACAATACGTGTGACTTAAGTAGTCATTAAACGTAAGTCACACGTATCGTATACTATTTTATAGCTCGTGTGACCTAAACTCGCACTTAAGTCACGCTTTTCAGTTAACAGAAAAGCGTGACTAAAGTGCCGGTTTAGGTCACACAGTGCTATAAGAAACTTTATTTTATTTTTTTTATTTAGCCTTCAATGTCCCCCTGCTGTGCAAATGCCTCCCTACTCTCCTTCCACCTCTCACTGTCCAGAGCTGCCAAGGACCAAAGGAAAAATCTTTATGAAAGGAGTCCAGCTCATCCCGCCATCTCCGTCTGGGCCTGCCGCGATGTCGTTTGCCATTAAGCGGGACCCACTGGGATGTAAGTTTGGCCCATTGATCGTCTGACAATAAAAAACCAATTATTGCAGGCTCATCTCACCTCTTCCTCCTATTATTCTCTGGTCTTCTATCTCCTGTCTCTTTCTCCACAATGTCAATATCTTCTTCTTCAGAATAATCTCGAACTTCCATACCGCTGTTGTCTTTCCGTTTCCTTGAGTGAGGTACTGTAGATTTAATTGGAATTTCTGAAAATTATTAAATAATTTTAGTGGTAGTTACAGTATTGTTATTTCTTCATTTTTTTTATTTTACCATTTATGTACACACATATATAACTAGACAAGAAAAACAGAACAGAAAAAATAGGTACAGAGGTGATGCTTGTTTCACAAGAAATCTCTTCCAGCACACCCGAGACAGGACAATAGATACAGAGATGTAGACAGCCGTGTGAAATAGTAAAGGAAACAAAAAAATAATACGTACAATCAAAAACAATTCACATAAAAAACTAAACAAAAATTACGAGAATATACTAACATACATACAAATAAACATACATACATGCTTCTAAAATAAATTTCACTAGAATGATAATAATTATATCATATCATACTCAAAATAATAAATACATACACAACTATGATGAAGTGGACAGATAGTGTTCTTTTACTCTTCTTTTAAAAACTGCAACAGTTTGGCAGTCCCTAATGTCAGGCGGTAGTGAATTCCACAACCGCGCCGCGTGCACTGTGAAGGAGTAGGAATAGAAGTCGGTGGAGTCGGGAGGGGAATTGAGAAGGTTTTTAAGATGCGACCTGTTATCTCACGAAGCGACGGATGGGATGCGACACGATGGGTCGGGGTTCGAAATTTCACGAGACGAAGTCGCGGGTAGAAGCTAGCAATAAATAAATTAACATGAATACCTTTTAACAGTACATCATCCGCTACAATCTTTTGTCTCTCTCTCCTACCGCCTTCCGTCACCAAGAACTCTCTATCTCCTTTAATATGTTTTCTCCCATCAGTTAGAAAGAAAGGCATGTCAGCAGTGATACCCCTCCGTCTCCCCCTTTTATTTTTACTCCTAAAATATCTGTGCGTAGTTTGTTCAAGTTCGTAGTCGTAGTCGTTCTTCTCCCGCATTCTTCTCGTTTTCTTCTTCTTCTTCGTTTTCTCTTCTTCTGAACTCTTGGGGTGGGAGCGGTACCGGTTTCTGGGACGATGTTTGTAATACATTTCGTATATTGATTTTGTTATACCATCGTCTATGTCATCGATTACTGGCGTTTCTGCGGATTTGGAGAAAGACTGTTTTGAAAAAAAGATTAAGTAATATTTACGGGGGTGAATACATAGTCAGCCTATAATGTTCCCACTGCTGGGACACAGGCCTCCTCTCTGTGAGAGAGTGTCGGCGTAATCCACCACGCGGGCCCAGTGCGGGTTGGTAGATGTCACATGTCTTCGAAATTTTGGTTCTAGGACATGCCGGTTTCCTCACGATGTTTTTCTTCACCGTTTTGGGAGCAGTGGTGATGAATGAATTTACACACAGTAAAGCGCCTGTCTCGGTTTGAACCTATGTACGTCCTGCAACCACTGCACCACTGCCACACCACTGCACTTGGGGCGAGTCATATAAACAGTCATAGTCGGTAAACATCACCCTAATGGCATAACACACTATCGATCACAATCTGAATCATTTTGAAGGATATCGCTAATCCATTGTTTTATATGTTCGAAAAATTCGTCAGGTCAACTGCGTTAATAACGCAATGAATGTTGTTGAACTGTCAAAATGGAAGCCATTGCTACTGTTAGTGTGTTACGCAATTGGCCCGCAGGACGGACCCTTGGTAATGGGCGCTTCCGTTGAAACATTTTTTTTTTAATCCTACCCTCCCTTTTTTTGCTTTTTGCTACAGATACCTGTATAAATAAAAAAGCTACGCTTGCCGCGGTTGCTCCGTGAATGGGTGACCATCTTCACATACCAAAACCCCTCAGTGCCTCGGAAAGTACGTTATGACGTTGGTCCCGGCTGTCATTCATGGATCCTTGACAGTCGTTATGGGTCGTCAGTAGCCCGAAAAGTCTGACAACCAGTATTACCAAGGGGTATCGTATTACCCAGTAACTGGGTTGTGGAGGTCAGATAGGCAGTCGCTCCATGTAAAATATAGGCATTCAGCTGTATCCGGTTAGACTGGAAGCCGACCCCAACATAGTTGGGAAAAGGCAAGGCAGATGATGACTTGTATAAATAAAAAACTCACCATCCGGCTTAATCCTCTTCAGACTCTTCGCGCCCCGTTTTCTGGGCGACCTCTTCTTTAAATTAGAAGAAAAATCTTCCTCAGAAGACACAATTTCTTCGGTGTCACCCCCCCAATCCGGTGTCAGCTTACTAGGCTTCATTCGACTCAAAAAACTCAGTCTCGGAGTCTTCTGTGTGACTAAAAACCTGAATTGCTCAGGGAATTTTGTAGTTACATTTACGCCCAAACGGGTTGTAAATCCTAGAGTCGACAGGATCGGTAGTTCACTGGTTTCGTTGAATCTAATGTCATCAACTATAGTGTCATTGATGATGTTCTCCATGACATTTTCTGTCATGTTGACTGATCGTTTTTTCCTTTCGTAATCCGCGTATGCAGGTATTTTGATTTTTGACCGGGATTTATCTGAGAACCGGGGGCGGATGTACTTTTTGCGGGAATATTCTGGGTCCTCATCTGATATGTGGCCTGTGTGGTTATAGAAATAAACGTTTATTTATTTATTTATAGTTAATACATTATTAACACGGAGACAATAATTACGTTGGCTACAATATAATATTATTTAAAACTAACAAGGAACAGTGGACTCCCTTGCATACTTTCTCTCACAGAACACCAGACATATATATATGCATATTTTAAATCCATTCATCCGCAAACACATCAAATTCAGGATTGCCAGCTAGAAGGGCATTCAGCACCTTTAGAGTACGACAGACTGGGGATTCGGCTCTGGCTACAGTTTTGACAATTTCTTCCATACAAAAACTGTCAGACGTCAATTTTATTCCACGAATAAAAAATATCGGTCGATTGAAAAATCAGCCCTTAAAATAATTAAAGTCTTGGAGGTCATCAGGTGACCGTCTCAACCGACGGCGCCCGTTCACGAAAATTATGCGTGGATCAGCACCACCCAGCTCCACCACATGCACCACTGACTCGTTTTCGGGGGAAGACAGGCGTGATGTTATGTTACCTACCTGAGTCTTTATTATCAGAAGACGCTTTCGAAAGCTTATCATCAGTTTCCTCTGCGTCTTCCGGCAGTATACCGTCATCAGCTCCACTGTATACATATCTGTAAACAATTTGTGTAACGTTATGATAAAGGAAAACATATTTCTGCCCATTTAGTCGGGTTAAATTAATAAACGTAGAATTTGTAAACTCGGAGTACGTAATGCAGTGTAAAAGAGATGGGTATACAATTTCCGTTGATTAATTTTTGGTCGGATTACATAATATCAGGGCATAGACAATGCAATTCTATTTTATGTTTCGTCGATTGAACTGCAATGTTCCCAACTCAAAAAACACTAATTAACCTAACCTAACCCTGTGTCAGTTCTTAGAGGCGCAACGCGTCATAAAATTAAAATGTTAATTTTATAACTCCGAGTTTACAAATTCTAGATTTAAAAATGAAACGCGCAAGAGGGCCTTAGTAGGTTTGTAGACCTTTGTGCAGTCTAGTTCTATCAAGTTCTTCAATCTAGTTTAAAAAAAATATGATTGTCGTGTCTTTACACGACAATCATATTTTTTTTTACTAGATTAGCTCGGCGTGTCCTACTATCTAACTACTCTGAGAATGGCTGAAACAAACTCAGAGGTCACAGTCTCTTTTAAACTCCAGACATAATCTTGGTCAGATCATGTGAAGACCATGTAGGCTGGTCTTTTGGGGAAAGAAGTAAACAGATTGAGTGGACCTGACCAAGCCGTGCACGCAATAGTGGCAATAATACCTTTAAGTGCCAAAAGCACTTTTGGGCCTCATCTTTTACCTAGGCCGTACAGTTGGCAATATTCGTCTCACCTGGTACTCCAGTCCATCTGCCTGGCATCGTCTAGCCATTGGTTAGCAGCTAGCGTGGTCTCCCTGACCATTTTGATGTTCATTTGTAGGAATATCTTCCGTAACTCCACTGTGATGTGAGTAGGTTTAGCGTTGTAGTCATCTGGGCCATCCGCTTTGTCTGATCTGTAGCGTTCTGGCAAAAATATCAATTAAATTAAACCATATAAGTATCCGTTCACACAGACCGGCTCGGAGAGGAGAGTACATTTTTATCGCGTTTAAAAAAGAGTTTTGGGTCATTGAAATAAGATTCATTTCTTCATGTCACTGCGCGTTAGGTCGGGCTCTTAAGCATTCTCATTTAAAAAAGCAGTGATCCAAATTCTTTTTTGATCATTTATTTTTAAATGAGGAAAATTACGGCCACGCTTGTAATCTACACTTTACGGGTTTGGTTAATTTATGTTTTCTGTTGGGATTGAAGTCAGTTATTGATTAATATAGGATTCATGTGTGTCCACCATTTTGAAAAAATAAACAAAATGGCTTTCACAATGATGGATGTCTACAAAATCGTTATTTCGATTATATCTACCTCGTATAGGATTCTCCAGTGTATTCTCAAGTCGTAGTAGAGCTGTGCCAGCCTTCCATGGCTCCAAGGTCAAAACATGGATGTGGCGAGGTAGACCGTGCAGCTTTAGGACTGAAAACTGTAAAGAAAATACGGGTTTCGAGTCACGTTTATTTGTTACTCAATGTTGCTAAAGGTATTGAGTGAATAGGATGATTTTTTTCACTAAACTGAATAAAATAGAATACTTTTCAACCGGGCTGATAAAGGGCTTTGAAGATCCGCGGCATTCGCGCCATTTTGTTTTTTTTTTCAAAATGGCGGCCACCTATGTTCACTTCAAGAGCCGTTAATATTATCAATTCTGGTATAATATGGTGGAATGACAGCTCACTTCAAAGGATTCACGGTGAGATTTGTACAGAATAGCACTGCAGGCCACCTGTCTGTGAAAGGTAATTTCATGCACCTGGTTGTATATAATGTAGCGGGCAAGTCGACGCAGACGAATTTTCTGGTAAAACCAAATGAAAGAAAGAAAATACGTTTATTTGCGGTAAACATGACGCAAAAAAGAACATAAAAAAACAAATAAAAAAAAAAACAATATTAAAAGGTTGACATGCGTCACATCCACGCAAAACGGCTATCGCTCAGCATTATGCTGCGACCCTATGCAAGACAGAGCCCCAGCGCTGGTTTTCAGCGACAGCCGGCGCCGACGTAATGACGTCGTACGGTGCAGCAAACAATTATCCATCAACAAGTATTAAAATAATTACTTATATTTTTAAAGCAACCAGTTATTAGGACGCTGTACTCAAATCAAATCAAAATCATCTCATCTCAAATCATCATCTGCCTAGCCTTTTCCCAACTATGTTGGGGTCGGCTTCCAGTCTAACTGGATGCAGCTGAATACTCAGACAAACCTTGACAAGGACAGCTTAACCTGATCGATAAACCTGTGCGGCTGTTAATATTTAGCCACGGACCCCTCTGGTAAAACCAAGTTCCTATTTAAAAGTATTTACTCACTCTTTTATTCCTGACGTTCTGCCATTTTCTCCTGTTCAGCTTCTCGCCCGAAGTTAGGAAGAGCCATGGTTCGTACTGCCATCGTTTTGTGAATAAAGACATCCTCTCTGAGAAGGTTTGGTCATCCACTGGAAATAAAATCACCATACTTCAATCAAAATCAAAATATTTTATTTCACAAAAACCTACATGGGCATTTATGAAACGTCAGAAGCTAGATGCACGGTTCCATTTGGTCGTTTCCTATGGAGAAGAGCCGGCAAGAAACTCCACGGTTACTCTTTTAAAAATAATTGGCTTCTACAATGTTTTCAAATTACAGTAGGTATGGGAGGACAGCGTAGGCCTGGCAACAAGTACCAGGTACTTGATAAAATAAAAAATGGCCTACCGATCTAAAGTCTACAAGTCCTACAAAGTTCTCACAGTACTAATCTGCCTAGCCTATTCCCAACTATGTCGGGGTTGGCTTCCAGTCTAACCGGCACTGAATTTTACATGGAGCGACTGCCTAGGAGAGCAGTGGTGGCCAAGAGTTAAGGACCGCGACTAACAACTTGTGGGTCGTAGGTTGGAACGCAGACAGACGCTTTACTTTGTGCAAATTATTCCATGAACACTGCTCTCAAAACCTCAAAGGAAAACATCGTGAGGAAACCGGCATATCCTAGAACCAAAAATTCGAAAGCACGTGACATCTACCAACCCGCACTGGGCCCGCGTGGTAGATTTCACAGAGAGGAGGCCTGTGTCCCAGCAGTCTGAACATTATAGGCTGCCTATCTGACCTCCACAACCCAGTTAATGGGTAACACGGTACCCCTTGGAAGTTGACTAACTTACCTTCCTGTCTATAATTCCCGAATAGAATTCTATGCTTCCCTCGAACAACCAGGCCGACTCCATAAGCTTCTTCATTTAGCGTTTCTTCTAGCCCAAAGCCATCATCAGTCAAGAGGCGTCTATGAACCTGAAAATAGCCACCTTTATTAGAATTTTCCAAAGATCAGGAGTTCATGAGCAGTGGTGGGAGGAGCAGTGGTAGCAGGAGCAGGGGTGGCAGGTGCAGAAGAATTGGGCTGGACACATCTGCCGCATGTCAGACGTTCAATGGGTCAAATTTACGACGCAGTGGGTCCCGCTTAATGGCAAACGTCATCGCTGCAGGCCCAGACGAGATGGCGGGATGAGCTGAACTCCTTAATAAAGATTGGTGTTTGGCAGCTCGGGACAGAGAGAGGTGGAAAGAGAGAGGTGGAGGTGACGGCTTCCCATGCACTCTCGCTCCGTACCATGGCTTGGACCAGGGTCGGACGCGAGATCGCCGCCGCCGATTGCCGCCACGAGGACGCGGCGGTGCTCCACCCAAGCCGGGCAGACGTCCACCGTATGCTCCACCGTGTCCTCCGGGCGACCCACACAGTGGTGACAGACACCCTGGCGTTTCTTCCCGCCTTATCCTGAACAGGAACCTCCCGAAACAACCGTGTCCGGTGAGGACCTGCGTCAGGCGAAAGGTGAGGGCGCCGTGGCGCCTCTCCAGCCACTCCTCTAAGAGGGGACTTATCGCCGCAATTGTGGCGTGCCCAGCACTGGGTTGCGACAATCGCACTCTCCTTGTCGCCATGAGATCCCGCCGGAGCTCTGTCCGCTGTACCGTGATTTCTCGCGGCAGCGGAGTTACGCCCCGGCGTTTTGCCTCCTCTCGCCACTCCCATATGTGGGCGAGGGCTTTTGCCTCCAAATCACATGGCGGCAATCCGGCAAAGGTTTTGAATCCCTTGCGATTGTCAAAATATGCGGCATAAACGCCCGTATCTTTTGATTGCGTTGATTTAGAAGTTTGATTTTTTCACTGCTTCAAGGGATTGCAGCCTTGAGTATTTGATATTAATTTCAACTTGATAACTCCACGAGTTCCTGAGAAAAAGGGTCTTGACATACGGAGAAAGAAGTGATCTTATAAGTGTTCCATTTTTCCTTTTGAGGAACCGTAAAAATTGATAAAAAGCGTGTCTCACCATAAGTTCCACTTCTCCATCATTAAAGGAGGTGCCTCCTTGGGTTCTGTCGACCAGGACACACATCTCCACGCTAGAGTTGAGAGAGTGAATGCAGATGCGAGAGGTCACGGGGTAGTAGCAGGCTGCTACTGGTTTCTTTTGCTGTTGGCCTAGGAAAGTGAAATATAAAATACCATGAAATAGAACAAAATTTTTCTTTATTAAAGTGACCAAGACTCAGCAAGATGGTTAGTAAAACTTACGACTGTGTTAGTAAGCACAGACACTAAACAAAAACAAGGAAAACAATACAAAAAATAGCGGTTTGTCACCGTTGCGACATCTCATGAGAGATGGCACAACAGTGATCCACGTACACACAGTCCAGGCGACTCGCCACCATGCTGAAGACACTGTTGGAGCCGCCCCACACCTGCGCACCAAGGAAGCGCTCCTTTAACGCATTGTTGCGTAAAAGCAATCTACATGTGCATCTGCGACCATCCCTGACGCACTACAGAACCGGGGCAGCCCCACCAGTATCCTAAACGCATTGTTATATTGAACGCGGAGAGCGCTGTACGATCTTTGCGGTTATCTAGCCCACAGGCTGCATGTGTAAAAAGCAGTACAGTAGGCTCGATAGAGCGTGATTTTAACAGGAAGTGAGCATCGTGCATACCTGCGAGCCAGCATGTTCGCTCTAACCGAAAACGCCCTCCGCTCCCGTTCAATGTCATCATCGTCAAATACCTTTTCATTCTCCAAGATTATAGTATAAGGCATCAAAATTTGCCGACCCATCACAATAATTTTTAATAGGGGATGAAAGTTTGTGTGGAATTTTGTAATTCTTGCCGATGGAAAAGCCTATCAGCACATGGCTTGTATAACAATAACTCACTAGCTGATTCGTTCCAGCAGGTCCTCCTCATCATCTGCCTGGAGTTGGAATCGGTGAAGAACTCTCCGTTGGTGGTGACGTTCGTGGAGAATAGGCTCACCACCTCCTTGCCGAGATCCGTCCTGATTATGAAGGTAAAGCAATCAGTACCATGGAAGTTCTAAGTACTTCTACTTCATAGGGCTGACTGTTCCAACGCCAGATAATTTTATCGGAGGAATAATATTGAATTTTTGGAAGTCCTTCCATACAAAAACTGTCAGACGTCAATTTTGTTCCACGGATAAATATGATTCGTCGATTGAAAAATCAGCCGTTAGTTAAATACAATGTACAATCTAACACAAACATATAATACCTATATAGTATATTATGTAAAGTAGGTATGTGCATAAAGGAAAAAAAAAATCGTTCGAAGCAGTGCTTAAAAACATTAAGTGTCTCTTTGTAATGTCAAAATAACAGCATGTTACTAAATGCATGCCTATTATTATGAAAGTATACACGGTACTTATAACAAAAAAAAACATTTCTTTAAATTTTTGTCTGTATATCTGTCAATTCTGATCTCCGAAACGGCTGAACCGCCCTTAACAAGCGGCTGGGACCGACAGAATGCTGCGGAGAGACGGATATAACTTAATTGCACCTCAGGAGAGGCGTATGCCAACAAGTGGACTAATATGGACTGGATTGAAAATCCTACTGGATCCTTACCCAATAGGAATGGGTCCTATAATCCACTCCAGCTCCACAAACTCCTCACCACGGTACAGCCTGATGATCTGTGTGATCCAGTCGTTGAACCTCTGGCGTATCTCCTTGACTAGGGAGCCTCTGATCGTGTTGTAGGCTACTTTCTCTGTCACCTGAAATAGGAGCACAACGGGTGTACAACACATAACGAAGCCGGGAGTCACTTGTACTCCCCATCATTGTAACCATTTTTTTGTACTGGACCTGGGAACCTTCTGGTTACGGAGATATTGAAGGTCGAAGTTCCAACTTTTACTGACGTTTTTTTTTTCCGAATACAAGTTTTTGATGTTATAACATAATTTTAAAAGAAGGAAAGAAAGAGTATTTATTGCGACTCGTACAGGAGAATCACAGAGAAAACTAAATAAAAAAAAAAAATATATTAAAAAAAAAAAATGAAACCGAAAGTTCTATACGAGGCCAAAAGGCTCCTATCTCAGCAAATAAAAATACTACTACGACCGCTGTACGGTTGCATACAACCATAAGCCTAGCACATGTTACATTGCACACTACCGCAAACAGCAAAATTTTACACCAAAAATAAAAGTTGTTTCCCAGCAATTATTTTTATGCAATGTTACTTAATTT
Source organism: Apamea monoglypha (assembly GCA_911387795.2). NCBI lineage: Eukaryota > Metazoa > Arthropoda > Insecta > Lepidoptera > Noctuidae > Apamea > Apamea monoglypha. Next base: position 7,901,535 of record OU426942.1, read on the forward strand.
GATGTACAGCATGCGCAGTAGACGGCTATGTGATGGAGTCCGCGTATCACTGGTCAGTTTCCCTCAGTCGTCAGTTTATTTAATTTGTCAGTTTCGTTGATTAGTCAGTTTCACTGATTTGTCAGTTGTACTGATTAGGCAGTTGCGTTAACGCGACAGTTTTCAGTATTTGCCAGTTTTCGTTGAGTCGTCAGTTTTGTACACTCAAGGGAAAAGTTTAAAAGTTCTGCTGTAAGGAATACCTAACCTTGGGGTCTACTCCGAAGTGGTATCGGTCGAATGTTCGGCCGTTTCCTGCTACGAAGTTACTATTTGGTTCGGTCGGTCCCGATCCTACACTCCTACACTCTTTTGAATTGACTATGGTCCCGACCCAACTCAGCCGATCCGAACTTTTTTCGAATTTTTCAATAATTTTCGGTTCGGCCATGTGTCGGTCCGATCCGATCATTCGCACTTTGCACTTCGTAGTAGACCCCCTTATTAATATCACACTTTATTTTTTAAAATGTACTTCCCTTCTAAGAGATGAAGTTATTTACATAAAGTCAAGCGCCTGCCTGTGTTCGAACCCACGACCTACAACTTGTAGCCGTTACCATTGAGCCACCACTGCTCAAAGCAAGAAAGATGGTAAAAACGATTACTTACAGGAACAGGCCTCTGTCGATCAGGCCTGAAGCTGTAGGCTCCCGACTGCAGAGTCTGTTGACCCTGACCATAGAAGAAGAAGTTCTGCGAGACGTCGATCCTGACCCCGTCCACGTGCTGGATGTTTTCAAGGAGACCGGTGGCTTTGTTCACGGATACTTTGAGGTACTGGTGGAAAAAAACACGTATTTGAAATACTGTTTGACAGACTTCAAAAAAAATATGAGGTTTTATATTTTTTAAATGTTTGTTACCTCAGAACTCCGTCATTAGTAAACAGATTTGATTTTTTTTAATGTGTATATATAGCGAGGTTAACAAGTCTGACAACCAGTCTTACTAAGGGGTATCGTATTACCCAGAAACTGGGATGTGGAGGTCAGATAGGCAATCGATCTATTTAAAATACTGGTATTCAGCTGCATCCAGTTAGACTGGAACCGACCCCAACATAGCTGGGAAAGGCTAGGCAGATGATGATGACTTATAGGGTAGTATATTACCCAGGTCCTTTATAAAGGACAATGGGTAACATACTATGGGTCTCGTACCTAAAATTAAATTTGTTTGTAGCATTATGAGTAGGATAGTATAATCAGGGAGTAGTTTAATTAATCCTAAGACAGCATGTCTGAATTCACTTAGAAAAAAAATATATGTGATGAAGTTAGATTTTTAGAGGTATGAGGGTGTAAAGTTCACTGATCCTCCATAGAAAAGGGAGGATCCTCCGACCAGACGGCTATTGTGTCTGGCAGGCAATTGCCCAACGACTGATGTTGGGAAATACCGCCGTTGTAGATACCGCTACAGATTAATAAATCGTTGAGCTACTCAAGTTCTGAGTTGAGCTGCACGATTTTTGACAAATGCGTGCACTGACTGGACAGGTCCACTCAATCTGTGTGGTTCTTTCCTTAAAAGACCATTTCAGACACCAATTTACATGGTCTTCACGTAATCTGACCAGGATAAGGTCTGGACTTTAAAAGAGACTGTGACCTCTGAGTTTGTTTCAGCCTTTCTTTTCAGAGTAGTCAGATAGGAAACGCCGAACTTATCTAGTTTAAAAAAAATATGATTGACATGTAAAAGTGTTTGTACAAACTTACCTACAGAAAATAAATCATTTATCATTTAATTTAATAAAGGGAAGTATTCAACTTACTCCTTACCTCATTAGAAATGAAGGGAATTATTTCTTGTTCAGCCTCTAATTTTCCCGGCGATGATTTTGAAAACTTTTTGGCAAATTCATTCTCCTCCTGCAACGAAATGTTAAGCTTTTACAATTTATCGGAATTTTCCAAAGAGATTTAAGATAGTAAATAATTTAATGTCTTTGGAATTTCCCGATTTAAAATCTTTCTCTTTATGGGCGATTGCGAAATTAAAATTTACTTACGTTTTTTTTGTAATTTGCAGGTCAGGTTGTATGTTGAACAAAATATGATTCGCGAGCGTAACAAGTATGTGTTTACTGTATTATAATCATTAAAATCATCAATACAAACCTCTAAGTTCATTGATTGATATTTCATGAAATATCGATCAATGGGAGCACTCTTACGTAATGGGTATCGTATTACTCCGTAAATCGGTTGAGGAGGTCAGATATCTCGGAAAGCACGTTAAGCCGTTGGCCCCGACTGTCATTCGTGGTCCTATGACAGTCGTTACGGGTCGTCAGAAGCCCGAAAGTCTGACAACCAGTCTTACCAAGGGGTATAGTGTTACCCAGTAACTGTGGGTTATGGAGGTCAGATAGGCAGTCGCTCCATGAAAATACTGGTAATCAGCTGCATCCAGTTAGACTGGAAGTCGACACCAACATGGTTGGGAAAAGGCTAGGCAGTGATGATTCAGCGGGATTGTCCGAAAGGGTTACCGCTACCCCGGAACATAAAGGGCAAAGGAAGGAACATGGGTGGGTTTTAGTCAGTAAGAGTCTGACACTCTCTTCCGCTCCACCCAGAGTGGGAGGGGTCATTTGATGATATCCCATCCGGAAAAAAAGAAAAAGGCAGTGATGATGAGTGTGTGAGAACAAGAAGAGAAAAATATGAATATGTGAATAATATAATCATCAGCCTGTCTTGTCCCGGTGCAGGGCAAAGGTCACCCTTTCCTTCCTCCACTCAGGTCGACCTTGAGCCAATCTGGACCAATCTCTGATTTAAGCGTCAAGTTCGTCCCGCTATCTACGCCTGGGTCTTCCGCGACACCGTTGGACGTTTTCAGGGACCCATGCTGTGGTAGTCTTGGCCCACAATGTATCTGACATGCGGCAAACCTGTCCGGCCCAGTTCTATTTGAGCTTGGCTGCTTTTCGGGTGACGTCTGCGAATTGTATCTTGGATTGTCAGTATCGTGTTCCGTATCCGGTCGGTAAGTTGAATTCCAATTTGTAGTAACTCCATCATCTGCTTTGCCATTTCCCAACTATGTTGGTGTCGGCTTCCAGTTTAACCGGATGCTGAATACCAGTATTTTACATGGAGCGACTGCCTACCTGACCTTCCGAACCCAGTTACTGGGTAATACGATACCCCTTGGTGGTCAGACTTTCGGGCTTCTGACTACCCGTAACGACTCTCAGAGATCCACGAATGACAGCCGGGACCAACGGCTTAACGCGCTTTCCGAGGCGCGGTAACTCCAGTATTTTATTAATTTTTCTTGACTAATTTAGTTATGAGAAACTCACCAGTTGATCTCTAACTGGAGCAATGTAATATGCTGTGAACCCAAGAGGTGGTATGTTCTCAGCTTCAAAGCACAACTCCTGGATTGCTGTAGAGGATCTACCCGGGAGGTTGATTATAGCTGCAGGTAGAGGCAGGAGCTGGTATTCCACCTCCTCATCTAAGAGTAAGAAACGTAAATATCATGAAACTTCCAGGTATAATTTAGCTTATAATGTTTCCACTCCTGGGACAAAGGGCTCCTCTCAGCGAGAGGGTTGCAGGTAGGTGGATGTCATGTCTGTGATTTTTTGGTTCTAGGACATGGCAGTCCAGTACTTGAGTGGTACCTACGTCGTGGGTTCAAACCCAGTCAGGCGCGTTACTTTGTGTAAATTATTTCATCACCACTGCTCTCAAAAACGGCGAAGGAAAACATCGTGAGGAAACCGGCATGTCCTAGAACCAAAACTTAGAAGACATGTGACATTTACCAACCAGCACTGAGCCCGCGTGGTAGATTACGACCCATTCCCTTTCACAGAGAGGAGGCCTGTGTCCCAGCACTGGGAACATTATAAGCTGAATATGCCCTTGCGTACACGTCTCAGCAAACACCACGAAAACAAAACACAATCGCTAGAGGTGAAGAGATGAAGGTAAGTTTACCATTAAAATCTCTGATGGAGTAATGCAGAGCGATGGCTGGAAGCCTAACATGGTGGTAAGTCTTCACGCTGAGAGGGTTGTAGACTAGCAGGAGCATGGATTCTTGATTCTCTGTGAACTGGAAACGAAAGCACAAATCAAAATGAAAATCAAAAGTCATTTATTCAAATTAGGCTGAGAATCAGCACTATTCGAACGTCAAAATTACATAGGACAGTCCCCCAAAACGCCCGCCCTTCACCACTTCTGGGAAGAAGAAGTGGCGTAACAAACTCCCCAGCAGAACAGCTGTCTGTTCAGTTAGAAAATACTTGATTGTATAGAATACTCACAACATCAATCAACTCAGCCTGTCGGATTCCACTAGACATAGGCCTCTCCCAGGCTGCGCCACAACACCCTGTCCTCCGCCTTCCGCATCCAATCTGGCCCAGCCACCTTATTAAGGACGTCGCGCGTCGGTTCATCTAGCTGGGGATCGTCCCACACTACGCTTGTCGATACGCCACTCCACTCTAGTGGGTCTACTCCGAAGTGGTATCGGCCGAATGTTCGGCCGTTTCCTGCTGCGAAGTTACTATTTGGTTCGGTCGGTCCCGATCCTACTCTCCTACACTCTTTCGAATATTGACTATGGTCCCGACCCAACTGAGCCGATCTGAACTTTTTTCGCATTTTTCAATAATATTCGGTTCGGTCATGTGTCGGTCCGATCCGATCATTCGTACTTTGAACTTTGTAGTAGACCCCCAGGACTCGTCTGCGCCACCGGCCATCGGTCCTTCGACAAACATGGCGAGCCCACTGCCACTTTGGTTTGTTGACTCTATGTCGGTTACGCCGGTTCTTTTCCGGATAACTTCATTCCTGTTTTTATCCACCACAGAAATTCCGAGCTTACCCCGCTCTATATGCGCGCCGAGCAGCCTTAAATTTGTAGACCAGCCCGACTGTCACTGTCCACGATTGATTTTGACGGGACTTTCATTGGCAGATAGCTGATGATATAAGAAATAACTTAGGCTTACTTTTATTTTAGAAAGAAAAATAGAATTAGGGTACCGCGCAAAATATTAAAACCCTTGAAATACAATTTTTTTTTCCAACATGCACGCTAACAAAGTCGCGGGGTCCACTAGTTCTGAATAAATAAAGATTACTTACTCTACACTGGCTCATGTTCAGCTGATGACAAATCACAAACTGCTGATTATTCTTCGTTCTGCGACTTCCACCCCATGTAGGTGTTAAATAACTGGAAAGAAAAAGACATCTTCATTACGCATGTATTCTTCGAAGAGGTAGGCAGAGGTGTATACCCTTTACGATTCACATGTCATAATCGTCATCTGCCTAGCCTTTTCCCAACTATGGTGGGGTCGGCTTCCAGTCTAACTGGATGCAGCTGAATACCAGTATTTTACACGAAGCAACTTCCTATCTGAACTCCACAACCCAGTTACTGGGTAATACGATACGTCTGAGCAGCAGTGCAGTGGTGCAGTGAAGGCTGAGTTTTAGCGTTTCGGTTTGAAGGGTAGGAGCAGTGGTGGCCCAGTAAAACTGCCCAGACTTACGAGGTTGTGGGTTCGAACCCAGCTAGGCGCTGTACTTTGTGTCAACAATTCATCACCAGTGCTCTCAAAACGGTGAAGGAAAACATCTTGAGGGAACCAGCGTGGCCTAGAACCAGAAATTCGAAAAAAATGTGACATTTACCACCCCGTACTGGGCCCAGGTGGTGGATTACAGCCCGCTCCCTCTCACAGAGAGGAGACCTGTGTCCCAGCAGTGGGAACATTATAGGCTGATTATGTTATGGATGAAACATGTTAGGACATACCTGAGCAAACTAGAGACTTTCTTGGTACACGCATCGATGGCGTCGCTGAGGATTCTGATGAAATCGAATGTGACGTGCTGTTGGCTTGTACCTGTTAAAAGCAAGATGAGGTAAGTTCAGATGAGTTTTTCAAATAATTACTTTATTTTTTTTAATACAGGTGAAATTGAATAGGTGCACCAAATTAAAATGTCTAATTTATTGTTTTATTTTATTTATTTTGCCATTTATGTACACACATTTATGTATAAACAGAACATATAAAACAGAACAGAAACAGGTACAGAGGTGATGCTTATTTCATAAGAAATCTCTTCCAGCATACTTGCGATAGGAGATGGCTATACAGAGATGTAGACAGCATGTGAAAGAGTAAAGGAGACAAAAAAATAATACATAAAATCAAAAACAATTTACTAAAACCAAACAAAAATTATGAGAATATAACATACAAATAAACACACATACATACAATTCAAGGTGTTATAAAGAAAATGTAGAGTCAGTTATTTTAATGTTATAACAAATGGAATATAGAGCTATATGTTATAGTTAATTGATAGTAGGTATGAACATACCTGTAATGGCATCATGATGCAGAACCAGGCTCACAGCATGTCTCAGGAGATGTAGCTCATACGAGTCTCCGAGACGAGCGATCACTGTCAGTTGCTTTACTACCTGCAAATATGTATTATTTATTTATTTAATAGCAGCGCCCCGCGGTTTCACCCGCATTGGTTTGGATCCCGTGGGAATATCGGGATAAAAAGTATCCTATGCGTTAATCCTGGTTATAAACTATAAGTGCGCTAAATTTCATTCAAATCCGTTCAGTAGTTTTTGCGTGAAAGAGTAACAAGCATCCATCCATCCATCCTCGCAAACTTTCGCGTTTATAGTATTTCTAGCTGCGCCCCACGGTTTCACCCGCATAAGTCTCGATCCCGTGGTAAACTATCTGTGTGCTAAATTTCATTCAAATCCGTTCAGTATTTTTTGCGTGAAAGAGTAACAAACATCCATCCATCCATCCTTACACCTGTGGACAGCGTTGTGGGTTATATTATCACTAAAATTGTTTTTGTTAATTTAGTTAAAAGTTCTTATAGTGTAACTGTTTGCTGTTCCTTTGAATAAACAATAAAAAACGATGTAGTTAAAAATTCAATTTAGGGCTGATTTTTCAATCGACAGATAGTTTTTATTCGTGGAATAAAATTGACGTGTGACAGTTTTTGTATGAAATAACTGTCAAAAATTCAAAATTATTACTCCGATAAAATTATCTGGTGTTGGAAAAATCAGCCCTTAATTTTTTTAGTGAGTGATAAAAGTGTGTTTCTTAGTTGTACTTACTTGCAAAAACACATGAGCTCTTCTAGCGTAGTATTTGAGGCTTGGCCTAGAGGAGTAGTATCCAGTCCAATATGTCATTGCATCACTGCCGTAAGGGAGCTGATCTGCCTGAAGAAAAGATCAATAGGACTAGAGTTTTAAATTAAGGAACCGCGCAAAAAAAAACCGATGAAATCCAATTTGTTATCAAACATGCACCCAGCTGTCATTCGTGGATATTTGACAGTCGTTACGGGTCGTCAGAAGCCCGAAAGTCTGACAACTAGTCTTAGCAAGGGGTATCGTGTTACCCAGTAACTGGGTTGTGTAGGTCAGATAGGTAGTCGCTTCATGTAAAATACTGGTATTCCGCTGCATCTGGTTAGACTGGAAGCCGACGCAAACATAGTTGGGAAAAGGCTAGATATGTTGCACTGACTGAACAAAAACATTGGGATAAGGGCAGGAGAATTATGATAAACTTACCTCAACCCCCAAGTGTACTGGTCAATAATATAATAATGTTGCGCGCCACAATTAATGCCTACCACTAGCACCATCTAGTATCGAGTAGCAGAACTAATAGAGTCAAGATTCTTCTAGAAATTTCGATGCTAGAACTTTCTAGAACTATTGACATCTTGTCAGTCGGGGCCGGTATGTACTCGAACATTCTAGGTGTTTCTACAATAGAAGGTTCTAGAACTATCTGCGGCACTATATAAGACGCGATCTCTCGACGACAGGGGCAGAGTTGGATAAGCGATACAAGCGAATACATCGAAAGCGATCTTCAAGTGCGATTGTGTTTTTTAGTTAGTGTGTTTGAGTTGTTATTAGTGTTCTTAATTAAAGTGTAATTTTTGGTAATTTATATCGGCAGTTTTAATTGTCACGAACCCTGAAGCTCGTAACAATAATACTGCTGCGCCCCGCGGTTTCAGCCGCAAAAGTTTCGATCCCGTGGGAATATCAGGATTAAAAGTATCCTATATGTTAATCCTGGTTATAAACCATTTGTGTGCCAAATTTCATCCAAATCCGTTCAGTATATTTAGAGTGAAAGGGTTACAAACATTCATCCATCCATCCATCCATACAAACTTTCACGTTTATAACATTGGTAGGACATTGGTTGGGTATTGGTTGGTTTGGTTGGTTGGTTGGTTGGGGTTGGTTGGTCATTGGTATGCAGGTAATCAGGAGTAGCTTCATGTAAAATACCGGTATTCAGCTGCATCCGATTAGACTGTAAGCCGACCCCAACATAGTTGGAAAAAGGCTAGGCAGAATGATGATGATCTTGGTACATTGCTTTTTTAAATTTTTTATTTGCCATTATTACAGTAACGTTAAAATAATCCAACAATTCCAAAATAAAGTACCTACTCAGGGATGCTCTAAATGCTCCATGGTATATTAGAAATGATGACCTCCACCGTGACCATAAAATGGAACCCGTCACAACCATCATTCAAAAATTTGCTGAAGCCCAGGAACACAGACTTCACCGACATGTCAATGTCGAGGCAATTCAGCTGCTAGACAACACGGACTTAGTGCGTAGGCTAAAGAGAACTAAACCATTTGAGTTAGTTTAGTATTTATATAGTGAATGAATAATAGTGCGATGCTAATGGTGCTATACGTATGTAACACATGAACAAAGTGTTTTATCAATTATCAGACCCTAAGAAAGTGCTACGAAACTGTGTAAAAGTGCAAATTGACATTATTCTTAGTTATAACATAATCTATCTCGTAAAATATTAAGTTAGAGTTAAATTACTTATTAGTCTGTTAGGCTAGATTGTAATCAAATACTAAGAACATTTTCGCAGTTCTTCCTGAAAAAAAAAATTGCCATTACGGTCCCACGGCTGGGCAAAGGCCTCCCAACTCTCCTTCCACCTCCCTCTGTCCAGAGCTGATAAGGACCAATCTTTATTAAAGGAGTCCAGCTCATCCCGCCATCTCCGTCATCTACAATGCTGTTAAGAGTTTTTTTTTAATTAATCCCTTACTTTAAATATTTACCTTTTCAGTATAAACAGCTTTATCCCTCCTTCCGTACAAATAAATAGCCTTCAAATAGCAAGATGGCGTTGAGTAAAATATGTTGATATCTGACAAGTTCGCCGGGTGCGTGTTGACGTGGCTGGAAAAGAAATACAAGACTTGATAAGTGCCTTGAAGACTATGAAAAGCAAATTCAACACCATGCATATTTCTGCAGCGACGCACTAGCTGTGTTGTGGTCTGGAGGGTACGGGTGTGATCACAAAAAGCTGCACTACTGGTAATCTATACTAATATACAATATGTCCCGGAATTTTGACGTTTGACGAATTTGACGTTCGACAAGTGCTGATTCTCGGCCCAATTTGAATAAATGACTTTTGATTTTGATTAACGCGGGGTGTTTGGTGGATCACAATATTCTGTTATAATCAAAATACATACAATTAATTTTTACAATTATGTATAAAACATTGTTTATTTATTACATTAGTTATACTGATTGTGGAGGAAAATTGTGGTCACATTACAAATCTAGGCCCGCGGCTTCGCCCGCGTGGTAATTGAAAATATCCCACGGGAACATACTATCGGAAGTATCGGGATTTTTAGCGGGATTTTCATAAAGGTAACTTTATTATATATACACTAATTACTACTACAGTACTTTTGGTACCGGTTCCAAGCCCTGCCTGGTGTTGAAGACTCACTTGATAAGTTTGTCCATGTTCATGAACCAGTTGGCTGCACTCTGGTAGGTAAAGTCTCCTCCCATGGTCACCATTATATTGTCGTGGTCGTAGTATTTCGCTTGCCTTTCTATTTGGGAGATGAAGTCGTTCACCTGCGAACAAATACAAAATGGCGATAGTACAGCGGTTATTACAAGTTGTTAAAACCAGTCTGTTAAAATAATAAAGGGGAATATTTTGATATGGACCCTGGCATACCTACAGTTTCCGCATATTTTTTACGTGTGTAGCATCTCTAGATTTTCGGTCCCCTGTACCTGGCGGAGGTTGCTACATACGCCCCTGCCTGCAGTGGACATTTTTCTGATGATGTGTTCCACTTTCTAGATAATAAACCTTACCCTTTTATCAGCATTGTAGACTTTATTATCAGGGTCATCAATAATCGGCTCGTCGTTACAGAGGAAGTCGAAGCAGAAGCCTTCGGGAGCGTTGTACAGGTTGAAGAGCGTGTGGGTCATAATGTCTGACATTTTACCTGGAAATTGAGATTAGATTACTTTTTAAAGAACCTGAGTTACCGACATAGCTTGCAGAGTAAGTAAACTGAAGTCGCAGTGGGCTGGCCACGTTTGTCGAAGGACCGATGGGCGAAGACTACAAACCCGCATTGGGACCGCGTGGTGGATTACAGCCTACTCCTGCTCGCTGCGAGGAGGCTCATGTCCCAGCAGTGGGAACATTATAGGCTGATTATATACCCAAAGGGTGGCACAGTAACTATTCTAAGTATTAAGATTTACATTTGAACGCGTTTTGGCATGGATTAAATTGGATACGCGGTGTCCAATCCAGGACTCGTCTCCTGGATTGGAGACCGCGTATCGGCAAGCGTAGTGTGGGACGCCCCCCAGCTAGATGGACGGACGACCTAAAGAAGGTGGCTGGGGTAGAATGGATGCGGAAGGCGGAGGACAGGGTGTTGTGGCGCAGCCTGTGAGAGCAGTACAGCAGTGAATTGCGATAGGCTGAGTTGATTACTTTTAAATTCTATGTACCTTTGGAAGTAGGTAGTAGGATGATAACGATACACGTACCTTCTCCATCATATATATATACAGGGTGGTCCAAACAGTGACGTCATAAAAAAAATAGATTCCTCATGCCCAGGGGTATCGGAAAAAAACCCATGTATGTTCCGCGATTCTTGATAGTTTTCGAGTTATAATTTTTTTTTTTTTAATTTCTTGATAATTTTTTTGGGACCCGCTTCAAAAAATTCTGTCTTTATTTTTACAATAATCATCTTCCTGGTCCTGGTAACCCGAACCTTTATATCATATCTATGGTCAGTACTATTACATCGTTATTACCTAGAACATCAGATCCCCTCCACATGAACTCCATCCTGTCTTCCTCAATCATGGCTTCTCTTTCCTTGTGGTCAACTCGACCTGTAGAAACAAATTAAAGTTAAGGTAAATGTATTGTGGCGACATGTGAACAGGCATTTTTCAAATAATTATATTGATGTTTTAACTGCCTCGTTGGTGTCGTGGTCGTAAGCGCGACTGCTGAGCGTAGGGTCCTGGGTTCGATTCCCAGGTCGGACAAAGTGTTATTGGGTTTACCATTAGGAATTTCTTAGTAACAGCCCGCAGTTTGGAAGTTAACGGTATAATACCCCCGTGCCTCGGAAAGCACGTAAAGCCGTTGGTCCTGCGCCTGATCTCTCCCCGGTCGTGTCGGATTGCCGTACCATCTGACTATGAGAGTAAAGGAACAGAGAGTGCACCTGTGTTTACGCACACACTTGTGCACTATAATATCTCCTGCGTACCTAGCTAATCTCCGTTGAGATTGGCCATCGTGACCGAAATCGGTCGGGAGGATATTATTAATGAAAGTAAAGAAAAAAAAGTTTACAAATACACGAGAGCAGTGGTGGCCCAGTGGTCATCAGCCTGATCAGTAGGTCGTGAGTTCGAACCCAGGCAGGCACTTTATTTTGTGTATATAATTTCATCAGTACTGCTCTCAAAACGGTGAAGGAAAACATCGTGAGGAAACCGGACATCCACCCACCGGCACTGGGCCCGCGTGGTGGATTACGGTCCACTCAAAGGCCTGTCCCAGCAGTGGGAACATTACAGGCTGATTATGCTTGCAAACACAAATCACTCATATTATTCCACCTCATGCGAGGATTTGATACTATTGACAGCTCACTTTAAGCTCACTTAACCCAAGTTTTCACGGTGAGATTTTTAAACAGAATGAAATTGAAAACTTGCGACAGATCGAAATAGGAGGTAGGCAGTAACTGTCACATGATCATTATAAATTGTTGATACCCAAATCAAAATTCGTGTAATTATCCTCTTAAATAGAGCAAACTAAGTTATTGCATTCAAGTAGACACGAAATATCATCATTCCAGCAAACCGAAATTTTTAAGACAGACAAATAAATTAAAGTATCAATTTTAGCGCGCGCCTGATAAGCAATCCATTCATCGCCGAGTTCAAACCATGAAGCAATTTGGCAACGCGTTGAACTAGTGGCATTTACCTCATTTTGACCGTTCCTACGAAAAAAAGGGCGCTCGAAGACGTTGCCAAAACGCTCGTCCGCGCGCCCTTATGTGCATCCATTTCCTTAATGGCATGCTCTAAATTTACTTTACAACACGTTGAATTGAATTAGATATTTTTTTTGTCGCATCTATTCAATTTCAGGTCAGTGGGTCGACTTAGGGGCGGAGTTTTAGGAGTTGCGAGTATACGCTAAGGGGCACTATGAGCAGCAAAGAAAACAAAAATAATTTTTTTTTAGGACAGTCAATTTTACAAAAATTTTTTTTTTCGAAATCTGAAAGTTTGGTTGCAGTTTCGGGTTAACCTTGACCATAGAAACTATTTAGGTTCTGAGAAGCATGGCAGTACGACGCACCGTTTCCGAATTATGGGCCTCCGAATTTAATTTTATTTTAAATAAAACGCTCTATTATTTCCAAAATGGTAGCTTGGACGAAAATCTTTTCTGGAAAAAAAATGTTTTTTTTTTTTTTAAGCCCTCGCGCCATAGCGCCCCTAAGGCTACACTCCAACCCAATTTCATCGTGTAGAATACACGGGCTGGAACAAGTTATACTATACATAAAATATAATGTGCGCCTTAGTACACTATTCTGCAATCAATAGCCGCCCGGGCAGATAGTCCGCTAGTGTGGGCGATTACAAACCGGACCCGTTCTTTTTTAGTTATTAAGTACTAACATAGGCTAAGCTATCTTTGTTTCAGCGGGATTGTCCGAAAGGGTTACCGCTACCCCGGAACATAAAGGGCGAAGGAAGGAACATGGGTGGGTTTTAGTCAGTAAGAGTCTGACACTCCCTTCCGCTCCAGAGCGGGAGGGGTCATTTGATGATTTCCCACCAGAAAAAAAAAAAAAAACTATCTTTGTTACTAACACTGTAGACCATTGCAGTCTGAATTAATTATTATTATTAGTAATTCCTAACGTGATGCCGCAGGCAGACACTAGTTAAATTATAAAAGATGATCTGTTAATATATATTTTAATGCCGTACTAAATCAACATTTAAACTATCGCAATTACCTTGATTAATTAATTGATTATACACACCTAACTACCCACGAATGTTTAAATTATTAATACTGCAAGTTCGTATGACGTAAGTATTCGTCGTAATTATTTAATACTTGAGGCCAATTCTAACTTAGAGAGTTGTATTGATGATTCTATTGACTACACATAATTTTGTAAATACATATTTGTTACGGCTGTCATTCGTGGATCTTTGACAGTCCTTACGGGTCGTCAGTAGCCCGAAAGTCTGACGACGAGTCTTACCAAGGGGTATCGTATTATCCAGTAACTGGGTTCTGGAGGTCAGATAGGCAGTCGCTCCATGTAAAATACTGGTATTCAGCTGCATCCGGTTAGACTGGAAGACGACCCCAATATAGTTGGGGAAAGGCTAGGCAGATAATGACATATTTGTTATGGTCATTTTGATCAACATACAACCTTACACTGACGGCAGTTCGGTCTATTCTGTAAAAATCTCACCGTGTAAAAGTAAGAAAGAAAGAAAGAAAATACGTTTATTTGCTGCAAACATGACGCATAAAAAAGAACATAAACACACAAAAAAAAACTGCCATCGCTCAGCATAATGCTAAGAGCCTATACGAGACCAGACCAGACAACAATCAAAACAAGAAATAAACCATTGCAACATAATTATTATGATTCGACACAAACAAAAAAAAACAACAATCAAAACATGAAATCAAATAAAATAAACATTTCTATAGAAATGTTAATGTAATTGTTGTGTTTTTATTTTATTTTATGTTGTATAGATACTAAAGTACAGACGCCAGCAGGTCAAGCTACCCGAAACTGTCAAATTTTCCCAATCAACCTTGAACCTTAATGTTTTAGCGATAAAGTTGAAAATCTATTAAAGAAATTTGACAGGTTGTAGTAGCTTGATGTGCTGGCGTCTGTACAAATGTCCATAGTATAAGTGTTTTGTATTGTTTACTAGAGTATAAGTAGTATTTAAGTTAGGTTTTATACCCACGTGTACATTAGGTTCCCGTTGTAAATATTCGTATGCCGCTAGTAGCGGCGCGGCGGCGGTTGTGTCGAACTTATCCATATGTACCAACCATCTTTGTACCTACCATATCCGATGAATAAATGTCTTTGTCTTTGTCTACATTAAAAAAAAGATGGTAAAACATGAAATATAATTATGATGTGGTAACATTCCGGACGAATCTCGCGCCGCCGGGTATTAGTAATCTGTGCGCGTGTAGGAGGTAGGTGAAGTTAATTTTTATAAGATCACTTCGTTGTCCGTCTGTCAAGACCCTTTTACTCAGGAACGCGTGGAGTTACCAAATTGAAATTAATATCAAATAGTCAAGGCTGCAAACCCTTGAAGCAGTAAAAAAATCAAACTTCTAAGTCAACGCAACCAAAAGATACGGGCGTTTATGTTCCATTTATGTCGCATATTTTGACACTCAGAAGGGAATCAAAACCTACAGGGTACTTCCAATTGACCTAGAATCATGAAATTTGGCAAGAAACAATGTCATGTAGCACAAGTAAAGGAAAAATCCGAAAACTGTAAATTTGTTATTACATACATAGCTACAAATTTGTACGGAACCCTCGGTGCGCGAGTCCGACTTGCACCTGACCGGTTTTTCTTAATAGGTTATCAACTATTCGATTAAATTTTTAAATGATTAAAATATTAGCAACAGCATTAATATTAGTAAAGCTATAGGTCTGTACTTGATAAAAACTATTTCATAATTTGGTCCCTGAAGCAAATATTATATGAATGATGACATCGACCGGCAAAATGCTTGAAATCAAACAGCCTACTATAAAAAAGTTTTGACACCTGTCATGAGGCCAAGGTCTATATGGCACAACCATGTTAATGTTTTTGACAGTTGATATGATGGCAAAGGTCAAAAGAAATTGATCCTATTTATTTTATTAGGCATGTAAGTTGCTTATTTTCCGTTTGATCAGTTTGTGCTACTGCAATTGGATATCTACTTTATTGTGATACCTACTTAGTAGAGCTGTTTTTATTTCGTGTACAGGGTCAAATTAAATTAGCTAGCGAAACTCCGCAGTCGTTATGGGTGTCGAAAAAAAAAAAAGAAAAGATTTTTGCCTAATTTTGACACTTGGGGGTGGAAACATTTCTTCTTAACAAGTGTCAAATAGTCAACATCACATTGGACTTAGGGTGCTTACATAAAGAAGCGGGTTGTCGGGCCCGACTCCCGGTACAGGTATCTGCAGGTTGATCTTCGGAAGCAAACGGTTATATGTTTTACATCATGTTCCTTTATGTGTGAGCGCATAAGTTAATATGGGACTATTTTACCCGCACAGATCGGTACCTGTTCTGTGTCGGTACCGACTTGTCTTCACCGGGAACCCGCTTCTTTCTGCTAGCACCCAAAGGGCTGATTTTTCCAACGCCAGATAATTCTATCCGAGGAATAATTTAGAATTTTTGACAGTTCTTCAATACAAAATCTGTCAGACGTCAATTTTATTCCACGAATAAAAATTATCTGCCGACTTTAACTATGAAAATAATAAATTCATAGAAACGCTAGTCTATGGGTCGCCCCGAGCTCGGGCAGAAGAGATGTCGAGTTGGATATACAGAACTTTGTCTATTTTTGGTAGAATAGAGACAGAATTTGTCATGGTACGCGAGTAGAAGACGTCTCTCAGTTGAGATGGTAATGAGATTGACTTACCTATGAACAGGCCATCGTACCCCATCTGTGCGAGCAGGGAGACCTGTTCTCTGGTGTGTCCATATGTGTCTATCTGCCACGCAGCCTTCGGCTTCCCACAGGGGCCTAGAGTGTCGTTTAGTTTTCTGAAAATAAAGGCTTTATTCAGTATCGATTTTAGTAGATATTATTTTTAATGCAGATGGGAAAATGAGAAAAAAAAATACATATATTATAAACCTATTTTAAAATTCTGCGCTAAGAAATTCTAAATAGGGTGTAGTGGTATCTACAACGCCACATTCGAACAACGCGTCATACTGACGTCACGCAAATCCTGCATCTCGCAAACAGAGTTTACCGCGCAATTAGCATAGATACAATTTCCCAACATCAATCGTTAGGCAACTGCCCGCCAGACATAACTCCCGTCTGGTCGGAGCTGTGGGTCGGAGGATCCTCCCTTTTCTATGGAGCATGAGTGAACTTTACGCCCTGCTCCTCATACCCCTAAAAGGGTTTTGTTTTATATATATTTTTTTTTTGTAAGAAATATTTATTTTTTTATTTTTACGTATTTATTTAAGACCGGAAAGAAAGAAAGAAAATAGGGTTATTTGTCACAATAACACATGCATACTCGTTCAATTATAGTTCATTATTAGATTAAAGATAATTAGTTCTTATAATAAGGAAAACCAACATTATATCGATAAGCAAAAGCACAAAGCAGAAATAGTCGACGGCTGTACGTCATGACCGTGACAAGAAGATTTCCACTCAGCATGATGCTGAGCTACGAGTATAGGGGACCCACATGACAGCACAGCGCTGATTTTCAGTGGTTACCCGAACAGGGCGACTCAACCTAGTTTGAATAAATGACTTTTGATTTTAGAAGAAAAGGACATTTTGCGCCAACCCCAAATAAATTCGGATAAGGGCAGGAGAATGATGATAAACTCACCTCAACCCCCAAGTGTACTGGTCAATAATATGCAGGTAATCAGGAGTAGCCTCATCATTGTGCACCCAGCCGCCACCAGCGAACTCCACCCGACCTTCCTGCATCAGGGATCTGAAGGTGGCTCTTTTCGAGGACTTACCAATGGATATCATGTTACTAAGTGACTGGGTTCTGAAGGTCAGATAGGCAGTCGCCGCTTCAAGTAAAATATTGGTATTCAGCTGTATCCGGCAAGACTGGAAGCCGACCCCAAAATAGTTGGGAAAAGGATAGGTATGGTCTGTTCCAAAAGTAGCTGATGAAAGTATAAACAAACATGAGTTTGTTTTACGCAATATAGTTGAGACTAGATAGAGCTAGGCAGATGATGATGACTCGAGTATCATAATAGTAACTTATAACTTCAACTAATCTATGACTATGAACGTTGTGGCTTTAAAAGTAGGGGAAGACGAAAGAAACGATGGATGGACTGTGTGACTGATGATATGGTGACTGATGATGGGATGATTACCGAAATGACGACTAATAGAGAATAATAAAGTATGGAAGAAATAGATATGTTGCGCCCATCGGCGACACAAAATTTTTTTTTAAAACATTGCCGCACACTAGGTATTTCTCCTGTATTGTGGGTGCGTTTACAAACATTTAAACTCACATACACAATCAGCCAGAGCCGGAACAACTACTTGTAGGTCATACAAATATTTGTACCGTGCGGGAATCGAACCTGCGACACGCAGCGCAGCAGTCAATCGCTTAATCACTGCCCATTACATTGTGTTTAGAGCAGAAGAATCATGATAAGCTTACCTCAACCCCCAAGTGTACTGGTCAATAATATGCAGGTAATCAGGAGTAGCCTCATCATTGTGGACCCAGCCGCCACCAGCGAACTCCACCCGACCTTCCTGCACCAGGGATCTGAAGGAGGCTCTGGTTGTAGGACGCTGTTCCTTCCACCAGCGCCAGAAGAAAGCCGTCTCGGAGAAGGTGAACCTTTAGAAAGTAAAATGTAGGTGAGATTATGTCTGTACTAGCTTCTGCCCGTCGGAAAGAACGGTAAGCGAAAACGATGTAACAGCGCGGGCAGGCGAAGCGATGCGATGCACTGGGGAACATTAAATTACACATGGACGAAGTCGCGGGCAGAAGCTGTAGGATTTATTTTACGTTAAAATAAGAATTTTCTTGCGGACGAAGTCGCGGGCAGAAGGTAGTAAATTAATTAAAAGGAGTAGCATTCAAATCTAGTTTGGTTTAATTTCATAGAAGTCGATATAGAAATAAAATCAATTTAAACATTACATACAAAAACATAAGGACAAGAACAACACGTCAGCCTAGTCAAATGCCCCGGATACCCGCCCCTAACTGTACCCGGCGCAAAAGTGCCCAAAACGCTTGCTGCATGCCACGTTGGATGGCAATGGCTAACCTTTGCACCAAGAACGAGCCGGAGCGGGAGTCACCCGTTTTGTCACGGAGCTTGTGCCCTATCTCACTAATGAGGTTCCTGGCCTCAGCGCCCCAAGCACCCATGGTCTCCACGGCAATGGGCACAAAATGGTAACGGTCCACCAACGGTGCGTATTTCACCCTCTGCCTTATTTGGATGCATGGTGCATTCAAATAAGGCAAAATAATCAATAATAATAATCTTCTAAATACGTTTACATGACTATGGACTAATTTCTCAATCGACTGATAATTTTTGTTTGTGGAACAATATTGACGTCTGACAGTTTTTGTATGGAAGAACTGTCAAAAATTCAAAATTATTCCTACGATGAAGTTATCTGGCATTAGAAAAATCAGCCCAACTTACTTCCGTCTCTTGTCGTGCAGCAGCTCCGAGAGTACGGAATGGTAGATCAACTGGACATTGGCAGTGCTGACTGTTGTTTTAGCTGTAACAAAGAGGAAATGTTGAGGTTTCCTTCTATAATAATTCAACAAGTCAACTCAGCCTATTGCAGTCCACTGCTGGACATAGGACTCTCCCAGGCTGCGCCATAACACCCTGTCCTCCACCTTCCGCATCCAGTCTGTCCCATCAACCTTCTTTAGGTCATCCGTCCATCAAGCTGGGGACCGTCCCACACTACGCTTGCCGACACGCGGCCTCCATTCCAGGACTCGTCTGCTCCACCGGCCATCGGTCCTTCGACAAACACGTCCAGCCCACTGCCAGTTTGCTTACTCTGCAAGCTATGTCGGTAACTCCGGTTCTTTTCACACAGAAAGAACGGTAAGCGAAAACGGAGTACCAGTACGAAGGCGATGCGATGCGACGGGGTGGGTCGGGGAACTACAAATACGAAGAGAAAGTTGCAGGCAGAAGCTGGTGTAGAATATAGGTAAATGACTTACTTCCATAATAATACTCATCGAAGGTCTTCACCCATCCAGCATCCATGTGAGAGTGAGGTATTAGATGCACGTTCAGCGCTCCGTCTCTTGTTTGTGGACATTGCTGCAACAAAAACAAACATCCAAATTAGAATATATTAAGTACTAGCAGTGCCCTGCGGTTTCACCCGCATAAGTTTCGATCCCGTGTGAATATTGGGATAAAAATATATCCTAAGTATTAATCCTGGTTATAAACTGTCTGTGTGCCAAATTTCATCCAAATCCGTTCAGTAGTTTTTGCGTGAAAGAGTAACATATATCCATCCATCCCACCTTACTCGCGTTTATAATATTAGTATGTTTTTTGCGCTATTTCTTCTCAGGGGTAGTCAGGTAGGAAATTTCGACTCCATATAACGTATTTTTTCGATATCCTATTTACAAAATAAACAATTTCATTTCACTTTATTTGCAGCGTAAACTTTACGCAGTTAATATTAGTCGCAACCCCAACCGTCGCAATCCCAACCATCGCAACCCCAACCGTCGCAACCCCAACCGTCGCAACCCCAACCGTCGCAACCCCGCACTTTGCCCATAGTGCAATGGTTCGATCTCACGGCCTTCAGTTTAATGAATTATGTTATGAAATATACATACATACCTTATAACCACATTCAATTTTACTTTTCACACTCGAAATATAATTTATCCTTAACAAAACAAATATAAGCACACAGTAATTATTACTCGTCATTATTTTATTAAAATCTATTTTCTAACTATTAAAACGCGTATTCTACATTCGAAAATGGAATCTTATTATTATTTTCAAATTCATGTTTAGATGTAGAATTAGTTTTTGTTAAAAATGAAGATGAATAATTTAGGAAGGTTTTGCAATGGCTTTGAAAATGTTGGTTTCAAGTGGTGTTTCCTGGGTATCTGAAGTAGAACTGCGGTTACGAGGTTGTGCACCTGTAATTGTTGAAATTAGAGCGTGTTTACTGTTAGGTTTCGTTCATATTGGAGCGCTTATGTAACGTTAATGTAGAGGCGTACCTATTTCAACCAGGGTTATAACAGAAAGTTGCAATTGCACCGATTCCCTTGTTCACAAACTAAACTAAATTTAAGTTCAGTGCATCTTTTTCTTTCTATTTCATTATGAAAAGGACAGAAGATAAATATTAGTTTAGTCCTGTTAAATTAGTCAGCGCCTGACGTAAATTTACATATTTTTAGTCGCCATGTTTTTAATCTCGTCTAAACTTGCTATGGAGTATCTATATTTGGCAGGACTAAACTAATATTTATTTTCTGTCCCTTTCTTAATGAAATAGAACAACTTTTCACGGTGAGATGGTTACGTGAAGTGAGCTGTCAATAGTGTCAATCCCATACCATCAGCAGTGCGACTCTGTAACCATCTCACCGTGAAAACTTAGGTGAAGTGAGCGTGGAGTGAGCTGTCATTCCAACTAATGCTAGGGATTGACACTATTGACAGCTCACTCTAAGCTTACTTCACCTAACTTTTCACGGTGAGATTTTTACAGAATCGACCGGCTGGCACTTTACTTTGCAGAATTTATTTAATCACCGCTGGTCTTAAAACGGCGAAGGAAAACATCGTGAGGAAACCGGCATGTCTTTGAATAAAGAAATTGAAGACATGTGACATCTACCAACCCGCACTGGGCCCGCGTGGTCCAATCTAACCGGATGCAGCTGAAAACCAGTAATTTACATGGAGCGACTGCCTATTTGACCTCCAAGACACAGTTACCATACCCTTTGGTAAGACTATTCCAGTAGCCATCAATAAAAAGCAATTCCCCCCTTTTTTTTTTCCGGATGGGAAATCATCAAATGACTCCTCCCGCTCTGGGTGGAGCGGAAGGGAGTGTCAGACTCTTACTGACTAAAACCCACCCATGTTCCTTCCTTTGCCCTTTATGTTCCGGGGTAGCGGTAACCCTTTCGGACAATCCCGCTGACCCGGCAGGCTTCGGCCCTGAGGGGCCCCTCAAATTATGCTGACAACTCTTTGAGGCGCGCGTGGAGCACTTACGCGCCGTCCGGCACGGGCCTGGTCCTGATCGGACGGTGAGCTACCCATTGCTCTCCGCCCGCAGGCCCGGTATACCATACTCTTTGGTAAGACTATTCCAGTAGCCATGAATAAAAAGGAATTCCCTTTGACCTGCAACAGTGTGAATGAAGCCTACTCCTTTCCAGCCATTTGTATCAGGTTAACAAAACAAGCTCAGTTTAACGCTAACAACGAATATCAAACATAGGATTTTCTCACGAAAGTACACATAACGTAAACTGATGTACTACGGGGTAGGCAGGAGTGTAGGTCGTTGTATAATTTAAACCAACAATATGACCACTTAACGATTCCATCGAAACCACTTCAATTCCTTAGTTAATCGCGACATCAGAGGGGCAGTTGTCGTAATTTTAAGAACGTTCACAGTCTGATCTCAGTCTCAATCTGTCAAAAATACCTCTAATTTCCCTACATTTTGACAAGTTTATGACATTTGTTTATCGCCGAGATGAGACTGCGACTAGATTTTGAACGTTTTAACTTACGAGAATTGGCCTTGATCTCAGTCTCAATCTGTCAAAAATACCTCGTAATGTCCCTACATTTAGGGCACGCCGCGATAGCGGCGATAAGACCCCTCTTTGAGGAGTGGCTAGAGAGGCGCCACGGCGCCCTCACCTACCGCCTGACGCAGGTCCTCACCGGACACGGAAGTTTCGGGAGGTTCCTGCACATGATCAGGCGGGAGGAAACGCCCGGGTGTCACCATTGCCAGGATCGCCCAGAGGACACGGTGGAGCACACGGTGGAGGTCTGCCCCGCTTGGGCGGAGCACCGCCGTGTCCTCGTGGAGGCGATCGGCAGCGGCGGCGGCCTCTCGCGCCCGGACCTGGTGCAAGCCATGGTCCGGAGCGAGAGGGAGTGGGAGGCAGTCGCCTCCTTCTGCGAAGCAGTCATGCTAGCGAAGGAGGTGGCGGGACGGATGAGGGAGAGAGCCTCCCGTCCCAGCCGCCGCGGGAGACGCCCCGGGCGTCGGGAGTCGAGCGACGACTACCGGCCACCGTAGGCGCGGGCCTGCGGGCGGAGAGCAATGGGTAGCTCACCGCCCGATCAGGACCAGGCCCGTGCCGGACGGCGCGTAAGTGTTCCACGCGCGCCTCAAAGAGATGTCAGCATAATGAGGGGCCCCTCAGGGCCGAAGCCTGCCGGGGCAGCGGGATTGTCCGAAAGGGTTACCGCTACCCCGGAACATAAAGGGCGAAGGAAGGAACATGGGTGGGTTTTAGTCAGTAAGAGTCTGACACTCCCTTCCGCTCCACCCAGAGCGGGAGGAGTCATTTGATGATTTCCCATCCCAAAAAAAAAAAAAAAAAATGTCCCTACATTTTTGACAAGTCTTTGACATTTGCTAGTCGCCGAGATGAGACTTCAGACTGCGACTAGATTTTGAACGTTTATTATGAACGTAAATTGTCCTGCAGGGCCCCAATTCTGTTTCTGATAATCCTACTAATATTATAAACGTGAAAGTATGTATGGATGGATGGATGGATGGAAAGATGTTTGTTACTCTTTCACGCAAAAAATACTGAACGGATTTGGATGAAATTAGGCACACAGATGGTTTATAACCAGGATTAACATATAGGATACTTTTTATCTCGATATTCCCACGGGATCGAAACTTATGCGGGTGAAAGCGCGGGGCGCAGCTAGTGCTTTATACATTCGATTATATAAATCTACTAGCTGCGCCCCGCGGTTTCACCCGCATAAGTTTCCTAAGATCCTATATGTTAATCCTGGTTATAAATCATCTGTGTGCCAAATTTCATCCAAATCCGTTCAGTAGTTTTTGCGTGAAAGAGTAACCAACATCCATCCATCCATCCATCCATCCATCCATCCATCCATCCATCCATCGATCCATCCATACAAACTTTCACTTTAAAATATTAGTAGGACTAATAATTTTTAATAACTGTCTTAGGTCTCGTGGTTGCAAGCGCGACTGCTGAGCGTGGAGTCCTGGGGTTGGATAAAGTTTTATTGGGTTTTACATTTGGAACTTCTTAGTAACAGCCCGGAGTTTGGAAGTTGGTGGTTTAATACCGGATTGCCTCGAAAAGCACGTGTCGCCGTTGGTCCTGCGCCTGATCTCTCCCCGGTCGTGTCGGATTGCCGTCCCATCGGACTATGAGAGTAAAGGAACAGAGAGTGCACCTGTGTTTACGCACACACTTGTGCACTATAATATCTTCTTCGTACCTGGCTAATCTCCGTTGAGATTGACAACCGTGACCTAAATCGGTCGGGACGTTATTATTATTATGTAAATCTATAATGTTCGTGGTTAAGGTAGGTAGATAGAACCAAGGCTCCTTCTGACGTCACGCAAAGGTATAATTAAAACTATTTCCGATACAATAATTCGTGACACTATCAGGCTTGTCAAAACACGGTCAAATTAAAACGGATACGGAAGTAAGTACAAGATTTTATAGCGCAAACATTAAAAGCGTTTCCGAAATTAATTGTTGTAATAAAACATATGGTACGTTTGTGGAAGGTTATGTCCGGAAGACACGTGTCTGTTTGACGTCATGTACACGTGTGATTAATGAAAATTGGAAGGTCTCAAAATCGATATACAGAAAACCCCGTTTAAGACGATTTCACCGGGACCCAACAAAAAACGCGTCTTAGGCGAGAAAGCGGGATAGGGAAAATAAAATATACTACATATTATTGTGTATTATGTTCTAATTTCGTATATGTAGGTATTAAATTATAAATTACATTAAATACATAGTGTAATTATAATTACGTTATTTAAAGTAATCACTTATTTTGGTTTGACAGAAAGATTTTGATGCATTATAGGTACGTGTTGTTGGCGTATTAGGCGTATGAAACGGGATGACGAATTGTATTAAGCGTTAAGAAATGTATGAAAACATGTCTCAAGTTGCAGGGACTGGCGTAAAATGGCGTATTATGCGAGAAATCGTATTATGCGTGATCGTATTAAGCGGGTTCTACTGTATCTCGTAGATAGAGAATTATAGGTATTTATTTTATTTTTATAGAGGCTTACCAACTAAAGTACTAAACACATACGAAGAATTAACCCAAATTCATTCCTCGTGATATTTCTTATTCCCCGATACACCCGGGTGAAGTGTGGGCGTTCCGGGAGACTGTCTTATGTAATTTTGACCTTCGAAAAGTGCTGATTGTCAGCCTAATTTAAATAAATGACCTTTGATTTGGATTTTGCATCGCACCGCCCGTACGCGCTATTATTTCGTTTAAAAAAAAACGCTTTAAAAATACATGCTTTTATCTCGCGCTAAACATGATAAAAATATAATTACATTGAATTAAAAAAACATGAAGCGTACTTATAATCAATTTAAACCCATCAATCAATAACCATAATAATTTAATTTAATTTTAAAAGCACTCCACGCTTTTAGAATTAACTTAAAGTACATATTTTTAACTACATATTGGCGCCGATTCCCTTGTTCACAAACTAAACTAAATTTATGTTCAGCATCTTTTTCTTTCTATTTCATTAAGAAAAGGACAGAAGATAAATTAGTTTAGTCCTGTCAAATTAGTCAGCGCCTGACGTAAATTGACGTATTTTTAGTAGCCATGTTTTTAATCACGTCTAAACTTGCTATGGAGTATCTATATTTGACAGGACTAAACTAATATTTATTTTCTGTCCCTTTCTTAATGAAATAGAAAGAAAAAGACGCACTGAACTTAAATTTAGTTGAGTTTGTGAACAAGGGAATCGGCGCCATTTTATGCCTAGGTACTTTAACTATTTATCTCCCATGTATAAGTACTATGATTCATTAGATATAACACAAATAACAGCCTACCCTGGAATAAGAGCCAATGACCTATCGATTCAGTGAATTCAGAGTAGAGGTGACACATGGATCTTAGAATAGAATAGTAAATATTCTTTACACCATAAATATTACAGAATATAAATGTAAACATTTTACAAGGCGTGACACGATGCGGTCTTATCGCTAAAAACGATCTTTTAAAGACAACCTTTGGATGGATTGAAAAAGGGAGGAGAGATAAATAGGTAGTCTGTGGTGTACCATTTACATAATATATTCATAAACAAAACATATACTTATCTATAAATAAATATATACAATAATAATCATAAAACAAATGCAAAGAACATAATAAATGACATTTAAGGAGAGGGACAATGTTTTTACACCACAATTTTAAAAATGTACCATTCAGACACCCAGATGCTGATTATGCAATAGAAACGCGAGCGACACCATTTTCCGAAGACATAGATTTCTACAAAATATTATAACACCTGACCCGGAACTGAATTTATAAACAAAGACCCATGCTTTAACAGATTCGGATAGTTTAATAACATAGATATATTGACAAAACATGATACCCGAATGTCCCTGATAGGAATCCACTGGAGTGCAAATAGTTTGGATGTTATACATCCATCGATATTACTGTATTGGGGGTCTACTCCGAAGTGGTATCGGCGGAATGTTCGGCCGTTTCCTGCTACGAAGTTACTATATGGTTAAGTCGGTCCCGATCCTACACTCCTATACTCTTTCGAATATTGACTATGGTCCCGACCCAACTGAGCCGATCCGAACTTTTTTCAGTAATATTCGGTTCGGCCATGTGTCGGTCCGATCCGATCATTCGCACTTTGCACTTCGTAGTTGACCTCCTGCTGGGGAGTTTGGTGCACTACTTCTTGTTCCCAGCGAAAGCACTAGCAAGTGGTGAAGGGCTGGCGTTTTGGGGGACTGTCTTATGTCATTTGACGTTCGAAAAGTGCTAGTTCTTAGTCTAATTTCAATAAATGACTTTTGATTTTGATCGAGCAAGGATAAGAAACACTTGTCGCAGACCGTTCGTGGATGGGTGACCATCCATATCATAGTAAAATCCCTCCGTGTCTCGGAAAGCACGCTACGCCGTCAGTCCCGTCTGTCATCTGTATATCTTTGTCAGTCGTTACAGCTCGTCAGAAGCCCAAAAGTCTGACAACCAGACATTCCAAGGGGTACGTGTTACCCAGGAACATGTAAAATACTGGTAATCAGCTGCATTCGGTTAGACTGTACACCGACCCCAACATATAAATATATTCGGGAAAAGGCTAGGCAGATGAGGGTGACGCATTTTTATTCGCAATGAAAAGTTATTAAATTAAAACTTTTTCAGCGACCATTTTCTACTATACCTACTCAGATTTTAATATCTAGGAACTTAATACAATTTTTAAATTCATTCATTCGCTCACTGACAGCAGTGGTAGCCCAGTGGTAACGGCCGCGACTTACGAGTTGTAGGTCGTAGGTTCGAACCCAGACAGGCGCTTTACTTAGAGTAAATTATTTCATCACCACTGCTCTCAAAACGGTGAAGGAAAACATCGTGAGGAAACCGGCATGTCCTAGAACCAAAAATTCGAAGACATGTGACATCTACCAACCCGCACTGGGCCCGCGTGGTAAATAACGGCCCACTCCCTCTCGCAGAGAGGAGGCCTGTGTCCCAGCAGTGGGAACGTTATAGACTGATTATGATGCTCACTGACAGACAACGAACAGCCTAATCCTCTGGGTCCAGAAACATTCAATTTTTTACAAAAGTTCCTTAAATAGCGAATGTGGAAGGAAGTAATTTGGATAGGTAATCTAAAAGTTAAAGGGTTGAAGTTTGTATGGAATTTCGTGATTTTGCCGATGGGAAATACCAGCGGATCCTTTCTTTTAGGGCTGATTTTTCTAACGGCAGATAATTTTATCGGAGGAATAATTTTAAATTTTTGAACGTTCTTCCATACAAAAACTGTCAGACGTCAATTTTATTCAGCGAATAAAAATTATCGGTCGATTGAAAAATCAACCCTAAATAATTTAGATCTGTATTATTTATTTCTTTAAGGGCTGATTTTGCAACGCCAGATAATTTTATCCGAGGAATAATTTTGAATTTTTGACAGTTACAAAATCTGTCAGACGTCAATTTTATTCCGCGAATAAAAATTATCGGTCGATTGAAAAATCAGCCCTAAATAAATAGTTCTATATTATTTATTTCTTTAAAATAAACAAGCTTCCCGTCTTGGACAAACTAAAGGATCATGCAAATATGACGAAATGAGTTAATCTCGTTGCAAAATCGTACTTAAACGTAGCGGTAATTAAAATTATGCTTATCTTTATGATTCACTATTAAAAGTAATGGTTCGTTTTATTTGAGTATTTCATCTCGTAAAAGTCTACATCATGATAGCCGGGGGTTTAAGGGACCAGCCGTTCTATTCTGCTGAGCTATTCTGAAAAATTCTCACCGTAAAAGCTTAGGTGAAGTGAGCTTAGAGTGAGCTGTCAATAGTGTCAATCTCATACCATCAGCCGTGCGACTCTGTTACCATCTCACCGTGAAAACTTAGGTGAAGTGACCGTGGAGTGAGCTGTCATTCCCAACTAATGCTAGGGATTGACACTATTGACAGCTCACTCTAAGCTCACTTCACTTAACTTTTCACCGTGAGATTTTTACAGAATCGATCGGCTGATGGAATGACAGCTCACTTCACCTCAGTTTTCACGGTGAGTTCTTTACAGAATAGAGTGACTGTAAATAACTCACCGTGAAAATTTAGGTGAAGTGAGCTGATTCTGATGCTAGGGATTGACACTTGATACTATTTACAGCTAAAAAAAAAACTCATATTGCGCGTGACGGTCGGCCGCGGAGTAGGGATAATTTTACTTTCTCTATGGTGTATAGACTATTACTCATTTGTGCCAGTGCTCCACGCTATTTTGTTTGTTTTTGTCAGTGTTTAATGTAAATGTTGATATTTTTTTTTTATTTTTTTTTTTTTTTTAAGTGAAGCTTTTTTTTTTGTTATTATTATGTCGTTTATTTTTATTTACTTATATTATTTTATTACATTTTTAAATATTTTTTTTTAGTTTTTTTTATATTGTTTTTTTTTTTTGAAAAAAAGTTTCACTTTTACCGTAGTTTCATAAAACCACACAATCCTTTTTTTATTCTTTATTATTATGTTAGAGTCTTTTGCCCTTCAGAAAAAGAGGTCTTTGCCCTTCAGCTGCACCATAATATCTAGTATTATTAATAAATCAATAAACACATTAATTAAATATATTATAGAAGATTTTGGAATCCACTATCGTAACCTAAGGTCGCTGCCTTTCTATACGTAATCACAAATACACGCATTACTCACTCAAGAAGCAGTTAGCCTCGAGGACTGGTTACTGAGCTAAAGGACTCCGCATACTATGTATGTGATACTGTATTTTTATCTCACGAACCGACGCGGGCTTTAGCGTAATCTTGAAGACTGTGGCTGACAGGGTGTCCTCAAATCAAATCAAAAGTCATTTATTCAAATTAGGCTGAGAATCAGCACTTTTCGGACGTCAAAATTACAAAAGACAGTCCCCCAAAACGCCTACCCTTCACTACTTCACAACTCCCTAGTGTTTTTGCTGGGAAGAAGAAGTGGCGCAACAAACTCCTCAGCAACACAGCTGCCTGTTCAGTTAGAAAATACTCCGCTGTGGGAGTCCCCTATTAAATCAGTCATTTAATAATAATTAAATTCACATTTTTAGTGTGTACTCGCTTAGTTTTTAAGTTTTTAAGCACTGTCTGGACTCCTTAATTTATTGAGGTATCCACAGGCAAGTCCGGTTAAGCAAACGACAAACTCTTAGATTGAACTGCGATACGCTATTAAAAAAAAAAAAAACAATTATTGGGCAGTTGCCCACCATACACGACCCCAGTCTGCGGGATGCGTAACACACTATCAGTGGCAATAGCTTTCATTTTGACATTTCAACAACATTCATTGCGTTATTTACGTTGTTGAGTAGTCAAATTTTTCGAACATATGAAGCAACGGATTAGGAATACCCTTCAAAATGATTTTGATTGTGAATGGGTGGTCGGAGGATCCTCCTTTTTCTATGGAGGATGAGTGGATTTTACTCCCTGTTCCTCACAGGGTCATCGGTTAAGCAGTGTGTGAGGACCTTTGGTCGGCTTAAATCGTCATCGAAATACTTCTTTAAAATCAATCTCGTTAACTTAAGAGGTTGATATTGCAAAAGTTAATGATTTAAATTATATGTTGTGAGTTGATTTAGCGTAAATTGTCTGTAGTCACGGTGATTTTTTTTTCGATTTAGATCGCAATCGTGGTACCTAATTTATGTTAGTGCGTTAGTAGCATTGTTAATAAATATACAATGTGTAACGGAAAGGGTATATACATTCAGCGGGATTGTCCGAAAGGGTTACCGCTACCCCGGAACATAAAGGGCGAAGGAAGGAACATGGGTGGGTTTTAGTCAGTAAGTGTCTGACACTCCCTTCCCTTGATGATTTCCCACCAGAAAAACAAAAAAAAAAGGGTATATACATACCAAGGGCACGGCTTCTTTGGATGATATCAAACGATATTGGAAGGGTTTTTTAATCCTATCTCTACATGTTCGGAAGGTATGAGATTTTTTAATACATTGATACCAGAAACCAAACTAGGCGCGCAAAATCACGGAAGAGATTTATCGTGATATTGGCGAGTATCGTGGAAAGTTATTGACCTACGTAGTGCGGCGACACGTTTGTTATGATTTGAATTTAAGAATTTTAAGTTGAAACTACGAG
The DNA here is from genome assembly GCA_911387795.2 of Apamea monoglypha. Taxonomy (NCBI): domain Eukaryota; kingdom Metazoa; phylum Arthropoda; class Insecta; order Lepidoptera; family Noctuidae; genus Apamea; species Apamea monoglypha. The sequence continues at coordinate 7,931,881 of OU426942.1, forward strand.
TATGTAAAGTGATTCTATACCAGCTATCTTTAGTGCTTAAGGCTAACAATAGGGTTTCTGTTACACGTTGTATATTTTTAGAACTAAAATCTACAATCTGATGTTTCATTTCACGATGTTTCCCATAACTTCTAATCGTTGACCCGCTTCATTGATAAATGCAAAACGTTTATGCAATTCTGCGTGTTATAAGTTCAGTAATTATGAAAAACCGCTAAACGTCGTTCAGTTGTATTACATAACGGAACCGTTTATAAAACAGCGGATTCAACAATCTATGTATCTGCGATATGTATACTACATGGTATGGGATGGTATGGGAGCAGTGGTGACCCAGTGGCAATGGACCCGACTTACGAGTTGTAGGTCGTGGGTTCGTACCCAGCCAGGCGCTTTACTTTGTGTAAATTATTTCTTCACCACTGCTCTCAAAACGGTGAAGGAAAACATCGTGAGGAAACCGGCATGTCCTAGAACCACAAATTTAAAGACATGTGACATCCACCCCACCAACCCGCACTGGGCCCGCGTGGTGGATTATGGCCCACTCCCTCTCACAGAGAGGAGGCCTGTGTCCCAGCAGTGGGAACATTATAGGCTGATTATGTAGATATATAACATCGCCTCTGTTCCCCAAAGGGTTGGCAGAGGTGTACCATTCAGACACCCACATAAATAATGATAATTATGTACAGACGCCAGCAGGTCAAGCTACCCGAAACTGTCAAATTTTCCCAATCAACCTTGAACCTTAATGCTTTATCGATAAAGTTGAAAATCTATTAAAGAAATTTGACAGATTGTAGTAGCTTGATGTGCTGGCGTCTGTACTAACATGCTATAATACGGAAGTGTCAACGTAATGTTGCGAAATAAACAACACATTATTTCCAATATTCATAACAATATGTGTTTGTATGTACAAACGCCAGCAGGTCAAGCTACCCGAAACTGTCAAATTTTCCCAATCAACCTTGAACCTTAATGCTTTAGCGATAAAGTTGAAAATCTAATAAAGAAATTTGACAGATTGTAGTAACTTGATGTGCGTGCGTCACACAGTCACGGTCGCAAACTACCTCACTACTGTCACTCTCACTATTACTACACACTACATAATAATAATTATTAATAATCTCATATCAATTGGCCTTGCAGATCAGTATGGGAGGTTAAGTTGCGGTTGCCGCAGTCAATTCGTTGATGGTTGACCATTTTTAAAAGCAGTGTCTTTGAGGGATCGAATCCGAAATGAGGTGCTCCGGTCATCACATCATCGATAGGAATAAGAGTTGTCAAAATAGCCCATAGAGTAAGGGCCGGTTGTTTGAAACGATTGGTTAACGTAACATACCTACGTCAAATAATAACGATTACGTACTCGTTATTATTTGACGTACGGCAAGCAATTTTGTAATTGTAATTTGAAACAACGCTTTTTTTGGTTTGACGATAGTTAACGCCATTTTTGATGTATCCGCGTGTGTCAAGTGGACGTGGATCAACCTGCCCTAAGCAAGCTGAAGTAGCAATGGACTGGCCATGTTTGTAGAACCAATGACCGTTGGGGTAGACGTGTTCTTGAATGGAGACCGCGAATCGGCAAACGTGGAAAATAATTCCCTCGATTGGAACGAGGATCTTCGCAGGGTGGCTGGTAGCAGAGGGATGTGAGTAGCCGAGGATAGAGCTGAATGGCGTGAACTGCCGAACTTTGGTTGGAAGCTGATTATGATCAACTCTTTAGGTATATAGGTACACCCAGAATCATCTGCTTACTTGCAACTATGGAGTAAAAATGATGTGGATAAGCTGCATGTGCCGCAGAGCTGAATACCCCGGTGTACATCTCCCGCCTGCACTACACCACTAAGGCGGAGGACATCGTGGAGTACATGCGCCAGAAGACGAGGTACAGGCCGAGGGTGCAGTTATTGGGGTCCCACCGCAACGTCAACTTCAGGTCGTTTGTGCTTGGATTTTTATTTTATTTTGATTGTTTTTTTTTTATCTAATTGTATGCTGCACCGTTCGACGTCATCACGTCAACGCCGGCTGTCGCTGTAAGCCAGAGGGCGCTCTGTCTCGCATAGGGTCTTAGCATTATGCTGAGCGATGGCCGTTTTCCGTGGATGTGACGCATATTTTCCCCCAACTTCTTATTTTTTTTTTTTTGTGTTTGTGTTCTTTTTATGCGTCATGTTTGCCGCAAATAAACGTATTTTCTTTCTTCCTTTCTAAAGCTATCTCTTTCTCAAAGTCGCATCTAGAGGGGGCGTAACGGTTTTTTGTTTCGTCATGATTTCTACCAATTTGAGAACATCGTTCTGAAAAGATTGGTTGAAAAAGGCTTGACTTTTCAACAAAGAGCTCCAGCTTTCAATGTCAATGCAATCACCACCCTTCTAGCCATGGCATTGCCTTTCAATTAATTGAAAGACGAGACGAAAATAACATCACTTCAGACCGACTTAAAACTTTATCCTGGTCCCCAAAAAAGGAAAAAAAAACAATTAAAAAAAACTGCAACCATTTGTGCATATACATAAAAAAAAAAAAAAACAATAAAACCTTTTTGCTCTTGCCGCGCAAAAGAGTTCTACATTCAAAATCATTAAACAGCAATATAATAAACAATACTTATAGGAAGAAATAAACTTGTTTTGTAAATATAAATAATTTAAGAAAACATATTTATTTAAAAGTTCTGAGTCATATAATTATGACGTTGGTGGAACCACAGAGTAGGAAGATGCAGAATGTTAGCTCCATTATCAGCTTTCAGCAGTCCACTGCTGAACTCGATTCTCGGCAACTCTCATCCAGCTGCTACCAGCCACCCTGCGAAGATCGTCGCTCCACTGAGCCTGACGTCTCGGCGTCCTTACGTTAGCCGATTCGCAGTCTACCCCAACGGTCATCGGTTCTACGGCTAATATTGCCGGTCCATTCTCACTTCAGCTTGCTTATTCTGTGAGATATGTCGACAACTTTAGCTTGTCAGCTCCATTATGAAGAGTGAAACGCACGCACACATAGATACGCTTCGCGACAGGCGATTTTGAGATCATCGTACGTACGCGTCTATGGTCTGTTGCAAAAAATCGAATGCAAGTACAAACTAACGCTTGAAAACAAACCCTTTGTTTACACTTCATCAGATTCTTCAGGATAGCAGAGGTTTACCATGAATTCAGTACACCACCATGATTCTGAACATCACCGCCGCGTTGAAATTTTTGCCGGTTATTAAAAAAAAAATTGCTGTTCCATACCGGTGGGTATGGAACAGCAATTTTTCTTTTTTTTTAACCGCATAGGCTCTTTTATATAAAACAGCAGATTCTTCTTATAACCGACGTAAAATTTCTACGTTAGTCTAGAATCATGTGCTGAACTCAAGGTTGAAGTTTGCGTGTCAAAGTCCTTGCGACCCTGTATAATATGTGCCTGCTCCTCTTTCTATATCACCACATACAAACTACGCATCATCAGTATGATGACGTCAGTACGTCACACAAAATTCTACATCGCGCAAGCAGAGTTTACCGCGCAACTAGCATATATACAACGTCCTGACATCAATCGTCGGGCTTAATTCCGATCCAGTCTGTCCCTTGCTGCCCTCTACGACGACGCCCTAAGCCCCCCACAGGGGGTGCCCTTAGCGTGTAGTCGCAAAATTTTTAAGTTTTTTTAAGACCTGGCTGTGGAGACCTTAATTTATTGAGGCATCCACAGGCAAGCCCGGTTAGCAGACGACAACCTCATAGGTTGAACTGCGCGAAGCAATAACTTTAAAAAAAAATCTTCGGGCAGTAATGCCCACCAGATACGACACCCGGAGGTCGGAGGATCCTCCCTTTTCTTTGAAGGATGAGTGAAGTTTACACCCTGTTCCTCATACGCCTGTTTTCGCTCATTGCATGGAGATGGCTTTCTGTATCTTTCTATTCTGTGTTCAAACCTTGGAAAATGAGACAAAATGTCACGAATACTATCTAGATTTTTAATTGTTACTCTTTGAATAATTTTTGAGTACTTACTAAGTTTTTTTTTAAATGAATTACGTCATTTTTTATCTGTTTCGGTTTGACGGAAGAGGAAGCTGTTGATTCCGAAGGAGTGAGGAGAGGTACCCACATCTCGGGTTTAGGGCGAGCATATAATTAGGGTGCGTACAATGTCCCATCTACTCGTGTTCCAATTATCCGTTCACCTGCATCGTTGACGATCTGAAAAACTCCTCTGACGCCGTAATCATCAATTCATCCGGAAGACGTCCACTGCTGGACATACGCCTCCCAAGCACCTCCACTTCGACCAGTTCTGTGCTTCCCGCATCCAACGGATTCCTGCACCCTTTACAGGGTCATCGGTCCATCTTGTGAGAGGCCTTCCAACGCTACGTCTTCCGGTATGCGGTCGCTTCTCCAGAACCTTTCGGCCCCATCGGCCACCTGTTCTGTGAGCAATGTGCCCTGCCCACTGCCACTTAAGTTGGGCAATCCTTCTAACTATGTCGGTTACCTTGGATCTCCTGCATAATAATTAGCATGAGCATAATCAGCCTATAATGTTCCCACTGTTGGGACACAGGCCTCCTCTCGGTGAGAGGGCCGTAATCCACCACGGGGACCTACTGCGGGTTGGTAGATGTCACATGTCTTCGAATTTTTGATTCTAAGACATGCCAGTTTCCTCACGATGTTTTCCTTCACCGTTTTGAGAGCAGTGGTGATGAAATAATTTACACAGGCGCTTGCCTGTCGGGGTTTGAACCTACGCCCAACAACCCGCACGCTAATTGCGTACACACTACCAATCTCAATCTGAATCATTTTGAAGGATATAGCTAATCCATTGCTACATATGTTCGAAAAATGTGTCTGCTCAACAACGTAAATAACGCAATGAATGTTGTTGAACTGTCAAAACGAAACTCATTGATACTGATGGTGTGTTACGCAATTACCCCGCCGTAAGTCGCGACCGTTTTCACTGAGCCACCACTGGTCCCGGTTTCGGCTGTCATTTGCGTTTTCGGGAGGAACGGGGCACGCCTAGAGAGTTGCCGCCTCAAAGGATATCGTTCGGTATCCTCGTGCGATACGAATGGCCATTTTCCGCTGCAGTCTATTGACTTTAGTCCTGCAGCGTCTGACGCCTGACAGGCTACTTGACCAAACAGGCGCCCCGTAAAGGACTCTCGCACGACACCCGCGTAGAGGCGGCGAACTTCCTCCCGAAGGTCCCCAAGATTGGGCAACAGTCTATGCAAAGCACCCACTGCCTTTTCGATCCGGGGAACCAGGCGCTCGAAGTGCTCTTCGAAGCCCCACCGACCGTCCAGGGTGTGGCCAAGATACTTTATGTATCGCCCCACCTGGACTTGCGCATCTCCGACTCGTGGCTACCTACTGGGTCTAAACAGTATATTATGCAACATAAATTTATACCATCAAATCGAAAAGATAATGACGTATGTGTAGGTAAATTAAACAAATGCTCTGCAAGAAATCGAACCCGACACCCAAACAGAAACCAATCGCTCAACAAATGCATTGTGCCAATCACACCAAGAAATTATTAAATAATCAGAGCGATTGCGCACGCGTCGATGGCATTCACGAACTTGACCTACGATCAATACACTTTTTCTCGTTAATCTAATTTAATAAATGTTATTGAAAAAAAAGTTCGTGCACTCATTGAACCTCGATGAGATTCGTTTTTTTTAGGGATCCGTACCCACAGGGTGCTAAAAGAACCCTATTACTAAGGCTCCGCTCACCGCTGTCCGCCCGTCTGTCTGTCACAGGACTGTATCTTTTGAACCATAAGCCCAAGTAGACACCGGTAAATTATTATCGCGGCGATTTTGTTTCACGCTCTGGAATTTCTGAATCAGAATCAGAATTTTTATTTGTAAACATAGGTAGAGGTACACAGTATGTGATATGTTCAACGCTCTGCTTCGCGCCAAGAGTTGAAAATCCAATAGTCTATTTTCAAAACGATGACCACTGCTCTTAAAACGATGAAGAAAAACATCGTGAGGAAACTGGCATGTACAGACGCCAGCACATCAAGCTACTACAATCTGTCAAATCTCTTTAATAGGTTTTCAACTTTATGGCTAAAGCATTACGGTTCAAGGTTGATTGGGAAACTTTGACAGTTTCGGGTAGCTTGACCTGCTGGCGTCCGTACTAGTACAAAAATTCGAAGACATGTAACATCTACCAACCCGCGCTCCCTCTCACAAATCGGAGGCCTGTGTCCCAGCATTGGGAACATTATAGGCTGATTATGCTAAATATTGTACGGAACCCATCGTGTGCGGCTCCGATTCGCACTTAGCCGCATTTTTTGTTAATTCTATGATTCATAATTAATTAGGTGTTATTCGGATGAAACGCGTCTGTTTTTTTTTTTTTTGGTCTTGTTTGAGCAGCGTGACAGTTGGATTTATAAAAAACAATACCAATGTGATTATATAATGCTCTATGGTTCTCATAGTTCCGGGTAAAGGACTTCCGGGCTCAGTAATCGTGCACAGGAAACAATGTTTCTTAGTAACAGCGTTCATCCCGCGCGGGCTTCATATTCATACGAGTATCTTAGGCTAAGCGCGCACTGCGATGCGATTTTTTTTAATCGCATGTACATGCGAAATGAAATCGCAAACGCTCATATATTTTTTCAAGCGATTATTTATCGCAGTGCGCGGACTCTAGTATATTGGTATTGTTCACAGATTGCGAATTATTTTCCGCAACGATTTTTTTTCGTGGTGCGCGCTTAGCCTTAGTGTTTTTTCGTGACTATTTTTATTAAATTTAAACCAAAATAGTTTTTTTTTTAGAACCAAATTGTTGCAATTATTTTTATTATATTTAGTCGTACTTCGACGCCTAAATATCCTTTTGTTTTTGTATTTATTTATGTAGTTAGTTGTACCCTGTCAATTGGGTTATCCGTTTTTTGACAGCTGTCTTAGAACGTAACTATTCCAGATTACGTAAAAGTTAACTTTAAAATGCGTAATAAAGTAAATATATAAACTGCCTAGCCTAGTATCTTATTGAATTATCTTATTTATGACTTCTTACAGATATTATAATACCGTAAATGTATCAATCTTGTGTGTTGCTACAATCACTAATTGTGCTATACATGTATCACATGAACAAAGTGTTTTATCAATTATCAGACCTTAAGAAAGTGCTCCGAAACTGTGTGAAAGTGCAAATTGACACTGTTCTTAGTTATAACATAATCTATCTCGTAAAATATTAAGTTACAGCTAAATTGCTTATTAGTCTATTAGGCTAGATTGTAATCAATTACTAAGAACTTCTTAGTTCTTATTGATCAAGATAAAAAAAATCACTAGTTCCATCTGTAAAAAAACGGTTTACCTAATGGACAGGGTACAGTTGTTAGTCTTTTTTATCGTAATAAGAAACAGAAACAAACAGAAAATAATTACCAATATGTCAATTTTTATGCGTAAATACCCCAAAAAACTGAAAAAAAATCCAATTAAAAAGTCAGTTAAAAATAGTAGCTTAGAAAAATAATAATGGTTCCGCGCAAAAAAAAAAACAATGAAATTCAATTTGTTTTCCGACATGCTCGCGAACAAAATCGCGGGCACAGTTAGAAATAAAGAATGAAAAAATTTAAATATGGATCAGAATGTTGGGCCACAAAAGGGATGAATAAAAGGCAATTTCATGCAGCTGAGATGAGAATGCTAAGAGGGATGTGTGGAACGACACGAATGGATAGAATAAGAAATGAGTACATAAGAGGAAGTCTGAAAGTGGCACCGGTAACTGAAAAGTTGGGTGGAAATCGGTTGTCATGGTATGGGCATGTGTTACGGAGAAATGAGGAAAATATCGTGAGGCGAGTTTTGAGTATGAAAGTCGATGGCTATAAGAGTAGGGGAAGACCAAAGAAACGATGGATGGAATGTGTGAATGATGATATGGTTAGAAAGGGGGTGACTGTCGAGATGACGACTAATGGAGAAGTAAGTATGGCAGAAAAAGACATGTTGCGCCGACCACAAATAAATTGGGATAATAGCAGGAGAATGAATGTTTTGTTTAAAAAAAATAAAGTAGGCCCCCTTAAGCCATTATAAAAGCGTATGACCTCAGCCTTCCTCTGTACTATTGCCAGTGAAATTCTAATATTACAGAAGGTCACTTCCTACTATTTGGCAACCAGGAAACCCTTTATTTTCCAGTTCCTATATCTTTAACCGTTAGTATTTATTTACGGATGGTAAAACACGCTGCCGATATTACCTACATTTATAATTTGGTGCAATATTTTTGATAGCCGAAGACTAATATTTTACATTTTTGTTTAAAATTGATTGTGTTTTGATTGTGCTATGATAGGTAGCTGGCACATTGTTTCAGATCTTTGAAGCTGCCTTTGTTCAAAAGATACAGCCTTATGACTGACATACAGACGGACGGCAGAGACTTAGTAATATGGACACCCTTTGGGTACGGAACCCTAAATAAACTAATCTCGTCGAAACTGGTTCAGCAGTTTTGGAGCAATGAGTGCACGAACGTTTTTTTTCAATAACATTTATTAAATTAGATTAAAGAGAAAAAGTGTATCGATCGTAGGTCAAGTTCGTGACTGCATCGACGCGTGGGCAATAGAAATGTAATGTTTTGTATAAAATACACAGATAAAGTGACAGGGGGTGACTTCACACTCAATAATGGGCCCCCGAAAACGGTCGCTAGCACATAGTGTCGTAGCGACAAGGGGGCAACCTGTCCTGAGGTGCTTATGAGTGTGAGAGTGGAGAGGTATTCCACGGCTATCAGGACCATCCAGGAAGTACGGTCAAGATTCCTACCAGCATCTTACTGGAATACTTCCTTCCTCCGAGCACGTTTGCTCTTGCGAATCTCCACTCAAGCCGGCTCATGAAGGCAATGAAGAGGTGGGAGCTCTGTTCCTCGTCATTGTTCACTCCAGCCGGGAAATAAAGAAGAAGAAAAAAAGAATAAACAAGCCTGAGGTTAAGAACAAGACTTCTTCCGGGAGATAGGGTCCGAGGGGTCGCTACTGGCCAACAGCTCACCACATGCTGCCCTGCGGGGTTCTGCATCTCTCTTGGTCTGGCTCCTTAGTCGAGTTCGGAGCGCGCAAGCCCCACCACGACGTCAACGTAGAGATACGGCGGGGGGGGTTATCCTATCCTACTAATATAAAAAACGTGACAGTTTGTATGGATGAATGGGTGGATGTTTGTTACTCTTTCACGCAAAAACTACTGAACGGATTTGGATGAAAATGGCACACAGATGGCTACTAGGATACTAGGACTATGGGCTACTCTTTCACGCAAAAACTACTGAACGGATTTGGATGAAAATGGCACACAGATGGCTACTAGCATACTAGGACTATGGGCTATGGACTAGGGGCTATGGTTACTAGGATTAACATGTAGGATATTTTTTATCCCGATATTCCCACGGGATCGAAACTTATGCGGGAGAAACCGCGGGGCACAGCTAGTAATATTATAAACGTGAAAGTTTGTATGGATGGATGGATGGATGTTTGTTACTCTTTCACGCAAAAACTACTGAACGGATTTTGATGAAATTTGGCACACATATGGTTTATAAGTAGTATTAACATATAGGATACTTGTTATCCCGATATTCCCACGGGGTTGAAACTTATGCGGGTGAAACCGCGGGGCGCAGCTTGTTAATTATATTATTATAACTTGCGAATCTATCATCGTTATCATTGACCCATATTTTAATAGCTATTAGGTACATACATTATTTTTAATATTAAATCTTTAACGACTTACGGTTTATTAAAAACCGTAATCAGGTCAGGGCGATCTTATTTTTACGGTCTTCATCGATAAATTAGCGGATTTGTGATAAAAACGACAATTTGTTTTTAATGTTTTATTTATTTTTGATTGAAAATGACGATTGCCTTAAGTTATTTCTTGGTTCAATGATTTCAATTAACTTCCTGGCTAACCAAAATGTTTAATTAGGTTCAAATTTTAATTAATTCTCATATCTTCGACCAATATTGAGAGGGGCTTGTAGCTAAGTAATAACAGCCGCACGGGTCAATTGATCAGGTTAAGCTACACTTACCGCGGTTGGTCCGTGGATAGGTGACCATATTTACACACCAAGAGCCCTCCGTGCCTCGTAAAGCACGCTAAGCCGTTAGTCCCGGCTGTCGTTACATACTTATTATCGTATTGCTTTAAAAAATCAAATCAAAATCAAGTCATTTATTCAAACTAGGCTGAGAATCAGCACTTTTTGAACGTCAATATTTCAAAAGACAGTCCACCAAAATTACCGTAGTACCTACACCACTTCCTAGTGCCTTCGACGGGAAGAAAAAGTCGCGCGACAAACTGTAGGTACAGTAGTTGCAGCTGTTCAGTTAGCATTTTATTGGTTGCTTCCCGAGTTATGTGACTAATTGTGCATGTCGCAAAAAAAAAAATAACAATATGTTATAGGCAAAGTTGAGTTAAAAAAAATTGCCTTTCGATTAAAAAATTTGCCTTTCGATTAAAAAAAATGCTTTTCTATTAAAAAAATTGCCTTTCGATTAAAAAAATTGCCTTTCGATTAAAAAAATTGCCTTTCGATCAAAAAAATTGCCTTTCGATTAAAAAATTGCTTCGTGTCGGATTGCCATCCCATTGGTCTATGAGAGAAAGGGAAGAGCGAGTGCACCTGTGCTGTGTCTGCGTATACACTTGTGCACTATAATATGTATACCCCGGGTGGATGGCAAGTCTCCGCAGAAATAGGCCTCCATGGCGGAAATCCGGTCTGAAGTCATCATCCACCTAGCCTTTACCTAACTATTTCGGGGTCGACTTCCAGTCTAACTGGATGCAGCTAAATACCAGTATTATACATGGAGCGACTGCCTATCTGACCTTCAAACCTAGTTACTGGGTAATACGATACCCCTTGGTAAGACTGGTTGTCAGACTTTCGGGCTTCTGACTACGAAAGATCCACGAATGACAGCCGGGACCAACGGCTTAACGTACTTTCCGAGGCACGGAGGGGTCTCGGTATGTAAAGATGGTCACCCATCCACAGACCAACCATGGCAAGCGTAGCTTAACCTGATCGATCGACCTGCGCGGCTGTTATTATTTAGCCACGGACCCCTTCGGTCTGCAAGACTATTATTACTATTTCACGTATCGCCGGTTGCAGAGGCTATTTAAGTGCATCTAGACGCGATGTCTACCGTATCTACTTTTTGCTAGTCTGACCTCACGGTTCAAATCAGTCTCTAGAACAATGACTAATAATTACGACGCATTCCGCGCACCCACCCATCCTTTTCCATGCCTCGGTAAGCGCCACTTAACCGCAACGATACACAGACGTTGACAAAAAAAAAAACTATTATAATTATTTCTTTTATGATTGCTGTAAGTGGAGCGAGGTCAGATGTTGATATTGTCCAAAATATTATTAATAGTGGTCGAAGCAAAAAATCAGACAATATTTTTGTCACGGCAAGACATCTGCAACACTATAAAAGACGAGCTATTAAAAAAAAATAAAAAAATTGACTTCCTGATTCTGGTAGCCAAAGCATGAACGCCTGATGGAATGTATAGTCAGCCTAAATGTTCCCACTACTAGACATAAAGAAAAAAAAATACATTTGTTTAGCACAGATTAAAAAGACACACAATAGATACCATACATTATATAACAACAAAAAATAAAAATCAAATAAATAGTGTATCGATGTAAGAAATTAGCAGGAAAGTGTGCCTCACGACTACTGGGACTCAGACCTCCTCTCTGTGAGAGGGAGTGGGCCGTAATTTACCACGCGGGCTCTGTGCGGGTTGGTAGATGTAAATGTCTTCGAATTTCAGGTTTTATAGGACATGCCGGTTTCTTCACGAAGTTTTCCGTCACCGTTTTGAGAGCAGTGGTGATGAAATAATTTACACAAAGTAAAGCGCCTGTCTGGATACGAACTTACGACCTACATACTCGTAAGTCGCGGCCGTTATCACTGGGCCACCACTTGACTGCTCTCTGGTTAGGTACAGACGCCAGCACATCAAGCTACTACAATCTGTCAAATTTCTTTAATAGATTTTCAACTTTATCGCTAAAGCATTAAGGTTCAAGGTTGATTGGGAAAATTTGACAGTTTCGGGTAGCTTGACCTGCTGGCGTCTGTACTTACAGCGGCAGAAGAGTGGTGCTACAAACTGTCCTTAAAGCATCATCATTATTTTTCCCTTGTCCCTATTCGGCCGGGGTTCGGTGACTGGCAGTTCGGGGTTTGGTCGGCGGGTTTTAGGGAGACCGCCCGCGCCGAAGGCTAGTGTCCTCTGAAATTTGGTCTGGAGGACTTTATTATTTACTAGCTGCGCCCCGCGGTTTCACCCGCATAAGTTTCGATCCCGTGGGAATATCGGGATAAAAAGCATCCTATATGTTAATCCTGGTTATAAACCATCTGTGTGCCAAATTTCATTCAAATCCGTTCAGTAGTTTTTGCGTGAAAGAGTAACAAACATCCATCCGTCCATACATCCATACAAACTTTCACGTTTATAATATTAGTAGGAAGTAGGATTATAAGTCGTCATCGCACCCCGGCCTTTCTAGTATCATCTTTCACACAGCCCAACTCTCCTTAGAACAAGACTGCGATATATACATATACCCAAAGTATCAAGCTAGATGTAATTAAATATTAAATTAAATGTTATAAACTGTTTGTGAATATCTCGTTCTGCTCGAGTGACGACGTACGTGCCTGATTATCCGTGCTCTAAATACGTGGGCTGGGTTAGGTTATGTGCAGACTGGAGAGCATTCTATTACGCTAAAAATATTGCAGTCTTTTAGTAACAGGCAGAGAAAGACAGAGATAAAAGATGGAGCTGTCGCAAGACGTGGTTGATATGTCTCGTGTTCCTTAGCAGCAGAAATAACAGTGTTACCAAATTTCACAAAAGCTTAATATTAATTGCTTATGTATTCTAGGGTAACGTAATACTAATTTAATTATAATTTTGATTTTAGTTTCTACGATTTAGATTTTTAATAGCTTTGTATCAAAGAATGATGTTTGCTATGCCCTGACAGGGTCTACAGCAGCTCTTAGCTCTAAGCGTTTTGTTAACATCTTGTTAAACTCGTACCTTGTGGAAAGCAAATAAACGAATATGAGCATGAATATGAATACTAAAGAATTCAATTTATTCTTGACCAAACTTTTAATATGAAAGGAATATTTTAAAACGTTTCGACATTTTCAAATTTTCGAAAACGCCATCTTGGATTTTCATTTTGAACTTCCTGCCGGGGGTTCCCCGACACCACACGTTTTTTTACGTGTGTCAGTTTTTCACCTTTACGCTTTTTTATTTTCGATAAATTCCAAAATTCCGTGCACTATGAACACAGCTTTACACTGACCTTAATAATAATAGTCTATGCAAAATATAATAATATATAATCTTAATAAGATCAGAAGTGGTTTTGTTCAGACATGAATAATTCTAGCGGGCAGACCCTTCAACTAAAATTATATTCCCTAGAACATAGCGTAGCGTGTAGGGATGGGATGGCGAACCTCCCTTGCAGAAAATTCTGGACGCAGGATGGATTTTTTTGCAAGAAATATACTTTTATTATACAGCGACCAAAATTTTGAAAAGAAAATCATTGTTTTGCACTTTTCAACACACTGATCAAAAGAATGAAAATCATAATCTGCCTGCCTTTTCCCAACTATGTTGGGGTCGGCTTCCAGTCTAACGGGATGCAGCTGAGTACCAGTATTTTACATGAAGCAACTGCCTATCTGACCTCCACTAGTTACTGGGTAATACGAGACCCCATGGTTGTCGTAATTTTGGGTTTCTGACTATCCGTAACATCTGTTATAGATCTAAGAATGACAGCCGGGACCGATAGCTTAACGTGCTTTCCGAGACACTATTTTATTTCAAGCAACAAGACTCATAGTGTTAGTAACAATATACTTACAAACTATGTTAGTAATACACTCACAAAACAAAACCAAAAACAGAAAACAGATTGTGACATCACTGCTGCACGGTGACAGGCCCAGCCGAAACACTGCAGCAGTGGTTCACAAACGCACAATCAAGCCTGCTCGCTATCATAGACAGGATGCTGTTGGCGCTGCCCCGCACCCTACGGCCCAAGGATGCGCACCGCTTCCGCATCACGGTGTAAAAACAGTCCACGTGAGCTTCAGCGAACATCCCTGATGCGCTGCAGTACCGGGGCAACCCCATCAACACCCTGAAAGCATTATTGTACTGGATGCGAAGGGCTTAATGGATATACCCATCCACGATCCAACAGTACGACAAACCAACAAAAAGTAGCGCAAAATAAAACAATATTGCTTACAAGTTACAATTCTTTAATTATAATACCTAATGTGTACCTATTTCATTCTGAAAAAAATATTATTGTTACAATCATAAATTGTCATTCAAGCCGACCACAACATAATTATTTTAGGAAAAGGTCAGGTATTTTCAAATGTTATTTGTTTCAAATTGACGTTATTTCAAGTTAAACAAATATCAACTTTTTTGTAATGTTATTAAGTTGATTTCAGAGTGACTAGCACTATTGAAAAAGTTATAAAAATGTTTGAAGTTGTAGCGTAAATTGAACTTCATTGTATAGGAATTAAAGTTATTTTTCCATTAACTCATATTTGTTTACATTTTTGGTGAATATGTCGCGAATGAAAATTAGATTGATTAGGTAGGTAGATAGGTATTTTTTTTTAAATTCGGTGTTATTATTATTTTTTAAATAAAATGTCACGTTCAACGTGAAAAGGTTTGCCACCCCTGGTCTAGGAGATTCATAAGGGTAAATGGGTAGAATGACATTGACATTGAAAATGGAAGATGGCCGCCAAACGAAGGGGAAATACGAAAGACGTCATGCACACAATTCGATAACACGTTATGTAAAACTTTTACTTATGTAAGTACGTAGGGTATAAAATGATTGATTTTTTTATATACATATATTTTTTATTGAATGAATTAGATTACGTTTATTTTTATATGATATACTTGCCAGGCTGGACACTTCTGCCACATGTCCGACGACCAATGGTACAAACTTACGACCCAACGGTCAGCCCAGACGGAGATGGCGGGATGAGCTGAATTCCTTCAACAAGCAGCTTTGAACAAAAAGACGTGGAAAGAGAGTAGGGAGGCCTTTGGACCTGCAGTGGGACATTACAGGGGGCCTACTCCGAAGTGGTATCGGCCGAATGTTCGGCCGTTTCTTGCTACGAACTTACTATTTGGTTCGGTCAGCCCCGATCCTACACTCCTACACTCTTTCGAATATTGATTATGGTCCCAACCCAACTGAGCCGATCCGAACTTTTTTCGCATTTTTCAATAATATTCGGTTCGGCCATGTGTCGGTCCGATCCGATCATTCGCACTTTGCACTTCGTAGTAGACCCCCAGGCTTTTAATAATAATAACAGGTATATCTCTGCCTAACCCTAGGGAAAAAAACTGGCGTGATGTTTTGTTTATATTAATAAAAGTGATAAAGTATTGTTATAATATTTTTTACGAAACACAACTGTCGGAATCGATCACTGTATGGACGAATGAACTAAGACCTTGGACCGTTTCCGTTTTAAAAAAAAAAACGCGTTACAAAAAGTGTTTTTAACTGGTTCTGTTTATTTTACTGTTAATTTTTAATGGTTTTATATAATTTATTTGGTTCGTCTTAAACGTGTTAATTTTGGTTCTAGTGTTTAGTTACGTGAGAATAGCTGTTTATGATCATTGGCGCCGATTCCCGTGTTCACAAACTAAACTAAATTCAGTTCAGTGCATCTTTTTCTTTCTATTTCATTGAGAAAAGGACAGAAGATAAATATTAGTTTACTCCTGTCAAATTAGTCTGCGCCTGACGTAAATTTGACGTATTTTTAGTAGCCATGTTTTTAATCACGTCTAAACTTGCTATGGAGTATCTGAGTTTGACAGGACTAAACTAATAGTATATAAAAATATTGTATATAAAAATAAATACTCCATAGCAAGTTTACACGTGATTAAAAACATGGCTACTAAAAATACGTCAAATTTACGTCAGGCGCTGACAAATTGTTTTTTTTTTTTTTGTTAAATATTTATTATATATTTTTAATTTTTGTGAATGTGAGGACTATGTGGGTCATTTCTTTTTTCCTTCTTAGTTAGTTTTAATCATGATCTGGCAGTTTGAGTAATTTACGCCGTCTACCCAAATGTCCTTTCTTTGGTATTGTTCGTCGAATCGTTGAGCTCCTCAAGTTCTGAGTTGAGCTGCACGATTTTTGACAAATGCGTGCACTGACTGGACAGGTCCACTCAATCTGTGTGGTTCTTTACTCAAAGACCATTTCAGTCTCCAATCTACATGGTCTTTACATGTTCTGACCAAGATTATCTTATTGTATGGACTTTAAAAGAGACTGTGACCTCTGAGTTTGTTTCGGCCTTTCTTCTCAGTGTAGTCAGATAGAAAACACCGAACTCGTCTAGTTTAAAAAAAAATATGATTGACGTGTAAAAGTGTTTATACAAACCTACTTACAGAAAATAAATCATTTATCATAAGTCCCATGTACCCCTTTGCCCGATTTGCAAATCGAACCCGAACCATGAACCTACAGAAACGTAATCTATATGTTTCCATAGGACTCAAGCCTCTTCTATTTGAGAGAGCGTGGGTCGTAATCTACCACTCGACACCACATCGGGTACGTCACTAAGGCACAAGTTTATTTTATGGAGGCTTTTATCAAAAACCCTTCTCGACAGTATTATACAAGGTGTCGTTTTGCACCCTCGTCAAATTCAAGGAGGTAACTATGCTACTGATTCTCGACACGAATCTATAATAGAATGTAATAATAGTATGTATGTGTATGTATATAACCTATTTATGTATTTATTTACCTAGTTCTAAGAGTTTTTTTTAACATTGTCCCTCTCAACCAAAGCACCTGCCATCTAATCTCTTTACCACCCTTGGTTGACTGGTAGAGAATGCCTAAGGCATTAAGTCCGCCTTTGTACCTTTTTATGTGCAAAAAGTTAATTTTTTTTTCTAATTTTCGGACACGCATTTTAAAACGCTGTAACTGCCCTTTTACACACACATAAAAACGCGGCCGCTTATACGATACCATAACGCGATTCTGTTCTTAGAAAGCGGTGTATTCTGAAATACTGTCAAACTTAAATAACTAAAACAACAAGTATGTATTCATTATTTACCAGGGATCGTAATTTTATTTGATTATTTATGTCTTTCATAACAGCCTCCTGAAATTTGACGAGGATGCAAAACAACAGCTTGTATAAAACCTCTTTTACTGAAAATAGGCTTTCTGCAACAAACTTTCGTAAAAGATACCAAATTGCAACAAACAGTGGTGTTTGCTGGGGAGTTTTTTGCGTCACTTGTTCGTCCCAGCTAAAGCACTAGGCAGTGGTGAGGGGCGAGCGTTTTGGGGGACTGTCTTATGTAATTTTGCTTATGTTCTTTTTGTAATTATGCTCAAAAATAGCGGATTCTCAGCCTAATTTGAATAAATGACTTTTGATTTTATAAAAATCATCTAGAAAATTTAATCCGGAAGGTTTATGTGTACTACAAGTTTCTGCTCGCGTCCTTGTCGGCGCGAAATATCTTCTTTTAACATAAAATATATCCTATAACACTCGGCAATACCGTAGCTTCCCAGTAGTGAAAGAATTTTCACAATTGGATCATTTGTTCCGAAGACTACTCCCAACATACAAACTCACTACTACACTTTATGAGAGGGAGGGAGTCGTCATCCACCACGCGGGTCCAGTGCGGGTTGGTAGATGCCACATGTCTTCGTATTTTTGGTTCTAGGACGTTTCCTCACGGTCTTTTCCTTCGCCATTTTGAGAACAGTAGTGATGAAATAATTTGCAGAAAGTAAAGCACCTGTTTGGGTTCGAACCTGCGAAATACGACTCGTAAGTCGCGGCCGTTACCACTGGATCACCATTGCTCTAATGTAATTTATCACCTTGAATTTATAGAGCTCATAAATTATGTCACGAGTCGTACTTATAATTAATTTTGACAGGAGTTTGACAGATTGTCGGATTAGCTGTTTAATCACATTATAAGAACTAGTAAGTGGCTATCGTGAGTCACGATTTAAAGGGCCCAATTATTATTAATATATCTTAATTTACTAATGATCATTGCTTAGATAATTGATTAACTGCCCCGTTGGTCTCGTGGTTGCAAACGCGACTGCTGAGCGTGGGGTCCCTGGGTTCGATTCCCAGGTCGGGCAAAGTGTTATTAGGTTTTCCATTAGGAATTTCTTAGTAACAGCCCGGAGTTTGGAAGTTGGTGGTTTAATACCGGATTGCCTCGAAAAGCGCGTAAGGCCGTTGGTCCTGCGCCTGATCTCTCTCCGGTCGTGTCGGATTGCCGTCCCATCGGACTATGAGAGTAAAGGAACAGAGAGTGCACCTGTGTTTACGCACACACTTCTGCACTATAATATCTCCTGCGTACCTAGCTAATATCCGTTAAGACTGGCCACCGTGACCGAAATCGGTCGGGAGGCTATTATTTTTATTATGAACATTGAGAAGTGTTATTATTAAATAATAAATTATAATTACTTACTTTAAGTAATTATAAAGTTATATAGATCTATTCTCCTATAAAAAGTTGTGTGGAAATCGCTTGTCATGTTATGGTCATGTTTTAAGGAGAAATGAGGAAAATATTTATCTATATATGTAATATCTATTTACGTTGTCGAGCTGACGAATTTTCAAACATATGAAGCAACTAGCTGCGCCCCGCGGTTTTACCCGCATAAGTTTCGATCCCGTGGGAATATCGGAATAAAAAGTATCCTATGTGTTAATCCTGGTTATAAACTATCTGTGTGCCAAATTTCATCCAAATCCGTTCGGTAGTATTTGGGTGAAAGTGTAACAAACATCCATCCATCCATCCATCCATAGAAACTTTCACGTTTATAATTAGATACACAAAGATCGTACAGCGCTCTCCGCGTTCAATATAACAATGCGTTTAGGATACTGGTAGGGCTGCCCCGGTTCTGTAGAGCGTCAGGGATGTACGCAGATGCACATGTAGATTGCTTTTACGCAACAATGCGTTAAAGGAGCGCTTCCCTGGTGCGCAGGGTGTCGGGCGGCTCCAACAGTGTCTTCAGCATGGTGGCGAGTCTCCTGGACTGTGTGTACGTGGGTCACTATTGTGCCATCTCTCATGAGATGACGCAACGGTCACGGTTGTTATTTTTTGTATTGTTTTCCTTGTTTTTGTTTAGTGTCTGTGCTTACTAACATATTCGTAAGTTTTACTAACAATCTTGTTGAGTCTTGGTCACTTTAATAAAGAAAAAAAATATATATTCTATTTATTTATTTAAAACTCTTATACTACCATTACAGGTTTAGAAACCTAATGCGATAGCTAAGCCTACTTATAATAATAACTATTTTAAATTACAATATTACTAACAATTACAAATAACTACACAATACATTAACACCAAATTACTTATAACTAAAACAATACATACAACCTTATAATTATAACAATGTAATCTTCATAGAAAATTAACATACTATGAAAACAATAAAAGATACAATAAACATAAAACATAAAATATAAAATATAAAATATAAAATTACACTAATTGTTACTCTCGTAACATATTATATATAAACTTACTCTTGCAAGTTCACTAAAGTAACACGAAAAAATGTCCAACCTATTCTGAACTTCGTTAACAGTACGAATTGCTCGCGTGAGAGGTGCTTTGGCCAGCAGGTTGGTTCGGGCAGTTGGCACAGCCAGCAGTGGCGGGCGCCGCCGCCTCCACACGTAGCGGTCTGGAACAGAAAACCGCAAGCACTGAAGCACTCCCGGATTGTGCTCCTTACCCCGGAGTAATTTAATTAAATAGACGACAAGAGTAAACTGTCGTCGCACCCTTAACTCATTGTACCCGACCATGCCCAGTACAAACAGGGTGGGGTACATCAGCGGGTACAATGGATAAACCCCGTACAGTCTGAAGTACAAGTGACGCGTGAACTTATTCTGTACGCGCTCCAGCATGACAGAGTACTTTGCTATTCTATTCTAATGGATCAGGAATTTCTTTCAAGATCTTTCGGTTTGTGAAAAAAGTGTGTTACGCAATTGGGGTGCAGGATTACTAAGCCGTTGCTGGTGTGATTACTAGACCAAAAAGGAAGTCAACTGCACTAATAACGGCTGACTTTTTTCACCGTCTGGACGATCGCAGAGTCTTCTAAGACGTTTATGAACTCGTAACAGATTTTTTTTAAAATATATTTATTATTATCTTTCGCAATTGACAATCATGATTGACATAACCACTGTTTGATGTTCGCACGCTGGTCGACATGACGTCATACGTTACGTGTCGACTGGTCATGACTACTCTTTGCATGTCGCATGTAAACTAAGGCATGTCGTGTGTTTTTCCCGAGAAATGGTCAAATCGACATGACGAGCATTGCTCGACTTGATTTTTACGAGGGAAAAGTTCGAATCGAACGACAATAACGAATGCGAGATGCGCGAGAATTGCCTTCCAGGGTATAAGGTGAACGGAGTAGAAGTCTATGGCACAGAAATCTCTATTTGTTTATTAAAAAACCTACAATAATAATAAATTTTCTTTATTTAAGTAACAAGAATTCATTGTGTTAGTAAACTTAAGAACTATGTTAGTTTATTATATTTAAAATTATTTCATCCCATGGGAGATGACACTACAGAGATTGATGTACCTACATGCAATCAAGCCTGCTAGCGATCATTTTAAGGATATTGTTGGAGCTGGCCCGTACTCTGCGCTCCAGGGATGCACATCTTATTCGCATCGTTGCGTAAAAGCAATTAATATGTGCGTCCGCGAACATTCCCGATGCGCTACAAAAACGGGGCAGCCCCACCAACACCCTGAAAGCGTTATTGTATTGGACACGAAGGGCGTTGTACGACCGTTGGGTATATCTAGCCCACAGGCTGCACGTGTAAAACGTTGTACAATAAGCTCGAAACAGAGTATTCTTGACTTTAAATGAGCAGCGTGCAAACCTGCGAGCTAGCAGGTACGCCGACAACGCCTTCCACTCCCGCTCAATGTCAAGTTCGTCATTGAGGTCAGGGATCAATATCTGACCAAGATACTTGAACTTAAAAACTCTTCGTAGTGGAGTCCCATTGAGTAATACAGTTGGTACATGCCCCGGACTACCCTCAGCCTCAAAGACCATCATCTAGGATTTATTGGAGTTGTATATCAAACCATGTGCTTTGGCATACTCCTCACATTTGGAGACCAATTTTCTGAGACCACAGATTGACGCGCTCAGAAGCATCGTCTGCATAGCTAATATTATTTACACAGATACATCCATCCATCCATCCATCCATCCATCTACATAGCAACCCACTTTGGTGCTAAAAAGCTCGCCAATTAGCCCGTTTACATAAAAGTTGAAAAGCGTGGGGGAGCTCACTCTACATTGAAATTAAGCAATCAATAATATTACTAATAAATACTATTACTTATTTGAACTAAACTTTACATAGTCGTCGTCTTGGACTACTGATGTACTGTAAGATGTTGTACTTATTGGGGTGAATAAATAAATAAATAAATAATAACACAAAAAACATAATTTAAAAAACAAATAAATCGACAAATAAAACAACAATTCAATTCAATTTCAATTCGCATGTTTACCCTCAGTTTGTTGTTTTTTTTTTTGTGTTTGTTTTTGTTCTTTTTTGCGTCATGTTTGCCGCAAATCAATGTATTTTTCTTTTTTTCTTTTTCGACTCATAGGCACCCCCTACTTTACGCGCGGAAATTATTAATTAACTTTTAGCGACATTCAATCCTTTGATGGCAGCCATCGGCCAGTTTCAATCAAAGGATTGAATGTAAAAAAAGGCTTTTGGATTTTTTTGTGAAAAAAAAATGTACTAACAAAATGGATCTTGTGTGAAATATAAAATAAATAATAAAGATATTTATGTGTCATAGGCTTCGACTCCGTTGAACTTTATACCCTAATTTGATCAGACGGTAAAAGAGTCAGCCGATGTAACTAAACACATTCGTGGTACAGCACCCACAGCACACTTCGTTACCCACAATGACCTACGACCTCCAAAAGAATCTATAATTAACCTCAATTAAAAGGACATAGTTTTAAGACTAATTTAGAACAAAAACAGACATAAATAGGTCGAAGTTAGCGTTAAGTTTTGGGTCATTGGTTACGGTCAATATAGTTCACAAAAAGTGATGAATCAGTTCTGTTTAGCTATGGGAATTTGAATGTCTATTAGTTTGTCTGTCACGCTGTATCCAAGACCTTGAATAGAATAGAATAGAATAGAATACTCCTTATTATGTACTTGTACATCATATAAATTACAGAACATAAATATATACAAAGGGTGACTGACACAATGGGCGGTCTTATGATCTTATCGCTAAGAGCGATCTTTTAAAGACAACCTTTGGATGTATTGAAAAAGGGAGGAGACACAAATACTGCAGGTAGTCTGTGGTGTACCATTTACATTATACAATAAATATATACATAAAGTATATTATACTAATCTAAATAAATTATACATATAATAATAAACATGAAACAAGAGCAAAGGAAATAAATAGTGATAGTGTTTAAAGAGAGAGGAAGTGCTTTTTTATCATAATTTTAAAAGCGGACAAAGGTTGAGCACGCCTTACCGACACGGGCAAGTCATTCCATAACCGTACTGCTTGTACAGTAAAAGATTTGCCATAGAAACTGGTGGAATGCATCGCCATCTCTAGTCTTAGGTTTTCCGATGCTCAAACTCAAACTCAAACTATTTATTTCAACTTCAACAATTACAGGTGCTTTTGAATTGTCAAGGGTCGGTCAGTCAAAAAGATGAAGCTAGTTGCCTATTCCAAAGCGTAGTAGGTACCTATAGAGAAGAACGGGCAAGAAACTTCATGCAGCAATAGGTAGCTCGCCGTCCGGTAATGACCAGGCCCGGGTCGACGCGACGCCACGTTGTATTCTACACGCGCCCCAAAGAGATGTCAGCACTAACCGATGGGCCGCTAGGGCCGATGCCTGCCAGGGTCGCGGGTTGTTCGAAAGAGTTCGAGAGAGGGCCGAACCGAATATTATTGAAAAATGCGAAAAAAGTTCGGATCGGCTCAGTTGGGTCAGGACCATAGTCAATATTCGAAAGAGTGTAGGAGTGTAGGATCGGGACCGACCGAACCAAATGGTAACTTCGTAGCAGGAAACGGCCGAAAATTTGGCCGATACCACTTCGGAGTAGACCCCCAGGTTGGTTTCACGCAACCTGGCAAGGCGCAGGGATGACAGGTGGAAGAAGGCTGTGACAGAGTGGCGTCCAAGGACTGGAAGACGAGATGTCGGTCGTCCGGCGGCGAGATGGGCAGACGACATTATTGCCTTCGCGGTCAAATCCTGGACGAGGCTAGCACAGGAGCGTGGGGATTAGACAAGAAAAGAAAGTCGTATGCCCAGCAGTGGGTGAAGTCGGGCTTTGGATGATGAAGATGATGACGAAGCAATGAATTTCTGATACAACAAAAAGATACAAGTGTGTATAAGACCTTGGGGCCTACTAATCTCAAATTCCGTAGTATTGGCCGAAGTTACAGGCCTTTGCAACTCCGTATCAAGAGGACTACTCTCCAAGATCGTCAATGAAGGTACAAGCCCGTTCGAAAGTAGTTGATCCGTGAAAACAAATCATCATCTGCCTAGCCTTTTCACAACTATGTTGGGGTCGGCTTCCAGTCTAACCGGATGCAACTGAATACCAGTATTTTACATGGAGCGACTGCATATCTGACCTTCACAACCCAGTTGCTAGGTAATACGATACCCCTTGGTAAGACTGGTTGTCAGACTTTCAGGCTACAGCTGACGACCCGTAACGACTGTCAAAGATCCACGAATGACAGCTGGGACCAACGGCTTAACGTGCTTTCCGAGACACGGAGGGGACTTTGTATGTAAAGATGGTCACCCATCCACAGACCAACCGCGGCAAGCGTAGCTTAACCTGATCGATCGAACCGTGCGGCTGAAAACAAGTGACAAATTCAATTTTTCGAACGGGTCAAACTACATCGGGGGTAGGGACAGCTGTCAAGTCTTGTTGTTATCCATTCTTAGTTCGGCCCCCGAACTAACATTATGATCATTCATAATATTTATTATTATTCATATTTACATGTCTTTGATATATATCGGGACCGTGGGGTCCCGGAACTTTGAAAAGCTTACCAGGGACGGCAACCAACTCGCAGAGGCCCCTTAGACAATTTTAAATGATGAGGAGGCACCAACAGACGATTATCCCTGTATGCACTATGCAAGTGCACCCAAGGCAACCCCCGGTTGGTGCAGGAGTACTGCAGAACATGAAAACAAAATATACTGGGCTATGGGTTTGGGTGGCTATAGTGGATCGGTTACCTTGAACTATGGAAGGACTATCCCCTGCCTAACTAATGATAATATACTTAATATCCACAGATAAAATGACAGGGGCAGACTTGCACACTCAATAATGGGCCCCCGGAAACCGTCGCTAGCACATAGTGACGTAGTGACAATGGGTAACATGTCCTGAGGTGCTCATTTATGAATAATGGAGAGGTATTCCACGGCTATCAGGAGAATCCCGGAAGTACGGTCAAGATCCCTTCCAGCATCTTACTGGAATTCTTCCTCGCTCCGAGCTTATTATTCGTATAAGTATTCATTATTATTTATCTGCATGTATATTACCAAGAAAAGTCAGATGACATTGCAAGATTAAAATAAACTAACAGTTTGGCACCTAGATTTTATGCAACTTAAATAAAAAATACAGGAAGTCATTTTTTTTGTAAATTATGCAATCAGTAGTTAGATTAGTCAATGAATCTTGTCAACACAATAGTTATCTATGCTCCGTCGGTCTCGTGTTCGTGTCGCAAGCGCGACTGCTGAGCGTGAGGTCCTGGGTTCAATTCTCAGGTCGGGCAAAGTTTTATTGGGTTTTCCATTGGGTATTTCTTAGTAACAGCTTCCCCATGTCAAATTTGTTTAATAGATTTTCAACTTTATCAATAAAGTATTAAGGTTGACGGTTGATTGGGAGAATTTGACAGTTTCGAGTAGCTTGACCTGCTGGCGTCTGTACATAAATTCAAGGTCGCTCAGCGAGCTATGGAACGAGCTATGCTTGGAGTACGTTTGAGACACACACACCCACACACACACCGATCACATCGATTTTGTTTTCTTTCAAAATGGCCGCCTCGCTTAAAACCTATAGGACAGGGTGACTGGTAATTTGACGTATTCCTTCCAGGACGTGACAGTGGTGCCCATTTGCAACAATTAAGCACCCCATAATGCCTAGGCGGAAATTCATGGGATTCGAGAACCCCCATTTTTTATGTATTTTTTGAAAATTCCCCAGAATTCGCCACTAAATATCACTTTTCTCTTTGAATGGCCTTCATTGCTATTCCATTGGGTACCTAATACTTTAGCAAACCTTTAGATATAATGAAATTCTTTAAAACATCAAACAGTTTACAGTAACAGGAAGAAACGACGTTTCCGACGTTTCCATGTCACGCTCAAAATTGATCACGTGACATCCATATTTTTTGAACTTTCATACATCTTGTTACTTAGATGTTTGATTACTATTAAACTTTCGGAGTAATTATGTCAGGCCACAGACATTCAAACTCTTTTGACAACACCTTTTTGGTACAACCTCATAATTATATATGTTTATCACATCTATATATAGATGTCATAAACATATATGAGGCCACTTTTGATTAAAAAAAAATACAGGCCGTTAAATGTCTATTTTTACGCAAAGACCTTGGCAATGGTTTAATTTTTTCTATCCAATTAATATTAATAAGAATAATATTTTATGTAACAGCCAATTAACTAATAATATTTATTGAATGTATGTAATGCGTGGGTAGCTATTTATGTACAGTCAGCCTCAAAAAGAATTAATTTAAAACTATAACAGCCGCAGTTGATCGAAAGGTTAAGCTACGCTTGCCGCGGTTACTTCGTGGATGGGTGACCATCAATTCCATATCGACATCTCTTGCTCCCGTCTGTCATTCGTAGATTTTTGACAGTCGATACGAGTAGTCAAAAGTACGAAATTTTGACAACCAGTCTCCTAGAGATGCCCAGAATCAAGCTGAATGGCTTGCAAATTGGAAGGCCCATGCCCAGCAGTGGACTTTTGTAGGCTGATGATGATGATAAAATACCGCGTGATTTAGATAAATCCTACTAATATTATAAACGTGAAAGTTTGTATGGATGGATGGATGGATGGATGGAAGTTTGTTACTCTTTCACGCACAAACTACTGAACGGATTTGGATGAAATTTGGCACACAGATGGTTTATAACCAGGATTAACATATAGGATACTTTTTATCCCGATATTCCAACGGGTTCGAAACTTATGCGGGTGAAACCGCGGGACGCAGCTAGTATAAGTATAAAACTATTGTTTTGACAAGACTCAGTGACTGCTCTTAACACTGACTGCATAATTTGAAAGAAAATGACTTCCTGTATTTTTTATTTTAGTTGCATAAAATCTAGGTGCCAAACTGTTAGTTTATTTTAATCTTGCAATGTTATCTGACTTTTCTTATTAATATTTTTTTTTCTAATGTTGTAACCTAGTGCTTGACTGCGATCCCGCCTGATGGAAAGCAGTGATGCAATCGTAGATGGTGAAGCGCACTAATTCATTATGAGCCTATTCACTCTAGCCTTGAAGACACTTAAATTATAATTGGACGGGAAGACCGCTGCAGGCAAATTGTTCCAGTCCTTCGATGTACGCGGTAGAAACGACGAGGCGAAACGCTTCGTCCGGATCGTAGCGGTGTCAACAACGTAAGAGTGGAAACTCGCCGTACGATGGGTTGTCCGATTATGGAACGTTGATGGCGGAATTAAGTCATGTAATTCCCGCGCACACTCTCCAAAATGCATCCTGTAGAACACCGAAATGCTGGCTACCCTACGCCTGTGCTCCAGGCTTTGTAAATTGGTCTTAACCAAATTTGGATCACCAATTCGCCTCTTCGCACGCCTCTCCACTGAGTCCAAAGCTGCTAGATGGCATTTTGCAGCACCAGCCCATATGCGGCTGCAGTACTCCACACACGATCGGACCTGCGCTTTGTATAACATTAGAAGCTGTCCCGGTGTGAAGTACCGCCGGACCTTTGCAAGAACGCCAAGTTTCCTAGCAGCCATCTTGGCTTTGGACTCAATGAACCGCCCAAAGTTTAGGTTTGAGGAAATTTCAACTCCCAAGAGCTGAAGGCGGTCGGTGCACTCCAAGGATACATTCTGAAAAGCAGGAGCCAAGGTGAACGGTCTCTTTTTATCTCTTTTTATTATATTGAATATGAATAGTCCTCCAGACCGAATTTTGGTCATGGCGACTAATCTCAGCGGAGACTAGCCATCGGTGCGAGAGATATTATAGTGCACTAGTGTTTGCGTAGATACAGGTGCACTCTCTCTTCCATCATTCTCATTGTACGATGGGACGGCAATCCGACACGACCAGAGAGAGATCGGGTGCAGGACCAACGGCTTAACGTGCTTTCCGAGGCACGGGGGTATCACACCGCCAACTCCCAAACCCCGGACGGTTACTAAGAAATTCCTAATGGAAAAAGCCAAAAATACTTTGCCCGACCCGAGAATCGAACCCAGGACCTCACGCTCAGAAGTCGCGGTAGCGACCACGAGACCAACGTAGACTGCATCCGGTTAGACTGGAAGCCGACCCCAACATAGTTGGGAAAAGGCTAGGCAGATTGATTGACTGATTATAAAAACCGTTACTGACAAATAGAATCACGATTAAAAATCTATTTCCAATCTGTGGTTAGATCAAGGAGGTCCACTTTAGTCAAACAAGGTGCAGGTTCAAAACCTGCTGAATACAAATATGACTATAATTAATTATTTTAAGTAAGTACCTACTTTCTGAGATAATATTTACATAATATACAGGGTTATATTAAATTAGCTAGCGAAACTAGACTACAGACTCGACGTGATGGGCGATATCTCATCATCTGCCTGCCTTTTCCCAACTACATATATTGGGGTCGGCTTTCAGTTTAAACGGATGCAGCTGAATACCAGTATTTTACATGTAGCGACTGCCTATCTGACCTCCATAACCCAGTTACTGGGTAATACGATACTCCTTAAGAAATGGACAGAAGATAAATATTAGTTTAATCCTGTCAAACTAAGATACTCCATAGCAAGTTTAGACGTGCTTAAAAACATGGCTACTAAAAATACGTCACTTTACGTCAGACGCTGTCTAATTTGACAGGACTAAACTAATATTTATCTTCTGTCCTTTTCTTAATGAAATAGAAAGAAAAAAATGCACCGAACTTAAATTTAGTTTAGTTTGTGAACAAGGGAATCGGCACCAATATTAATGATATCTTACAATGACTTAAAGTTCAGAGCAAGCTCTTCTAACTGAACAGGCAGGTGTGCTGCTGGGGAGTTTGGTGCACCACTTCTTCGTCTCAGCTAAAGCACTAGGAAGCGGTGAAGGACGGACGTGCCGGGGGACTGTCTTATGTAATATTGACGTTCGAAAAGTGCTGATTCTCAGCCTAATTTGAATAAATGACTTTTGATTTTTATTACATAGGTATATAATTAATGTACCTACGCAAAATATTGGAAAACATTTTAAAAGAGTAACGGTAGAGTTTCTTGCCCATTCTTCTCCATACGAAAACTACCTTTTGGAAGGACGACTAGAATCAATTCTATTTTAATGTAGTTTTTGACGTTCAAAAGTGCCTTTTATGTGCCTATTTGAAATAAATGTTATGACTTTGGAAACAAAAAAATGGTCCTTTCAAAAATGTCTACCCTTTAAAAAAATACGCAAACAAGTAAATTTCTTTGTTTTAATTCACGTCAAAAATGACGTCACGACTAACTTGAGTGTAGGAACTGTATCAAAACAAAAACTAATATAGTCTGACCTCTAATTCTTCGCATTATAATTGTGAGCGGAGGTCATCTTGAGTTGGTCGGCTTGAGTGCGTAAAGCCTTCAATGGTTTGTAAAGGCTTTGCTGTGGTGAAAGCGATGATTTAAAATGTGATATCGCTATGCGTGTTGTACAGACGCCAGCACATCAAGCTACTACAATCTGTCAAAGGAGATCGGCGAGTCATGGCCCCGATAGACAAAGTATTAGACCATTCGAAAAAATATTTAAATAGTTATAAGACCTACTTTGATTTATCATTTCCTAAAAAAACGTAGGAAAAAGGAATTAAAAAAAAAGAAAAGTCAGTTGATGTATTCCTTGCGTTGCAGTTTTTTTAATAACAACTGATTTTGCCATATTAAAAAAAAAATGTTTTTCCCATCAAAAGATTTGTATTTTAGTGTTCGATTTATATTTCTTTTCACTTAAAAGAGTATTTTATGAGTTTATTGCGAAACAATGATTAAAGATAAAGTATTTTTTTTTTTGTTGTTATGTTATTTTAATGATTTTATAGCAAAATCGATTTGCATTTTTGCGAACTGCAACACTCGATACGGCTGTCACTTGAAATCAATCGGTTGTCAACAACAGATTGCCGGAGAGCGTCATAACGTTTCTCGCTCGTGTTGTGGATTTGCGTTATATGTTTATTTTGTGTGCTACCTCTAATTACCGACCCTTGCTGTGTTTTTGGACAATTGTAACTTTGTGCCTTTGTGACGAACTTTCACCTCATATTAAAATCACTCATATCCTAAAGATAGAGCGGGAACAAATGTTAATGGGATTTATTGACTACTGTCTGAAATAAAGTTTTTTTTTTTAATTTCTATATCCCATGTTATATCAAAAAACTAACACAGGGCTATAGACTAATATTACTCCTTGAAAACCCAAATTATTTCATTTTTGTTTATTGAGGCCTAATTTATAAGGGCTGTTTGCGGTTATCTCCTTTCTTTAATCGATTTTCAACTTTATCTATGAAGCATTAAGGTTCAAGGTTGATTGGAAAATTCTGACAGTTTTGGGTAGCTTGACCTGCTGGCGTCTGTACAAAAGAAATTGTTTATTTTGTCAATAGGATACTGGAGTCACATTTACCCGTCATATTAAAAATAAGTTGATAGCATTAGTATAGTTCTTGAGATATCCAGCTGTGACGGACGGACAGACAGACTGAGTCGCACCATATGGGTTCCTGTTTACCATTTTGGTGCAGTGGTGGCCCAGTGAGAGTAGTCGTGGCCCAGTAGTAACGGCCGCGACTTACGGGTTGTAGGTCGTAGGTTCGAACCTAAACAGCAGTGCGATTCTGTAACCATCTCTACGTGAATAATTAGGTGAAGTGAGCGTGGAGTGAGCTGTCATTCCAACTAATGCTAGGGATTGACACTATTGACAGCTCATTCTAAGCTCACTTCACCTAACTTTTCACGGTGAGATTTTTATAGAATCGATCGGCTGGTAGTTTACTTTGTGTAAATTATTTCATCACCACTGCTCTCAAAGCGGTGAAGGAAAACATCGTGAGGAAACCGGCATATATCCTAGAACCAAAAATTCGAAACAGTTGACATATGTATATCAACGCGCACTGGGCCCACGTGGTGGATCAGTCCACTTTCTCTAGAAGAGAGGAAGCCTGTGTCTGATCAGTGTGAAAATTATAGGCGGATTATGCTCTCAAAATACAGAAGAAAAACATCGTGAGCCAAACCGGCATAACGTCCTAGAACCAAAAAAAAATCGAAGACAAGTGACATCAATTAACCCGCACTATATCCGCGTAGTAGATTATAATAATAATAATCTTTATTAATTCAGACTACAATGGTCTACAGTGTTAATAACAAAGATAGCTTAGCCTATGTTAGTACTTAATAACTAAAAAAAACGGGTCCGGTTTGTAATCGCCCACACTAGCGGACTATCTGCCCGGGCGGCTATTGATTGCAGAATAGTGTTGGGACTGCCACGCAGCCTGCGGAGTAGCGAGGCAGATTTCTTACGGCAAAGTGCATCAAATCCGTCAGCCCAGCGTCATTATAGCCCTCTTGCTCTAGAAGAGAGGAACAGAACAATCAGCCTACTGATTATGCTATGTGATGATAATTCATAAAAGACTTTAATCATAGCAACATTTGAATGGCAACAAGTTTTTTTGTTAAATAAATTTGAAAAATATTCTTACTTGAACCACTTTTTCTCCACGGTTATAATGCAGTCTTAAACAACTTTCTTAGGAGCGGTGGGGTGAGTGTGAGCACACACACACACACACAAACGCTACTATTTTGTTATATAGCACATCTTTCACTACACCAGCACCTCAACCCCGCTATATAAAGCACAAGGCTAGATATTATGCCTCAGTCGAAGTAGGCGCGCACCGCGTTTGCCACGATAGGTAATGTTGTAATACAATAGTACCTAGTGAAGTGTAGTGTTGTGCTCCAGTTTTCCGAGTTTCGAACTTCCGACTTTCGAGTTCCGAGTTTCCGACTTCCGAGAATAGGGAGCACTGGTGAGTATTTTTTTTTTATTGATTTGACGGTAGTTTTAGTTTTATAGATTAAAGCTTTGTTATAATTAGAATCCTAATTCCCGTAATTAAAAACATTCAAAATGTTCTCCGGATCTGAGCTGGAGCTATTTTCGTAATTTTAAAAACGTTCATAGTCTGATCTCAGTCTCAATCTGTCAAAAATACCTTTAATTTCCTCAAAATTTTGACAAGTTTTTGACATTTATTGTCATTGAGATGAGATTTCGACTTGATTTTGAACGTTTTTAATTAAGGGAATTGGCCTTCAGATCTCGGTGACTGCCAATGTCAAGAAGTTGTCAAAAATTTATGAAAATTAGAAGTATTTTTGACAGATTAGAATGCAAAAATTCTTAAAAATACGGACATTGTCTCCCTGGTACTTGTGGGAGTCTCGGTTCCTATAAACAAAAAGCAATCATTTTGCTTACCAATGGCAGCATTTTTTATTGCCAAACTGGGCATATTAATAGATTCGTAAGCTAATTTTACCTGTGATAGCTTTTTCCTTATGTGAGGGTCTACTATGCAGAGCTATGAGGTATTTGCTTCATTATTGGTAAAGATACAAGAGTCTTAATTTTAACCGTTAACGGTTCGTAAATTATAGCAATCAGTCATAAAGGGCTGTGATAGTCGTATCAAATCCTAAACTCGAAAGTGGATGGATGGGTGTTTGTTACTCTTTCACGCAAAGACTACTGAACGGATTTGGATGAAATTTGGCATACAGTTTAGAACCAGGATTAATGATAATCCCACGGGATCGAAACTTATGTGGGTGAAACCGCGGGGCGCTGCTAGTACTTAATTAAATCAAAAGTCATTTATTCAAATTAGGCTGAGAATCAGCAGGGTAATTCTCGTAATTTTAAAAACGTTCACAGTCTGATCTCAGTCTCAATCTGTCAAAAATACGTCTAATTTCCCTACATTTTGACAATTTTTTGACATTTGTTTGTCGCCGAGATGAGACTGCGACTAGATTTTGAACGTTTTAAATTACGAGAATTGGCCTTCTGCTCTTTTCGAACATCAAAATGACATAAGACAGCCCCCAATGACGCCCGCCCTTCACCACTTCCTAGTGCTTTCGCTGGGAAGAAGAAGTGGCGCAACAAACTCCCCAGCAGCACAGGTGTCTGTTCAGTTAAAAAAACTTGCTCCTATACAATAATGAGAAGCAGGGTGTAAAATTAACATTTTTTGTCCATATTACTGGAATTCCTATTATCTCTAAGAAGCCTTATCCCTTGACATGCGAAGCTTATATGAACTAAAATATCTATCCATAAGTGTTACCCCCTTTTTATTTTCCGGATGGGAAATTATCAAATGACTCCTTCCGCTCTGGGTGGAGCGGAAGGGAGTGTCAGACTCTTACTGACTAAAATCCACCCATGTTCCTTCCTTCGCCCTTTATGTTCCGGGGTAGCGGTAACCCTTTCGGACAATCCCGCTGAAAGTGTTACCCCTTCATACATAGTTTCGTTTAGTCCCTGAAAATTTCATGTTAATTAGATAAACAGCCTATAATGTTCCCACTGCTGGGACACAGGCCTCCTCTCTGTGTGAGTGAGTGGGCCCAGTGCGGGTTGGTAGATGTCACATGTCTTCGATTTTTTGGTTCTAGGACATGCCGGTTTCCTCACGATGTGTTTCTTCAGCGTTTTGAGAGCAGTGGTGATGAAATTATTAACAAAAAGTAAAGCGATATTACTTAGGTTGTTTGTAAAAAGAGGATCACAGTATCTTCGTTGTCGTATAAAGTCTTAAAATAAACATCACCCCTTCATCAGCCCTAGATAGGTAATCGAGAAAAGCGAGAAAGCACAACTACTTTTAAATATATCATCATCATCAAGAACAGGTCGAAGTGGAGGTGCTTGGTGGAGGCCTATATCCAGTAGTGGACATCTTTCGGCTGAAATGATGATGATGAACATCATCTGCCCAGCCTTTTCCCAGCTATATTGGGATCGGCTTCCAGTCTAACTGAATGCAGCTGAATACCAGTATTTTACATGGAGCGACTGCCTATCTGACCTCCACAACCCAGTGACTGGGTAACACGATACCCCTTGGTAAGACTGTTTGTCTGACTTTCGGGCTTCTGACAACCCGTAACGACTGCCAAAGATACCTTTAAATATATGATGATATTTATAAATATGCTAAAAATAACTATCAAGTTTCAAATTTTCTATGTAGAATGTATTAACGTAAATTATTATCGAATATTTCGATCATTTATTTATTCACACCAATAAGTACAGATGCCAGCACATCAAGCTACCGCAATCTGTCAAATTTCTTTATAGATTTTCAACTTTATCGCTAAAGCATTAAGGTTAAAGGTCGATTGGGAAAATTTAACAGTTTCGGGTAGCTTGACCTGCTGGTGTCTGTACAACATCTTACAGTATTTCAAGATCATGTTATACACACCTATTAAACTATGTATAAAATACACTTAAACATAAAATCCCACTATAATATTATAAACGCGAAAGTTTGTATGGATGGATGGATGGATGTGCATCATCGCATCGGCCCTAGCGGACCCCATCAGTTACTGACCGACCTCTTGACAATTCAAAAGTGCCTGTAATTTGTTTTTTTGAAGTAAATGCATTGAGTTTGAGTTGATTCTTCCAACTTCTTGCGAACGTATTCATGTGAGTTTACATTTTGAATGATTATTTTTATATAAAAAAAACTTGGTACTGTATGCCTACGAGAAAGCAATAGAACCCCGCCAAAAGAGTCACGGGTGAAGCTCGACCTGAAGCACCTGGCTAACCGGCCTGGCCGTGATGGGCGTCTTCAAAAGATGCCCATCCATAGACAAACATCACCCATCTCTCCACTAGTCCAATGCTTACTCTAGGATGCATATCCGGTAGGCTCTTAAATCCTATCCTTTCCCACGGGCACGTCTTCCCTACAAAAACCGCGCCCCCCGGTCTACTTCTTGATATGCAATGGTCGCTGTAGCACCATGAACATGAGGCTACAGGAGCTAGTGCGAATCTTGGGGTTCATTCGATTAATCGAGTCTCGTCAAACCACGCTGGGATCGGTGCAATTCATTCATTCATTCATTCAAAAACTTGGTATTTTATGCCTAGGTTAACACCTTTCGTTTTATGCGCGTAATAATGTTTTTTAACACGCAAAATGTATAGCCATGCGTTTTATTAAATAAATGCACAAATAACGCGTGGCATTGTGCCTACAAAAAAGGCATGGACAGAAAGAAAACCATATTTTTGAGAAAGGACCAAAAAAATAAATTAACTCTATACAAAAATGTGACACTTCCAAAATCTGTGAAAGGAGTTAGTATGTACAAACGCCAGCACATCAAGCTACTACAATCTGTCAAATTTCTTTAATAGTATTTCAACTTTATCCCTTAAGCATTAAGGTTTAAGGTTGATTGGGAAAATTTGACAGTTTCGGGTAGCTTGATGTGCTTGCGTCTGAACTGTAAAAGTTATGGACGGTGTCAAACTCAAACTCAATGTCATCATCAACATTCGCCTGCCCATATCCCAATTTATTTGAGGTCGGCGCAACATGTCTTTTTCTTCCACACTTCTCTATTAGCCGCCATCTCGACAGTCACCCCCTTTCTAACCATATCATCATTCACACATTCCATCCATCGTTTCTTTGGTCTTCCCCTACTCGTATACCCATCGACATTCATACTCAAAACTTTCCTCACGACATTTTCCTCATTCCTCCGTATAACATACCCAATATCATTAAATAAAATAATCAATAGGATTATATGAGTTTTAAGGGTTGTATTGATGATCTTAATGATTATAATTCTGTTAATACATACTTGTTACGGTCGCGAGTCATATTTTGTTCAAAATACAACTTGTAAATTGCAAATATCGTAAGAAAATTAGATTTTTTTTTAAAGAAAATTTAATTTCGCGGGCTACCGAGCGCATCCCCCTTAAGTATACTTGTTTTTCTTGAGCTTGTTGTAATAGAGTCGTCATAAATATGGCTATTAAATTGAAAACTAGTGAATATAAATTATTTTGACCCCCATAAAAATATTTATTTGAAAACTATGCAGTAATGATAGTATTTTCATCTTAATTTATTGTTATTAGACACAGAATCGTCATGACATAAAGCGCCGTAACGTGAACACTGACGGTCGGGCTGGTCCACAATTTCAAGGTCGCTCAGCGCGCTATGGAGCGAGCTATGCGCGGAGTCTCTTTGAAGGATAAAATCAGGAATGAAATTATCCGGAAAAGCACAGGAGTTACCGACATAGCGCGCAGAGTAAGCAAACTAAAGTGGCAGTGGACTGGCCATGTTTGTCGAAGGACCGATGGCCGGTGGAGCAGACGAGTCCTGGAGTGGAGACCGCGTATCGGCAAGCGTAGTGTGGGACGCCCCACAGCTAGATGGACGGACGACCTAAAGAAGGTTGCTGGGACGGACTGGATGAGGAAGGTGGAGGACAGGGTGTTGTGGCGCAGCCTGGGAGAGGCCTATGTCCAGCAGTGGACTGCGATAGGCTGAGTTGGTTGAGACACAGAACCTAATACTGAACTTATGCAAAACATTGCGTTATAGAAAAGCCAATTGCAAATAGTAGTATTTATTATTAATTATACTAGTATTTATTGGACAATAATCATTTGCATTTTGAAAAAATCCACTAATTACTTTCGCATGTTGAATTTTATTCGACAGATTGTGCAAGTTGGTTCCACAACTTGCAGATATCAACTTGCACAAACCCTTGCACCTTTTCTCCTAGTTACAAAGTTGAAAACGTCCGTAACAAATATTTATTTATAGAATTATAATCATACTCATCCCGTGGCAATATCGGGATAAAAAGTATTCTATATGTTAATCCTGGTTATAAACCATTTGTGTGCCAAATTTCATCCAAATCCGTTCAGTAGTTTTTGCGTGAAAGAGTAACAAACATCCGTCCATCCTCACAAACTTTCGCGTTTATAATATTAGTAGGAAAAATCATCAATACCTACAACTCTCTAAGTTCATATAATCCTATTGATTGATATTTCATGAAATAGTCATTCAATAGGATTATATTTACTTAGAGGGTTACTTATATTGACGATTTTAATGATTATAATTCTGTAAAGCCATATTTGTTACGCTCGCGAATCATATTTTAATCAACATTGAACATGACACTGACCTGCAAATTAAAAAAACGTAAGAGAATTGCAATTCTATTTATTTGTGACATAATATAGGTATTTACATTATATAAGCTAACTAACTAAAAATAATGATATGTACAGACGCCAGCAGGTCAAGCTACCCGAAACTGTCAAAATTTCCCAATCAACCTTGAACCTTAATGCTTTAGCGATAAAGTTGAAAACCTATTAAAGAAATTTGACAGATTGTAGTAGCTTGATGTGCTGGCGTCTGTACATGAGAAAAAATAAGCAAAATAATCATAGGGTATCAAAAAATTCGTCCGCATCGCTGTCAACAGGAACAGTGCCCAAAAGGCTGGCAGCATTGCCACGTTGTATGGCGATGCTAATTCTTTGGCCAAGAAACAGAAGACAGAAAAAGAGAAAATTTGAATTTCGCGGACTACGCTTCCCCCTTAATTTAGAAAAGCGTACCTACATCATTAGGAGGTAAATTAGGTTTTTAGAGGATCAGTCAGGAGGAGGTACGATTGAAAGGTAACTATTTTCAACCAGTCAGAAATCATGATTTACAATCATAAATTGTGTATGGTGTTGTAATTCTTTCCTCCGACAAATTATAGAGAAATCATCCAAGCATGCAGACATATTCTTTCTCAATATTTTAACGTGTGCAGTTTATTAATTAGCGTTAATTAGAAAACCGCACTTGGTAGATCCCACAGAACAAATACTTTTATCTGTTCTGTGGTAGATCCCGACCAGGGGGTCTACTACGAAGTGCAAAGTGCGAATGTTCGGATCGGACCGACACATGGCCAAACCGAATATTATTGAAAAATGCGAAAAATGTTCGGATCGGCTCAGCTGGGTCGGGACCATAGTCAATATTCGAAAGAGTGTAGGAGTGTAGGATCGGGACCGACCGAACCAAATAGTAACTTCGTAGCAGGAAACGGCCGAACATTCGGCCGATACCACTTCGGAGTAGACCCCCTGGCCTCTACTCCACATTTATTATGTGCGCGCGCATTTATTTTCCGTCGGTCCTGCTCCATATCTCTCTCTGGTCGTGTCGGATTACGTACCGTCCCATCGAACTTAGAGAGTGAGGGAAAAAAGAGTGCACCTGTATTTGCGCACACACTTGTGCACTATAATATCTCCCGCGCCGATGTCCATCACGTCTGCAGAGTTTCGCTAGCTAATTTAATGTGATCCTGTATATACAAGGTGTATTTTTGCATCCTCGTCAAATTCAAGGAGGTAACTATGCTACTGATTCTCAACACGAATCAATAATAAAATAAGTAGGTATTTTTCTCTAATTTTCGGAAATTGACATGTGTAAGACATGCATTTTAAAACGCGGCCTGTGTGAGACTGCACTGTAACTGCCCTTTTACACACACATAAAAACGCGGCCGCTTATACGATACCATAACGCGATTCTTTTCTTTGAAAGTGGTGTATTCTGATATACTGTCAAACTTAAATAACTATAACAACAAGAATGTATTCATTATTTACCAGGGATTGTAATTTTATTTGATTATTTATATCTTTCATAACAGCCTCCTGAAATTTGACGAGGATGCAAAACAACAGCTTGTATATAGTTCGTGCCAGTACCTGTGCGAGACAAATTAAAATCAAGTCAGTCTTTATTTAGAATATATAATTAGAAAAACGAGTTATACTTGATTCAAAAAAATATAGAGATAAGCGATCGTTTCATACATTTTAATTTGATTAGATTTTTTGTATGAAACAGGAAATGATTTTTGTGATATTTCAAAGTTGGTTCCATAATAAAATTTGTTTACATTCATGAGTACTCTCATCTCCTGAAAGATTGTCAATTATTTCAAAATCAGTTTACGGGGTAATTGCGCAACACACTAGCAATGGCTTTCATTTTGACAGTTCAACAACATTCATTGCGTAATTTGCGTTGTGGAGCAGACAATTTTGTCGAACATACGAAGCAATGTATTAGCAATATCCTTCAAAATGATTCAGATTGAGATTGATAGTGTGTTACGGAATAAGAATGCTGGTTCTGACTACGTTCCGAGGCACAAAGAGGTATCGATACGTAATGGATGGTCACCCATTCAATAACCAATCGCAGCAAGCATAAGCTTAACCTTAGATCGACCCGTGTGGCTATTATTATTTAGCCACGAGCCCCTCCAAACAGCATGGAATGGAATTTAGCAGTATAACCTCACTCGAAGCCCGGGGGCACAGCGAAGCAATTTGTTATGCAAATTTAAACGTGTAGAACAATGCGGAATTTAAAAAATATAATCATATAGTGATATTATTTCCTTGTTCCTAATATTATACCTAATAATTTTTGGACTATTAAAATAACATTGGGATATGTGCTAGTCAGTATAACTTGGCATTAAGCTTAACATCAAGCCTGTATTTCCTGAAGGGTCAGACAGAGGAATATTATACAGGTTCAAATTAAATTAGCTACCGAAACTCCGCAGACGTGATGGGTGTCGATATCTAAACGTGATAAAACCAAAAAAATAATTAAAATACTATCTGCCCCCCGCGGTTTCACCCGCATAAGTTTCGATCCCGTGGGAATATCGGGATGAAAAGTATCCTATGTGTTAATCCAGGTTATAAACTATCTGTGTGCCAAATTTCATCCAAATCCGTTCAGTAGTTTTGGCGTGAAAGAGTAACAAACATCCATCCATCCATCCATCCATACAAACTTTCGCGTTTATAATATTAGTAGGAAAGTAGGAATTAGTAGGATTAGTAGGATGATAAGAAGTAGGATAGGATAGTTAGTTATGTAAGGTAAAAAGTTATATTATTTGTTGTTACGTATATAAGGTTAAATAAGTTAATTTTAAGTTGATAACTGCACTATCGCATTAAAATAAGGTCTGCCGCTCGATTTTGTAAAAATCTCACCGTGAAAAGTTAGGTTAAGTGAGCTTAGAGTGAGCTGTCAATAGTGTCAATCCCTAATATTAGTTGAACTGACAGCTCACTCCACGCTCACTTCACCTAAGTTTTCACGGTGAGATGGTTACAGAATCGCACTGCAGTAATGATAGTTGTAAGGGTGATAAATAAATAAAAATGTTTGTCTTGTATTTCATGCCGATAACTTTTAACTGACTCGCGGAGGTTGCATGTAAGGATCAAACAGGCTATAGTCTCTACAATATTATACCTACCGGGTCGAGTAACTGTCAGGTCTCTAAGCTGAATCTTAATTATTTTCTAATCTTCTTAATTTGTATTATCGAAGATTCGCTCTATTTATTTATAACAATGTACACTTGGGTTTCCAATTAACTTTGGACATTGGCAGAATGGCCGACATTGGCTTTGCTTGTCATAATAAAAAATTGATTGAATAGAATAGAATCTTCTTAATTTTAAAATAGTTTTTATCTCATAATATTATGTATGAAAAAAAAAAACATTTTTTTTTAAATCATAATATTATAAAAACGCGAAAGTTTGTGAGGATGGATGGATGTTTGTAACTCTTTCACGCAAAAACTACTGAACGGATTTGGATGTAATTTGGCAAACAGATGGTTTATAACCAGGATTAACACATGGGATACTTTTTATCACGATATTCTTACGGGATCGAAACTTATGCGGGTGAAACTACGGGGCGCTGGTAGTTTTAAACAAATTTGAATTCCTAACCAAATACCAGATATTCAGACAGAACTCCAATTTCATATCTCATAATTTGCCTGCCTTTTCCCAACTTTGTTGGGGTTGGCTTCCAATCTAATCGGATGCAACTGAATACCAGTATTTTACATGGAGCGACTGCCTACATCTGACCTCTGAACCCAGACTGTTATCTGAGTGCCTATCTGAACCCAGTGACTGGATAATACGATACCCCTTGGTACGACAGTGGTTGTCAGACTTTCAGGCTACTGACGACCCGTAACGACTGTCAAAGATCCACGAATGAAAGCCGGGACCAACGGTTTAACGTGCTTTCCGAGGCACGGAGGGATCTCGATGTAAAGCCAACCATCCACTGACCACCAACCGCGGCAAGCGTAACTTAACCTGATCGATCGACCCGTGCGGCTGTTATTGCTTAGCCACAAGACACGCCAATTT
The DNA here is from genome assembly GCA_911387795.2 of Apamea monoglypha. Classification (NCBI taxonomy): domain Eukaryota; kingdom Metazoa; phylum Arthropoda; class Insecta; order Lepidoptera; family Noctuidae; genus Apamea; species Apamea monoglypha. The sequence goes on from OU426942.1 coordinate 7,973,103, forward strand.
CTTATGTAAGGTTCAATATTATGCCAGCAACTTGAAAATACTCGCGGAGTTTGCATGCAGGCTAAAAACCTCTCCAGTACCTATTGTTAAATTAAAACGAAAGTGATTGTAATTTTTGCAGCTGTTATCTCGACAACGTACTTGTAATGAATATTCTTGACCTGTCAAAATGTAACCTAGGATTAATAATTAATGTGACCGATAGTGAGTGTGTCGGCCATTGCAATTTAATTGCGCGGGCAATGACATTTAATTTTAATGATTGATATACTTTCTCTCTTCTTTCAAAATACTTGACATTTAAAAATGTTTTATAATTATTACTTGGGTCCTAATTCTGTTTGGTAATTATTATTCCTCGCGTAATCTTACCACGTGCAGACCACGTACGGTTGTCAAGCGTGGTATTTTGACAGTTCAAACTACGCCATCTTTGAGTTTTTTCGCGCGGTTTTGTTCATTGTGTCATCTTAGAGAATACGTTATTGGCGCCGATTCTCTTGTTCACAAACTAAACTAAATTTAAGTTCAGTGCATCTTTTTCTTTCTATTTCATTAAGAAAAGGACAGAAGATAAATTAATATTTATCTTATAGTATTATATTTATAATAGTATCTAAATTTGACAGGACTAAACTAATGTTTAGTCCTGTCAAATTTAGATACTCCATAGACAGTTTAGACGTGATTAAAAACATGGCTACTAAAAATACGTCAATTTACGTCAGGCGCTGACTAATTTGACAGGACTAAACTAATATTTACCTTCTGTCCTTTTCTTAATGAAATAGAAAGAAGATGATGCATTGCACTTAAATTTAGTTTAGTTTGTGAACAAGGGAATCGGCGCCATTAGCAGATGTCGTGATTAGCTAAGGAATTGACGTGCTTTCGAAGTAAGGATTCATTAAGTGGTCATAGTGAATTACTACATGTTCTTGATTTTTTGTCAAGTTAATGAAATAATGAGATTTAAATAAAACACTAAGTACTATATTTTTAAGACTAACTATTGCACTCAGAGAAGTCACTTAACAATTATTAGTCAATAACCGTAATTAACAGGCATATTTTAATACAATCAGTCTGCCTAGCCTTTTCCCAACTAAATTGGGGTCGGCTTCCAGTCTAACCGGAGGCAGCTGAATACCAGTATTTTACATGGAGCGACTGCCACCCTAACCTCCACAACCCAGCCACACAATACCCCTTGTAAGACTGGTTGTCAGACTTTCGGGCTTCTGACAACCCGTAACGACTGTTAAAGATCAACGAATGACAGCCGGGACCAACGGCTTAACGTGCTTTCTAAGGCACGGAGGGGTCTCGATATGTAATGAATGGTCGTGGTCACCCATCCACGAACCGACCGCGGCAAGCGTAGCTTAACTTTCGATCGATCCATGCATATTAGAGCAATAAAGCGTTTATGATATACAAGCCACGTGTATGCCCGATGGGATTTCTGTTATTATTTAGTCACGAGCCCCTCGAACCCCACGAACTCCTATAACCCTACAAGCCCCTCGAACCCCACGAGCCCCTATGACCCTACGAGCCCCTTTTGGAATAGACCATACACAGATATAGTGATTGCCATGAGTTCTAATCGGGTTATACAATTAATTATATTCAATGATAATTAATTTATGGTAACCGTACTGTCAGGAACTATTGTTTCATTCTACGTCGTATAATAAAATTTCTTATTTATACAGAAAAAAAATAACTAATAATGCTTATTATTTCAGGGTTACAAATATCTTTGTATCATCTGAGCAAGAACGTTCAAAGTCTGCGGGGTACTGGCGTAATACATTATCAGTAGCTAAGGGTTTCGTTTTGACAGTTCAACAACATTCATTGCGTTATTTACGTAGTTCAGCAGACACATTTTTCGAACATACGAAGCAATGGATTAGCAATTTCTTTCAAAATGATTCAGATTGAGATTGATAATGTGTTACGCAATTGGGGTGCTGATCTCAGTCTTAATCTGTCAAAAATACCTCTAATTTCCCTACGTTTTTGACAAGGTATTGACATTGATGTCGCTGAGATAAGATTGTGACTAGATTTTGAACGTTTTTAATTACGGGAATCGGGCTTCTGTTTTATGTCATTAAGAAAATATTATTACTATTTCATCATGAATGAACAGTAAAGGGCTTTGAAGGTCCGAGGCATACCTGTCCGCCATTTTGTTTTTGTTTTTTTCAAAATGGCGGCCACGCATGTGTCTTATATAAATCTATAGCTGACATCAACGCAAAAGCAACGACAATATAATATTAGCAAACCCCGTAAAGCGTCACGTTTCCGAGATATTAACGTTCAAAGTTGATCTCCATTTGCGTCAGTATCCAAAAGCGCCATTTTGAACAAAAAAAACAAAATGGCGCGGCCGTAGTTATGCCAAGGACAGGGCCTAGGCCAAGGAGGATAGGGCCCAGGCTATTTTGTAGAAATTGCTAATTGCAAAACACACACAACACTTTGCCCGGGCGTCGAACCCCGAACCCAGCCGTAAAGCTTACGACCACTACACAAGGCAGTCAATCAAGAAAAAAAACGTTGAATTAATACATTTATTTTTGTATAGTTAACAGTAAAAAATGCGTGTTTTGTAGATAGAGTAATTATAACCAACCTTTCTGCTCAGTGTCCGTGGCACAAGGATCTATAATACGCAGATATCAGATATGGCAGTTTATATCTACCAAGCCGCACTGGGCCCGCGAGGTAGATTACGGCCCACTCCCTCTCACTGAGAGGAGGCCTGTGTCCCAGCTGTGGGAACATTATAGGGCGAGTATGCTTTTGCTATGGCAGTTAAATTACCTTCGTATTAAATTACTAGTTTACGCACGCGGCTTCGTCCGCATTGTATGTCAATAAAAAGTAGTATATGTCCTTTCCCAGGGTTTAAAATATCTCCATACTCATTAAAATCGGACCAGAAAATTAAAAATGAGGAAACTGGCATGTCCTAAAACCAAAAATTCGATGACATGTGACATCTACCAACTAGCATTGGGCCCGCGTGGTGGATTACAGCCCACTCCCTCTCGAAGAGATGAGGCCTGTGTCCCAGTAGTGGGAACATTAAAGGCTGATTATCCTACTAATATTATGAACGTGAAAGTTTGTATGGATGGATGGATGGATGTTACTCTTTCACCCAAAAACTACTGAACGGATTTGGATGAAATTTGGCACACAGATGGTTTATAATGAGGATTAACATGTAGGATACTTCCCGATATTCCCACGGAATCGAAAATTATGCGGGTGAAACCGCGGGGCGCAGCTGGTGCTGTATAGGAAGTTAATATCTAGGTATTTTTTATTGTTGGTAACATTTAACAAATCATCATCTGCCTAGCCTTTTCCCAACTATGTTGGGGTCGGCTTCCAGTCTAACCGCATGCAGCTAAATACCAGTATTTTACATGGAGTGACTGCCTATCTGACCACAACCCAGTTACTGGGTTACACGATACCCCTTGGTAAGACTGGTTGTCAGCCTTTCGGGCTTTTAACGACCCATCACGACTGTCGAAGATCCAAGAATGGACCAACGGCTTAACGTGCTTTCCGAGCCACGGAGGGGTCTTGGTATGTAAAGATGTTCACCCATCCACGGACCGACCGTGGCAAGCGTAGTTTAACCTGACCGATCGACCCGTGTGGCTGTAATTACTTAGCCACTTTAACAAAATGATGATCAACTAAATTGCTAAAAATATTGCTTTTGCTAATAAATCTTATCCATTTTTTCTTATTCTCTTTCAAACAAATAATTATTAAAGAACAATTACTCCTTCGTGCTCTTGAGTACCAAAAGAGGTCATTGCCGGCATTTACCATCTTTATAACACCATTAACAATGCACTCCATCAATCAAAAGCCAACCTTAATTCAAAGCAATAAAGTCCCTCTCTATATTTTTTGAACCGCAACATTAAAGTTGTTCTTACAATATTAGTTTCTGCAACTAGGAAATTGATAATGGACTTTAAATCAAGGAGGGTAAAGTTGAATTTGGATTGGTTTCAATAAGGTTATTAAACGGTTAATTGGTTAGTACAGGGTAATCATTTATTCTACGCGGATTCTTAAATGAATGAAAGATAATTACAGCAAAAACCCTAGGTGTCATATTAGGTAAGTATAGGTTTTTAGGTAAAACCTAAAAAACTAAGCGGTGAACATCGTTACCTCTCATAAACAAGAACGCTTGACTAAATATACTATACGAAATGACAGTTGTGTTTTTGTGCCGATTCAAAGCGCCCCGCTCGAGCGTCTCAGGAACTAAAATTGACACACTTGCAAATGGTCGGCATGTTGTTTTGGTACGTCTCTGATGATTTAGGTCTAAATCGTGGAATAAGACTTTATTGTGTATTTTGTGTTTACTACGAGATATTTAGAACATTTTTATCATGAGTGTATGCGCATTTTGTAAAACTCACTGTCAAAAATATTAGTTCCACGGACGCTCACGTTGTTATTAGCGCCAAAATGGCGAAAATCAAATGTCTTCGTTTTATCATCGATAGTATGATGTCCAGCGTACTTCTATAATACAGGTCAGTGTCTTTAGGGATGCTACACACGTCATGTTCATTTCGGCACATTCGTTTCGACAGTAAAGGGGATAGGAGACTTTATATGAACCCTGGCATACCTACTGACGCGCCATTTTGATTTTTTTTCAAAATTGCGGCCACGCATGAAACTTGCAGCGTTTAAAATCATGTGCTGAATTCACGGTTACAGTTTGCGCGTCCGTAGCCGTGCCGCCCTGTTTTATTTTTTATTACTTTTTGCACCGAACTCAAAACCGTTTTTATTTCGGTATACTTAGCAACTTACTTTCCTCTCACAGAGAGGAGGCCTGTGTCCCAGCAGTGGGAACATTAAAGGCAGGTTAAGCTAACGAAATGGCTATAATAGTTTTCTTTATGATTAAATCCATCAAACTTTATGCATTACACCACTTTGGAAACGGTAGTGTTGGAGTAATTTTTTTTTTTTAATATGAAGCTACCGGAGCGTACTAATAGGGCCTTCAAAGTCAGGAAAATTAATTATTAAACCAATTGAAGTTAATTGTCCGTATATCTGTCATTCTTTGACTGTTGTATAAAATGTGGGTATTGTTCATCGAATCGTTGAGCTCCTCAAGTTCTGAGTTGAGCTGCACGATTTCTGAAAAATGCGTGCGCTGACTGGACAGGTCCACTTAATCTGTGTGGTTCTTTCCTCAAAAGACCATTTCAGACACCATTCTACATGGTCTTCACATGATCTGACCAAGATTATGTGTGGACTTAAGAGACTGACTTCTGAGTTTGTTTCGGCCTTTCTTCTCAGACTAGTCAGATAGGAAACGCCGACCTCATCTAGTTTAAAAAAATATGATTGACGTGTAAAAGTGTTTGTGCAAACCTACTTATGTACAAAAATTACATCATTTATGTGTCAATTTCTTTAACAATTCTCATACTGTAAGAATATTAATATACTATGTATATGTAAGTATAGTTAGTTCATAGTCACTTAGCTAGAAATCTCAGTAACTATTTTATTTAAACTTTTTTTTGCACAAAAAAAAAGGTACAAAGGTGGACTTAATGCCTTAAGCATTCTCTACCAGTCAACCAAGGGTGGTGAAGAGATTAGATGGCAGGTGCTTTGGTTGAGAGGGCCAATGATAAAAAAAAAAAAAACTCTTAGAACTAGGTAAACAAATACATAAATAGGTTATATACATACACATACATACTATTACTATAATACATACTTATAATATATATATATATATATATATATATATACGAGTATATATACAAAATCAAGGGAGAGAGATATTGAGATGACTCTACGCAATTTGTTTTGAAAATAACTATAAGCATATAACTTCATTCATTCACAGCGTATCCCATTCATTCTCAGCGTTTTTGTACACTTTGTTACCACAAGTAAAGCGCGTGTCGCTTCGTGAGATAAAAATACAGTAGCCCGTAAAATTATTTTTTAAAACTTATTTGTAACATAAAACTACTAAAACAGTATGCGGTCGCTTAATTTTAAGTTTTTTAAGCCCTGGCTGGAGGCCTTAATTTATTAAGGCTGTGGATGCCTTAATAAATTAAGGCCTCCAGCCAGGGCAAGCCCGGTTAAGCAGACAACAACCTCGTAGGTTGAACTGCGAGATGCCATTCCCAAAAAAAAAGTTTTAATAACTTGACAAAATACTATCGCGAGCGCATGACAACGACCTGTATTTTCTAAGCATAACAGGTGCCGAAGAACTGACCCATGAAATTGTTAGAATGACGCAAGATAATACGAGAGAAAACCTATACTAGAAACATATACTATATTAATATGTAATATAAAAATATAACATACAATCATAACATAATCAGCCTATAATGTTCCCACTGCTGGGACACAGGCCTCCTCTCTGTGAGAGGGAGTGGGCTGTAATCCACCAGTGGTGTGGGAACATTATAGGCTAAGTAAGAAAAAAGGGGATGTAGAAAAACCCCTTTTCCAATTACGAGGGCAGAAATACTTTATCTAGTGAACTAGATCATTTTAAATTTATCTAAGCCATACATAATAGTTCAAATGCCTGATGAAAAGTTTTTCTTAAGTTTCTAAAATAAAACAGACCGGTTTCGCACTATAGAGGTATGAGGAACAGGGTGTAAAGTTCACTCATCCTCCATAGAAAAGGGAGGATCCTCCAACCAGACGGGTGTTGTGTTTGGCGGCCAACTGCCCACCGATTGATGTCGGGACGTTGTCAATATGCTAGTTGCGCGGTAAACTCTGCTTGCGAGATGCAGGATTTTGCGTGACGTTAGTATGACGCTTTGTTCGCATGTGGCGTTGTAGATATCGCTGCAACACTACATCCGATCCGAATTCAAGATCCGAGTGCAATCCGAAATGGGAATGTTCTAAGTTCGAACGGGCTGAATTCGGATGTAGTGAGCAACCCCTCATACAAATACTATGGCTACTTCGGACCGTCATTTCTCGGATTCGGATCGGATGCAGTGCGAAACCGCTCTTATTCTCCCAGAAAAAAGTAATGCGAACTTTGACTAGGAAATCGATTTTGCATGTTTGAAGCAAGACCAGTTTTATTGCTAATTACTTCCGGTACTATTTTAATTACATTAATCTCATCATCTGCCTAGCCTTTTCCCAACTATGTATGTTGGGGTCGGCTTCCAGTCTAACCGGATGAAGCTGAATACCAGTATTTTACATGGAGCGACTGCCTATCTGACCTCCACAACCCAGTTACTGGGTAATACGATACCCCTTGGTGAGACTGGTTGTCAGACTTTCGGGCTACTGACGACCCGTAACGACTGTCAAGGATCCACGAATGACAGCCGGAACCAACGGCTTAACGTGCTTTCCGAGGCACGGAGGGGTCTTGATATGTGAAGGCGGTCACCCATCCGCGGACCAACAGTGGCAAGCGTAGCTTAACCTGATCGATCGACCCGTGTGGCGGTTATTACTTAGCCACAAGCCCCTCCCTTAATTACATTAATCTCCTTACTGAAAATAGGCGTGAAGATGAAGAACCGATTTGAATGAACCCCGTTACCATCTCAATAACATAATCATTTATTCAAACTATACCCTATCCATTAGGTAAACCGTTTTTTGACAGATGAAAGGATGAAACTAGTGATTGCAGCAACACACAATACATTGATTGGTACACGTACGGTATTATAATGTCAGTAAGAAGCCATAAATAACATAAATCAATAAGATAAGGCAGTTTATACATTTATTTCATTACGCATTTAAAGTTAACTTTTACGTAATCTGGAATATGTACGTTCTAAGACAGCTGTCGAAAAACGGTTAACCTAAATGGACAGGGCTGAGAATCAGAACTTTTAATTTGAACGTAAAAATTATACATAAGACAGTCCTCCGGGTCAGCGGGATTGTCCGAAAGGGTTACCGCTACCCCGGAACATAAAGGGCGAAGGAAGGAACATGGGTGGGTTTTAGTCAGTAAGAGTCTGACACTCCCTTCCGCTCCACCCAGAGGGGTCATTTGATGATTTCCCACCAGAAAAAAAAAAGACAGTCCTCCGAAACGCCCGCCCTTCACCACTTCCTAGTGCTTTTAACTGGAAAGAAGAAGTGGCACAACGAACTCCCTAAAGCTGTCTGTTGATTTTGTACTTTTGATTTCGATTTAGACCCTATTTTACAAATTGCTACTCATAAATTTCCTTGCACAAACAAACTATAAACTATAAAAGACAATTTCGCCACACAAAGGCGTAATTAATAGCAATAATAGCTTACCAATAGACGGGCGCGGTCGAGAGCAAAACTAGTTAAATAAGTATATGTACAAACAGAACTCAGGACCAACCGTTGCGAAATTTATCCTTGAGTTAAATGCATAACCGTTCTAGTAGGGTGACTAAGAGTACTGGTCAAAAACAATAATAGTTAATAGAGGTAAAGGGGCTGAGGCAAATGGGGGGCTTGTGGCTAAGTAATAACAGCCGCACAGGTCGATCGATTAGGTTAAGCTACGCTTGCCGCGGTTGTTCTATGGATGGGTGACCATCTTTTCATAACAAGACCCCTCCGTGCCTAGGAACGTACGTTTTAAGCCGTTGGTCCCGGCTGTCATTCGTGGGTCTTTGACAGTCGTTACGGGTAGTCAGAAGCCCGAAAGTCTGACAACCAGTCTTACTAACGGGACGATATCCCTTGGTAAGTCTGGTTGTCAGGCTTTCCCAGTAACTGGGTTGTGGAAAGTCAGTCATTTTTATTGTATTGCTTTCAGATATCGATACCCACCACGTCTGTGAAGTTTTGCTAGCTAATTTAATTGAACCTGTATAGGTTGTTCCAAAAGTATTTGTGAATGTCAAGTTAAATTGCCGCTTAAAGTTACGAGTGCTATGACTTGTTCATTTAAATACTTATTTTAATCTCTAATTTGAAAGATGTTTTTCATTTGACATAAAATTTGCGGTTAATTTTATAATGTCACTTTTCGTCGATAATTTATCAATAACAATTTTATCCAATATTCTTCAAATCATTTTTTTCATCTATAATTACCTATATAATAAAAATAAATAAAATAAAATAAAATAAAATAAATAAATAAATACATAAATATATAAATAAATAAAACCTATATATATACTAATAATAAAGCTGTAGAGTTTGTTTGGACGCGCTAATCTCTGGAACTATCAGTCGGATTTGAAAGAATCCAATTCTTGAGGCTTTTTGACATCACCTTAGGAGCAGAGCTAAGAGAAAAAATGTCAGAAAGAACTCTAAGCGAAAAGGAAATAATAACGCGGGCGGGCAATGCGATGCGACGCGGGGGAACAATAAATTCTTCACACCACCTACTCGCTAACGTCAAACTATCTCATGCAAACCTAACCTAAAGCAAGTCATTTAAACCCTAGGCCCTATGAAATACAGTACTGAATTTCATTATGACCCGCTGGTCATTAGTGTAATTTGAATTTGGAACGTTAACTGAGAAAATCGTATGGAAACACTGGTGCCGATTCCCTTGTTCACAAACTAAACTAAATTTAAGTTAAATGCATCTTTTTCTTTCTATTTCATTAAGAAAAGGATAGAAGATAAATATTAGTTTAGTCCTGTCAAATTAAGATACTCCATAGACAAATTAGACGTGATTAAAAACATGGCTACTAAAAATACGTCAATTTACGTCAGGCGCTGACTACTGAACTTAAATTTAGTTTAGTTTGTAAAGAAGGGAATCGGCGCCATTAAACAAAAAAAAATTTTTTTTCTTCTGAATTACAGGTCGACCAAAGAGTTCTCACTTCATAGGTTTTAGTTCCCGTCGACGAATAAAATGATCGGTTGCTGCGGTGCGTACCCACGCTTTAGAATGTTGGATTTGGGTTCACGCCTTAGTGACGATTTTATTTATTGTGCTTCTCATGAAATTGCATGACTAGTTATTGCCCAGTTATTTATCAGCTAAGTCCTAAACTGCTAATTCGATCATCGAATTAATTTTTATTACCTCGCAGTAGGTGCGAAAAGTAGAGTATTCTCCTCGGGGTGAGCTTGAATCCCTTACTGCACTCAGGATTCTAGTCTTAACTCCCTCGCTTCGCTCAGGAATTAACTCTAAAATCCTTCGTTGCGTTTAGGATTCAAAATAGCGCCCGCGAAATTAAGACACTGCTTTATCCCGTTAGTGATCTACTATTACGCGGACAAAGTCGCGGGCAGAAGCTCATACTTATCAATTAAATACATAAAAGGGCAAAAACATAGAATCTAAATAAATAACCAAGTGTTTATAATTTAATAAAAACGACCGACGCTACACGGTCAGTTGATACGTGAGTGAACTTCATAAAGCCGCCATCTTGGATGCCAACAAGTTGTAGGTCAAATATTAATATAAATCTACCTAGCCTTTTCCCAACTATGTTGGGGTCGGCTTCCAGTCTAAGCGGATGCAGCTGAATACCAGTATTTTACATGGAGCGACTGCCTAAGTGCCTATCTGACCTCCACAACCCAGTTACTGGGTAACACGATACCCCTTGGTAGGACTGGTTGTCAGACTTATTCGGCTTCTGACTCCCAGTAACAAGATCAACGATCTACAAATGACAGTCGCGACCAACGGCTTAACGTGCTTTCTGAGGCACGGAGGGGTCTCAATATGTAATGGATGGTCACCCATCCACGGACCGACCTCGGCAAGTGTAGCTTAACCTACACAAGCTAGAATGCATCATTCTCCTGCCCTTATCCCAATTTATTTGTGGTCGGCGCAACATGTCTTTTTCTTCCATACTTCTCTATTAGTCGTCATCTCGGTAGTCACCCCCTTTCTAACCATATTATCATTCACACAGTCCATCCATCGTTTATACGAGCAATATTCTAGCCGCCATATTGGATTCTAGAGAAATGTAGGTCAGAAATGTAGAACATACTACTTTACGAGTATGTGACCTATAGAATTACAAATTAATTTATGGACTGGGTAATTAAAAGTAGAAGAACGTCCAATTAACGAGTGCCTTCAAGTGCGTAGAAGGATTTGCTGACAGATTAGGTACTTCGCATAATCAACCTACAGCCTTTATTGTTCTCACTGCTGGGACACAGGCCTCCTCTCTGTGAGAGGGAGTGGGCCATAATCTAACACGCGGGCCCAGTGAGGGTTGGTAGATGTCGCATGTCTTAGAATTTTTTGGTTCGGTTTCCTCACGATGTTTTCCTTCACCGTTTTGAGAGCAGTGGTGATTAAATAAATTTCACGAAGTGCCTGGGTTCGAACCCACCACCTATAAGTAGGTAATAGCGCGGACAGGTGATGCGATGCGATTCCCAGCGGATAAAGTCGCGAGTAGAAGCTAGTACTTATGGAATAAAAACTCTTTGTAATCTTTAAAGCCACTAGCAATAATCTATGGTTGGAAACAATAGACTCACGTACTTTATGGTCGATGTATTATTCAAGAAAACTATCAATCATGTCATTAAAGTTATTAAGAGATATATTAACTTTGAAATATGACTAAAGCTGTCAGAATTGAATGAAGGTATTAGGTTTGATTATAATGACAATTGTCGAGTGTGATGTATTTGATTCGACTCCTGGGTTGAGTGAAGAGTTTAGAAGATTTGTTTGTAAATAAATCACTATCTGTCATTACTTATGAGTGTCAGTCTTTTGCAGTTAATGGCAGCGTTGTTTACAAAATATAATGGACCATTAACTAACGATATTTTACGAGATTCTTTTACGTATAACATAGAACTCTGATCACTAATTCAGATTCGAGAAATTATAAAAATGCTCATAAGTTATTCCACATTAATTAATTAAATGACTCATTTACTTCTATTTATGTGGAAAGTGTTCTAAATTCTGAAACAGAGTCTACCATTTAAGAGCGACCTAAGCATAATTTAGACCAACGAGGAGCATAAAAACAAAACAAAATGACTGTTTTTAAACCATCTAAGGACAAGACATGTTGATCATTATTTCAAATTATATCATTAGGTGTGTTTGACAAATGTTATAACAATACTAGCTTCAACCCGCGACTTTGTTCGCGTGGAAGTCTTAAGATACACAATATATTAAAATACTCCCTAATATAATATACTAAAACTCCCTCGGCCAACGACACACTGTGTCGCATCGCATCGCTCACCCGCGCAGTTACTTCGTTGTCGATTAGCGTTCTTGCAGATTTTTTCTTATTGCTCACCTTCTGGTGGATAAAATGAAAATAAAACAGATTTGTAGATTTTTTTAACGGCCGCTGGCAGAGTAAAAAATATGTTTTATCATGTTTAAAAGCTGCCAAAACATAAAAGGACCGTTTTGACATTGACAGTTCTTGTAGTTAATAAAGATCAAATTCGCAAAACACGTATTCGTTTGTATTAAACTGACAGGTGTCAAGAACGCATTCTCAAATGTCAAAACGGGCCTTTTATTTTTTTACAGCTTTAGATATGGGTACTAATCACGTGTGTGAAGTTTACACATAAAAAAAAACTGATTTTTACACTGATATATCAAGTGAAAACTGTGGTCGATGACCCCACAAAATAAATCATCAAATTAATTTCTCTTTTGTTTTATCGCGTTTCGATATCGATACCCACGTATGCGGAGTTTCGCTAGCTAATTTAATTTGACCCTGTGTAGAAGTATAAATATATCATTAGCTGTACTTGACAGATGTTATAAAAACATATATTTATTAGAACTCGTGTCGAGATGACAACCCAAGGTTGGTTATTCTAGTTTATATATAGAGGAGACGAATTTATATCATTAATATTATGTCTGTATGGGAGCAGTGGTGGCCCAGTGGTAATGGACCCGACTTACGAGTTGTAGGTCGTGAGTTCGAACCCAGGTAGGCACTTTACTTTGTGTAAATTATTTCATCACCACTGCTCTCAAAACGGTGAAGGAAAGCATCGTGAGGAAACCGGCATGTCCTAGAACCACAAATTCGAAGACATATGACATCCACCAACCCGCACTGGGCCTGCGTGGTGGATTATGGCCCACTCCCTCTCACAGAGAGGAGGCCTGTGTCCCAGTAGTGGGAACATTATAGGCTGATTATGAATATTATGTCAAAGATTACTAGATCAGAACTGTGAAACGTCCGCATTCAAAGTCAGTTCAGTATTAATCAGGTTAGTATTAATTTTACACCACATTCGGCTTGAAATTCGGCAAAAAGCATGTAAAACCGTTGGTCCCGGCTGTCATTCGTGGAACTTTGACAGTCGTTATGGGTCGTCAGAAGCCCGAAAGTCTGACAACCAGTTTTGGTTGGGTTGGGGTTTCGTTGGTTGGTTTTTTTTTTGGTCACGATTTCTCGTCACCTACTCCAATTTCTGGTATTTATTTCCAGAATCAAAAATCATTTATTCAAACTAGGCTGAGAATCCGTCCTTTTCGAACGTCAAAATTACAAAAGACAGTCCCCCAAAACGCCCGCCCTTCACCACTTCCTAGTGTTTTCGCTGGGAAGAAGTGGCGCAACAAACTCCCCAGCAGCACAGCTGTCTGTTCAGTTCCTTCAATACTAGGTTCCTCTATACTTATAAAATAACTACCTACTTCATAAGTTTACTGGTCACCCTAATTCGAACTAGTCGCTCCGATTACTAATTGACTAATTAATTGCAGTATACGAATCGCCAGATATCTATCGACAGCTATAAATTAGAAATAATACGCCACGATTTTATGTTTATTATTAGTTTTTGTACAGACGCCAGCAGGTCAAGCTACCCGAAACTGTCAAATTGTCCCAATCAATCTTGAACCTTAATGTTTTATCGATAAAGTTGATAATCTATTAAAGAAATTTGACAGATTGTAGTAGCTTGATGTGCTGGCGTCCGTACATTCGACTAGTCTACGATAATTGAAAGAAAGAAAGAAAATATATTTATTTAGCACAGACTAAAAGACACGCCATACTCCATATAGCAACAAATAAAAATCAAATAGAAAGTGTAAAGTCCGATGTAAGAAAATAGCAGGAAAGTGTACCTCACGGCTGCACCAAAAGATTTAAGATTTGCATAATCTCGGGACCATGGATCCCGGTCCTTTGGAAGGCGTACGAGGGACCGAAGCCAACTCGCAGAGAGTCGAGAGGTATTCCAGGGATATCAGGACAATCCCGGAAGTACGGTCAGGACCCCTACCAGCATTTTGATAGAGCATGTCAGGTGTGATATTATAAGTACCGTATGCACCGCTTTGCAGTTGTGAGCAGTGGTGGCCTAGTAGTAACGGCCCCGGCTTACGAGTCGTAGGTGGAAGGTTCGAACCCAGGCAGGCACTTTACTTTGTGCAATTAATTTCATCACCACTACTCTTAGAACGGTGAAGGAAAACATCGTGAGGAAACCGGCACGTCCTAGAGCCAAAAATTCAAAGACATGTGACATCTACCAACCCGCACTGGGCCTGCGTGGTGGATTGTGGGCCACTCCCTCTCGAAGAGAGGAGGCCTGTGTCCCAGCAGTGGGAACATTATAGGCTGATTATGTTATGTATGTACCTACAACTTTAACATATGATCGTGACTTCTTATCTCATATGTTTCTATTACGGTCCCAGCCCAATACCTGGAAGAACTCTTTGTTTAGGAGCTCATTCAGAGAAGTGCCGTTTCCCAAACCATTCCTATTTCAGGCGCCATGAAGCGTTACTGTAAAAAAAAAATGTTTATTTCTCTCGTAAAAGTAGTTCAAAAGTAAGATTTTTGTGGGGGTCATAATAAGATGCACAGAGTATTGACCCTAGCCCCTGAACAAGGCGGGAACCTGTATCTCAGGGCTTGGTGTTCAGCTATTGACATTCTATTATTTATCTTAGGACATTTGTGTGTCACTACTACATATAATTCGTCTTAGTTTAGTTATAATTCCATTAGAGAGTGTTAGGGTTTATTGGAGTTCCGATTTAAATGTTTATAAGGGCCGGAGAAATTACAGTTGAGACATTTCGGTATTGTCTCTGAGATGACAACTGACCTGGGGGTCTACTCCGGAGTGGTATCGGCCGAATGTTCGGCCGTTTCCTGCTACGAAGTTACTATTTGGTTCGGTCGGTCCCGATCCTACACTCCTACACTCTTTCGAATATTGACTATGGTCCCGACCCAACTGAGCCGATCCGAACTTTTTTCGCATTTTTCAATGATATTCGGTTCGGCCATGTGTCGGTCCGACCACTTAGCACTTCGTAGTTGACCCCCTGGAGATCTAAGCACGAAATCCATAGTTTTTGCCGAAGTTACGGGAGTGTCCTTCTCTGTATCCACAACTGACATAGTAATAGTGCGGAGTCCGACCTAAGAATGAATGACACGATGGTTTGACAGTTGTCCTTACTCCCGATGTATTTTTTAGGGTTCCGTACCCAAAGGGTAAAAACGGGACCCTATTACTAAGACTCGACTGTCCGTCTGTCTGTCTGTCACCAGGCTGTATCTCTCGACCCGTGATAGCTAGAAAGTTGAAATTTTCACAGATGATGTATTTCTGTTCAAATACTAAAAACAGAATAAAATAAATATTTAAGTGGGGCTCCCATACAACAAACGTGATTTTTTGCCGTTTTTTGCTCGGTTTAATAACGGCAACAGGTAGACGCTTAAAATATTCACAGAATATTTAGTTGTATATTAATTTTAAAAATAAATAATTAAATTAAAATAAATATTTAAGGGGGGCCATGCAACAGACGTGATTTTTATAGATAATGATACGGAAGTCTACGTGCGCGAGTCTGACTCGCTTTTGGTCGGTTTTTTTCCATCATTCATGCCACAAGCCATCCATAGTCTGACTATGTCAAGTTCAACTTACATTTTTAACCAATTAGTTTCCACGATAGATTCAAGATTACCCCAAAAACGCCACAAACTGACCGATTAGTAACCAATAGTTAACTTAACTGCTAGGTCAAACACAATGACTAAACACTGAGCGATTGTTCAAGTTGAAACACGTAACCAACCAAGGTTGGTGTTGTAACCGCTGGTCATTCACTGATACCCGTGACCCTGGGTACTGAGAACTACTGTTATATAAGATCGCGGTGGATGGTTTCTTGATAGATTGATTTTAGAGGATGAGGTAATTTTCAAGGTCGTTTTTTTTGGATGGGAGACCAGGTTTTTTGGATGGAAGAGCAGGTTTTTTGGATGGAAGACCAGGTTTTTGGATGGAAGACCAGGTTTTTTGAATGGAAGACCGAATTTTTTGGGGATTTTTTTGTCAGAGACTGCCTTGGCACGTGCGCTGCTGAGCACGAGGTCCTGGGTTCAATTCCCGGATCGGGCAAAGTGTTATTGAGCTTCTGGAATTTTGCTCGGTTGCTGGCAATAGGCTTCGTAAAGAAACCGTGCCGTGTACAAAGAGCTTTACGGTCTTTCCGAATAGTCGCATCTTTATCGATAAGTATAAGCATTGGTCACCGATTAGCACCAACGGACAGACAGTCATGGCTAAGTGCGAGTCAGACTCGCACGTGAAAGTCAAGTCCCTTGTATTACTTCATTATGAAAAAATATAATTATATTCTTTAATATATATTCTTTGGCCAAGAAACAGGCCAGCCCTCTGGTCACGTGAAGAGTCGACTAACCGCTTGGCGATATCTCGAAAAACCAAGTGGGCACTCGGACCCCATGGTCCTAGTGTTTCAACCCCAAACGGCTCGAACATATAACTCCCAATCAGGTTGGAATATTTTCGCCGTTTGAGGTTTTCTGCACTAGCAGCAGCTGCTCCAGCACAGCCCACCGTGCTAGGAAGATGGGATGGCGCAAGGGTGTCGACACATGTTGCATCCCACGCCAAAGATCTGCCTAACTTCCAGGGCATTATGGTCCATACAACGTGGCAATGCTGCCAGCCTTTTGGGCACTGTTCCTGTTGACAGCGATGCGGACGAATTTTTTGATGCCCTATGATTCTTTTGCTTATTTTTTCACATGTACATATCATTATTTTAAATGTTAGCTTATATAATGTAAATATCGTCAATTAATTATATATTTTCTTAACAAAATATATAAAAACCATGGCATCCCACCATAAGAATAAAGATACGTACGTGGTTGTAAAAGTCACGTAACAGCAAGGTTTCCATTTCGTAACCACTCGTCAACTGGTAACTGACCAGGGTCACGGTCATTCACCGTGACCCTGGTCAATTACCATCTAAATTATAAAGATTTTTTTTATTTTTATACACACATTGACATTGGCGCCGATTCCCGTGTTCACAAACTAAACTAAAAAGTTCAGTGCATCTTTTTCTTTCTATTTCATTAAGAAAAGGACAGACGATAAATATTATTTTAGTCCTGTCAAATTAGTCAGCGCCTGACGTAAATTAACGTATTTTTAGTAGCCATGTTTTTAGTCACGTCTAATTTGTCTATGGAGTATCTTAATTTGACAGGACTAAAATAATATTTACCTTCTGTTCTTTTCTTATAGAAATAGAAAGAAAAAGATGCACTGAACTTAAATTTAGTTTAGTTTGTGAACAAGGGAATCGGCGCCAATAGCTTTATAGACTACGCTAAGAATTGACTCTTTAATTTTATGGAAAAAGGGACAGGTTTTCTGGGCCCATGGCTTAGCTTTTTTTCGGTTTTTATTGTTTTACTGGCTTCAGAAATAAAGTCACTAGCGTGATGTTAAATAATCTATAACCTTAACAAGAAAGAACGCTAAGCAAAGACGATGCGATGCGACGCGGTGGGTCGGGGGAACAAAAAATTTCAGAAATTTTAGATTGCCATCGACGCGCCGAGAAAATGAACAACCACCAACCAACCATCTACTATAACAGTTCCGTGATCCGTCAACCGGGGTCATTAACTTCAGCCATGACCTTACCACATACAAACTTATGTAACCCAACACTTTTGTTAATTCAAGGTCGAATATTTAGTGAATGGTGGATGACGTTAAGTGTGACGTCAGTCGCGTGCGCGGGTGTCGAGCGTGAAGAAATGGCTTTTATACGGTACTAGCTTTTGCTCGCGGCTTCACCCGCGTAGCATAATTAGTTTATAATGTTCCCACTGCTGGGGTACAGGCCTCCTCTCTTCGAGGGAGAGTGGGCTGTTATCTACCACGCGGGCCCAGTGCGGGTTGGTAGATGTTACATACTAAAATAATTGTTTTTGAGAAAGAGACAGTGATATTGTGAAAAACTTCATGAGCACCTAACACAAAACGTATTCTGTATTACTCAGTACCTGCAACATCCGTTTCGTGCGACAAGGACATGGAGAAGGAGGTCATTTCCGGTCTATAAATTCGAACGCCTTTTTCGACTTTGTTTTTGAAAAATGCAAAGTTACATATACACCGTGTTCTTCACGTTATCCATAAACTTTGGCAAACGCTTCTATAGCGTTTACAAATCAAATCTAATAAAGGAAATAGTATGTAAAAAGGCTCCGTTACAAAGATTTGTAATTTCATTTAATGAAATTTAATTGAAATGCATAGCTCAATTAAATTTCATTAAATTAAATTACAAATCTTTGTAACGAAGCCTTTTTAAGTACTGTTAAATTACAAATACTGCATAATAAGAAAGGGTCTTAATTTGGCCTATGTTGCCGCTTAGTGCAATTAAAATGATAAATCTATCAAATGCTTCGGATAACGAGATAAAGAGGCATATCGGGTGATTTACCTCAAGGTATTTAGTTTGTATGAAAATTAACAAAAAATAAGAATTCATTGATGTGTCCATAATGAAAAATGCTTATTTCCATGGTCTGAACATCTGGTCGAAGTTTATGTATATCGTCCGGAACACGGTGTATAGACCTCACCACCTTTGGAAGTGCTCGCCTTCTCATTTTATCAATCTACAACTAGCTTCTGCTCGCGACTACGTCTGCGTGAAATTTCATGCTCGTCGACCTACCCCGTCGCATCATGTCACCTGCCTGCGCTATCATTCCGTTGTCGATTAGCGTTCTTTCAGACTTTATGTTCTTTTTGCTCGGCTCCAAAGGGTCATAGTTTGATGTTAAAATGACGACACGGTTGGCGCAGTGGCTGAGCGATTGACTGCTGCGCTGGTTGTTGGGGGGTCGATTCCCGCACGGAACAAATATTTGTATTGCCTACAGGTAGTTGTTCCGGGTCTGGCTGTTTGTGTATGTAAGTTTATATGTTTGTAAACGCACCCACGATACAGGAGTAATTCCTAGTGTGGGGCAACGTTTTCTTTTAACGAAAATATATATATATATATATACTTACTATTATATTTGTATAGCCTTTTTTTGTTTTTTTTTTTTTTTGTGTGTGTGGGAAATCATCATATGACTTCTCCCGCTCTGGGTGGAGCAGGAGGGCGTGTCAGACTTTTACTGACTAAAACCCACCCGTGTTCCTTCAGTTGCCCATGCCAGGGACCACGGTATCTCTTTCGAACAACCCGCGGCCCTGGCAGGTATTGTATAGCCTTCCTCAAGAATTGGGCTACCAAATCCGACCAATAGTTCCAGAGATTACTGCGTTCAAACAAACAAAAAAGCAAACAGACTCTTCAGCTTTAGTATAGTATATAAGATATTAATATTAGTATAGTCAATCAATCAACTCAGCATATCGCAGTCTACTGCTTCTCCTTCTTAGCGTGTCGATAGCAATCTAAATGGACTCGGCCCAGAATTCGGCCACTTGTTTGGCGCCATCACCAGCGTCCATCAGTTCCTGTAACGTGCAGCTGACAGGACACGTAGGACATGATATTAAGTGACCCATCGTTTGTGGAACAGTACCACATTTGCACTCACTCAGTCCACTGCTGGACATAGGCCTCTCCCAGACTGCGCCACAACACCCTGTCCCCCCGCCTTCCGCATCCAGTCTGTCCCAGCCACCTTCTTTAGGTCGTCCGTCCATCTAGCTGGGGGGCGTCCCACACTGCCGATACGTACATATTAGTCTAGTAATTCTTTCATTATACGGGATACCTCTGCAACATAAGGGATCTATGTGAATATTTTATTTTAATTGTTATCTAATATTACTTTTTCTTTGTTCCAGATCAAAATTGCCAATCAAAAGAAAAAAGATTATGCAAAATTCTTAAACATGGCACCACAAGAAAGAAACTCCTACGCGTCCGAGGATAATTCCCAAAACACAACAAATAATTTATCTAACATAGATCTAAGTGGTGGCTTCGTCAATAAAGCTTACGAGAATGACAGCTCCGATGTTGCCACACCAAAAAATGTGTCAACGAACAATGTTGAGAAGAAAAAAAATACAGATTTTGATGACTTGTTGCCATATGTGGGAGAATTCGGACTGTACCAGAAGATATTGTTTTTACTGATGATCCCTTTTGCATTTTTCGTGGCATTTGTTTATTTTTCACAAATTTTTATGACGCTTGTGCCGGAGCAGCATTGGTGTTGGATTCCTGAGTTGGCGAATTTGACTATTGAAGAAAGGTGAGTCGATTTCTTTAACTTTTTTATACATAAATATTATTATCTGTTTTTTTTTGGATGTGCGTTTTTTTTAGTGGCAATATTAAAGAAAAACTGTTTAAATATGATATAGAAGTCTAACAACCAGTCCTTACCAAGGGGTATCTATCGTATTACCCAGTAACTGGGTTGTGAAGGTCAAATAGACAGTCGCTCCATGTAAAATACTGGTATTCATCTGCATCCACTTAGACTGGAAGCTCTGGAACTCCACAAACCAGTTGCTGGGTAACACGATACCCCTTGGCCTACCAAGGGGTATCGTGTTACCCAGCAACTGGTTTGCCTAGATTGCTTGTCAGACTTATTCGGCTTCTGACTCCCAGTAACAATGTCAAAGATCTACAACGGTTTTTTAATTAGAACGACTGCCTATGTGACCTCCACAACCCAGTTACTGGGTAAGGCTGGTTATCATACTTTCGGGCTACCGACTAACCGTAACGACTGTCAACGATCTACGAATGACAGCCGGGACCAACGGCTACGTGCTAAGGATTGGTCTCGATGTGTAATGGATGGTCACCCACCTATGGACCAGCCTTGACAAACATAGCTTGACCTCCGTTCGACCCTTGCAACTGTTGTTAGTTAGCTAGCCACGAGCCCCTCGCTATAACTTTGATCGTGGCCGTGGATTTGTTTTGGTAGGACCACAGATTATACAGTGATTCATTCAACAAATTATGACAAATCAATTTGAAAAAGCAACAAGAATAATGTACAGACGCCACCACATCAAGCTGCTACAATCTGTCAAAATTTATTAATAAATTTTCAACTTTCTCGCTATAGAATTTAGGTTCAAGGTTGATTGGGAAAATTTGACAGTTTCGGGTAGGTTGACCTGCTGGCGTCTGTACCAAGGATTTTGTAATATCATGATTTAAAAGAGTGTCCTTGGAGTTTCTTGCCCGTTCTTCTCCATAGGGATCTACTTTTTGGAATGGGCAACTAGCTTCAACTTTCTGACAAACTGACCGACTATTTAATTTTGACAATTCAAAAGTGCTTGTAAATGGTTTAATTGAAATAAATGCTTTGAGATTGAGTTTTGACCATGACGCACCGAAATTGGAACATAAACATTAAAAAATAATAATTTTAAGTGCACCAGTTTATACCTCATGTCCATACATGGATGGAGTGATTGTAACAATTCCAAAACTGTCAACTAATCGGTGCCATCCGGTTTTACTTAATTCGGGGCAGAATTCAAACTATTTCAATATGCAAGGTTGTATAATTTATTGTAATGTTATGTACGTAGATGTTATTGACATCAATCAAATAGCGGATTTTACCATAAAAGAGATGGTTAGCATGACCCAATGAAATTAGAATAATACATAATATAAAACATACATCAAATACCTACTACAAAATATATAGGCAAATGGGTGGCCTTATCGCTTTCTGCGATCTATGTTCATTTTGTGAATAGGATATCTTAAAATTAAAATAAAAATGAGCTAGATGGAG
The DNA here is from genome assembly GCA_911387795.2 of Apamea monoglypha. Taxonomy (NCBI): domain Eukaryota; kingdom Metazoa; phylum Arthropoda; class Insecta; order Lepidoptera; family Noctuidae; genus Apamea; species Apamea monoglypha. The sequence continues at coordinate 7,995,233 of OU426942.1, forward strand.
TCGACATTTCCTATCTGACTACTCCTGAGAAGAACTGGCGAAACCAACTCAGGGGTTACAGTCTCTTTTAAAGATCAGACACAATCTTGGTTAGCTTTTTTTTTACGTTGCCCTGCACTAGGATTTTTTCCTGTATCTTGGGTGCGTTTACAAACATTTAAACTCACATACACAAACAGCCAGACCCGGAACAACTACTTGTAGGTCATACAAATATTTGTTCCGTGCGGGAATCGAACCCGCGACACGCAGCGCAGCAGTCAATCGCTTAACCACTGCGCCAACCGTGCCGTCGATCGAGATCATGTGAGGACCATGCAGATTAGTGTCTGAAATGGTCTTTTGAGACAAGAAGCACACAGATTTGAGTGGACCTGTCCAGTCAGTGCAAGCATTTGTCAGTAATCATGTAGCTCAACTCAGAACTTAAGTAGCTCAACGACTCGACGAATCATACGAAAGAAATGACATTTGGGTAGACCGAGTACTCAAACTGGCAGACCATCCTTAAAACATAGTAAAAAAGAAAATAAGATTACTAAATCAAATTTTGTTGGCCTAAAACTTCACTATTTCCACGACGGTATTGGTAGCAACGCAGTCTTTACACTAATAAATAAAGTCCTCCAGACCGTATTTCGGCCCCAGCGGCCAATCTCAACGGAGACCAGCCTTCGGCGCGGGAGATATTATGGTGCACAAGTGTGTGCCAGACACAGGTGCACTCTTTCCTCACTCTCATAGTCCGATGGGTCGGCAATCCGACACGACCGGAGGGAGATCAAAATATTTACACTAATATACAATGTGTAACTGAGTTAATGCACATTATGAAAGTAGTTTGTTCAGAATCGTTTTCTGAATCGATTTCTGTAATTTTTAATATAGGTAATTTTTTCTCCCAAAAATAATTAAAACTACGTAAATTACTGTCACACTTCCGCTCTACAGTCAAAACAAACCAAAATGGATGAAGTACCTACTGCGCTAGACCCTTAGACGAGTGCGACTGTTTGCATGCGTAGATTTGTAATGTGACCACAATTTTCTCCCACAATCAGTGTAACTAATTTATGAGAAAAACAATGTTTATTACATAATAATAAAAATTCAGTGTATGTATTATGATTATACCATAACATTCTAATTGGGGTGTCTGGTGGTGTGCGTTAATTCCGGGACATGTTGTATATTGTGCGAAACGAGTAATTTCAAACAATCATTCGAATTTACGTTGCGTTTACTTCTCGCATACATGCCCACTGAATACAAATCTTCATCTGTAAACCAAAACACATGTCTTTGATCGACAAGCAGATATTTATTAAAAATAATGAGCCATTTACTAAACGTTGATGCTGGTTAATGAACCATTTACTATAAGGGTACCCACTATCTTTATTCGGTCAAACTGAAATGCAAACCAATCTCGATAAAGACATATGCAGTTAATTTACTTACATACATAACATCATTACGCCTGTTTTCCCGAAGGGTTAGGCAGAGGTGTGGGTACCTATAGTACACCCACATTACACCAGTTATAGTTAAAGTCCCATGTAATAAGGGGCGAGCCTATTGCCGTCTACCGGGCACAAATCAAAGGCTCCGGGCTGCTACTGAGAAATTCCAGATGAAAAAACACTTTGCCCGACCTGGGAATCGAACCCAGGGACCTCTAGCTCAGTAATAGGGCTTGCGACTACAAAACCAACGAGGCAGTCATAATTTAATCTAATATTGCCAAATATTCGTCAAACATGTAAACAAATGTGAGTTTATGGAAAAGTAACTTTAATTCCTACTTGATAAAGTTCAGTTTACGCCACAACTTCAAACATTTTTATAACTGTTTCAATAGTTTAATAGTCACTCTGAAATCAACTTAATTTCCAATTAAAATAAAGTTGTTATTTGTTTAACTTGATATAACGTCAATTTGAAACAAAAATAAAATTTGAATTATTAGATTAGGAAGGTTTGCAAGTTAATGAGCCATTTACTCCTTAACCGTTGAGTATATGCGGTAAAAAATATGTATATTATAATTTCAAGTATTATCACATAATTATATTTATAATTCTGTAATTAATTAATACTGGCAGCCCAGCGGTAACGACTTATAAGGTCAACGCGACTCACGAGTTGTAAGTTCGTAAGCTCGAACCGAGACTTGCGCTTTACTTTGTGTAAATTATTTCATCACCACTGCTCTCAAAACCGTGAAGGAAAACATCGTGTGCGAACCGGCATGTCCTAGAACCAAAAATTCGAAGACATGTGACATCTACCAACCCGCACTGCCCGGTCCACTCCCTCTCACCCACAAAGGAGTGCTGTTAATTATATAACATACAGAATCAGCCTATAATGTTCCCACTGCTGGGACACAGGCCTCCTCTCTGCGGAAGGGAATGGACCATAATCCACCCCGCGGGCCCAGTGCGGGTTGGTAGACGTCATACGTTTTCGATTTTTTTGGTTCTAGGACATGCCGGTTTCCTTCACCGTTTTGAGCGCAGTGGTGATGAAATTAAATAGACAAAGTAAAGTGCCTGACTGGGTTTGAACTCAGGACTCGTAAGTCGTGGCCGTTACCAATGCTATATAGTCATTGATACAAAAAAAAGTAATTGCAGAACTAAGATTGTAGACATCATCTACCAAGCATTTTTTTTTTCTTTTTCTGTTGGGAAATCATCAAATGACCCCTCCCGCTCTGGGTGGAGCGGAAGGGAGTGTCAGACTCTTACTGACTAAAACCCACCCATGTTCCTTCCTTCGCCCTTTATGTTCCGGGGTAGCGGTAACCCTTTCGGACAAACCCGCTGACCAGGCAGGCTTCGGCCCTAAGGGGCCCCTCGAATTATGCTTGAGGCGCGCGTGGAACACTCACGCGCCGTCCGGCACGGGCCTGGTCCTGATCGGGCGGTGAGCTACCCATTGCTCTCCGCCCGCAGGCCCATCTACCTAGCATTTTCCTAACTATTTCGGGGACGGCTTCCAATCTAACCGGATGCAGCTGAATACCAGTATTTTACATGGAGCGACTGCCTATCTAACCTCCACAACCCAGTTACTGGGTAATACGATACCACTTGGTAAGACTGGTTGTCAGACTCTCGGGCTACTGACGACCCGTAACGACTGTCAAAGATCCACGAATGACTGCCGGGCCCAATGGCTTAACGTGCTTTCCGAGGCACGGAGGGGTTTTGGTATGTGAAAATGGTCACCCGTCCACGGACCAACCGCGGCAAGCGTTGCTTAACCTGATCGATCGACCCGTGCGGCTGTTATTACTTAGCCACAAGCCCTGTAGACATTTAAATTAATTCTTGTCGACGTATATACCCACATCTTTTTGAGGTTGACTGCTCTACCCGATACAAAAAATATATTAAATTAATGTATCGTAATTTAATGTCATTTTTTTTTATCTGTGGCTTTTTAGAAATAATTATTCAAACACCTACTCGTACTTAAAACCACACTACATTGATTTTAACAAGCATTGCATAAATTATAAATAACTTATATTTGTAACACAGCTACTCGATGACCTCGTTGGTCGCACGCGCTACTGCGAGCATGAGGTCCTGGGTTCAATCGTTTGCCAAGGATCCCTTTACCAGAGCTATCCGTACCATCAACGATCTTCAAACTCAGATCGATGTGTTTTTTTTTTTTTTTCTGGTGGGAAATCATCAAATGACCGCTCCCGCTCTGGGTGGAGCGGAAGTGTCAGACTCTTACTGACTAAAACCCACCCATGTTCCTTCTGTCGCCCTTTAAGTTCCGGGGTAGCGGTAACCCTTTCGGACAATCCCGCTGAAGATCGATGTGTCTAAATGTTGTTTGAGTGAATTCGCAAGGGTATTAATTACTATTTATTTTAAATGCTACAAGCAAAATAATTCTTAATTTTTGTCTAAAAGTATGTTTGTGTTTATGTTTGTACTATGCGATGTAAGTAATTATGATAGACTATGATTTGTGTTTTTAATGGTGTAATAATTTAATTAATGTTGGTAGTTTTAATTATTCTAATTTGGTTTTTGTAAGCTGTGGTTATTAGTAGTGGCGTAGCTCATCCTAAAGAGGCCCTATACCAATTTTTTTTGGGGGGCCCTTTTTACCCGACTGTTGTGGTGAAGAGAGTAGGGGGTACTACTAAGTGCAAAGTGCGAATGATCGGATCGGACCGACACATGGCCGAACCGAATATTATTGAAAAATGCAAAAAAAGGTCGAATCGGCTCATTCGGTCGGGACCATAGTCAATATTCGAAAGAGTGTAGGAGTGTAGGATCAGGACCGACTGAACCAAATGGTAACATCGTAGCAGGAAACAGCCGAACAGTCGGCCGATACTACTTCGGAGTAGACCCCCAGTAGTGGCCCAGTCGTAATGGCCGTGACTTACTACATAGTGGTTGGTCGTAGGTTCGAACCCAGGCAGGCACTTGACTTTGTGTAAATAATTTTATCGCCACTGTTCTCAAAACGGTGAAGGAGAACATCGTGAGGAAACCGGCATGTCCTACAATAAAAAATGTGTGGTGGATTACGGCTCACTCCCTCTCACAGAGAGGCCTGTGTCCCAACAGTGGGAACATGCTAATTATATATCACATCACCTTTATTTTTCTGTTATTTTCTTCTTCTCCGTTTTTTTAAATAAATAAATAAGGATTTCAGGTTTTAATTTAAATATTTTTTTAAATATTATTTTTAAAAAATTTGGCTTAAACACGTCGCGTCGTGGGCCCCTGTAGCTCAGGGGCCCCGTATCGTTGATACGGCTGATACAGCGGTAGCTACGCCCTTGGTTATTAGTTTAAGTTCTTAACTGTCGCATTTAGGGTAAACCCTGTAATGATAACTTATGCTGTTATAAAAAATTAATAAAATAAAAATAAATAAAATTTTCGGGTCGGGCAAAGTGTTATCAGTTTTTTTCTGTTAGGAATTTCTCAGTAGCAGCCTGAGGGGCACTTCTCGTAATTTTATGAACGCTCACAGTCTGATCTCAGTCTCAATCTATCAAAAATACCTTAAATTTCCTAAGAATTTGACAACTTTTTGACATTTGTTTGTCGCTGAGATGAGATTGCGACTAGATTTTGAACGTTTTAAATTACGGGAATTAGCCTTTTGGAGTCTGGCTTTGTGTCCGGTTGATGGCTGGTGATGGTTGATGCCCCTTACGACATACGACTTAAGGCGAAAGCGTCGGGGTATTTCGCGAAATTCAAATTTTCTTATGTTTCTTACAATTTGCAGGTCATGTTGTATGTTGATCTAAATAATAATATGATTCGCGGCCGTAACATATATTTATTTAAAGAATTATAATAATACTAGCTGCGCCCCACCACGGTTTCACCCGCATAAGTTTCGATCCCGTGGGATATCGGGATAAAAAGTATCCTATGTGTTAATCCAGACGAGTCCTGGAATGGAGACCGCGTATCGGCAAGCGTTGTGTGGGACGCCCCCCAGCTAGATGGACGGACGACCTAAAGAAGATGGCTGGGACAGACTGGATGCGGAAGGCGGAGGACAGGGTGTTGTGGCGCAGCCTGGGAGAGGCCTATGTCCAGCAGTGGCTGAGTGAATTGATTCGGTTGTGTGCCAAATTTCATCCTAATCCCTTCAGGTGTTTTTGCGTGAAAGTGTAACAAACGTCCATCCATCCATCCATACAAACTTTCGCGTTTATAATATTAGTGGGGTACACGGAACCACTGAGTAGGTGGTTTTAACAATAAACACATTAAAGCTCTTATCTAAATAATGATTGCAAAAAAACGTTTCGGTAATGCAAATAGTTAACCGAAGGGCGACCAACAGAACAAGTTATGTAATTCTTAAGTAAAAAATAATGTTTATATTTTATTATAATTAAGGATTTCCGTAGTATATTGTATAGTTATTTAGTTATCTCCACGCTGATCTAGATTTCCTGTATATATGCCTATTATGGTTTAGGACATTTATTTCTCAAAAAGAATACTTACTTCACTTATCACGAGAAATACAAGTTTATCTTACTTGATACACGTGTTATGAAGAACGGTGTGTCCATACTCGTACTGGGGGTCTACTACGAAGTGCAAAGTGCGAATGATCGGATCTGACCGACACATGGCCGAACCGAATATTATTGAGAAATGCAAAAAAGTTCGGTCGGCTCAGTTGGGTCGGGACCACAGTCAATATTCGAAAGAGTGTAGGAGTGTAGGATCGGGACCGACCGAACCAAATAGTAACTTCGTAGCAGGAAACGGCCGAACATTCGGCCGATACCACGTCGGAGTAGACTCCTTGTACTGGCCGCGACTTACGAGTTGTAGGTCGTAGGTTCGAACCGAGACAGACGCTTTACTTTGTGTAAATTATTTCATCCCCATTGCTGTCAAAACGGTGAAGGAAAACTTCGTGAGGAAGCACATGTCCTAGCACCAAAAATTCGAAGACATGTGACATCTACCAACCCGCACTGGGCCCGCGTGGTGGATTAAGGCCCACTCCCTCTCTCTGAGAGGAGGCCTGTGTCCCAGCAGTGGGAACATTATCGGCTGCTTATGGTGATGATGAGGTACTCGTAATCTAGTATATTAGAGTCAACATTAAGGGGTTTATTTTTAAACGTTGCCTAAAGTTAAGTAAAGATTAGCGACTGTTTAATTTTACATTTTTGACGTTCAAACGTCTCTCGACTTAAACTTTATCCCATTAAAAAAGGGGGCATTTCAAAAGTCTGACAATGAGTTTTACCAAGGGGTAACTTGTGACCTAGTAACTGGGTTGTGGAGGTCAGATAGGCAGTCGGTCCATGTAAAATGCTGGAATACAGCGGCTTCCGTTTAAACTGGTTGACAACACCAACATTGTTGGGAAAAGGCTAAGCAGAGTGATTGAAATAGCGTGCGTGTTTGTTACCAAGATTCTTAGATAACTTTGTCAAAACCGGGGAATGAACCCAGGACCTCACGCGAAGAAATGTTACTTAAAAAATTATCTTGACGTAATGAAAATGTATTTATCATAAAAATAAAATGTACATGAAGATAAAAACGCAATCGTAAAAAGCGAATGACCGTTCAACGCATTTAAAACAATAGTTTATTAAGAAATGATAATATCTGATAAATAATGTCGATAATAATGTTCGGATATAACAATAAAATAAAAGTTGATGGCTGCCAAATATTTATGACTATATGCCCAAAAATGAGGCTTTTAAAACGCTTAAGTATTCATTATATAAATAAATAATCAACTGTGCAACAACGAAGATATTTCTTGCGTATTTTTTTCAAGGTACTTAAAAAATAATAATTAATGAAAATAGTAGATTATTCACTAAGGGGATAAAGCAGCCCCTTAGGGCCGAAGCCTGCCGGGTCAGCGGGATTGTCCGAAAGGGTTACCGCTACCCCGGGACATAAAGGGCGAAGGAAGGAACATGGGTGGGTTTTAGTCAGTAAGAGTCTGACACTCCCTTCCACTCCACCCAGAGCGGGAGGGGTCATTTGATGATTTCCCAACAGAAAAAAAAAAAAAGGGATAAAGCAGTGTCTTAAGTCACGGGCGCTTGATTGAATCCTGATCGTAACGAAGGGCTCCTGAGCACAGCGAGGGAGCTCTGACAAGATGAAGACACCTTTATCCGCGCAGAGAATACTCTACTTTTCGCACCTACTGCGAAAAACGAATTTGATTTCGAATCAGTAGCTATGAAACTGTTTAATTAATAATCGGGGAATACCTAATTTTGTGTATGACGCCGTTGCCCAGTAGTTGGACAACATAGGCTAAACGAAAAAAGGTAGGTACTTATACCACTATTTTTGTCAGGATTTTTATCAATTATAGTTCATAATAGGTATATTATGCTCATCCTTTAAATCCAACAACAATCAACAACACAACAATCCAACAATTTTGTGATTTTGTGGCCCCTTTAGGAAAAAAACAACATTCTATATCTAAATATACAGAATGTTCAACAACCCAACAATCCAACAATTTTGTGATTTTGTGACCCATTTAGGGAAAAAAAACAACATCTGTATTTAAAGATACAGGATGTTGTTTCACCCTAAAAGGATCACAAAATCACAAAATTGTCAATTTCAGATAAAAATGACATCACTTAAAACCCACAACTTTTAAATTAAAGTTGTTACATATGTATGTGTACGTTAAGTGCCGAATGCGGATATGTACGAAAATGATTGTAGTACGATTATTTTTAGGAATCACCTTGATAACTCGATTCCTTTCGATTATATTGACGTAATTGGGTGTTAACGATTTATTATCAACTAGCTGCGCCCCGCGGTTTTACCCGCATACGTTTCGATCCCGTGGGAATATCGGGATAAAAAGTCCCATGTGTTAATCCTGGTTATAAACTATCTGTGTGCCAAATTTCATCCAAATCCGTTCAGTAGTTTTTGCGTGAAAGAGTAACAAACATCCATCCATCCATCCATCCATACAAACTTTCACATTTATAATATTAGTAGTATAGGATTAATTTGTTTGTGTTACGGATCTTACAAATATTGGTAAAAAATGCTATAAAGGCAGATGAAAATACTGTTTTTTTTTTGTACACCTATCCCGATGTAGTCATCATCTGTCTGTCTGTCAAGGTATTACCCATGCAGTAACTGTGTTGTGGAGGTCAGATAGGCAGTCGCTTCATGTGAAATACTGGTATTCAGCTGCATCCGGTTAGACTGGAAGCCGACCCCAACATAGTTGGGAAAAGGCAGGCAGATGATGAGTGTGTTACGCAATCACCCCGCTGGTCCTCTTCAGGTTTGAATGATATCTCTTGTCCTGAATAGCGCAGATTAGTTTGACGTCTGCAGATTTACACGTAAAATTTAATCAAGACCATTCAATCTGTAGGCAATTATATTTTTTACATTTGAAAATTATCTCGCTAAGTAGATACAAAGCACTTATTATATAATTGACACAATCTGCGCACTGTGCCACTAATCATGGCGATAAATAATTCATGTATATAATAGGTCATCAGTTTATCTATAATTAGCACATTTTTTATGCATTTAAGAAGATAGGTACCTACTAGCTTCTCACAACACAACTTCGTGTGATAAAATTTGTTGTTCACCCCTACGCCGTCCTTCGGCTTCGTTCCTACTCTCACTTGTCTTGTCATTTAAGGATGGTGATTAAATTATTTTTAACCAGCTTCGTCCGAGTAAAGCAACTTTCTTTTTTTCCGTAAGAACCTTCTACAAAACTATTAGAAAACCTAAAAAAAAAATGGATGAAATCGGTAATGTCTTTCTCAAGTTATGGCGTGAAATAGGGATTCATTTATATACATAGGGCATTTTTTTAGGGGGCTTGTGGCTAAGTAATACCAGCCGCACGGGTCGATTGATCAAGTTAAGCTACGGTTGCCGCGGTTGGTCCGTGGATGGGTGACCATCTTTACATACCAAGACCCCTCCGTGCCTCGGAAAGCACGTTAAGCACGTTAAGTGACAATCGTTACGTGTCGTCAGAAGCCCGAAAGTCTGACAACCAGTCTTGCCAAGAGGTATCGTATTACCCAGTAACTGGGTTGTGGAGGTCAGATAGGCAGTCGCTCCATGTAAAATGCTGGTATTCAGCTGCATCCGGTTAGACTGGAAGCCGACCCCAACATAGATTAGTCTTATTTGATTTTCATTCTGACTGTACGTTTTTATCGTTTCGTGTAGAGTTGGGACTTTTTGAATCGTGTAGAGCCGGGATAGGGAAAAACCCGCATCACTTAGTCTGCCCGCGCTAGTACTTCCTTTTTGCTTTCGTTTTTTTCTTTTTGCTCGGCTCTTTAGAGTCTTAGCGTGATGTTAGTAGCCTTCCTCAAGAATTGAGCTACCAAATGTAAATGACGGTCGGTTTTGATTTCTTTTTTTTTCAAATCCGACCGTTATTTCTAGAGATTATCGCGTTCAAACAAACAAACTCTTCAGCTTTATTATTAGTATAGATTAACTCATTTTTATGTATTTACTAGCGTCTGCCCGCGACTTCGTCCGCTTGAAATTTCTTGATTAATTAATCACGATTCGAAAGACACGTGGCGCCATCTATTATCATTATAACGTTATTGTTGTTGTCCTCCGGAATGTCCAAAAGTCATGTCCGTTTCTATACACCTGACAACGTATATGCAAAATTTCAGGATGATCGGTTCAGTGGTTTTGGCGTGAAAAGGTAACAAACAAACTTACTTTCGCATTTATAATATTAGTAAGGATGAAGATATTCACGTACTGGCGCCGATTCCCTTGTTCACAAACTAAACTAAATTTAAGTTCAGTGCATATTTTTATTTCTATTTCATTAAGAAAAGGTCAGAAGATAAATGTTAGTTTAGTCCTGTCAAATTAAGATACTCCATGGATAATTTAGACGTGATTAAAAACATGGCTACTAAAAATACGTCAATTTACGTCGGGTGCTGACTAATTTGACAGGACTAAACTAATATTTAAAATCTGTCCTTTTCTTAATGAAATCGAAAGAAAAAGACGGACTAAACTTAAATTTAGTTTAGTTTGTGAACAAGAGAATCGGCGCCATTGGCTTATTTTTAAATTGCCTGATTGGTGAGAGCAGTGATGGCCCAAGTGTAAAGGCTGCGACTAAGTGAGCATAAACACAAGCGACACGCGGCGACGACAGAGGCAACTGCACCCACCAAATTGTGTATTTGAGTACGGTGTTCAAATACACAAGCACCATGTTGTCGGCGATTGCAGTTATCTCTGTCGTCGGAGCGACATATATCGTATTGTCTCTATTATTATTAAATTACCACCTGTACATTATGGATTGCAATAAACGATTTGAGATTTCATAACATTATTGAGAGCTTTGCCGCAATAATGCGTAAGCGTTTCGCCTCCATGCTTGAACGGCTGCGATCCAGTACCAATAGCATTCTGTGTGTATTAGCTGACCGATGGGACTCCCCGCTGCTCGAGAGATGGGTGCAACTACATGTAGGCAAATAATGTCGTGCATGCTGAGTTTGCGGTGCATCACATCGGACAGCATAATAGTCACAGAACAGATAAAAGTAGTATCTGTTCTGTGATAATAGTAAATTATTTGTGAAAAAAAAAAATGTTTTACTAACACTAGTTTCTTAAGTTTTGTCTTGTACTAACAAAAATATGGATACTTACTGGTCCGAATTAAAAGTTTTATTATTATTTCCTTTATTTCATTTAAATACCTACAAATTACATTTTTAAATATTTTTATAAACAAAAAGATAAAAAAAACATTTAAAAATATAAAAAATAGTAGCCCACCGGTATCGGGAACAGGGTCCAAGCTACCGGCGGTCAGGGCTCCAGAGAGAGGAACCTCCTGACAATGCGAGCCGTGTCCAGAAGTACCGCTTTCTGAATCAAGCCCTTGATCCAGCTGCCCAACGAGAGCCTCCTCAGGTGTTGGTCGAGGCTCTTGGCTATTAAGCTATTACTATTTATTATTATTATTATTATTATAACTAGTAGCGAAATGTGGTTCACTATATGTAGGTACACCTCTGCCTATCTCTTCGGGGATTGCAGACGTCATATGCTATGTAACTAATTTTATAAATATTTATGAAGACGTTTTATCTTGTTTTTTTCATTAATCAGTTTTTATAGCATGTAATTTTATTGTTGAGGAACGACTTTTTATATGTGTGTTATGCGACTTATGGGAGCCTGAGTTTTTAATGACGGTATGAGGATAATGCGTTAAATACTTATGTAAGTAGGTACATACATAGGAATACCTCTTTTCTATACGTTTTTTCTGCATTTTCTTCTTCGTGTTTTTGTTTAATTTGAATAAATTTCAACCAGCACGTGTAGCGTTTTGTCGACGGAAAAATAGACATAATGACAGATTGTAAAAAGATTTTTACCGTCTTAAGCATGGCGATGAAGAGAATTGTTTCTTTTCTTCAGTCGAAAAATCTACAATGTCGAGCAAGACGACCAACTTTCCTCTACTTTTGACACTTGGAGGCAGGAAATTTTCTTTTTAACAATTGTCAAATTAATAGTCTGTTCACATTGGACTTAGACAAGAATCTATATTGATTTTAAAATTTGCTCCCCGTTGCTATGGAAAGAATAAGTCGTTCCTTCTTCGTGGTCAAACTTAATGGTCAAATTGATTTGACCACGAGGAATTCTGTTCCGGATAGTCAAACTACTTAGTTTAACGAAAATTATCCACCATTTGTTATAGTTCGTAAATATACTTGTACTTGTACAGTCATTAACAAAAATAATTTCGTTCCTCGTGGTCAAACTTAATGGTTAAACTGATTTGACCACGAGGAATTCTGTTCCGGATAGTCAAACTGAGTGGCTATTTAAACTTTTTTATCAAGCTCTATACATTGCAGTCTTATTGTAAAAATAAATAAAACATTATGTCAATTTGATGACACATGCACATGACCACTCAAATTATTATCCTGTTCTTTGCTGTTTTATTGCGACTTGCATTTTGTAATTATTTCGATAAAATATGGATTTAGATATAAAATACATTCATCGTAAAGGGGGAAGGGTACTGCTTTTCAAGGGTCGGCAGTACTATAAATTGCGTACGTACAGAAATGGAAATATTTTCTGGACTTGCAGTCATCTCAATAAAGAAAAATGTCGGAGCTCAATTACTCTGAAGGTATGCTCCTAATTAAAACATTTATATATCGTTTTTAATTACATATTATTACATAGGTACCTATTATTTTAACCATATTATTGTTTTTTTTGTTTAGGATGATTATGTGGTGAAATGTAATGACCACTCATGTAACGCTGATTACTATAAAAATGAAGTTGATAACGAATTAAAACAAAAAGTTAAAGACAATGATGTCCCCATCCCAGAGGCGTTTCAAGATATGAAGACGCTAGAAAAACGAGACGAGAGTATTGAACTTAAAATTCCATCATTTGATAGCGTCAAAACGGTTATACATATAGCAACAGGCAAAAAACTTGCTCTAACGATTTGATACAAGTAAATATTCCAGATAAATATCAGTCCTTTCTTTTCGCTGATTATAATACTGAGAAATGTCGCATTATGGTTTTCTGCTCCAAAAAGAACGTGGTAATAATAGAAAAATCTGATGAGTTTTTCAGTGACGGAACATTCTTTAGTTGTCCAATTCCGTTTAGCCAATTATGCTGCATCCATGTCAATTTGACAAAATCCACCACAATCACAAATGCGGTTCCTGTGGCGTATGTTTTGATGACAGACAAAAAAGAAGAATCATATTTTTTTTTATTTTCAATGATAAAGTCAAGATTGAAGGATTGGTCACCAAACATTTTCCATTTAGATTTTGAATTAGCTGCAAGCAATTCCGTTAGATTTTGAATTAGCTGCAAGCAAGTCCGGATAAATAACAATTTTCCGGACATCCAAATTGTAAAATGTTTTTATTTTATTATTTATTATATCTATTTTATTATTTATTTATTACTGTGATTGCTCGTGACATCACAGCGGGCCCTATTAGAATACCAGCGCTGCGACATTTATTTTTAAATGTCATCATGCTGAGATAGGAACCTTTTGGCCTCGTATGGGACTTTCTGTATCATTTTACCTTTTATTACTTTTTTTTAATATAATTTGTTCTATTTTTATTTTTAACTGTGTTTAGTTTAGTTTATAATCCTGTACGAGTCGCAATAAATACTTTTTCTTTCTTCTTTCTTTCTTTCTTCATCATTTTTCAAATAGCCAATGGCGAAAGGCAAAACAAATGAAAATTAAATCTAAAGATGACAGGTGAGTAGTGGGATTGTGTGCAGCACTCGCTTTATTATCCGAAAATAAAATTGAAGAAGGATGGGAGCATATAAATACTGATACTCCCAATACTACCAAAAATCAAAAATTTCTTAAATATTTTGCAACAACGTGGCTTAAGAATAAATTATTCCGAAAACAATGGTCTGTTTATGGCCAGAGACATCGCACAAACAATGTGGTCGAAAGTTGGAACGGCCAACTAAACAAATCCATGAAACGTCATAATCCAATTACAGTTGCTCGTTTACTTGAAACCTTAATACAAAAAGAAAAATCTTCTAATAAAAAAGTATCTCTCTGCCGCCAAGACCAAATATGTATTTCGAGATGATTTCATAATGAAGTGTCAGCTGCAATTAATGCATGGCGATATAAGTGAAGGGTACTTTTTAAATAAACTAAGATAATTATTTTTGTTAATGACTGTACAAGTATATTTACGAACTATAACAAAGGGTGGATATTTTTCGTTAAACTAAGTAGTTTGACTATCCGGAACAGAATTCCTCGTGGTCAAATCAGTTTGACCATTAAGTTTGACCACGAAGAAGGAACAAAATAAGTATGTCCTTGTCTTCATAGAAAGTCTACGGGTAGCCCATGCTTGGGCAGTAGAGATGTCAAGTTGGATGGAAAGAACTTTGTCTAATCTTGGTACTACGCGAGCAGTAGTCGGCTACTTCGCCAGCGTTATCGTTGGTCTTGCAGAGAACACGACAAGAAGCATAGTGGCATAGTTTACGCAGTGGGACTGCTCCACAGTCCCACTGCGGTTCATCGGAGTACCCTCACCTGACCAAGTTTTCTTCATTAAAAATCTTTAAACTCGCAGCAAATGCTGTTTCGAGACGGATTATGATTGCATAATTCGGCTCGAAGACCAGTTACGGGAACAGAAGTCCAATTCCCGTAATTTAAAACGTTCAAAATCTAGTCGCAGTCTCATCTCGGCGACAAACAAATGTCAAAAATCTGTCAAAATTTAGGGAAATTAGAGGTATTTTTGACAGATTGAGACTGAGATCAGACTGTGAACGTTCTTAAAATAACGAGAATTGTCCCTCAGATATAAACAATGTAAAAAATAATAATTAATTTGTTGAAGAAATGTAACAGATTGTTTAAAAAATATTCTAAAATTTAGTATTAAATCCTTAGATATTCACAAGACTTGGAACTTCTTAATTTCACGCACCCAGTTTTTTAGATTGCGTAACTTAATTTTATATTATATAAAAACTTGAACGATTGTTAATTCGTGACCAAAAAGGTTGAACGTCGTGATCACCACAGCTTTTTATAAATAAAGATCAATTCTGATGATAAAGATTCCTATAACAATAGTTATCAAACCCTGACGTCAGAAGATGATATGTTTAAACCGCAAACAGAAATACCCATACAGGTACAATTAACAGCAAAAGTCAATGTTCTGTTTTGATCGCGAGTCGGTTGACAGGGAAGAATGGAAGAAGAAGCCAGGTAACATGGGATAAGGGCCGGGAGATGATGAAGATGACGACAAGTTGTGGAGTCATCATCATCAGCCTCTAGCAGTCCACTGCTGGACAAAGGCCTCTCCAATTGCACGCCATTCAGTTCGATTCTCGGTAACTCTTATCCAGCGGCTACCAGCCACCCTGCGAAGTGATATTGGGTTTTTCTGTCTGGAATTTCTCAGCAGCCATCCGAAGTCTGGATTTGTGACTGGCTGAGGGCAATAGGCTCGCCCCCTACTACATGGGACCTAAACATATCTAGCAAAACGTGCGCCTTGTTTTCCCCACTCTTCGGGAAAGGCGTAGTGTTAGATTAAGTGAAAGAAACTTATTTATTTTAAATTTGGGACACATGAAATACAAATATTCAAAAAGGAGCATTTAAAACTAACAAAGTTACTATAAAAACAATAAAAAATAAATAAATATTCCAAAAAAAAGACCTATGCGAGGCAAAAAAGGCTCCTACCTCAGCATAATGCTGCGATATTCAAAAAGTAAATAAGTGTAACAATAGTCGGTTTGATGCTATATTTTGACCTAGCAGCGCCCCGCGATTTCACTCGCATAAGTTTCGATCCCGTGGGAATATCGGGATACCAAATAGCCTATGTATTAATCCTGGTTATAAATTATCTGAGTGCCAAATTTCATCAAAATCTGTTCAGTAGTTTTTGCATGAAAGGGTAACAAACATCCATTCCATACAAACTTTCGCGTTTATAATAATACTAGGATAACAAAATGCTTTACTTATAGCAATTGATGTTGACTGTACATCACTTAGTTTTTGTTCAAGTACCTTTTAACTTTGTAAATCCATTACAATAAACTTCTTAGAAAAATTTATACGCATTTTTCTAAGAAGTTTATTGTAATGGGTTTACAAAGTTAAAAGGTACTTGAATAAAAACTAAGTGATGTACAGTCAACATCAATTGCTATACCTACGTTTTTTATGTCGGTATGTGAATGCAGTATTGCTTATGGTGTATCCGGGTTCATGAAAACTAAAACAAAAAATTATAACCATCTACCAAACATGGAATTTACATTACCTGTAATACAGGTTGTTATACATACCTACATCAGGCACCAGTCCCTCACAAAGTTAGCTCTAATTTTTTTGTTATGAAGGATTAAAAATAGCATAATGAAACTTTTGTGATGGGAAAATAAATAAAAATTATTATTATGGAATCGATGTAGAAGAACAATGGACCGAGTATTCTTCCCTGGGGCATCCCCTGATATAACAAACCTCCCCTTAGCTCAGGTGCTCAGTTAGTTTCACTTTTTTATGGGATTGTTTTAATATTTTTATTGCCTGTCATTCAGGTATGACTTTATACTGACCCGCACTCCAGTTTTTTCTGATATCAAGTTTACGTTACCATCTATAAAGTCGAATGCTTTTGTCAAGTTCATGAGCACATCAGCTTTTGTTGACAACTGTTTATCCAAATTTTCATAGTTTTAGAATACCGAAATTGATTTAATTACTAAGCCATGGTTAGTTGTGGAGATCAGACAGACAGCCGCGCCATGTAGATTATTGATAATCAGCTGCATCATCAGGTTAGACTGGAAGCCGACTTCAACATAGTTGAAAAAAGTCTAGGCAGATGATGATGAGCTCGCCATGATCGTGTCTGTAATCCCTGATGGTATAAGCAGATGAACGAACGAGAACGGTGAAGGAAAACATCGTGAGGGAACCGGCATGTACTAGAACCAAAAAAATCGAAGACATGTGACATCATACCCTCTCACAGAATTGAGGCTTGTGTCCCAGCAGTGGGAACATTATAGGCTGATTATGTATGTTATGTATAAGCAGATGTGTTCCTATGGTATGGTACCGGGATCGAACTCAGGACCTCATGCTCGGCAGTGAACTTGCGACCACTAGCCCACCGAGACAGTCTAAGGTCTAAAGATATCATAATCAGTCTATAATGTTCCCACTGCTGGGACACAAGCCTCCTCTCTGTGAGAGTGAGTGTGACGTAATCCACCACGCGGGCCCAGTGCGGGTTGGTGGATAAATATATACTGTGTTTTAATATAAATAGCACAATACCCCCTTTTCTTACAAAAAGACAATGCATCCGTAGTCATGCGGACGTCCGTCCCGCAGAAGGCTGTAAGTGTATTTAAGTGGTACAACCACCGGAACGATTACACGCTTGTTAGTTACGTCTCTATGTATTCGGGGGGAGAGACAAAAAGAGCGGAATTTATTCATTTAATTGTCTTTGGCGTGTCGGCACGAGCTTTGTGAGAAGATTAGTCAGATAAATTAAAAAAACAAAGCATTTATGCAAAGCAAAAGAGCGGATTAGTTTCCCTTTTCAATATACCTATCACGGTATTTTATGATTGAAGGGCTTGTGGCTAAGTAATAACAGCCGCACGGGTCGATCGATCAGGTTAAGCTACGCTTGCCGCGATTGGTCCATGGATGGGTGACCATCTTCACATACCAAGACCCCTCCGTGCCTCGGAAAGCACAGCCTAGGTCGTCAGTAGCCCGAGAGTCTGACAACCAGTCTTACCAAGGGGTATCATATTACCCAGTAACTGGGTTGTGGAGGTCAGATAGGTAGTCGCTCCATATAAAATACTGGTATTCAGCTGCATCCGGTTAGAGAGGAACCGACCCCAACATGGTTGGGAAAAGGCTTGGCAAATGATGGTCATTTATGATTGCACGCTTGTATTTCACAAAGGTGTAGGCAGAAGTGTGCTAGGTTTAGAAAAAAATCAAAAAAGGTCATAAGATGGAGGTACACAATAGGAGGCAGGTGATGAACCTGAAACTGGTTCATCATCTGCCTACTATTGTGTTCCTCCTTTTGTTCAATTCAATTCAATCAATTGATATCTGATATGTTCTTTTGAGGAAAGTGCCACACAGATTTGAGTGGACCAGTTCAGTCAGTGCAAGAGCTATGGAACGGAGTATTCTCGGTCTTAAACTTGTGGACCAGGTTAAGAATACAACAATCCGTTCCATCACTAAAATAACTGACGTCACTCTGAAAGCTGCCACGCTTAAATGGAATTGGGCTGGACACATCTGCCACATGTCAGACGATCAGTCGGCCAAACTTACGATCCAGTGGGTCCCGCTTAATGGCAAACGACATCGCGGCAGGCCCAGACTGAGATTGCGGGATGAGCTGGACTCCTTTAATAAAGATTGGTCCTTGGCAGCTCTGGACGGAGAGAGGTGGAAAGAGAGTAGGGAGGCCTTTGCCCAACAGTGGGACAGTAAAGGATAATAAAAATAAACATAAAGTACGTTCATATTTAAAATGGGTGTACTAAAATACGTCTATGTAGTCCTCAATGCCTTCCCCTTTTTTTTTTCGGATGGGAAATCATCAAATGACCCCTCCCGCTCTGGGTGGAACGGAAGGAAGTGCCAGACTCTTACTGACTAAAACCCACCCATGTTCCTTCCTTTGCCCTTTATGTTCCGGGGTAGCGGTAACCCTTTCGGACAATCCCGCTGACCCGGCAGGCTTCGGCCCCAAGGGGCCCCTCAAATTATGCTGACAACTCTTTGAGGCGCGCGTGGAACACTTACGCGCCGTCCGGCACGGGCCTGGTCCTGATCGGACGGTGAGCTACCCATTGCTCTCCGCCCGCAGGCCCGCGCCTACGGTGGCCGGGAGTCGTCACGCGGCTCCCGACGCCCGGAGCGTCTCCCGCGGCGGCTGGGACGGGAGGCTCTCTCCCTCAATGCCTTCCCCTTATGTGTAGTTTTTTGTCTGTCAAGCATTTTGTTTGCAATAAATGTTCATAAAAACACCTATGTATATTTATCTAACCTTTTGCCAATTTAAAGGGCACGGAGACGTTTGCAAGACCAAGGGCGATCACATCACGGAATAAAATAAGTGTTGTTTAGTAGAAGGTTAGTCTTCGCAGTGTTCGCGAATATCAATAATTTATTTTTGTAATGGTTGTCGTGTGCTAAAGGCCAATTATTATAATTAAATACATTTAATGGTTGTTGGTTAATATTAACTCAATCAATGTACCCGCCTTAACCTAGTATGTTGGGGTCGGCTTCCAGTCTAACCGGATGCAGCTGAATACCAGTATTTTCTGTATACATGGATCGACTGCCTATCTGACCTCCACAATCTAGTTACTGGGTAGTAGGATACCGCTTGGTAAGACTGGTTGTCAGACTGTCGGGCTTCTGACTACTTGTTACGACTGCCAAAGGTCTACAAATGACAGCCGGCATCAACAGCTTTACGTGGTTTTCGAGGCACAGTTTTGCACAGTCCCGTCTAGTTCGGGAAAAAAGGAGGACACAAGTTTCCGAAAGATAAAACTGTCTCAAAACACTGACATTCATTGACCCCTAACTAATATTATTTGTCCGACCTGCGGGGTAATTGCGTAACACACTAACAGTAGGAATGGCTTTCATTTTGACAGTTCAACAACATGCATTGCGTCAGGCAATTTTTTCGAACATTTGAAGTAATGGATTAGCAATATCCTTCAAAATGATTCAGATTACTCGCTCCGTATATGCTCAAGACTCACTTCTCATTTTCACCTCCCTGACGGGTTGGGTACATCTGAGTGAACGTCAACATAGACCAGCTTGACGAATACTGGCTTCCCTCGAGGCGATTGACCCCTAGTGCCTCAGTGGCTGGATTGACAGTGAATTGCGCAATTAGGGTGGTGGACCTGGCTCAGCATTCGCGTTTGCGACCACGAGATCAGCCGATCGATTCTGTAAAAATCTCACCGTGAAAAGTCAGGTGAAGTGAGCTGTCAATAGTGTAAATCCCTTGCATTAGTTGGAATGACAGCTCACTCCACGCTCACTTCACCTAAGTTTTCACGGTGAGACGGTTACAGAATCGCACTGCAGCAGGGCAGTTAACACCTAACCAGCCAGCTGGTTCAAAATATAACCTAAATATCTGTCTGCAACCTTAACTAGAGGTCACTTAAACAAAGCGAAAGGTCATTGCATTACACCCACGGCCATGTCTAATGGTGCGGATAAATAAATGGACAAAACTATTGGAAGCATTTATTTCCTTAATTAATTGTTCAAATCATTTTTTGGCGAGCAATAAATCGGTGATTTTGATATATCCGGTTTTTTTTTTCAATTCCATAATTGGTTGTTTCATGGTTTGTTGGTTCTTGTGGGTTTTCTCGCGATATATTAATTATTGGTTTCCGCGGTGCTATATCTAAAAACGATAAAACACAATGGCGCCGATTCCCTTGTTCACAAACTAAACTAAATTTAAGTTCAGTGCATCTTTTTAAACTTTTAAAGGACAGAAGATAAATATTCGTTTAGTCCTGTCAAATTAACAAACTCCATAGACAGTTTAGACGTGATTAAAAAATTGGCAACTAAAAATACATCGATTTACGTCAGGCGCTGACTAATTTGACTAAACTAATATTTATCTACTGTCCTTTTGTTAATGAAATAGAAAGAAAAAGATGCACTGAACTTAAATTTAGTTTAGTTTGTGAACAAGGGAATCGGCATCATTGTCTCAATTCATACTTCAAGTAACAATACTACCAACCAGCGGTCGTTGACCTCTAAGAAAAAACATCCTCATCTGCCTAGCCTTTTCCCAACTATGTTGGGGTCGGCTTCCAGTCTGACCAGATGCAGCTGAATACCAGTATTTTACATTGAACGACTGCTTATCTGACCTCCACAACCCAGATACTGGGCAATACGATACACCTTGGTAAGACTGGTTGTCAGACTTTCGGGCTTCTGACTACCTGTAACGACTGTCAAAGGTCCACGAATGACAGCCGGGACCAACGGTTTACGTGATTTCCGAGGCACGTAGAGGTCTCGGTATGTAAAGATCCAGACCCATCCACAGACCAACCGCGGCAAGCGCAGCTTAACCTGGTCGATCAACCTGTGCGGCTGTTATTACATATTTAGCCACGTGCCCCTCCTAAGAAAAAACATCAAAATCTTTTTTTTTTCTCGTTTTGAGATATCGATACCCATCACGACTGCAGGGCTTAGCTAATTTAATTTGACCTTGTATATTAAAGAATCGTCGCTTTAAAAAAGATGAATCATGTAATTGATCGCAAATTTTTTTTACCCGACTGCAACCAAGTATTATGCTTTTTACTAAGGAAGTCTGACGAGCAGTAATTTGCTAGGCACGATTATTATACAACACAAAAAGTCGAACCTAACAAAAAATTTAAAAAAACCGTCTTTTTCCTACAAAAAATCCGTCCTTTTCTCACGCATATTAAATGAAATAATGAAAAAAAATACACAAGAAACTCTCGTTCAAAAGTCATGATAAGCCTTTAATAATAATAATAATGCTTTATATTATGATACCTACTAATGTTTTATTTTTTTGCGCGGAACCCATTTTTTTTTTTTTGTTAGCCTTTGTTGTGTCTCGCTGCTGGGCAAAAGCTTAGCCCAAATCATTTTTAAAATAAAATAAAAGTTACTCCTTATAACACCAGCTATCTGCCAGTGAAAGTCCCGTCAAAATCGGTCCAGCCGTTTCGGAGATTAGCCGGAACAAACAAACAGACAGACAGACAAAAAATTTAAAAATTGTGTTCTTGTTTTATGTAACGTATATATACTTTCATATGCATTTAGTATAAAGCTGTTACTTTGACATTACAAACAGACACTTTAATTTTATTTATTTGTTTAGATATATTTCGAAGTCAAAGGCATAGCATTTATTTCAAATAGGCACATAAAAGGCACTTTTGAACGTCAAAAATTACAATAAAAAAATGGAATTGATTCTAGTCGCCCCTTCCAAAAGGTAGTTTTCGGATGGAGAAGAATGGGCAAGAAACTCAACCGTTAAGCGTTTAAAATATTTTAGAATATTTTGGATACATTAATTATATAATAATATATGAAGACGATGCAACTAAAATAAAATAAAATTACTTTACCACAACAGGTAAAAGAATGAAAAATGAAACCATGACATTATAAATTAATTATGCTAAAGATACATTATTCGACGTACATATTCGTTATACTTAACACCTTCTTATCTTTCTTTCCAGACGAGCTCTAGCCATCCCGCCATCAAATGGCCCATACTCCCACGACCGCTGCAAGATGTACTCAGCAGACTTCAGCCAGGCCTTAGCTGAAGGTAGAACTACTCCTGATGATGAGTGGGCGGTGGTACCTTGTCAAAATGGCTGGGAGTACAACAAGAGTGACGTCCCTTATGACACTATTGCTTCAGAGGTGAGTCGATACTTTTTCCCATCATCTTCAATATCAGCCGAAAGACGCCCACTGCTGGGACTCAGGCCTCCTCTCTGTGAGAGGGACTGGACCGTAAACCACCACGCGGATATAGTGCGGGTTGGTAGATGACACATGACAAAATTCGATTTTTTTTTGTTCTAAGTATTTTATGTCGGTTTCCTCACGATGTTTTCCTTCACCGTTTTGAGAGCAGTGGTGTTGAAATAAGTTACAAAAAGTAATGCGCCTGTCCGGGTTCGAACCTACGATCTACGACTTGTAAGTCGCGGCCGTTACCACTGCTCCTCCTGTTGTTGTTGTTGTTGTCCTTTTTAACTTTTGGCAATATAAATGATATTGGGCGTATCTGACGCCTGACACTGGATGATAGCGCAGTTTTAAATGTGTTTTTATCGGAGGTTGACTGCTATACGAAAAATGGAAGTCATTTTTTCCAATGCTTTTGACGATTGTGGTTTTTGGCAAAAAAGCTAAATTATGGTCTGTTGACTCCTCTACCTACGTTAGCAAGGGTCAACGTACTTTAATTGTGTTACAGATTAACACTGTTCTATTTTTTCTACGACTGAATTCGTAGTCATTAGTATATTTCATTCAAATCTTGTAGAATTTTTTACCTACTCATTTGCAAGCTGTGATATGTCACAGCTTGCAAATGAGTAGACAGTTCTTCCATACAAAATCTGTCAGACGTCAATTTTTACCACGAATAAAAAATTATCTGTCGATTGAAAAATCAGCCCTAAGTAAAATAATATTTTTTGAATTCTTTCAAAATTGGACCCCTATCATTGGACGTTTTCGGTAATATTTCCTGATACTGCTGTACACAGAGAGCTTGCAAAGTGTTCGCGTTATCCTAATAGACTGAGTTGATTGACTAACTGACATGTCATATGCTTGAGTACGAGGCTTTTGACAACGTTGTATGTGTCTATTTTATCTCTTTTTAAACGACTTTAAAAAAGGAGGAGGTTCTCATTTCGACTGTATTTTTTTTTTTATATTTGTTACCACAGAACTCCGTTATTTACAAGCCGATTTGTAAAATTATTTTTTTATTTGTAAGGATATACTTTCAGATTGGTCCCATAGAAATTTCATCAAAAACGGTTCAGTAGTTTGTTGTGTTGAAAATGCGACCCAACGACACCGACTTCCGAAATTAAAGTTATTTTTCACTTTGTAGTGTCTTTTTTGGAAGTGGTTTTTTTTGCAAAAAAGTTTTTTTACCAGTAATTTTGGTTTAAAAACCAAACTAATGAACCGTTTTTGATGAAATTTCTATGGGACCAATCTGAAAGTATATCCTTACAAATAAAAAAAGAATTTATAAAAAAGAAGCGTTTTTTTTTTTTTCATTTGTAATGTGCATTTTGTTTTTGCAGAAGAACCAATTTTTCTTTCTTTCTAAATGTATTTTATTGCTAAACCCTATGTCCTTCCTTGTTTTCAGTTGGATTGGGTCTGTGAGAAAGACAACTTAGCAGCAACAGCGCAGGCCATCTTCTTCTGTGGCGCTATAGTCGGCGGTCTGGTCTTCGGCTGGATTGCCGATAAGTACGGAAGAATACCTGCTTTAGTTGGTAAGTTATAAGATTCAATTTTGTTCATTGTTATCAGAATCCAGGCCTGTTTCCTTGCCGTTGAATATCTTCTCAACTAATATTATAAAAAGAAAAGATTTGATTTTTTGTATGTTTCTTTGTTACGCTTTCACGCTAAAACGGCTGAACGGATTTGGATTAAATTTGGCACTTGGGTAGATCAAGACCTGGATTAGGACAAAAAATACTTTTTATCCCGATATTCTCACGGGATCGAGACCTATGCGGGCAAAACCGCGGGGCGCAGCTAGTTATGGAAATATTTTGTAACTGGGGAAACTCCAAATTCCTTTGCTTTGTTAAGCCAACTCAGTAACATCGCAGTTTTTGGGAGGCAACCAAGCAAGTGACTTACCTAATGGTTACTTAGTGTTCATAAACGTTTGCAATATGAGAGTCATAGAGACAAAGTTACATATATACAGGATGGCATAGAAATCGACGTGCAAACTGTAGTCATGAATTTAGCACATGAATTTGTATTTTTTTTAAACGTTGCCCCACACTAGGAATTTCTCCTGTATCGTGGGTGCGTTTACAAACATTTAAACTCACATACACAAACAGCCAGACTCGGAACAACTACTTGTAGGTCATACAAATATCTGTTCCGTTCGGGAATCGACACGCAACGCAGCAGTCAATCACTTAAACACAGCGCCAACCGTGCCGTCAATTCTGAACCCGCTGCGTTGAAATGTTTTGTCGGTTATTAAAAAATAAAATTAGCTGTTCCATACATTTTGACAGCGTAGATATTGCACTTTTATATGACACAGCTGATATTTTTTTGAGTATTGTTTTGCCTCTCTTACCAATATTCGTTCAAAAGTAGGCGTAGAGTAGCCAACCTTTCGGTATTCTATAGGATGCATTCTGGAGAGTGTGCGCGGGAATTACATGACTTAATTCCGCCATCACCGTTCCATCATCGCAAAACCCATCGCTCGTACGGCGAGTTTCCATTCTTACGTTGTTGAAACTGCTACGATCCGGACGAAGCGTTTCGCCTCGTCCTTTATACCGCGTACATCGAAGGACTGGAATAATTTGCCTGCAGCGGTCTTCCCGTCCGATTATAATTTAAGTGTCTTCAAGGCTAGAGTGAATAGGCTCATAAGAAATTAGTACGCTTTACCATCTACGATTGCATCACTGCTTTCCATCAGGCGGGATCGCAGACAAGCACTAGTTTAAAACATTAAAAAAAAAGGATTGTTAAGAGGAATTCGCAGCACCCGTTGAATAGACGACGGAAGCGCAGTCACAAGTAAAAGCTAAATACTAAACGTATATAATCTTCATTTCTCAGGCACCAATCTCCTGGGATTCATAGCTGGTGTGGGAACGTCATTCTGCCACAGTTTCCTGAGCTTCGCTCTCTGCCGGTTCTTCGTGGGACTGGCTTTCGACAACTGTTTTACTATGATGTATATCCTTGGTAAGTACACACATCGGGGCCCCAATTCTATATGGTAATTATTATTCCCCGCGTAATCTTACCGCGTGCTAACCACGTCAATATCGTGTCTTGTCGAAACCCCTGGAATCGAAATGTCAACCGTACGAACAACATGTATTTTGACAGTTCAAACCACGCCATCGTGTCATAGAGAATACGTTAATAGCAGATGTCGTGATTAACTAAGGGATTGACGTGGTTTCGAAGAATTCGAAGTAAGGAATCATTAAGTGATCATAGTAAATTAGGGCCCAGTTTAAAATAATTATATCAACACGCTAGATTAACAAGAAAATACGTGTCCTGTCAGCTGCACGTTACAGGGGGCCTACTGCGAAGCGCAAAGTGCGAATGATCGGATCGGACCGACACATGGCCGAACCGAATATTATTGAAAATGCGAAAAAAGTTCGGATCGGCTCAGTTGGGTCGGGACCATAGTCAATATTCGAAAGAGTCTAGGAGTGTAGGATCGGGACCGACCGAACCAAATAGTAACTTCGTAGCAGGAAAAGGCCGAACATTCGGCCGATACCATTTTGGAGTATACCCTTGATTCCTTTGGTGACCGTACATAAAGGGTAAAATAAATAAATAATAATTATTAATCTCCGATTACCTGGATTTGTGGAATAGATAGAGAGATGTAGACAGCATGTGAAAGGGTAAGGGAGACAAAAAAAATAATACTTACATAAAACAAAAACTAAACAAAAATTATGACAATTTACTAACATACATACAAATAAACATACATATGTACTTCTAAAATAAATATCACTAGAATGATAATAACTATGTAAAACGTACTCAAAATCTTACTAATATTATAAACGTGAAAGTTTGTATGGATGTTTGTTACTCTTTCACGCAAAACTACTGAACGGATTAGGATGAAATTTGGCACACAGATGGTGTATAATCAGGATTAACATAATTATAGAATACTTTTTATCCCGATGTTCCCACGGGCTCGAAACTTATGCGGGTGAAACCGCGGGGCGCAGCTACTAATAATATACTAGTTTTTGTCTAAAATATTACTAATAGTTAACTTATTAATTTCAGTGCTAGAATACGTTGGACCAAAATGGCGTACATTTGTCGCCAACATGTCAATCGCGCTGTTCTTCACCCTGGCTGCGTCACTGTTACCCTGGATCGCGCTGTGGGCTGATGATTGGCGAATGTTTGCGATGGGCACAAGTCTGCCATTCGCATTGGCTATTCTTACACCGTGGTTGGTTCCTGAGAGTGCTAGGTAAGCATTTTTTTTTTTCTGGTGGGAAATCATCAAATGACCCCTCCCGCTCTGGGTGGAGCGGAAGGGAGTGTCAGACTCTTACTGACTAAAACCCACCCATGTTCCTTCCTTCGCCCTTTATGTTCCGGAGTAGCGGTAACCCTTTCGGACAATCCCGCTGACCTGCTAGGTAAGCATTACAATGAATGTTCTACCAACACATTGGAAAAAACTTACAGTTTAAGATAAATGGAGTGACTGCTATCAAAAGGCCAATTCCCGTAATTGAAAACGTTCAAAATCTAGTCGCATTCTCATCACAGCGACATTCAACTTGTCAACAACTTGTCTTTTTGACACTGATTGTCGCTGAGTTGAGATTACGACTTGTATTCGAACTTTTTCCTTCTAACGTTGTAAAAAAACAGCCCTTATTGACTAACATCACTGATAACAAAGAACTGAAGGGCAATTCTCGTAATTTTCAAAACGTTCACAGTTCTGATCTTTGTCTCAATCTGTCAAAAATACCTCTATTTTCCGTACATTTTTGACAAGTTTTTGACATTGATTGTCGCGGAGATGAGATTGCGACTAGATTTTAAACGTTTTTAATTACGGGAATTGTCCTTTAATTACGCCGCAGATTATACTCATAAAACCGGATTTCGTTAATAGTTTGGTAGGTATTTAATTATCAACTTAAATAAAACTATTATTCATTACAGATGGTTGGTGTCACAAGGAAAGATCGACAAAGCGTTGACGATCATGAAGAAGTTTGAAAGAATAAACAAGACTAAAATCCCCGATAAAGTACTCAGTGATTTTACGGTAAGTTCGTATTCTCCATTCCAATATAAAATAATATTGTTTTCCATAAGTTATTTAGTAAAATCGACGTGCATTAAATTGCACCCGTGCAACCATAGATATTACCTGTCCGCCATTCTGTTTATTTTTTTCAAAATGGCGGTCACTGACGTCAATGCAAATAGAAAACATAATAACACCAAATCCCACAGTGTCACATTTCCGAGATATTAATGTTCAAAGTTGATCACGTAACAGCCATATTTTTTTGAACTTGCGTACATATTGTTGCATAGATGTTTGATTATTTTAAACATTCAGAGTGATTATTTCAAACAGCTCTGCAACAAGATGTATAGCAAGTTCAAACGAATATGGCCGCCATTTTGAAAAAAAAACGAAATGGCGGTCAGGTAGAATAGTCTGACTCTCCATGACAATACTAATAATATTTATAAGCTCATAGTTCGCATTATGGAATACAATAAAATCTTTTATCAAACGCCAAAACTTAAACTCTGAACTTCATCAAAATAAATACTCTTCCAGGAATCATCCCTGAAGACCATCAAAGAATCCGAAGCGGAATGCAGAACCTACTCCGTGTTGGACCTGTTCAAGACCCCCAGGTTGAGACGTAATGCTATCCTGCTCATTGTCATCTGGATGGCCATATCTCTAGTCTTCGATGGCCACGTCAGGAACGTTGGGTCTTTGGGACTGGATATCTTCCTGACGTTCACTATTGCTTCAGCTACGGAGTTGCCAGCTGACACGTTCTTAACTGCTGTCTTGGATAGGTATGTTATATTTTCGCTTTAATCGACTTCAATACTAAGGGGATTCAGTCAATCTGCCTAGCCTTTTTCAACAATGTTGGGATCGGCTGCCAGTCTAACTGGAGGCAGACGATACCGACTTCAAAAAAGTTGGACAATTTCTCAGTGAGCTGGACCTATCTACCTGATTCTTCATTTGGTGGAAGACGAACGCGCGGCGGTCACATATCAATTTTATTATCTTTGCTTGAGTAGTTTTTGAGCTAGCTTCAATCATCTGCCTCGCCTTTTCTCAACTATTTTGGGATCGGCTTCCAGTCTAACTGGATGCAGTTAACCAGTATTTTACAAGGAGCGACTGCCTATCTGACCTCCCCAACCGAGTTACTGGGTAACACGATACTCCTTGATGAGACTGTGTGTCAGAATTTCGGGCTTCTGAATACCCGTAACAGTCCTACGAGTGACAGTTGGGACCTTCAACCTTACGCCGTACTGTGTCGTTTTAGCAAAACACCGCCTCGTTTCCCATTTTGGAGCAAATTCAGTAAGATATATATATCAAAAACAGATAACGCCAAATTTTCTTTGCAAGCCTTACTTTTCAAGCTACAGTTGACAGATCGAGATGATTGGCGTTCCTATTCTTAGTTGTATCACATTGTATTATCCTACCCCTCTCATATTCAGGTAAGAAAGAAAGAAAATACTTTTAGTTAGCACAGACTAAAAGACACAATAGGGGCAATTCTCGTAATTTTAAGAACGTTCACAGTCTGATCTCAGTCTCAATCTGTCAAAAATACCTCTAATTTCCATACATTTTGACAAGTTTTTGACATTTGTTTGTCGCCGAGATGAGACTGCGACTAGATTTTGAACGTTTTAAATTACGAGAATAGGCCTTCAGATACATACATCAGATAAAAAAGAAAAAAAAATAAGATCATCATAAAAAGGGTGAATTCCGATTTAAGAAATTAGCAGGAAAGTGTGCCTCACGGCTGCTGCACCAAAAAGGTCCAATTCAGCAAAAATGCCAAACAGCCTGACGTGCGCTGGTTTTCAACTGGACTGGAGAGGTTCTGGGTAGGGGTTTCTGCCAGCCATTCCATTTTTTTTCCGTCGTTAGTGACAGGCTCATGGTCGAGTTTGTTCAATAAAAGTTGTGTCTTTTTCCAGATGGGGTCGTAGGTGGTTGGCGTGTGGTTCCATGGTCATCAGCGGTATCTTCAGTCTTTTAGCTACCGCTGTGCCAGTTGGTAAGTCATGTAGATTGGCAATTCTTTTGACCTGGCTGGACTAATGATACACAGTTAATTATATCGTTCATGGTTCTCTTGGAAGTCGTTTGGTCTCGAATGATTAAACGAAGAGGTAACACCGTCTTCATCAAGGGTAGGTTCATCAAAATAATCTTGCGAACTTACCTTAGTGGGGCAACGTTTTTATAAAAAAAAAGAAAAGGAAAAGATAGAAAAGAAAAGAAAGAAAAGAAAAGACAGAAAAGAAAAGAAAGAAAAAGGATTGTGTGGTTTTATGAAACCACGGTAAAAGTGAAACTTTAAAAAAAAAAAAACAAAATAAAAAAAAATAATAATAAAAGTTTAACTTTAAAAAAATAAATAAATAAAATAAATAACAACATTTACATTAAACACAGACAAAAACAAACAAAATAGCGTGGAGGAACACTGGCACAAATGAGTAATAGTCTTTACACCATAGAAAAAGTAAAATTACCTATCCCTACTCCGCGGCCGACCGTCACGCGACATGCAACACACAAGCGAAAAAGTGTGAGACGATGTAATAAAAGTTTCACTTTAAAAGAAAAGAAGTATTGTAAATACCCCGTTAGTCTCGTAGTCGCAAGCGCGACTGCTGAGCGTGGGTACAATTTCCGGGTCGGACAAAGTGTTACTGAGTTTATCCATTAAAAATTTCTCAATAACAGCCCGAGTTTAAAAGTTAGTGTGACACCCCTGTGCCTCGGAACGCCGTTGGCCCTGCGCCTGATCTCTCTCCGGTCGTGTCGGATTGCCGTCCCATCGGACTATGAGAGTGAGGGAAGCGGGAGTGCCCCTGTGTCTGCGCACACACTTCTGCACTATAATATCTCCCGCGCCGAAGGCTGGTCTCCGTTGAAACTGGCCGCTGTGGCCGAAATACGGTCTGGATGATTTATTTTATTGTAAATGCATGTATCATATGTTAAAAACTTTGAGTTTTGTCCCTTGTCTCAATGTTATGATGCCAAACCTCAATATTATCTTTAATACGTTTCTGTATTTCTCTCCAGGTGGCCCTTCAGCCTCTCTAGCCATCCTCGGCCGCTTCGCCGTCAACATATCCTACAACATCGGCCTCCAGTACGCCGCAGAACTGTTACCCACCGTGGTCAGAGCTCAGGGGGTTGCCCTGATACATATCATGGGATATGTCGCTTCCATTGTCGCTCCGTTTGTTGTTTATTTGGTAAGTCTAGTTATTATTTAATTAAAGCTTTTCTTTTGAAGCAGAAGACAGAAAATTTAAAAAAAGTTGGTGGTGTGTTTAATTGAAGCCGTGACTCCTTGGCTATGTGATGTGTGTGGTTTGGCTGTGTGAAGAAAGAAAGAAAATACATTATTTAGCACAGGCTAAAAGACACACTCAATACACTAGATACATACATCAGATAAAAAACAAAAAAATAAAGATCAAATAAGAAGTGTAAAGTCTGATGTAAGAAATTAGCAGGAAAGTGTGCCTCACGGCTGCGCCAAAAAGGCCTGCTTCAGCAAAAATGCCTGACAACTAGTGCCTGACCCTGGTTTCCAACTGGGACCTGATGTGTGAGGTGACGGATCAGTATCTTCACCCGTTTTTGAAACATAAAATTAAAATAACTTAAAATGAAATGAATGGGGTGTACGCATGCACAGCGTGCATCTCTTGTGTGTGTGTGTGTGTTTTTTTTTTTTTGTAATGTACTTTGGGTTATATCTGAGAGCTTTTTGCCTATATTACCATTTAATTATGACGACTTTTGTATTGCGTTGCACCACCGTGCTACAATACCCTTCTTGTATCGATTCATAGACAGATTTATAAACTAAAGGGAGATATGGTGTGGCTGCCCAACTGTTCGAGTCCGGCTGTCGCCTTCAACTACATATGCACTACAATACGAACACGCGCTCACTCACACTATAACAGTCACCACACTCAACGCGAGCCAATCGCGTAACGCAGATCGCAACGTTGAGACACACAACTACTTTGACAATTCTTATTGACAAATCAGCGGCACCCGCGTTTGTTTCTGTTTTGTGCATACATTGTTCGCACGCGCCACGCCCCCTTGGCATATCTCCCTTTAGTTTATAAATCTGTGGATTCATAGTTTTTTTTTACCTTTTCTGTCCCACTGTTCACCATATTTCAATAAGATGGTCCAAATTCCCACAACAGTTTATAATTTAGATATTTCCCGACTGGGCAGTAGTGGCCAAGTGGTAATAGCCGCGACTTACGAGTTGTAGGTCGTAGGTTCGAACCCAGACAGGCGCTTTACTGTCTGTAAATTATTTCATTGCCACTGCTCTCAAAACAGTGAAGGAAAACATCGTGAGGAAACCGGCATGTCCTAGAACCAAAAATTCTAAGACATGTGACATCTGCCAACCCGCACTGGGCCCGCGTGGTGGATTACGGCTCTCTCCCTCTCACAGAGAGGAGGCCTGTGTCCCAGCTGTGGGAACATTATAGGCTGATAACGTATACACTGACTGGTGTGGTCTCTTACAAACACATTGTTAACAACAAAATAATCTTTTCCAGGCTAATGTATCCCAAGATCTGCCACTCCTAATCCTGGGCGTACTTGGAATATTTGGTGGTCTACTATGCCTCTTCCTGCCAGAAACCATGGACACTGACATGCCTCAAACTCTTCAGGACGGGGAGAACTTCGGAATGGACCAGAGGTTCTGGGACAATCCTTGTTTCCCCAGGTAAAGATCCAATTTTTTCTTTCAGATAAGTAGTTAAAATGCAGAAAGGTCCACTGTGACATTTTATGCCTCAAAAAGTCTTAGGGGACTGCATTATTTGCAATTTTCAGATCAGTGTCAGGTTGTATGATGATCAAAATATTATTTGCGACCGTAACAAATATGTATTTACAGAAATACAATGTGGAGACAACAACAATACAACAATAATTGAAAACACTAGATATACTAATGCATGAGAGTATTTTGGAACTATCAAATAAATCCTAACATCAAAATACAAAAAAAATGTTTTTTACCAATAAACTAAATACTTGTGATGGGGTCACTATGGGTTGTGCCAATCTTTGACTAGCGTATAGCTATAGTGACTAAACTATTGGATATATTTGATTGAATTTTTCGTGTGCAGATTGGAAAGGGCATTAGATATAAGCAGTTTAATTTATTGTTGTATTATCATCACCACCATGAGGGGCTTGTGGCTAAGTAATAACCGCCGCACGGGTCGATCGATCAGGTTAAGCTACGCTTGCCGCGGTTGGTCTGTGGATGGGTGATCATCTTCACATATCAAGACCCATCCGTGCCTCGGAAAGCACGTTAAGCCGTTGGTCCCGGCTGTCATTCGTGGATCTTTGACAGTCGTTACGGGTCGTCAGTAGCCCGAAAGTCTGACAACCAGTCTTACCAAGGGGTATCGTAACCCAGTAACTGGGTTGTGGAGGTCAGATAGGCAGTCGTTCCATGTAAAATACTGGTATTCAGCTGCATCCGGTTAGACTGGAAGCCGACCCCAACATAGTTGGGAAAAAGGCTAGGCAGATGATGATATCATCACCACCATACAATAATCATTAAAGTTAACAATACAGGCAATGCAACTAAGGCAATGTTATCTATGATGTTCAAAATCAGCGGGGCAATTGCGTAACACACTAACAGTAGCAATGGCTTTCATTTTGACAGTTCAACAACATTCATTGCGTTATTTACGCCGTTGAGCAGACAAGTTTTTCGAACATATGAAGCAATGGATTATTAATATGCTTCAAAATCATTTAGACTGTGATCGAAAGTGTGTTACGCAACGACACGTGACGACAACAGTTGCCTCTGCCGTTGATGCGTGCCGCTCGTCTGTATGCACAGTAACTGATCACTTTATCTAACACAACCTCTTTCTTTACAGGAAAAAAATAGAAGCAGAAGAAGGCGACCAGCCAGGGAGATACACCAAAAGAGCATCAGTCACAACCACCAGCGAGCCCCAAGAGTTCGTCAGAGCAGTTCCAAGCGCCATCGGGTCTAGAGCATCCATCAGGGCATCTATTAGAGCCTCTACTAGAGCGTCAGCCCGAAGACGCGAGGTCAGCAAGGAAAGAAACGTTGTTTAAGCAGGCAATGTTGTATTTAGCTTTTAGCCAAAAAAAAATTGTACAAAATTGGGTTTTAGACCCTGTGCCAAGACTGGGATAGTTGGTAGAATTCGATGGTTTTTGGAAATGGTTTCGTATGATCTCAAATTGAAATTGGAGGGTCCTATTTTTTGTCGGAGGAATGCTTGGTCAGTTACTAATAATCAGCCTATAATGTTCCCATTGCTGGGACACAGGCGGGCCCAGTGCGGGTTAGTAGATGTCACAATTGTTCGAATTTTTGGTTGTAGAAAATTTTTTCCTCACTACTTTTTCCTTCACCGTTTTAAGAGCAGTGGTGATGAAATGAATAACACAAAGTAAAGCGCCTGTCAGGGTTTGCACCTACGACCTAACTTGTATGTCGCGGCCGTTACCACTGGGCCACCACTTGTGATTGGTCGGTTATCAGCTGTCAAATCTCTGAGTTGGCTGTTGTGATTGGTTGAAAAAAATACAACAGATTCATGAAAAACTGATGTAAGAAATTTGGCAGTAGAATAATAGGTTTTTAGAAGTTGATGGTAAACGATGACACTTTTGACAGGCGTTTGACGTTTGTTTTTACCAATGAAAGAGACAGAGATAGCTCTGTGTCAATCTATCATCAGAGACATAGCTCTAAAGATAAGGTTTCCTAGAAGAGCCTTTCTGTCATATTTATAACGGACGTCGTGAAAATGATCTCATGACGTCATGATTCTCATGATGGCGGCATAGTTTGAGAGATAGCACTTATGACAGGCGTTTGACATTTGTTTTTTTATTAAGAAAGAGATTATTAGCTCTGTCTCAGTCTGTCATCAGATAATAAATAGTAAAAGCATTAGTGGGGAGGATGAAAAAAAATAGGACTGAATTGAAATGTAATACAAATAAATACGCGTTTTGCCCTAAGAATGAAAAGAATCGTAAAGGCTTTTAAGTCTCAGAAAAAGTACTAAAAATTGGCATTTATTAGGATTCGTCTTAATAAACTTTTAGGATTATTTGATTCGAATTTTCCCTTTTTTTGTTGCTCAATCCAAGATATTAATATTATTTAAAAAGCTATTTATTATTACTTAAATGCAAAGTACAAAGAATATGTATTGTATTTTTTATTTGCAACTGTGTGAAAAAGAAATTGTTTTTTTTTTGTAATCGTTTGATGTTTACAATGCAAACAGAATCTGGGCATATTTTTTTTTAATCTTGATTTGTGATTTTTATAATACTTTTTTTTGTCATGTCAGACAAATTAGACTAAATTATATTGTTGTTTTAAATTAAATTTAAAAATGATATTTGTCTATAACAGCGATGCGCTCTTTTTTACTTTAAAAATAATTTGTGATTATTTTTCCTGGCTTATACTACTGTATAATTATTTCCCCTGTCATTCAGGGGAAAGATTTATAATTACTTAATTTAATTTATAATTATTTTTGTACATAAATTCTTGCCTAATTAATTTAAACGTGATAGTTACCATTGTTAAATCTATTTGTCGTGTTTTGGGTAAGTCGTAGAGTTTAAAGTTAGTCTGAAATAATTATCGACTGGAAATAATTATTTAATACAGATGAAAACAAATAAAATCAGTTTTTTAAAAGCAATATGTAAGGCCAGTAATAATAATAAACGAATTTTCAACGACTAATATTTTTTTATAAAATTATGTTTATTACTTATTATTCAGACTAAGTTTATAGCTAAGACACCTCTATAGGTCATACCTATTATATGTATATAGTAAAAGTAAGTTGTTTAACTTAAGTTTTACTATAAATTAAGTGTAAATAATATTATTTTAAGCATTGAAATATGTAATTATTATTTTTCTTTTAAGTTTTTTTTTTTTTTGTGGTTTGATTTTCAAGTCACTTTGAATGATTATTGCACTCAATTCTACACTAAGGTATCGTAAATCATGGATGCTGAAATATTTACAAGCATCCAAATAACAAGAATCTCTAAGGGAATCTTTATTAAAAAATCAAATGAATCAAAGTTATTTTTCCTGTAATTATATTTTATAAAAACTCAAACAAGCTTTAAAAAAAAAAATGTAGAAACTTGTTTGTAAAAACTTTAAAATCATGATTGGTGTCAACCCAAAAAATGTTATTATAAATACGAAATGACAATAATTAAGTGACATAAATATAATTAGCATTAATTTTCTCACAATATTATACAATGCGGAAATGACGATACAGCAATCATTTAAACTTTCTTAAACTTACTTGTATCTAATAACATTTCTAGTGTGCATACAAAAAATCAATCAAATTATTCTTTTTCCAACTATGTTGGGGTCGGCTTCCAGTCTAACCGGATGCAGCTGGATACCAGTATTTTACATGGAGAGACTGCCTATCTGACCTCCAATATAAAGAGGGGGGTTTATATAGTCCCCATAGTTTACAAATTCAATATAAATATTTATTTGATAGTTACAAAATCCTCCTAAGCACTAGGTATTGCCAGTATTTTCAGTTATTGTCGTATTGTTGTCTCCACTTTGTATTAAATAAAATATTTTTGTGACAATTAGCAATATTTTTGTCATTTTCTATTATTGCTGCCATTTCTGTTCGGTGCAACAAAAAAATGTAAAAATAGTGAAAATTCTGTGATAAAAACGGACAATACCTTACTTATGTGATAAAATAAATATTATTCAAGCTTATACTGTATTTTAATTTATAAAAAACAATAATATGTGATGGTTCGAGCAGTAACAAATTGGTTTCTTGAGTATGAGACTCCAGAAAAATCTGCCAAATACATCTAAGATATTATTACTGTGTCTGTTACGAAAATATCGTTAAAGACTGGAAAGCATAATCAGCCTATAATGTTCCCAGTGCTGGGCCGCAGGCTTACTCTGCAAGCTATGTTGGAGGTTCTTTTCTGGATTTTATCCTTTAAGGAAACTCCGAGCATATCCCGCTCCATAGCGTGCTGAGCGGCCTTTTTGTAGACCAGCTCGAGCTCAGCTATCAGTGCATTAGTAGAATTAAACTCCAAAAAGATATTTATTTACAATTTATGTACACACATATATAAACAGACAAGAAAAACATAACAGAAAAAAAATCAAAAAATCAAATCAAATCAAAAAAAAAAAAAAAAAACAATAATAAAAAAACAATAAAAAAAAAGAAAAAACAATCAAATCAATCATATCATCAAATCTAAATTCTTAATGACCCATAGTGACAGTAGTCAATGACGCAATACCCCATACAGTCTTGAAACCGTGCCAGCCATTATTCACCACACACGTGTATAACTTCGAGGTAATATCTCCACACAAACAATTCAGTTTATTGATGTTATAAAAACACTCGCGCATCGCATGCACAACGTGATATCACCCATTAAGATCATAATTAGTTAAACTGATAAACGCCATAGCAACATACTCTGAGATGTTGTTTTGACTGTCTGGGCGTTTCACAATAAATCTATATATACTCGTATTTTTATACAAGCGGAGTTTTAGGGCACGTCCACTTACAAAAAAGAAAAAAAAAAAAAAAAAAAGAAAAAACAATACAGTGCTATGTGGTGAATACATGCATATTAAAAAATAAAGTCACAAGTCCTTGAACCAAAAATTCTAAAACATGTGACATCTACCAACCCCCACTGGGCCCGTGTGGTGGATTACAGCGGACTCCCTTTCATCGAGAGGAGACCTATGTCCCAGTGGGAACATTATACCAACCAAGGACCAACGGCTTAACGGGCTTTCCGAACTGTTACTATTGAAAAACCCCGTAAAACTTTGCACGACCTGGGAATCGAACCAAGGGCCTCACGCTCCAGAGCGGGAGGGGTCATTTGATGATTTCCCACCAGAAAAAAAAAGGGTATCACGCTCAGCAATCGCGATTGCGACCACAAGACCAACGGAGCAGTTTATTAATATGGAAACAACATAGCAACATCATGGAGACACAAATAACTGATATAACCATAGCAACCAATTCCAAACAACATTCAACAATTGGCCGTCACCTAAAAATAAACATTGACTCAAACGCATTTCATACAAAGATCAAATTAATAAAATATAGAAGTGTCACCATCAATCAACTCAGCCTATCGCAGTTCACTGATGGACACAGGCCTCTCCCAGGCTGCGCCACAACACCCTGTCCTCCGCCTTCCGCATCCAGTCTGTCCCAGCCACCTTTTTAAGGTCGTCGGTCCATCTAGCTGGAGGGCGTCCCACACTACGCTTGCCGATAGGCGGTCTCCACTCTAGGACTCGTCTGATCCACCGGCCATTGGTTCTTCGACAAACATGGCCAGCCCACTGTCACTTCAGTTTGCTTACTCTGCAAGCTTTGTCCAGCGAAAACACTAGGAAGCGGTGAAGAGGGGGTTTTGTTATGTCAAATCGAATACCAAATAATCGAATATCAAATAATTTACACCAATAATCGAATATCAAACTCAAATCTTTTATTTCAATAAAACCATTTACAGGCACTTTTGGATTGTCAAAATTAAATAGTCGGTCAGTTAGAAAGTTGAAGCTACGAGTAGTTGCCCATTCCAAAACGTAGATCTCTATAGAGAAGAACGGGCAAGAATCTCCACGGACACTCTTTTAAATCAAGATAATTATTACAAAATCCTGGGTACATTATTCTTGTTGCTTCTATATGTGAGAACAATGTAAAAAACAAATGACGAAACAATTCAAAATATAAGATTAAAAATCCTTCTCAACCGACGCGACGGCGCCCGTTCACGAACATGACGTGTGGATCATCACCATCTAGCTCAACCATTTTGTAGGGAACCGAATGATCCAACTCACGCGCCACCATCAGTGAGACATTTAAGTGAGCATGACATATTCTCAACTGCCATGCTCTTTCAAGTAAAATATCAATTAATCGACCACTCGGGCGTTTTGAGGGACTGTCTTAATTATGTAATTTTGAATTTGATTTAACTTTTGATTTCAACTTTTACTTTTGATTTACCAACCCGCACTGGCACCGCGTGGTGGATTACGGTCCACTCCCTCTCACTGAGAGGAGGCCTGTGTCCCAGCAGTGGGAACATTTAACATTATAGGCTGATTGGACATGTCGACGGCTGAGAGTCCGCGCAGCTCGCCCATCATCAGTATGGTCTTGAGGTAGAGATTCCATGGCGTAGGTCTCAAGTAACACAGTAGCAATACCAAATACTTGCACAAAGGTTTATTTGAATAATAGCACAGCACAGTTTAAATAATAACGGTTATAATAGCTAGAGACTAATAAGGTACCTGTGAACCAACGATCCCGATTGGAGGTCCGATCTGAAGTATCGTTCCGAGCCAATTTCTCTTGCGACTCGCGCTTTTATAACTTTAAAATCGATACCTCTCTAACCGATTCCGTTCACGTGACATGTGACGTCACTGCGTTCACCGGTATTACAAAAATCAATTGAGCGTCTAAGCCAATAAATAGTCAAAGATGCGACATATATATATGTGTCAGGCCAATATACCTGACGCTGATATTCCTAAGTGTTTATTCGTGTTTAAGAGTTTATTATTCGCTGCTCATGCAGTCCTTTGATGTGTTGCGTTGTAACGTCGTCGCTAATGAGGCCTGATTGAAAGTAATACTGAGAGTTCAAACAGACAAAGATTATTAGTTCGAAGAGTCGATGTCTGTAGATTGATGGCGGTGTAGGCAGAAATACTGACGCAATTTGTAAAATGCTACAAGGATCGTATGTTGGCAAGAGTACTCGTATAGATGTATGAGGAACAGGGTGTACAGTTCGCTGTTGCGTCTGGTGAGCGACGATCCCTCCCGGTGGGTTAAGGTGGGTTCCCGCATTCCGCACATCACGGCTGAGGCCGCGGCGGGGGAGGGTATTGCGGTGCGCCGCTCTCCCTACCTTCCGCGGCCTTGACGGGGTCGCCACCGTCTGATGACGGACGCGGTGGGGCCGCAGGGGAAGAGGAGTGTTGGTATGACGTTGGCCGCTCTCCCTATCCTCTGCGGCCGAAAATTGGCAGGCGGCGGGGCCAATGACCTGACCCGTCGCAGGGGGACCAAGGGTGCCCAGACACGGGGTCCTCTGGCGCCCATGTGCTGGTTTGGTCCGTGTTCCCGCCGTAAGCGGCAGAGGAGGACACCGTGGAGTTTTAGTGGGTTAGAGTCCCACATAACTGCATTATCTCCCCGTGGATATAGTGCAGAATGCATGAGGATTTCTCCAACTTAAAAAAAAAAAATGGTGAGCGACGATTGATGTTGGGACATTGTATACCTATATGCTAGTAGCGCGGTAAACTCTGCTTGCGCGATGCAGGATTTTTCATTTTGATCATCGTTCCAGGTTGAGGTCCCACCTTTTTTTCTTTAGTAACGTTAAGTTGCGATGGGTCACATCTAAGAAAAATTCACCCTATAAAAATACAATATAGGTATTTAAAGTAAAATGTAGTGTGTAATAGTATTCTATGCATGAATACTGTGTTACAAAGATCTTCTGGCCCTTGAATGACATTGACGGGGCGTAATAAACATTGTGAAATTTAGTTTTTACGTTTTTAT
The DNA here is from genome assembly GCA_911387795.2 of Apamea monoglypha. Classification (NCBI taxonomy): domain Eukaryota; kingdom Metazoa; phylum Arthropoda; class Insecta; order Lepidoptera; family Noctuidae; genus Apamea; species Apamea monoglypha. Next base: position 8,035,823 of record OU426942.1, read on the forward strand.
TTTAATAATTTGTAGTTTATTTAGTATTAGAAGTTTGTAAATATTATCATAAAATGAATAAAAATCTTCCCCAGTTTGTGAATTTTGTTTTTTCCAAATTGTATTGAAAATGCAAGATGGCGACGTTAATTCCGAATTTGGTCGCGCGGCAAAAGATTCTTGTACGAGTACAACTTTACATATGATTGACCATGCAAAATACACCCAAATACAAACAGAACAAGTCTTTTTATTCTCTGTTTGTACTATCTGCACATAAAATCAGATCTTACTCTATGCAACACGCGAATCAATGGAGCAACATCATTAATTAAGACACTTGTACACTTGATTGTGTCCCTTAGTAACCATGACTTTGTGTGCAACTAAATAGTTGTTGCAGTTAGTAAGTTGACTACATATTTTAACGCCTGTATTCTCCGAAGGGTTTAGGCAGAGGTGTACCAACGGGGTAATTGCGTAACACAACCTGTAGGAATGCCTTTCATTTTGATATTTCAACAATATCTATTGCGTTATGCGCAAGGGATTAGCAATATCCTTCAAAATGATACAGATTGTGATTGATCGTGTGTTCCGAAATTGGGGCGCTCTGTAAGTACACCCCTTCGCCAGTTAAGTTTAGCTCCTATGTTACATGTGCATAAATCCAGACTCCGGGCTGCTCCTGAGAAATTCAGATAGAAAAACTCAATAACACTATACCCGAACCGGGAATGGAACCCAGTACCTCATGCTCAGCAAGAAATTTTTAGGTCAAAGTTGTCAGGGGAATCCTTTGATTGCTAGATATGGTTATCAGTCAGAGCAGTGGTGGTCCAGTGGTAACGGCCGCGACTTACGAGTTGCAGGTCTCGGGTTCGAACCCAAGCAGGCTTATACTTTGAGTAAATAATTTCATCACCATCAAAACGGTAAACGGTCCCAGCAGTGGGAACATTATAAGTAGGCTGATTATGCACAACTGGCTGTGCCCGCGACTTCGTACGCGTGTGTTTTTTTTTTTTTTGTATGTGAAAATAAACGTAAAGATAAAGATAAAGATACTTTATTTGTTGTAATTTTAATAATAAATGGTTTCTTGATTGTGCAAATTTTGTGCATATTTCGCCCTTTTTTAGTGCATATTTGCATGCATATTTTGGCATTTTGATAGTGCATAAATAAAATCCGATGTCTGTGATGTTAAATAGCTTTCCTCGAGAATTGGGCTATCTAATGCAAAAAGAATTTTCCAACTGACTTTTTTCTTTTTGCTCGTCTCTTAAGGGTCCTAGCGTGATGTTTAATAGCCTATAGCCTTTCTCAAGAATTGGCCTATCAGATGCCAAAATATTTTTTCAAATTGCCTATAGCCTTTCTCAAGAATTGGCCTATCAGATGCCAAAATTTTTTTTCAAATCCAACCGGTAGTTCCAGAGATTAGCGCTTTCAAACAAACAAACAAACAAACTCTTCAGATTAATTATTAGAAGATTTGATAGAAGAGACGCGTTCTAGCTGGTTCATGATAGGCATACTTTAACTAATTGTTGTGCTCGAACACAAACAAATCAGTGTCTATAAGAAATGTTAGGATATTACCAGTTCTTCCTAAAGCATCATTAGCTGAATATAACAATTGGCTGATGTATCATAAGTACAGACGCCAGCACATCAAGCTACTACAATCTGTCAAATTTCTTTAATAGATTTCAACTTTATCGCTAAAGCATTAAGGTTCAAGGTTGATTGGGAAAATTTGACAGTTTCGGGTAGCTTGACCTGCTGGCGTCCGTACATATTTTGCCTATAGACTACAATAATAGAATACTCAGCCTATAATGTTCCCACTGCTGGGACACAAGCCTCCCCTCTGCGAGAGGGAGTGGGGCTGTAATCTCCCACGCGGGCACAGCGCGGGTTGGTAGATGTCAGATGTCTTCGAATTTTTGGTTCTAGGACATGCCGGTTTCCTCACGGCAGTGGCGTAGCGTAGTAGGGGCGGCAGGGGCGGTCCGCCCCGGGCGGCACTTTTAGGAGGTGGCAAAATTTCACATTATTTAATAATAATATCTCGTAAATATTTGAATCATTTCATGTTTTTGACGCACTTACGTGTCGGACCGATCGAAATGAGCACGGAATTTTTCATTACTTATACTGTGACGAAATCAGGGAACTTCTCAGGAATTCCTCGTATTTTATTTTGTGCTTGGGTTGTTTATTACCATTATTCAACGAACCAACTTCTATCATATAAAGCAGGGTTTCTCAAAGAGGGGTACGCGTACCCCTAGGGGTACGCCATTCGAGGGCAAGGGGTACGCGACAAGATTTACGTAATGGCGGCTTGATAACTGGCAGACGCGCACGACCATTTACGACAAGAAACAAGCACATCCATCACATTAATATTAAAAAGACATTTCTTTTGGCACTATGTTTGTTACCTTTTATTTAAAATAAAAACCTTATTTTCTTCAATAGTCAATTTTATTATTTTCTTTGGGGGGGTGGGGGGAGCAATTAATTAGTTAGGGGTACGCTGTCACCTGGAAATTTTAACAGGGGTACGTGGTGCCAAAAGTTTGAGAAACCCTGATATAAAGAATAGTAGTCAATATTGTATAATACCACCTGCAAATTAGGTACAGTACGGGTAAGTCCCTTCAGGGAAGTCCGTGGGTGATGCTTTGACAATTCAAAGAAAGTTTGATTGATGGATCGTCAGTTGTCCAATTCACATTAACTTAATCGTATTTTTTATATGTATACGCTTTCCAAACTGTGATTTTAGTGCTCACAAGTACGTGTTGTGATTGTTAAATTATTGAACTTCGTAAAAAATTGTAAAGTTATATAGAATTACTGTATGTTATAGTCTTTTAATTACACGTTTTAAAAAAAAAATAAAAAATAAATTTGAAACACCTAAATAAGAGGGCGGCAAAAATTTCTTCCGCCCCGGGCGGCTGACACCCACGCTACGCCACTGCCTCACGGTGTTTTCTTTCACCGTTTTGAGAGCAGTGGTGGTAACATATGTAATTTACACAAAGTAAAGCGCATGTCTGGGTTCGAACCCACGCAGCCGTTACCACTTGGCCACGGCCACCAGTTCTCTTAACACCTAAGTACTTTAGTTCAATGTGTGTCATCTTCTACCTGCCTTTTCCCAACTATGTGCGGGTCGGCTTCCAGTCTAACTGGATGCAGCTGAATACCAGTATTTTACATAGAGCGACTGCCTATCTAACCTCCACAACCCAGTTACTGGGTAATACGATACCCTTTGGTAAGACTGGTTGTCAGACTTTCGAGCTACTGACGACCCGTAACGACTGTCAAAGATCCACGAGTGACAGCCGGGACCAACGGCTTAACGTGCTTTCCGAGCCACGGACGGTTTTGGTATGTGAAAATGGTCACCCATCCACGGACCAACCGCGGCAAGCGTAGCTTAACCTGATCGATCGATCCGTGCGGCTGTTATTACTTAGCCACAAGGCCACAAGCCTGTATTCATTAAAATATAATCGATCACCTTATGCTAAGTAAAAATGAAAATAAAAATATACTATGGTTAGAAGCTCTGAAACAAGTTTTCTAGACGTTCCAAAACTACAGGGTCAAATTGAATTAGCTAGCGAAACTTCGCCGTCGTGATGGGTATCGGTATCTAAACACGACAAAATAAAAAATTATGTTTATTGATATATATCGTACCTATATATACCATCGCCGTCCGTGAAGTTTATACAGAGAAACTGTTTTTTTTTATACCAATATTTCAAGTGACTACACTACCTGCGGTTGATGACCCCAACAAAACTCATCTAATTAATTTCTTTATTGTTTAATTTTGATTAAATATCGATACTCATCACGTCTGCGGAGTTTCGCTAGCTAATTTAATTTGACTCCGTATACAATTTATTCAAGTTTAAAACGAAATTTTCTCAAAAACATGATAATGTTGATTGTCCGACTGTCCTTGAGCCTTCTCAATTTCAACATTTAAAACTATGAATACCCGGACCAAACTAAAATAAAAAGCACAATAATGAACAACAACCATATTTATAAAACTAGTAGAATCCTATATTTACCTAAACAAACCAACTGTAACTGTCAAGACTTAGAAACAATTAATATATCACTAAACATATGAAACGGATTCATTCAGGCTGAAACAGCGCGCGCCTTTGCACGTGTCTAAACGGGTTTTTTCTGTGTTATATTTTTAGTCTCTGGCATAGCGTTTTTGGCGGGAACCACGAAAAAAAGTTGGTGAGTCATTAGAATTTGTTTATTAGACAAAGTAGAATAATTGTACCCTCGGATTCGGTCGAAATTTTAGATATTTTAGTGATAAATGATTTTATTTCTGTAAGGGGTGGTTTTGCAATTTACAGATAATTTTTATTCGTGGGATAAAATTGACAAATTGATTAAAATTATCTGGCTTTGGAAAAATCAGCCCTAAGTAGGTGTGCACAAACACGTTTACACGTCAATCATATTTTAAAAGCCAGAGACTGATCTTTGAGTTTGTTTCGGCCTTTCTTCTCAGAGTAGTCTGTTATGAAACACTCATCTAGTTTTAAAACAAGTTATTTTTGACGTGTCAAAGTGTTTTTTTGAACCAATTTACAGAAAACGATTTCATTTATCATTTACCTATTTGTCTAGACGTAAAATAATCATTGTTTAGTAAACATTATTTATTGAATGCGAACTAAACGATATATTAAACGGTTAGAAAGTGGCTGAATCAATAACATAAACAAGCATTTTGAACTTTGATCATTTGTTAAATATCAACTGGAATGCCAGCGCAGCCGATTTAATTATGATCGATGACCTCTTTTGGCAAAGGGGCTCGTGGCTAAATAATAACAGCTGTATGGTTCGATCGATCAGGTTAAGCTACACTTGCCGCGGTCAGTCCGTGGATGGGTGACCATCTTGATTTATTTATATTATACTTTATTGTTCTTACACCAGAAAATTACATACAAAAAATGCATCACATAAACTACCGCTAACACCAGAAAACACAATGGGCAGTCTTATCGCTTCCTGCGATCTCTTCCAGGCAACCTTCGAATGGACGGTGATTGGAGGGACATAAAAACGAGGTTTTTCATCTTTACGTATCGAGACCCCCGTGCCTTGGAAAGCACGCCAAGCCGTTTGTCCCGGCTGTCATTTGTAGATCTTTGACAGCCGTTAGGGTTAGTCAGAAGCCCGAAAGTCTGACAACCAGCTTTACCAAGGGGTATCATGTTACTCAGTAACTGGGTTGTGGGGGTCAGATAGGCAGTCGCTCCATGTAAAATACTAGTATTCAGCTGCATTCGGTTAAACTGGTAGCCGACCCCTACATAGTTGGGAAAAGGCTGGGCAGATGGAAACAATGAGAACAGTTCCATCAGGCGTGGTCGAGGTCAAGAGCAGACATCAGAAGTAACAAACATCAAGAGTAACAGACATCTAATCATCGTCATCATCATTTCAGCCTGGAATCCCCTACTGCCGGGTATATTCCTCCCCATTCTTCTGTCATACATCCCGGCACCGTGATTCTAAAAAAAATATATCTACCTTTGGGGCTGTTCATTTATTACGTAAGACGACTTGAGAGGGCAGGAGGTCGAACTAGTCTTATTTTTTCTTACATGGGGGTGGGAGGGGTCTGGATTATTCTTACGTAAGATCACAAAAATAAGCAAAAATTATAAGTTTTAAAAAAAATTGCTACTTTTTCTTTGCAATTTTGGTAAATACTGATCTTACGTAAGAATTAAAGGGGGGGTTCATTCAAGTCTTATTTTTTCTTACGTAGGGGGGAGGGGGGATCAGACATTGGTTAAAATTGTCTTAAGTAATAAATGAACAGCCCCTTTGACAAATTAAAATTGTTATGTCGTTATGAGCTGTGGTGGCCCAGTGGTAACAGCTCGACTTACGAGTTGTAGGTCGTGGGTTCGAACCCAGTCGGACGCTTTACTTTGTGTAAATAATCTCATCACCACTGCTCTGAAAACGGTGAAGGAAAACATCGTGAGGAAACCGGCCTGTCCTAGAACCAAACAATTCGAAGACATGTGACATCTACCAACCCGCACTGGGCCCAGTCCTTCTCACAGAGAGAAGGCCAATGTCCCAGCAGTGGGAACGTTATAGGCTGATTATGAATCGGTATATTTATTACATTCATGTATTAGCACCACAGATTTATAAACTAAAGGGAGATATGCCAAGGGGGCGTGGCGCGTGCGAACAATGTATGCACAAAACAGAAACAAACGAAATGTCAATGTATTTGTGTGTCTCAACGTTGCGATCTGCGTTACGCGATTGGCTCGCGTTGAGTGTGGTGACTGTTATAGTGAGAGTGAGCGCGTGTTCGTATTGTAGTGCATATGTAGTTGAAGGCGACAGCCGGACTCGAACAGTTGGGCAGCCACATCATATCTCCCTTAGTTTATAAATCTGTGAGTAGCACAATAATGTAGATTTGGTAATAAAGATAAGACATGAAAGATAACTCACAGACTTGCAGCCTATTTAATTTAGCATAATAATCACAATCACAGATAATATAATAATTTAACTGAATAAATTAAACAGGTTTTATTACTATGTTTTTTCTTAAAGTATGTGAGTGATGATTTGGAAAAAAATATCGCTTTATTCGTCAATTCGCACGAATTTACTCGCCCGATACTGCGAATTGTTACTTTTAAATAATATTATTTTTGTATTCCTTCGTAATTACTTACCAGTTCAGACATAAAATTAAATCGTTCTGTAAGGGCTGTTTTTCCATCGCTAGATAACCTTTATTCGTGGAATAAAATTGACGTTTCACAGTTTTTGTATGGAAGAACTGTCAAAAATTCAAAATTATTCCTCAAAATTACTTTTAGGGCTGATTTTTCCATCGCCAGATAACTTTTAATCGAGGAATAAAATTGATGTTTGACGATTGACAGTTTTTGTATGAAATAACTGTCAAAATTTCAAGATTATTCATCGAATAAAGTTATCAGATGATTGAAAAATAACCCCCTATTCGACGAATAATTTTGAACGTCACGTCAATTTTATTCCTCGAATAAAAGTCACCTGATAACTTTTTTCGAGGAATAATTTTGAAATTTTGACAGTTATTTCATACAAAAACTGACAAACGTCAATTTTATTCCGCGAATAAAAGTTATCTAGCGATGGAAAAATAATAGGTATCGAAGGAAGAAGAAGAAGGAGTCGAAGTATTAGGCAGAGATGTACCTATTGTATACCCACGTTGCGCATTTTTCCTTCAACGGGAAAATAACAGACTTAGATTATTTATCGCAAGGAATTGACACAACAGTCCTATAACAGTTGATTATATGTACGTTAGTCAAACAACGTTATTTGCTGTTTCCATTCGCATTAGACATCGCACGTCAAATATAGACATATTAATAACCGATAATTTGTTTATTATTCTTGTAAAATCAATCTAATAGTAGCATTGAGGGGCATACGGCTAAGTAATACAAGTGGCACGGGTCGATCGATCAGGTTAAGCTACGCTTGCCGCGGTTGGTCCATCGATGGGTGATTTTTACATATCAAGACCATTCCGTGCCTCGGAAAGCACGTTAAGCTGTTGGTCTCGGCTGTCATTCGTGGATTTTTGGCAGTCGTTACGGGTCGTCAGAAGCCTGACAACCAGTCTTACCAAAGGTATCGTATTACCCAGTGACTGGGTTGTGGAGTTCAGATAGGCATTCACTCCATGTAAAATACTGGTATTCAGCTGCATCCGGTTAGACTGGAAGCCGAGCGCCGACGTAAACAAGGTCAGGGTCAATCAGGGCCATTTGCCTGTCTATTGCTAACGAATCTATCAAAAATAGAGTGTTCTAATTTTAAATTCCACGCATGCGTAAGCAAAAGAATAGGTAGGTCTGTACGTCGTAATGCAGGCTTTACACAGGTGATTATAGTCGCACGATTTTCAATCAATGGCAATTCGGCCAGGCCTCAGGTGACTAAAATCACAAGTTCCAAAGTAGGTAGAGTATTTATTTATTTATTTAAGCACACAAATGTATCAATTGGTCGTTTCCTATGGAGAAGAGCCGCCAAGAAACGACTGGTTACTCTTTTAAAAATAATTGGCTTTTACAATGTTTTCAAACAACAGTGTTAACAGATTGTGATTCTCGTAATTTTAAGAACGTTCACAGTCTGATCTCAGTCACATTTTGACAAGTTTTTGACATTTTTTTGTCACCGAGATGAGACTGCGACTAGATTTTAAACGTTTTAAATTACGAATTGGCCTTCAGGTATGGGAGAACAGTGTAGGCCAGTCAACAAGTACAAGGTACGGACGCCAGCACATCAAGTTACTACAATCTGTCAAATTTCTTTATTCGATTTTCAACTTTATCGCTAAAGCAATAAGGTTCAAGATTGATTGGGAAAATTTGACAGTTTAGGGTAGCTTGACCTGCTGGCGTCTGTACTTAATAAAATAGAAAACTGTCTACAAATCTACGCGTACAATGTTCTCACATTCTCAAAGTATAAAAGAATCTATCACACTTGTGCACTAGATATAATATCTCCTGCGTACCTGGATAATCTCCGTTGAGGTTGACCACTGTGACTGAAACGGTCGGGGTATTTCTTTTATAGTGGCGACCTCGTCCTGATCGAATAGAAAATAGCCATCAACTCGATGCATCTATAATTAATTATAATGAATTACAACGGCTTGCACCAATGACAGTAGTTAACAGGTAAAACTAAACATATTACATAATTAACAAAATTCAAAAACAAATAACAAGTCAGAGATCAAACATAATTAACAATAACTTTAAGAAACCTACTTCCTACTATCCTACTAATATTATAAACGTGAAAGTTTGTATGGATGGATGGATGGAGGGATGGATGGATGTTTGTTACTCTTTCACGCAAAAACTACTGAACGGATTTGTATGAAATTTGGCACACAGATGGTTTATAACCAGTATTAACATATAGGATACTTTTATCCCGATATTCCCACGGGATCGAAACTTATGCGGGTGGAACCGCGGGGCGCAGCTAGTAATATTATAAATGCGAAAGTTTGTATGGATGGATGGATGGATGGATGTTTGTTACTCTTTCACGCAAAAACTACTGAACGGATTAGGATGAAATTTGGAACATAGATAGTTTATAACCAGGAGTAACACATATGATAATTTTTATCCCGATGTTCTCACGGGATCGAAACTTATGCGGGTGGAACCGCGGGGCGCAGCTAGTAGAAAATAAAATAAAATTGAATAAAGTAATAACAACATACAACTTATTTACCTAACAAACATAGCTTTCACAGAACATGAGACAATTTGACATGATCACCCTGAGTGTGTCGCTAAAGATGTCACATACCGGGACTGTCTCCATTAAGGAGTTAATAGCACTGTAGCGGTATCTACAACGCCACATGCGAACAACGCGTCATACTGACGTCACGCAAATCCTGCATCTCGCAAGCAGAGTTTACCGCGCAATTAGCATAGATACAATTTCCCAACATCAATCGTTGGGCAATTGCCCGCCAGACACAACACCCGTCTGGTCGGAGGATCCTCCCTTTTCTATGGAGGATGAGTGAACTTTACACCCTGTTCCTCATACTTCCAAAGCACCATGCATGCGACACAACGGGGATTGCGCGCGCGGTGCGGCAATGGGATGTGGCGAACAGTCGGTGTCGTGGAGTAGCCTATGACGCAGGTAGTTGTCAGGTACATAAAGTGAACACAAAGTATTGTGTAGCTCTGGGGAATCTACCAAGCTCCTCAAAAATTTTATGGCTATTAGCATCTGATCTCTGGGTCAATCTCTGGGTGATCTATAACTCTATAAGGATGATGTATAGGTATAGAAATCTAGAATTTCCTTATTAATGGTATTTGCTGAACGATGTACGTCAACCGGTGATAACCAGTTCATTTACTGATAAGCATGTCCTACCTGGTATTAAGATATTAACTTCAGAGTATTATTTGTACAATTTAAACGCTACAGTGGCAAAAGAAATATTATTTTTAATGTTTTTAGGTTCCTCACGTTTTCTGTTAGCTCTACAATTATTATATATACTCGTATCTATCTCATAGTTAATTTATATGTCATGGTTTCATTAATCCATTTTAATTCTTTTACCTAGTGTGGTATAGTAATTTTATTTTAGGTGCATCGTCTTCATATATAATTATATGATTAATGTATGTATAATATTGGAAAACATTTTAAAAGAGTAACGGTGGAGTTTCTTGCCCATTCTTCTCCATACGAAAACTACCTTTTGGAAGGGGCGACTAGAATCAATTTTATTTTAATTTTTTGACGTTCAAAAGTGCCTTTTATGTGCCTGTTTGTAATAAATGCTTTGACTTTGACTGTGACTTTATAGTTTCGTATCTTGTTACTCAGTAACTGGGTTGTGGAGGTCATTATAGGCAGTCACTTCTTGTAAAACACTGGCAGTCAGCTGCACCCTGCTGCCTAGTCTTTTCCTAAATATGTTGGGGTCGGGGGTCGGCTTCCAATCTAACCGGGTGCAGCTGAATACCAGTATTTTACGAGTATTGACTGCCTATCTGATCTTCACAACCAACACCTAACTTCACATTATCACGATACCGCTTGGTAAGACTGGTTGTCAGACTTTCGGGCTTCTGACTACCCGTAACGACTGTCAAAGATCTACGAATGACAGACGGAAACAACGGCTGAACGTGCTATCCGAGGCACGGAAGGGTCCCGATTTGTAATGGATGGTCACCCATCCAGAAACCGACCGCGGTAAGCGTAGCTTAACCTTCGACCGACCCGTGCGTGCACGAACCCCTCTAAAAACAAGCCTATAAAATAACAAAGAATGGTTTATTATCTTGCTAATTTTTCTCCCGGAACCCTAAATTTTATTTAAGAGTTCTGCTCCCCGACTTAAGTCGAAAATACCATTTAAACGAAAAGCAAATAACATAATATTCTAATTTTATTTATGTTTCAAATTGAAGTTACTTCAAGTTAAACAAATATCCACTTTATTTTAATTGTAATTAAGTTGATTTCAGAGTGACTAGCACTATTGAAAAAGTTATAAAAATGTTTAAAGTTGTAGCGTAAACTGAACTTTATCGTGTAGGAATTAAAGTTATTTTTCCATAAACTCATATTTGTTTACATTTTTTCCGAATATGTCGCGAATGCAGATTAGTTTATACACACACAGTCACTGAATTAATCTTATTTAAGACTTAGATACAAAAGTTTTTAAATAAAAGCCTAACAGTTAGAAATTTAAAATTAGTTAGATTCCAGAGTTTGCTTTGAGCGGTAATAAACTAAATGGCGGTATAACTACCCGGTTTCTTTAAAGTTAATTTCAGTTGTGTTTCAAAATTAAAGTTTATTGCAAATAAGTGTAGAACAAGTAAGTTTTAAATATAAGTACCTAAATCTGTCTAGGCTTTTCCCAATTATATTGGGGTCGGCTTCCAGTCTAACCGGATGCAGCTGATACCACTTTTCGGCAGCATTTTTGACCTACAGTGCCCTCATTTTTTTGTTACTTTTTAGGGTTCCGTACCTCAGAAGGAAAAACGGAACTCTTATAGATCACTTCGTTGTCCATCTGTCTGACCGTCCGTCTGTCAAGACCTTTTTTTCTCAGGAACGCGTAGAGTTATCAAGTTGAAATTAATATCAAATACTCAAGGCTGCAATCCCTTGAAGCAGTGACAAAATCAAAGTTCTAAGTCAACGCAATCAAAAGATACGGGCGTTTATGTTCCGTTTATGCCGCATATTTTGACACTTGCAAGGGAATCAAAACCTATAGGGTACTTCCCGTTGATAGAGAATAATGAAATTTGGCAAGAAGCAATGTTATGTAGCACAAGTAAAGGAAAAAGTCCGAAAACCGTAAATTTGTAGTTGCATTACCTACAAATTTGTACGGAACCCTCGGTGCGCGAGTCCGACTCGCGCTTGGTTGGTTCTTTAATGTTATTTTATTTTATTTTATTTATTTAGGTATACATAAAAATATTATACGAAATATGTGTGTTACAGTTATTATGGCCAATTATAGGTTTCCCTGTATAACTGGGATATAAATATGTATAATACATGCGAACGGACTAATGTCAGATATTTCCAATTATAGAACAAAATAAAATTACAATACAATACAATATTACTTACATTACATTTTAGAAAAACTTAAAACAAAAAAGGTTGGCTAAGAAAAAAAAAGATAGTAGAAAAACAAGAAGATTGGTTGCTTGTCATATATCTCCGTTTATAGTTTTAATGATTTGTTTTTTAAATGTCGGTTTATTACAGTTAAATAAATCAACTTCAGAGAATTCCGAGTTATAGATTCGAGCAATGCGAGTCAGCACACAGTTCTTGGCATAGATAATGGAGTGCCTAGGAACGCGCAACATTGGCGTGTGGCGATTGCGCCGTAGGGGAGTGTTAAAAGTTATCTGTGTAACCAACTCCGGGCAATCAAGGCGTCCATTGAGTGTGTCATAGAGCAAACACATGTCCATCACTTTACGCCTTTCTTCAAGTGTTAGCAGACCATAGGTTCGACAGCTATCTTCGTAAGACATCGGAGGTTTACGGAGGCGATAATTAAGATGGTTAATAAACTTTTTTTGAATCCTCTCTATTTGGTTCTTATACATTATGTATTGGGGGGACCAGATTTGGCACGCATATTCTAAAACGCTACGCACATAAGCAAAATATACAGATTTAAGGGCTCCTATATTCATCATCATCATCATCATTTCAGCCGATAGACGTCCACTGCTGGACATAGGCCTCCCCCAAGTGTCGCCACATTGACCGGTCCCGTGCGACTCGCATCCAGCGGATTCCCGCAACCTTCACCAGGTCATCGGTCCACCTAGTGGGAGGCCTTCCAACGCAACGTCTTCCGGTTCGCGGTCGCCACTCCAGAACTTTTCGGCCCCATCGGCCATCCGTTCTGCGAGCAATGTGCCCTGCCCACTGCCACTTAAGTTTGGCAATTCTTCGGGCTACGTCGGTAACCTTGGTTCTCTTGCGGATGTCCTCATTTCTGATTCGATCACGCAAGGAAACTCCGAGCATAGCCCTCTCCATTGCCCTTTGAGTGACTTTAAGCCTTCTGATGAGGCCCATGCGAAAACGTGGCTCCTATATTAAATCTGTATATTTTGCTTATGTGCATTTAATTGATATCATGTATATTTAATTGATATCTCTTTGTCCCCAGCCCAGTGCTCTCAACTTGACGTCTCAGGACTCCGATACCACGTCAAGGAAAGTGTCTTTTAAGGCCAAGACGTTGTTCGAGAATGGAATCACATGAGAAGAACGTGTTTACGGTAGGGACCCTGGAACTGGACCCTACTAGAACTGATATTATGGAAATGAAGATCGGAGGTGAGTTTCAAAATCAAAAGTCATTTATTCAAATTAGGCTGAGAATCAGCACTTTTCGAACGTCAAAATTACAAAAGACAGTCCCCAAAAACGCCCACCCTTCACCACATCCTAGTGCTATCGCTGGGAAGAAGAAGTGGCGCAACAAACTCCCCAGCAGCACAGCTGTCTGTTCAGTTAGAAAACTGATTGTATACTTTCTAACTAGCTTACTCTTTTAACGGGGTCCATCAATGTAGCCAAGATAACCTAAGTGCTCATACCTTGTTCAATCCATAATCCACCACGCGGGTCCAGTGCGGGTTGGTGGATGTCACATGTCTTCGAATTTTTGGTTCTAGGACATGTCGGTTTCCTCCCGATGTTTTCCTTCACCGTTTTGAGAGCAGTGGTGATGAAATTAAATAAACAAAGTAAAATGCCTGCCTGGGTTCGAACTCACGACTTACAAGTCGTAAGTCGAGTCCGATATCACTGGGCCACCACTGCACTATACTAATATACTATACTATATTTCATGAAATAGTCATTCAATAGAATTATATGAACTAAGAACGTTGTAAAAAACGTAAGAAGGTTTGAATTTCGCGGGCTACTGGCTTAAGGGGGACGTCCCCTTAAGCCAGTAAAGATGCAGTGATATCCATTCAATTTCAAATTGTAATAAAATAAGGATCCTCTTGTATGGTTTTCCTGGAAATTGAACCCAAAATCTAACTTTCTCCTGCTACCCAAGAATTTGTTACAAAGATTCTCTTCTTCCACAGCAAACGGCCTCGAAACAGCCGTACCTGCCCAACCGAAGCACCAGCTCAAAGACTTGGACGATTTGCTCCCCTACGTCGGGGACTTCGGCTGGTACCAACGTATCCTCTTCCTCCTGATGATACCTTACTCTTTCTTCTTCGCGTTCGTGTACTTCGGGCAGATCTTCATGACTATTGTACCTGAGGAGCACTGGTGTTATGTGCCGGAGTTGGGGAATTTGAGTGTTGAAGAGAGGTGAGGATACCTACTGTTTTCATAGTATAATTAGCCCTATTAATAGCCCGGAATTCGAAAATTGGCGGTGAGATACCTCCGTGCCTCGGAAAGAACGTTAAGCCGTTGGTCTGTGTGTAGCGGTATCAACAACGCCACATGCGAACTACGGTTCATACTAACGTCACACAAAATTCTGCATCTCACAAGCAGAGTTTACCGCACAACTAGCATTTCTTTTTTACTTCTCCTTTCGCAGGTCTGCTGGAAGAAATTTCTTAAGAAATAAGCAGTACCTTTGTACTAATATTTTAAATGTCTTATCCTTATGTGTTTTACTGTGTGTACATAAATAATAAAATAAATAAATAAATAAATATATACAACGGCCCGACTTGAATCATCAGGCAGTTACCGGCCAGACACAACACCCGTCCGGTCGGAGGATCCCCTCTTTTCTATGGAGGATGAGTGAACTTTACACCCTGTTCCTCATACCTCTATAATAACAATAGGATTTGCTGCATATTGCTGGTATAGGCAAAACTTAAGTTTAATTTACATAAGTCAAGCCATTGCTATTTCTATCACCCAATCACAATACTTTCCAGGCTTTCAGAAAACCCTTTTTATTTTTGTCTATCCCTTCCACAGACGCCACCTCTCAATCCCCCTCATAGACAACAAGTACGACAAATGCTCCGTCTACGACGTGAACTGGACATCTGTACTACAGAACGGGACCCTGGAGCCCAACCCTCAGTGGACGGTCAAGAAGTGTGAGATTAAGTGGGAGTTCAACTACAGCGATGTGCCTTATGAGACTATAGCTTCACAGGTAAATATATAGCATGATCAACCTATTGACCTAATCAATATTGTGAAGGCCGCAGGAACCCGTTGCCTGCGAGAAGCACAGAACCGGTCGAAGTGGAGGTGCTTGGGGGAGGCCTATGTCCAGCAGTGGACGTCATTCGGCTGAAATGATGATGACGATGATGATGAATCAGCCTATAATGTTCCCACTGCTGGGACACAGACCTCCTTTCGGTGAGAGGAACTAATCCACCACGAAGGCCCAGTTCGGGTTGCTAGACGTCACATGTCTTCGGGTGCAGTTCTTTTTGGTTCTAGGACATGCCGGTTTCCTCACGATGTTTTCCATCACCGTTTTGAGAGCAGTGGTGAAGAAATAATTTACACAAAGTAAAGTGCCTGTCTTGGTTCGAACCCACGACCTACAACCCGTAACCCGTTACCAATTGGCCACCACTGCTCCCGTAAATATCTAAAAATTAAAAATCTTTATGATCACTTTAGAAAGTACAATGTCGATCACACAACATGGGCTTTAAAATATTTAGTATGACATGTATTTAATTGAACCGCAAATAATTCCAATTCTGCTTTCCTAAAAATATTATTGTGAACACATATGTGAACTACACATCATACTGACGTCACCCAAAATCCTGCATCGCACAAGCAGAGTTTACCGCTCAACTAGCATAATTATGTACAACGTCCCGACATCAATCGTCGGGCAGTAAGTAAGCTCATCACCATCAGACACAACACCCGTCTGCTCGGTCGGAGTATCCTCTTTTTTCTATGTAGGATGAGTGAATTATACACCCTCCCTGTTCCTCATACCTCTATAAACACTCTAATAGAACGAATTCACTTATTTTTGTTAACCTCAAATAATTCACATTTTGGCCTCCTATAAATATAAAATAACGAGTAGGTATCTGCAACCAACTTGGATGTCGCGCTCGCCAGCCGCTGCCGTGGCAACGCTCGCTTCGGTCGCTCAGCTCGCGCGCGGTTTGTCACTATTCTTACCTAACCCTAGCTTAGTTACTTGCATTTGCATTGTTTCTATAACCATCTCTGTTTCTCCTCACAGCAAAGCTGGGTGTGCGAGCGAGACAACTATCCTGCGACAGCTCAGGCTGTATTCTTTTGTGGTGGAATAGCTGGAGGCTTTATATTTGGATGGGTCGCTGATAAATACGGAAGGATCCCGGCTTTGGTCGGTAAGTTCATGTTAATTATTTATTTCACACTAGCAAAACAAGAGGTTCGAGTTGGGAAGAAGGTTTCTCCTAGTGTGTTGAAGGAGGCTTTTGAATGGTGATAGGTTTAAGACTGGCCAAGTGCGAGTTGGCATCGCCTATTAAGGGCGTTCATCCTGCGCGGGCTGGCAACGTCGTAATTCTCGTGGTTTTTCTTATATTTTTTATTAAATTTAAATCAAAGTGTTAGACCGTTGGTATTTGTAAGTTTGTATGCTGTTTATTTTGGTATTTTTCTTATAAATTGAAAATAGAGGGGCTTGTGGCTAAGTAATAACAGCCGCACGGGTCGATCGATCAGGTTAAGCTACGCTTGCCGCGGTTGGTCCGTGGATGGGTGACCAGCTTCACATATCAAGACCCCTCCGTGGCTCGGAAAGCACGTTAAGCCGTTGGTCCCGGCTGTCATTCGTGGATCTTTGACAGTCGTTACGGGTCGTCAGTAGCCCGAAAGTCTGACAACCAGTCTTACCAAGGGGTATCGTATTACCCAGTACCTAGGTTGTGGAGGTCAGATAGGCAGTCGCTCCATGTAAAATACTAGTATTCCGCTGCATCTGGTTAGACTGGAAGCCGACCCCAACATAGTTGGGAAAAGGCTAGGCAGATGATAACTTAAGCAAAACAAAACAAGGAATTTTAAAAAGACTTTACAACAAACTTCACATATCATAGCTAGCTAGCTTCTGCCCGCGACTTCGTGTGCGGGAAATTTCTTGTTCCCCCGACCAACCGCGTCGCTTCGCGTCTCCTGCTATTGTTTCGTTTTCGCTAACCGTTCTTTCTTGCTTTTTTTTGCTCAGCTCCTGAGATTCCTAACGTAAAGTTTACTTTCGTTACATAAGCAACTTTTGTACAGACGCCAGCAGGTCAAGCTACCCGAAACTGTCAAATTTTCCCAATCAACTTTGAACCTTAATGCTTTAGCGATAAAGTTGAAAATCTATTAAAGAAATTTGACAGATTGTAGTAGCTTGATGTGCTGGCGTCTGTACTAAGTTGCATGCTTCTAGACCCAGGGTTTTAGGCTTTACGTTGTCTGTCAGTGAATGACTGTAAGATAGTAGATGAAGAAGATGCTGCTTTCCATAATAATGGCTCCGATTCCTTTGTTCACAAACTAAACTAAATTTAAGTTCAGTGCATTTTTTCTTTCTATTTCATTAAGAAAAGGACAAAAGATAAATATTACTTTAGTCCTGTCAAATTAAGATACTCCATAGACAAGTTAGACGTGATAAAAAATGTTACTACTAAAAATACGTCAATTTTCGTCAGGCGCTGACTAATTTGACAAGACTAATATTTATCTTCTGTCCTTTTCTTAATGAAATATAAAGAAAAAGATGCACTGAACTTAAATTTTAGTTAGTTTGTGAACAAGGGAATCGGCACCATTACTCAATTCCCTAACTTAATTAGTCTACGGCCTAAACAATAACTTTATCATTTCAGGTGCAAACCTAGCAGGATTCGTTGGAGGTCTCGGCTCAGTGTTCACCAACGCATTCTGGTCATTCTGTGTGTGTCGCTTCATCGTAGGACTGGCGTATGATAACTGTTTCGTTATCATGTATATTGTTGGTGAGTAAATCTTTAGAATTTTCCATTTTATGGTTAATTTTAAGGCCGCGTGCACACTAAACATATGGTCAGCCGCCGACTGTGAGATTCAAGTGCAAAATGTATGAAAAACCACATCAGTGTCCAACAGACTGCTAATTGTGACAGCTGACTGTGAATCAGCGTTGTTTGGTATGATAGTGGCCTAACTAAATATTTGTATGACCTACAAGTAGTTGTTCCGGGTCTGGCTGTTTGTGTATGTGAGTTTAAATGTTTGTAAACGCACCCACGATACAGGAGTAATTCCTAGCGTGGGGCAAAGTTCAAAAAAAAAAAAACAAAAACAATCTTCTGCTCTACTGTCGGTAAGAGAAAGAAGAAACAAAATACATTTATTTACGGAAAACATGACACATAAGAAGAACACAAACACAAAAAAAAAATACCAATTTGGGGGAAAACATGCGCCACATCCACGCAAAACGGCCATCGCTCAGCATAATGCTAAGACCATATACGAGGCAGAGCCCGTACGAAAAACTGTTATGGCGTCATAGAAATAAGCTACTCAGAAATTTCATCTTCAACCATCCCTGACCTTCATAGCGAATAGCAATGCTGCTTGGTGGCAGAAATTGGTCGGAGGAGTTTCACATTTCCAAGGGACAATTCGACTTTTGTCAAAGTAACCTGGGGTAACCTGGGGGTCTATTCCGAAGTGGTATCGGCCGAATGTTCGGCCGTTTCCTGCTACGAAGTTCCTATTTGGTTCGGTCGGTCCCGATCCTACACTCTTTCGAATGTTGACTATGGTCCCGACCCAGCTGAGCCGATCCGAACTTTTTTCGCATTTTTCAATAATATTCGGTTAGGCCATGTGTCGGTTCGATCAGGATCATTCGCACTTTGCACTTCGTAATAGACCCCCTGTACTGTGAACCAACTTGAGACGAAGTGTATATTTATTCACATTTGAATGTTGTGAAATGAATCGTACTAAATAATATGGCAGGCAATCTCAGTACAAGATGTTATAATTTATTTATTTAATATTTTCGCACATAAAAAAGGCACAAAGGCGGACTTAATGCCTTAGGCATTCTTTACCAGTCAACCAAGGGTGGCGAAGAGATTAGATGGCAGGTGCTTTGGGTGAGAAGAACAACGGCAAAAAAAACCTATTAAAATTATTGAATTACTAGCTGGGCCTCGCGGTTTCACCCGCATAAGTTTCGATCCTGTGGGAATATCGGGATAAAAATTATCCTATGTGTTAATTCTGGTTATAAACCATCTGTGTGACGAATTTCATCCAAATCTGTTCAGGAGTTTTTGCGTGAAAGAGTAACAAACATCCATCCATACAAACTGTCACATTTATAATATTACAAGCGGCGCCCCGCGGTTTCAGCCGCATAAATTTCGATCCCGTGGTAATATCGGGATAAAAAGTATCCTGTATATTAATCCTAGTTACAAACCATCTGTGTGACAAATTTCATCCAAATCCGTTCAGTAGTTTTTGCGTGAAAAAGTTACAAACATTCATTCATCCATCCATCCATCCATCCATACTTTCACGTTTATAATATCAGTAGGATAAATAAAAAACGTACACAAATACATACATAGGTTATAATTCACCATTTTATTTCCAGTTCTCGAATACGTCGGCCTAAAATGGCGAACCTTCGTCGCCAACATGTCGATAGCAGTCTACTTCACGTTCGCTGCCTGCCTCCTACCCTGGATAGCGTTATGGGTAGCAGATTGGAAGATATACACCCTAATCATCAGCGTTCCTTTGGCACTGGCAGTGCTAACTCCCTGTGTTGTACCGGAAAGTGCTAGGTATGTTGTGGAGTCCTGCTCCACTCCTCTGAGTTTTGGGTTGAAGATAATGGATAAGATAATCTTCTGGGCACGCTCGTTCCATCGTAGACCTCATCCATGGCTTTCCATCAGGCGTGATCGACGTCAAAAGCAGATCAGCCGGTCGATTCTGTAAAAATCTCAACGTGTAAACTCAAGTGAATGGAATGGCAGTTCACTCCACGCTCACTTCACCTAAGTTTTCATGGTGAGATGGTTACAGAATCGCACTGCTGGACCATTCACAATAAAAAAAGAAAATTTAAAAAAAAGTCTCACGATGCGACTTTTTATTATATATATTAGAGATAGACAGAGAGAGATAGTTTTAATGGTTTACGAGGGTGCTGAAGCCGAATAGTGAGGTCAAAATGAAAATCAAATAAGGCGGTTGCAAAAAAATTAAAACATTTCCGTTATGGGTGTCGTTTTCGTAGTTTTCGAGGGTGCTGAAACCGATAGTAATGCCAGAATAAATATCCAACATGGCAGCTGCAAAAAATTTAAAACTATTCGTCATTTTGAAATTTTTGATGCCGCCATCTTGGATTTTCATTTTGAACTTCATTCCTGCCGGGGGGGTCTTTCAACCCCTCATGTTTTTCATTTAGATTAGTTGGTATTCAGGAGCTTACCACGATGCTAGCAGTGATTAAAAAAATAACTTCCTGTTTTTTTCAACCTACTGAAATTTCAGATGGCTAATTGCTCAAGGGCGTATAGAGGAAGCGATCAAGATTATGCAAAAATGTGAACGAATCAACAAGAAGAAGATTCCTGACGCTGTCATTGATGAATTTAGGGTAAGAGATCTTTTTAAACGAAATATTTCTACAATGTGCAAAGAGATTTACGATACTTACAAGATTTAAGAAGGCCGATGCCCGTAGTTAAAAACGTTCAAAATCCAGTCACAATCTCATCTCAGCGACAATCGATGTCAAAAACGTAGTAAAGTTTCTTAAACTTACTAGAATTGCCCCTAATATTACTATAGAGAGGCTATTCGAAGCAATGGCGCCGATTCCCTTGTTCACAAACTAAACTAAATTTAAGTTCATTGCATCTTTTTCTTTCTATTTCATTAAGACAAGGACAGAAGATAAATATTAATCCTGTCAAATTAGTCAGCGCCTGACGTAAATTGACGTATTTTTAGTAGCCATGTTTTTAATCACGTCTAATTTGTCTATGGGGTATCTTAATTTGACAGGACTAAACTAATGTTTATCTTCTGTCCTTTTCTTAATGAAATAGAAAGAAAAAGATGCAACGAACTTAAATTTAGTTTGTGAACAAGGGAATCGGCGCCATTGTCATAGAAAAACTGTGATCACATGTTTTAATAACGCCATCTAGTATAATATAGCAAAATTAGAGTGGCATGCAGGCGTAGCACACTAGACTGAGATTTTTACTCACTAGGACAAATGTACGTGTCTTTCTTTCTCAATACCTAAATTTGAGCCAACTTAGACTGGGTCATTTTTGTTATGGGATAAATGATGTGACTTGTTTCTGTACATTAGCAACACTTTTACTCGACTATGGGCTGATTTTTTCAACCCCAGGTAATTTTATCGGGGATAAATTTTGAATTTTTGATAGTTCTTCCGTACAAAATCTGTCAGAAGTAAATTTAATTCCGTTTTATTTGTGGTATCAAATTGACTTCTGACAGATTTTATAGTTATCTGTCGATTGAAAAATCTGCCCTAAAATAAATTATGTTTTAAAACTATATGAGTTCGGTGTTTCCTATCCGACTACTGTGAGAAGAAAGGTCGAAACAAACTCAGACTTAATTTACAAAGACGTATACGTATCGATTTCTGACTTACTCTGTCAAAGGTACGTTTTAGTCCCAGCTGAACTACAAAAATCTATATAAATAAAAATGAATCACCGAAATGTTTGTACGCGCATAACTTTCAATCGACTGCACCAAATTGGATTCTTTTTTTTATGTTTGCTATTGTCAGGACCAGGGGGTCTACTACGAAGTCCAAAGTGCGAATGATCGGATCGGACCGACACATGGCCGAACCAAATATTATTGAAAAATGCGAAAAAAGTTCGGATCGGCTCAGTTGGGTCGGGACCATAGTCAATATTCGAAAGAGTGTAGGAGTGTAGGACCGGGACTGACCGAACCAAATAATAACTTCGTAGCAGGAAACGACCGAATATTCGGCCGATACCACTTCGGAGTAGACCCCAAGGTTTGTATAGAAGAAAATTAAAAGACAAAAAAATGGCGGTACAACGGTCAGCTAGTATTAAATAATTTGAACCATTCTTCCACAGGAAACAGCCACAGAAATAGCTCGAGCCGAACAGGAGTTCAAGAACTACAGCGTCCTAGATCTCCTCAGGACCCCTCGTCTCCGTCGCCACAGCATCCTGCTTGTGGTCATCTGGATGTCCATCGCCATGGTGTTCGATGGCCACGTCAGGAATGTGGGGTCTTTAGGCTTGGACATGTTCAAGACCTTCACTGTGGCGACCTTCACGGAGTTCCCTGCTGATGTCCTGTTGATTCTAATATTGGATATGTGAGTTTTTAGTTTTCATTTTTATTCTAAGAGTCATCATCTGCCTAGCCTATCCCCAACTAAGTTAGGGTCGGCTTCTAGTTTAACTGGATTCAGCTGAATACCACTATTTTTCATGGAGCGACTGCCTATCTGACCTCCATGACCCAGTGATTAGGTAACAATGGCACCGATTCCCTTGTTCAGAAAAGGACAGAAGATAAGTATTAGTTTAGTCCTGTCAAATTAATCAGCGCCTGACGTGGATTGACGTATTATTAGTCGCCATGTTTTTAATCACGTCTAAAATGTCTATGGAGTATCTTAATTTGACAGGACTACACTAATATTTATCTTCTGTCCTTTTCTTAATGAAATAAAAAGAAAAAGATGCACTGAACTTAAATTTAGTTTAGTTTGTGAACAAGGGAATCGGCGCCATTCACTGTACGACCTAGTCTAAGAACTGTTGGGCAGTTTTTTGTGGTAATATGCGCTTGTTACCGCCACAAGCTCTTCCGAGTAAACTATGTCACGACAAGTCAAACATGCTTGGAAATTCGAGCATTATTTAAACAAACTTCTTCGACGTAAATCGAAAATGTAAGTTGCGAATTATCTCTTGCACACCATTCGATTTAGACAGACCAACGATGTTTATTCATCAAAAGTAGCTGTAGACGATTCTTCTGTACTGGTCAAATAAATGCGGGCAGACGGCCGGCTGGATGAGAGTTACCGAAAATCGAGTTTAACGGCGTGCAATAGGAGAGCCTATGTCCAGCAATGGACTGCTTTAGGCTGACAATGAGGCAGCCGCCAATATAATTGAATATTCCTTTTTATCGTCTACGTGAGTTATTGTTGTAGTTTTGCTTTTGTTTTGTTCTCAGTCTCGGTCGTCGCTGGCTTGCATTTGGTACGATGGTCCTTAGCGGCGTATTCAGTCTACTAGCCACTGCTGCACCCATTGGTAAGTCATCATCTGCCTAGCCGCTTCCCTTTGTGTAAATTATTTCATCACCACTGCTCTCAAAACGGTGAAGGAAAACATCGTGAGGAAACCGGCATGTCTTAGAACAAAAAAATCAAAGACATCCACCATCCCACACTGCACCGCCCGCGTGGTGGATTACGGCCAACTCCTTCTAACAGAGAGGAGGCCTGTGTCCCAGCCGTGGGAACATTATAGGCCGATTCTGTCGGTGTTGGTTTCCAGTCTAACTGGATGCAGTCGAATACCAGTATTTTAAATGGAGTGACTGCCTTTATGACCTCCACAACCCAGTTACTGGACAACACGATATCCCTAGGTAAGACTGGTTGTCTGATTTTCGGGCGTCTAACAGCGCCGCTGCGGTTTGCTGTTCCGGGCGCCTTCGGAAATTACACCTTTACCTGAAATTCTTTTTCTAATCCCTTTCGTTTCTCCCCCAGGAATCGCCTCAGCCTCTCTAGCCATCGTCGGCAGATTCGCAGTCAACATATCTTATAACATTGGAATGCAATATGCAGCAGAATTACTACCAACAGTCGTCAGGGCTCAAGGAATCGCACTAATACACATAAGTGGATATGTGGCTACTATTCTGACACCCTACATCGTTTATATGGTAAGTGTTCTTCATCGTCAGCATCATTTCAGCCGAAAACGTCCACTGGTGGACATAGGCCTTCTCCAAGCATCACCACTTGGACCAGTTCTGTGTTTCTCGCATCCAGCGGATTCCTGCGGCCTACACCAGGTCATCGGTCCACCTTGCGGGAGGCCTTCCATCGCTACGTCTTCCGGTACGCGGTCGCCACTCCAGAACGTTTCGGCCCCATCGGTCATCTGTTCTGCGAGCAATGCGCCCTGCCCAACGCTACTTAAGTTTGGTCATTCCACTGGCTGTATCGGTTACCTTGGTTCTCCTGCGGATCTCTTCATTATTGTGTCTGATAGTAGATCGTGATAGAAGATATTGATAGTGTACAGGGTGGCAGGGATATCGACACGCAATCAATTACCATGGTTTCAGCACATGATTCTAGATCCCTTTTTTTTTTTTTTTTCTGGTGGGAAATCATCAAATGACCCCTCCCGCTCTGGGTGGAGCGGAAGGGAGTGTCAGACTCTTACTGACTAAAACCCACCCATGTTCCTTCCTTCGCCCTTTATGTTCCGGGGTAACGGTAACCCTTTCGGACAATCCCGCTGAATTCTAGACCCCTATCATAGAAAATTTTCAACGGTTATAAAAAAAACATCGGCTGTTTTCAAGTCACCTGAAGCAAGAATGGTGACACATTTAGACAATATTTAGTGAAATCCGATGGTAGGTACTAACCACAAAATGTCTAACTGGTACATCTATGTGATAGTAGATGTTGATAGTAGATCGCGATATTTCCAAGCGGTAGTTGTTTGTCATATTAGTGATAGAAGATGGTAGATAGTGATAGTGGATAGTGATAAAAAAATGATAGAAAATAGAGACAGCAGATAGTGGTATTTGTAAGTAGTAGTAATTTGTGATAGTCCATTGTAATAATTGATTTTAATATGAAAAACGTAAATGGTAATAACAAATAATTAATTAAAATTGTTTTATCCATTCCAGGCCACCATAGCAAGAGAAATCCCTCTACTAATTCTCGGTACTCTGGGCATCTTCGGAGGTTGTCTCTGCCTATTCCTACCCGAGTCTATGGGCAAAGAAATGCCACAAACAATCCAAGATGGCGAAGAATATGGACTGGACCAGAAGTTCTGGGATTTCCCATGTTGCAATAGGTAAGTTGAATAATTTTAAGCCGTACAATATTAGGGTTGTGGCGGTATCTACATCCACATGTGAACTACGCATCTCACTGACGTCACAAAAATCCTGCATCGCGCAAGCAGAGTTTACCGCGCAACTAGCATATATACAACGTCCCTACATCAATCGTCGGGCTAATTCCGATCCAGCCTGTCCCTTGCTGCCATCTCCCAGCGACGCTTTAATCCGAAATCCGTACCCTACAGGAGGGGGGGGGGGGTGCCCTTAGCGTGTAGTCGCTTAGTTTTTAAGTTTTTTAAGCCCTGGCTGGAGGCCTTAATTTATTGATGCATCCACAGGCAAGCCTGGTTAAACAGACGACCACCTCGTAGGTTGAACTGCGAGATGCCATTCACAAAAAAAAAAACAATCATTGGGCAGTAGCCCACCAGACACAACACCCATCTAGTCGGAGGATCTTCTCTTTTCTATGATGGTATTAGTTAATATATTATGTTTAATTTTTTTTCACAGGAAGAAAGACAAAATGGCAAAGGAGGAAACGCGATTCTGAAGAACTACGTTTTTTTTTACTCGATGAGGGTTTTATGATTGTATTTTTGACGTATTTCTTCCACTGTTTATAAATAAACAATATAAAAATTATAAGTTTTTTTTATTTACTTCATCGTTTATCGACCATGAAATTAATAATTAGGTAACAGACTATCAAATTAGCCCTAAACAACCACAAATAGAAAACGAAAACATCGTGGGTTAGAATTAAATCGTCAAAACGCAATGAGCAAGCAAGAAATGGATTGATATTTTTGGATAAAATTTTATATAATAAATAGAAAAGTAACATTTCCAATATAATAATGTTTTCAGAATGCTGTTGGGACTGCCCCGTTTTTGTAGCGCATCTGAGATGTTTGCGCTGAATCGAACAGACGACTTTTATGCGGTCATGCGGAAAAAAATCTCGTCCTTAATAGCAAGACTGCGGGACAGTGACAACAGTATTCTGAGGACAGTGGCGGAGAGCATCTACTCTCCTATTCTGAGACGTTTTGTGGGGGTGATGAACAAGTGAAGTACTTTCCCTTCGCTTGTGCGTCGTCCACTTGAAATGATCTCGGATACACAAGTGTTAAAGGATAATATGGCACTAACATTAAGTATAAGGATTTTACTAACACAGTGGATCTTACGTTGTCCGAAATAAAGAATTTATTATTATTATTTCATTTGTAAAACTAAATTTTATTCGAAAACATCCATCGGTTTCTTACTAAACTTCAACTATATCCGACGACGCTGGTTACTTACCTCCTTTGGTGACTGTACCTGTAGTAGGTACACCCACAATTTGGTCCAGGAGGTCTACTACAAATGCAAAGTGCGAATGATCGGATCAGAACGACACATGGCCGAACCGAATATTATTGAAAAATGCGAAAAATGTTCGGATCGGCTCAGTTGGGTCGGGACCAGAGTCAATATTCGAAAGAGTGGAGGAGTGTAGGATCGGGACCGACCGAACCAAATAGTAACTTCGTAGCAGGAAACGGCCGAACATTCGGCCGATACCACTTCGGAGTAGACCTGCAGTTATGTGTAAGTTCCATGTAATAGACGGCCAGCCTATTGCCATCAACCGGGCACACATTCAGACTCCGGGCTGCTACTTTTATTCATTTATTCATTTATTCATTTATTCAATAACAATTTTCACATTGTGTCTGAATTTCTACAGCTAAATATATCCTAAAAGTATACATGCAATCTGTATTTAAATCATCACAATTATCCAAATTAAATGTCAATCCATATTTAAAAAATCTAAATTATCCAAATTAAATTACAATCAGAATATCAATAATAATAAAAATTATATATAAAACAACAACTAAAACAAAAACCATTTCTATTAACTTATAATTCATCAATAGAATAAAGACATTTATTCAACAAGAACCGCTTAAGTTTACTCTGAAACTCACTTTTATATACAAGACCTTTTATTTCTGTCGGCAGTTTATTAAACAGTTTTAATGACTTGTGGTAGGGACTATGTTTTGCAACGTTCAGGTGAGTCATTTGCTTCAACTGGAGATGTTTCCTTCTTGTACTCTCCCTTTTTTGTCTTTCATCTTCTTTACTGACAAATTCCTGACAGAAAAATCCAACAATACTGCCCAACCTGGGAATCGAATATGCAACCACTAGGTACATAAGCTTGCAGAGTAAGCAAACTGAATTGGCTGGCCATGTTTGTCGAAGGACCGATGACACAATACGTAATGGATGATCACCCATCCACGAACCGACCTCGGCAAGCGTAGCTTAACTTTCGAGCGACCCGTGCAGCTATTATTTAGCCACGAGCCACTATTCACCGGGACAACGGTTTAACGTGTTTTTCGAGGCACGGAGGGGTCTCGATATGTAATGGATGATCATCCATCCATGTACTGACCTCGGTAAGAGTAGCTTAACCTTGGATCGACGAGTGCGGCTGTTATTATTTAGCCACGAGTCCCTCGTAAAACGTTTATCTCAACAAATAAGGATAAAACAGTTATTAGCTGTAAACATTACATTGTTTATAAAGAAATTAATAAAAAATGTGAACTATAATGAATATGCGAACTCGATACGACGGTAAACGTAAATATTGTGGTTTTGAGAAGTAGGGCGAGGAAAAGGTTATCGATAAATCTGAAATAAAGTATCGATACTTTGGTAAACATCATCATCTGCCTAGAATTTACAACTATGTTGGGGTCGGCTTCCAGTCTAACCGGATGCAGCTGAATACCAGTATTTTACATGGAGCGAAAGCCTATCTGAACTCCACAACCCAGTTACTGAGCCCAGCAGTGGGACATCAATGCAAAGTAAAAAAAGAAAAGTACCTTAGTTCTTTGGAGGTATGAGGAACTGGGTGTAAAGTTCACTCATCCTCCATAGAAAAGGGAGGATCCTCCAACCAGACGGGTGTTGTGTCTGGCGGGCAATTCCCCAACGGTTGATGTTGGGAAATTGTATATATGCTAATTGCGCGGCAAACTCTGCTTGCGAGATGCAGGATTTGCGTGACGTCAGTATGGCGCGTTGTTCGCATGTGGCGTTGTAGATACCGCTACAGTGCAAACTCTTTTACACGTCAATCAAATTTAAAAAAAGGACGATTTTTTTATTTTATTTATTTGTGTACTCTGAGAAGAAACACAAGAACAAACTCAGACATCACAAGCTCTTTTAAAGGCCAGACATAATCTTTGTCAGATCATGGTTCTGCACGGACTGTTTTTCACACAGCTTGGCTACGTATTTGTTATTACAGTAACTAGGTATATTAATATGCCCCGTTGGTCCAGTAGTCGCAAGCGCTACACGGCCTCAACATATAAAAAAAAATACATGCCATGATGACGAAGCTTTTTCTAATTAAACCAATCTGCGTGGTTCTTTGTTCAACTCAAATCTGCGTGGTTCTTTCCTCAAAAGGTCATCCAGATGGCATTCGAGCCCTGCATTGTTAGACTAACATAAAATCTTAATAATATAATGGCGCTGATTCCCTTGTTCACAAACTAAACTAAATTTAAGTTCAGTGCATCTTTTTCTTTCTATTTCATGAAAAGTACAGAAGATAAATTTTAGTTTAGTCCTGTCAAATTAAAATACTGCATAGACAAATTAGACGTGATTAAAAACATGGCTACTAAAAATACGTCAATTTACGTCAGGCGCTGACTAATTTGATAGGACTAAACTAATATCCATCTTCTATCCTTTTCTTAATGATATAGAAAGAAAAAGATGCACTGAACCTAAATTTAGTTTAGTTTGTGAACAAGGGAATCGGCGCCATTGTTTAGACTTTAAAAAGGACCTTGACCTATTCGTTCGGTTTGTTTCGGCATTTCTTCTCAGGGATCATCATCATCCACAGCCCGACTTCCCCCACTGTTGGGCATATAGGCCTCTCTTTTCAAGTGCCATTCCCCACGCCTATGCCAGCCTCATCTTAGGGATCAGTCAACAAGAAAACAACGACGCCATCCGGTTTTAAAAATTTAACCAAAAAATTAGAGTGTAAAGTATCATAAAAGATACTATTAGCTACTTTAAAAAACGATCATCATTTCTTTTCAGTTCATTGGATACTCACTAAAAAATCCTTGATCGATATTCTCACACGATAACTGCACCAATCACATCACTAAACCGACGGAAATTTACAAACAAAACCTCTCGAATTTTACTGAAAACACATAAGTGGAATTCTTTTCATTGACCAGCCAGTTACAGACAAGTTATGTGCCGACTATGTTGACCAAAATAATAACACTGTTCGTGCTGACCAGAGCTGTTCGGGGCAACATCTTGGAAAGCCAACTGAACTATCAAAAGCCGAGGTTGGAACGTAATAACATTATTAACAAAGGAGTCTGGGTTCGAAATAAACTTCAAGAGAACTTGTTCGACAAGACAAGGGGTGGGAACTTCATTTTTAGAGATAATTCTCTGGATGTGGAAAATTTGTTGCCGAATAATTTTGACCCGTTCGGCGCTAACTATATGGAAGATACTCCGACTGTCTCTAATTACATTAAAAGGGCCAAGAGAGCGATACGGCGTAAGTATTTTTTCTCAATTATTTATCACTAGCTGCGCCCCGCAGTTTCACCCGCATAAGTGTCGATCCCGTGTGAATATCGGGATAAAAAGTATCCTATGTGTAAATCTTGGTTATAAACTATCTGTGTCCCAAATTTCATCCAAATCCGTTCTGTAGTTTTGCGTGAAAGAGCAACAAACATCCATCCATCCTCACAAACTTGCGCGTTTATAATATTAGTAGCTTCTGCCAACACCCTAACCATGCCAAGACCCCTCCGTGCCTCGGAAAGCACGTTAAGCCGTTGGTTCCGGCTGTCATTCGTGGATCTTTGACAGTCGTTACGGGTCGTCAGAAGCCTGAAAGTCAGACAACCAGTCTTACCAAGGGTATCGTGTTACGTAGTAACTGGGTTGTGGAGGTCAGATAGGTAGTCGCTCCATGTTAAAAACTGGTATTCAGCTGCGTTTGGTTAGACTGGAAGCCGACCCCAATATAGTTGGGAAAAGGCTAGGCAGATGAAGATGATGATCACTAGCTTCTACCCGCGGCTTCATCCGCGCGGATGTCGGAAATTGTTCCAACATGGTAACGGGACAAAAAGTAGTCAATATCCTTTCCCAGGATGCCATCTGTCTCCTTGTCAAATTTTATCGAAATTCGTTTAGAAGTTTGGGCGTGAAAAGGTATATATTGTCATGCGATCCTCTAATGACTTTAAAAGACCGAGCTTTGGTCCGCTCTCAATTGGAATTCGCAGTACCGATTTGGAGTCCCATTTTTGATGTTTATGTAAAAATAATTGAAATGGTTCAAATATTTTTTTACGTTTTATGCACTACAGATGCACTAAGTCAAAATTACCATACACTCTATTATTAAAGCGTTTTAACATTCCAAGCTTAGAGTCTAGACGCAGCTTATTGATGACCATGATGCTGCATGGTCTATGTAATAACAGATTCGATTGTCCTGATATTACTAATAACCTATGTTACATTACTGTAATGCGCCGAGAGGTGCGCGTGCCCCGGCTGTTCCACACTGCAAGGTGTAGAACTCACGCTGACGCACGGGCGCCTCTCCGACGCATTGTAGATACGTATAACAGACATTTTATCGATCTTGATATTTTCGAGCTTACACACTTTAAGTACAAAAGGATGGCTATAGAATCCTTAAAGTAGCTATCCAATACCTACTATCCCTAAATCACATATGAGTACATACTTAATTCTCTGTAACTTTAACGCACGCATTTTACTATTTTCTTAATCATTATTTTGCGGATATTGGTGTGGGTTACACGTTTATTTAGTTCATAACTTATCCTGTCATACTTTTTGTAATGTGTAGCTCTTAAATGTCCCAATAAAGTAAAAATAAAAATATATATGTATTGGATTTCATGGATTTTTTTGTGCGGAACCCTAACTCTTTCTTTTCTAAAATAAGCCTAAGTTACTCCTTATAACATCAGCTATCTGCCAGTGAAAGTCCCGCCTAAATCGGTCCAGCCGTTTCGGAGAATAGTCGGAACTGACAGAAATTTTAAAAATGGTTTATTGTCAATAAGTAGCGCATAGGTATATACTTTCATATACATTTAGTAAAAAACTGTTATTTTGACATTACAAACGGACACTTCAATTTTATTTATTTGTATGTATGTATGTGAAAAAGGAGGACGCGCGAAAAGAAAGATTGAAGGTGTGAAGAGAGGCCTTTTGCCAGGAGAGGGTCAGCGTAGGCTAGTAAAAAAAAATGTATGTAAAAGTCTGTGAGTTTGTGAATTTAGATGTTTGTTAATCAAACACGCCTTAGCTACAAATTATCTTGCAAAAGCGACTGTTGAAAAAACAGATGAAAGAAGTTGTTTAGAGCATGCCACGAGTTGCCGCGACAGACGAAAACAAAAGAATCGCGCGCGTGTCGCTTGATGCAAGCCCGTGAACAGAGCCTTTACGGCTACACATAATTCTATGGGCAGACGAGTGGGTACTTGGTTGGACCAGAACCTGGTTTAGAACATAGGATAGTTTTTATCCCGGTAGTACTATCGCCAAGACATATATCTGACCATTTTGAAAACAAAATCCCTTGCACATTATGACCACAGCTGCGTCCGTAAGTAAAACAAAAGAGGATCCTTTATAGGTCAACTAATAATATGCGCTGCAAGCAGAAATAGTCCTTACGGTGGTCAGATATAGATTTTGGCGACAGTACGGAATGTACTATCGCCAAAATCTATATCATGGGATGATTTCCGACCTCCACGAAATGCTATAACTAAATCAACGTTATTGTTACAGGCATACGAGAACAGCGACTTAGAAAGAGTTTAAAGAACTGCATCGGTAAGGGCTGCAAAACCTTTATTATTGAAGAGCAAGAAGAAGTAGAAAAAGAACCGATGAAACTTGATGACAAAGATGGACTTACCTCAGTGTTCAACGACTACCCTTACGAAGTCGCCATCTTGCTGAACAATAACAAAAGAGAGATAAACACACCTCGAAATGATAAAATAACCCTCGAAAACGACATTAATGAGAACAGTAATAATTTAAGCAAAACCAACGACAGCACTCGAAACCCTATACTGCCTGTGGAAACAGATTTCAAAGAAAATAACGATACAATTGCTACAAATCTAACTTTACCGAAAAGAAGTAAGAAATACGATTTTGAAAGTGAAATAATCAAAAAATTTGAATTCGATGAAGAAATGAATAAGACTCACGAAAATAATGATCACAGTGAAAGTAAAGTAATCGATAGGAATATATTTGATAAAGACACCACTGTTTGGCATCAAAATGTTCCGATTCCTGATGTGAATGTCTACAAAGTTGTTCCTAAAGAACCTCAAAAGAGTAAAGCCGTTACTGAAAGAGGACTAATTAAAGTAATATCAATGCTGACAAAGACTTTCAAGAAGATAATAAAACAACACAGTGAAATCAAAGATATTCATGAACGAATAAGCGACGTGAACGATCAATTTGTCAAAAACGCAGGCGCGATCACGACCAAATTCCAAGATTTTGATGTAAAATATTTATTTCTGTTGAAATTCTATGACAAATTGAAACTTTTTGACGCAAAACTTGCCAACAAACAGGAATATTTTAAGAATAAGGAAAGGGATATGGCGAATAATTTCAAAGAATTCGAAAATCAGCAGAAGAAATTCTTACAACAACAGCGTCAGTTCTATAATATACAGAAGTTGATGCTGGCACAGAATGAGAAGATTAACGCTAAGCAAAATGTGATAGCAAAGACTCAGAGCGAAATATCTCACAGACAGAACAACTTCGCTAGAATACTGAAGAAGGCTAAACAACTTTACTTAGAAAGCAGAAACCCGACAACCAAACTAAATTTGAATGTAATAAAACCATTCCACAACCCCAAATCAGCGGCGCCTAAACCACAGATAAGTACCACGACTCAATCAACTGAATCAGTCAAAATAAACCTCTTTTCGATCCCAACCTCAAACAAAATTGAAAACCAAGACGATATGATAATAAAAGAAAAAGACGATCAAACTATAGATGATTTAGTTTACAAATACTATTTCAATAATACATTCATAGATAATGTTATGAAGCACAATGTTCTGACTAGTCTAATGGGTGTCTCTCACACTGCTGGCGTACCTCGGAATGTGAAAAACAAAAGGAATGAATTGGAAACTACTATTTTACTCCCGATTTATGAGAAGAATGATTCAGAAGTGATTGAGAGTAACAACAGAGAGAGGAGATGGATCAACCATCATTCCAGACATAGGGGGAAGAGGCGGGAACGTGGCAAAGGAGGAGTAGCGACTATAATAATCAACACTTTAGATGCTAAAGCCAATAAAAATAAAGTAGTTAATAATATCCCAGTAGCTAATGAAACTCCAAAAGTAAAGGATGAAGTTGATATAAAAACCCAGAACGATCCTTTTTTAAGTATGGCGACGAATTTTTGTAATGAAATTCGTCAAAATGCTAACTCGCAAAAGTTAAGGTGGTGTGTTGAGAAGGCTTTGAGGAGGCTGCAGTTTCTTGGTGAGTGTTTTGTTTTATTTACTTGAAGCAGGTAAGGGTTGCAATACAGAAGCAAACACGAAAGCTTACAGTGAATAGCATATATTGTCCAAAGTTTGTAAGGTACACGGGACACAAATAATATGATAGAAGGTGAGATGAGTGGCACAGATAGGAAGCGATAGGCACAGTAAATGTTTCAGCACTAAATAGCGTAGGTACAAGTCCTTAAAGCACTAGATAGATCACTGTATTGTCGAATGTTAACCGGAGGGAGCGAGCTCGAGCGGCGTGCACTTGCGACCAGTAAAAATTCTCGACTGTTCGTTTGAACGCGCGCTATATGTAAGAAAAAGACAGATGGACCAGGCGCGAGAGCTCGCTCGAGGAACCGGTTTGCATTCCACAATACCACACAAAAATATCTAATAACAAAATGATCTCTTTGTACTGTTGTCTTAACTTTAGATTTTTACAATATTCTATTATGAGGTTATAAGCGTGTATACTATGTATATATGTAGTTACAATTTACTAAATTTACCTTACAATTTAAATAAATTATTATATTTAGAAGTAGCTTCGCTACATATTTATTTAATGGTTCAAGCACACCAAATTACTAAAGACTTCATGCCATTCGCGTTTCTACGATTACCGTATCGATCTTGTTATTAGAAATGTGGATATCATTCTTAATCATGTGTTTCAATCGCAAACTTGCCTTGAGAATAGTTTTTGATTTCATTTTGTACTCGTAACATCATATTTCACTTGTTTGAATACTTAACAATACCTTTTTTACAATCAGCACTTTTGTTTCGTGAAAACAATTTAGAACGAGTTATAACAGTAATAACAGTGGCAGTAAAATGCATCGTTTTCATTAGTAGATAATTCGGACGATATACATTATGCGAGGACTCCCGCAATCGGGGTAATGACTAATAAAAGTCACAAGTCGATAACGCGAGCGGAAAAAAGCTTCCAGAGACTCGTACCCTATGAAAATGAATCTTAAAAGCAACGCGTAAACGTGCGGTGCAGGTTCTCTGTATACAGCAAACGTTCTCTATCGAGTAATGAAATCGGTTCCCCGAATACGGCCCCTATGACACGCTTTACAAGAATCTCCTGCAGCCCCTGTGGGCTGGGTATGTGTGGCATGTTGGCGGGCCCTATCGAGTAATGAAGACGGTTCCCTGCATGCGTTACAGAAAGCACCCGCACCCCGCATACAAGCTCTATAGAACAATGAAATGAGCCTTAAGGGCACTTGGACATCCAGGTGGATATAGGATAGTTAGTAATGTTATGGCATCTGACATGCGATTAGAAAAGCGTTTCATATTTAGTTCTAGCTGATATCATTTTGATGATGATGATGATAAAATTTCCCTTCGATTCTTCAAACCGACTCTCTTGTATGTCATCATCATTCAGCCAAAAGACATCCACTACTCTTGTATGTGCTACAATATAACTAAAACCTCACCGAACATTTCAGATATGAACAATGTACCAACGCTAACAAACGAAGTTCTAACGACGACAGTTCCAGAGGCAACGCTTCCACCGCAACCAAAACCACGAAAAGAGCATACAAAACAAATCCCAAAAGAAAATACTATATTACAACCGCTGATTAACAAATTATATACTAATGCGCCTGTCGTGCTGAGTACTGTTAAAACGGAACCAACTACTGCTAGCACTGCGACTGTGCCCGTCACTGAGACTTCAGTTACTGGTGAGAAATCTTTGTTATTTTATTTCTTTAAGGGCTGATTTTTCGATCAGGAATGAAATTATCCGGGAAAGAACCGGAGTTACACACATAGCTTGCAGAGTAAGCAAACTGAAGTGGCAGTGGGTCGGCCATGTTTGTCGAAGGACCGATGGGCGCTGCAGCAGACGAGTCCTGGAGTGGACACCGCGTATCGGCAAGCGTAGTGTGGGACGCCCCCCAGCTAGATGTACAGAGGACCTTAAGAAGGTGGCTGGGACAGACTGGATGCGGAACGCGGAGGTCAGGGTGTAGTGGCGCCGCCTGGGAGAGACCTATATCCAGCAGTGGACTGCGATAGGCTGAGCTGAAGGGCTGATTTTTCCAACGCCAGATAATTTTATCCGAGGAATAATTTTGAATTTTTGACAGTTCTTCCATACAAAATCTGCCAGACGTCAATTTTATTCCACGAATAAAAATTTTCTGTCGATTGAAAAATCAGCCCTTAAAAAACTTCCTGCTAGGATACAGATAGTTAAATATTAGTGGAGGAAGGCCAATTAGAGACAGGGTGAAATTAAATTAGCTAGCAAAACTCCGCAGACGTGATGATGAAAAATTACATGAGCTTTTCAGCCAAATAGCCAATTTGGCTGAAAAGCTCATGTAATTTTTCATCTTTTCATGTAATTTCTCATGTAATTTTTCATCTTTTTGGCTCAGTGGCTGTTGCCCTGTAGTAGAACAGTAATAGGCTGGTGTTATTATAATGTAATTAAAAGAAAATCATTGTTCTTAGATTCTGCAAGTACGAAAGCGCCATCATCATCAACTCTCGCGACCACGATGTTGGTTTCAGTGACAGAAATTGAAAATGCGACGACACTATTGGACGCAAATGCATTTTTCCCAGGTATGTTACGTAATGGTTCAACTGCATTCATTGTGTTGTTAACGTTGTTGAGCAGACACATTTTTAGAACATATGAAGCAATGGGTTAGCAATATCCTTCAAAATGATTCAGATTCAGATTCAAATTGATAGTGTGTTACGGTGCTGGTATTATTTCTGTATTGCTTAACAGATATTTTTCTTTATTCAGATAATGAAGAGCTCGAATCAAATTTAAAACAATATGGTAAGTGCTATTTACTCAAGTTTTATAGAAAGACGTAACTAACTAACGGAAAGACCATAATGCCCTGGAAGTGAGGCAGACCTGACCCTTGCGCCATCCCATCGTCCCAGCACGGTGGGCTGTGCTGGGGAGGCTGCTGCAGGTGCAGAAAACCTCAATCGTCGAAAATATTCCAACCTGATTGGGAGTTATATGTTCGAGCCGTTTGGGGTTGAAACACGGGCCATGGTCCGAGTACCTACTTGGTTTTTCGAGATATCGTCAAGCGGTTGGTCGAGTCTTCACGTGACCAGAGGGCTGACCTATTTATTGCCCAAAAAATCAGCATTGCCATTCAACGTGGCATTACTGCCAGCCTTTTGGGCTCTTTTCCTATTGACAGCGGTGCGGACGAATCTATTGATGCCCTTTGATATTCTTCTTGTATTTCTTTATATACTTGTACATTTTATGCTTTATTTCATTAAATACATATAAATTATATTTTTAAATATAAGAACATGTAAAAAAATAGTAGCCCACCGGTATCGGGTCAACAACAGGGTCCAAGCTAGGAGGTTCCTCTCTCTGGAGCCCTGACCGCCTGTCAGGGTTCCAGAGAGAGGAACCTCCTAAAAATTCGGGCTGTGTCCAGAAATACCGCTTTCTGAATCAAGCCCTTGATCGAGCTGCCAAACTAGAGCCGAGGGGTGTTGGTCGAGGCTAGCTATTAAACCATTGGCTGTCACCTCTATCGACACAATGATCGCTGAGTCCACACCCCAATAATGTCCCATGTCGACAACCTCGCAAGCCAAGTCAAGATACTTGATTGTACGGACGCCAGCACATCAAGTTACTACAATCTGTCAAATTTCTTTATTAGATTTTCAACTTTGTCGCTAAAGCATTACGGTTCAAGGTTGATTGGGAAAATTTGACAGTTTCGGGTAGCTTGACCTGCTGGCGTCTGTACATATTATTATTATTATTTTAAAACTGTTAGCTTTTTAAATTATGTAGTACTAGCTGCGCCCCGCGGTTTCATCCGCATAAGTTTTGATCCGGTGGGAATATCGGGATAAAAGTATCTTATATGTTAATCCTGGTTATAAACCATCTGTGTGCCAAATTTCATCCATCCGTTCAGAAGTTTTTGCGTGAAAGAGTAACAAACATCCATCCATCCATCCATACAAACAAACTTTCACGTATATAATATTATAGTAGAATGTCTATATAAATAAATAACCAATGTAAAAAAAATTACTGAATTTCAGGATGTTAAAAAAACTTTTTTTGACAGATGCGAAGCCCGATATTGAAGGAAACGTGTACTTCGAAGGGAGTGTCCATGCCAGTGATATACGTAAGATTTGAATATTTTTATGTCAATAATTTTTGGTTCGACTGTCATTAATTTTTTATATACCCAGTAACTGACTGACTTATGAAGGTCAGATAGGCAGTCGCTCCATGTAAAATACAGCTATTCAGCTGCATCCATCCATCATAATGTTCTTTCTTTGGTATTGTTCGTCGAATTGTTGAGCACCTTAAGTTTTGAGTTGAGCTGCACGATTTCTGACAAATGCGTGCACTGACTGGACAGGTCCTCTCAATCTGTGTGGTTCTTTCTTCAAAAGACCATCTCAGACATCGGTCTACGTGGTCTTCATATGATCTGACCAAGATTATGTCTGGACTTTAAAAGAGACTTGAGTTTGTTTCGGCCTTTCTTCTCAGTTTAGTCAGATAGGAAACGCCGACCTCATCTAGTTTTAAAATATGATTGATGTGTAAAAGTGTTTGTACGAACCTACTTACAAAATAAAATAAAATCATATAAAAAATCATCCAGTTAGACTGGAAGCCGACCCCAACATAGTTGGGAAAAGGCTGGGCACATGATATTGTCACTAATTTTTGTCAGTAATATAATCAACCGTTAATACCCGATTCCTACGTCTTACGTACCGTTGTATATAACAGTTGTAACCTAATCATCAATTCGTTGCACGTAAAAACCAACAAACAAACGTTTTATTGTATCTAGTAACTAATACTTTGACGATTCGTTTGATATAGAAACTAATAGCTTTATATTCGTTATTTAAAAAAAAACGGTTGTTATTTTTATTTACAGTTCATTGTTTTTTTTAAAGATTCGTTATTTAAAAACAATTCGTTGCTTATTTAAAAAACAACCTCTAAAAGTAGATACGATTTCTTCGTTACTGAAAGCAATAAAAGGAACATTTCGTCACATATAGGAACCAATAAAATGAACAATTTGTCACATAAATAAAATGAACAATTCTTCACATATCGGAACCAATAATAGATAATTCGTATTTTTTTAACCAATGAATAACGATTTCTTCGTTACTGAAATAAAAAGAAGAATACGTCTGATTTAAGAACCAATAAGAGGAACAATTCAGCAGATATAGAAACAAATAAAAAGAACAATTCAGCAGATATAGAAACAAATAAAAAGAACAATTCAGCAGATATAGAAACAAATAAAAATAACAATTCAGCAGATATAGAAACAAATAAAAATAACAATTCAGCAGATATAGAAACAAATAAAAATAACAATTCGTCAAACGTAGGGAACCAATAAAAAGAACAATTCGTCAGACGTTTATAGTTCCATACAAACAAACAATTAAATGTTGAAAAAATTGTCTGCTCAACAACATAAATAATGCAATGAATGTTGTTGAACTGTCAAAATGAAAGCCATTGCTACTTTTAGTATGTTACGCAATTACCCCACTGGATAAGACTCGCACAGACCGGGGAACCATGGCACAAAAAGGGTGAGGAGAAGGATACTCGGCAATGGGTGGAACAAGGCTGCCAATTATGATAATAGGTTCCGGGTTCAATCAAGTTTTTTCTAACTGAACAGAGAGCTGTGCTGCTGGGGAGTTTGTTGCGCCACTTCTTCTCCCCAGCAAAAGCTCTAGGAAGTGGTGAAGGGTGGGCGTTTTGGGGGACAGTCTTTTGTAATTTTGACGTTCAAAAAGTGCTGATTTTCAGCCTACCTAGTTTGAATAAATGACTTTTGATTTTGATTGACCCACCCTGTTGAAAAGGGCATATACAACCATTCGTAATGAATATAGGAACCGGGTTAAAGATCCACTCTGTTAAAAAAAGAGATTAATTGTTTTCCACAGTTGACAGCGATCATGATAGCCAAGGTATAGAAGATATAATGCCAGGTCTTGAGAGTAACTCCCGCGTTGAAATGGACCCCCTTGCGTTTGACCTTCAGGCCCAAAGAAGGGCGATTGTGAGGAAGTAAGTATGCCTTTACGCTCTTTTAAAAAACAGGGTGTGTTTGGTTTATGCCCAGGTACGTACGGGCGCGTTTTTCACGCGGTGGTTATTTTCGCGCGCTGTATTTTGAACTCTCGGTGTTGAGCCGAGCGTTAAGAATCCAACAGTGTGTTTGACAGGCTCAAGAGTTAAAAATATAGTTCACGATAAAATCCTGCTTAAAGTTGAAAATCCAACGGTATTTTTTTTGTCACGCTGGGATGCGCTCTGTTAGATTTGCAACGCTCGGCTCAACACAGAGAGTGGAAAATCTAGTGCACGATAAAATCGCGCCGCGATATTTTTACGTCCGAACGTGGGCTTAAAAATTCTTTTGACCTGACTCCCCCAGAAGGAAGGTAACGTTTTTTGTGTGTATGTGTTTTATGTTTTACTAATGGTTTTGTTAAGATGTCCATTGTGCGCTGTTATAATTTGTATCGTCACGATTTTATCGCTATCACGATAACACAGGAAAGTTAAATGTATTGAAAATATCGTCACGTTACAAATTATAAAAAGCCTTAAATTTGACACCATTATGCACCATTAAAGGTGGGTGCGGCTTCATGTCGTAATTTATTTTTGTAGTTTAATTTTGTAATTTAATTTTGTTGCCAATACTAACATTAGTTTTTTTAAGTACTTACATTGTTACTAACAAATTATGGAATCTTATTTTATTATATTTTTAAATATTAAAACTAAGTATTAAAAGAAAACATTTAAAATTATAAAAAAATAGTGATCCACCGCTGTCGAGAGCAGGGTCCAAGCTACCGATGGTTAGGGCTCCAGAGACAGGAACCTCCTCACAATGCGAGCCGTATTGAGGAGTACTGTCTTTTGAATCAGGCCCTTAATCCAACCGCCTAACGAGAGCCTCGATAGATGTTGATCGAGGCTTTCGGCCATCAGGCCATTGGCTGATACGACAATCGGCACAATGACAGCCGAGCTCACATTCCTCATGTTAACAACCTCGTGTGCTAAGTCGAGATATTTAATTTGTTTCTCTTTCTCAGCTTTCACGAGGTTCCCGTCATGTGGAATGGAAACATCGATAATCATTGAGCGGCGCGCCAATCGATCTATCACCACTATATCAGGCTTATTGCCGTTAAATGTTTATTATTATTATTATCCCATTGTATAGATTTGTGCCCGGTTGATGCTTGCTCACATTTTTCTGCTTCGCTTCGCACGAGCAGTTGTGTTCACGATGACTTGTGTCCAATTGCTGGTGAACTCGAGGCTCTTTTTTTTTTAATTTCTAAACGTGTTTGTACTACGCACACTGCCTACTCCTGGCTTCTGCCCGGTTGGTTCCGTGATCGCAAGCGCGACTGCTGAGTATGGGATCCTGGGTTCGATTCCCAGGTCGGGCAAAGTGAAAATGTTTTTTTCCATTAGGAATGTTCGTTGTGGTTTTGGTGTGTGTATTGGTGTGTGTGTGTGTGTGTGTGTGTTGGCGAAGAAAACGTTTTGCGCCGACCCTAAATAACATGGAATAAGGGCAGGAAGATGATGAGTTGGCGATGTGATACCCCCGGCTCGGCCAGCACGTTAAGTCGTTGGTCCTGCACCTGATCCCTCTCTGGGATCGTGTCGGATTACTTGCCGTTCCATCGGATTATGAGATGAGGCAAAAGAGAGTGCACCTGTTTCTGCGCGCACACTTTTAATATCTCCCGCGCCGAAGGCTAGTCTCCGTTGAGATTGACCGCCGCGCCGTGGCCGAAATAGGGTCTGGAGGACATCATTTACTCCTTGCTTGCGCCACGAATTAAACATCTACTTTTTCACTTGTTTCAGATTGAACGAGAAAATTAAAATGTCACTGGGTTAAATAACAAACCTTTAAAATACAAA
The DNA here is from genome assembly GCA_911387795.2 of Apamea monoglypha. Lineage (NCBI taxonomy): Eukaryota > Metazoa > Arthropoda > Insecta > Lepidoptera > Noctuidae > Apamea > Apamea monoglypha. The sequence continues at coordinate 8,077,835 of OU426942.1, forward strand.
AAACTAATTTGAAAAAGCTATCACTAAAATAAGTATATTATAATTTAAAATAATGAAGTCTTAAATTAATTATAATTTTTGTACCTAATAGGTAAGTTAAAGTTAATTGATAGAACTTAGATAAGTCTTGAAAGAAGAGATAATAGGCTACAAAGTAAAGTAACATATCCAATGTTAGAGAATTTAAAATAAATGGACCAAGAGATCCTTTGAAAGAAAAAAAACTTGTGCGTTCGGGGGACATCCGTCAGGATTGAAGTTTCTTACGCGATACTCGTACGCGTACTCTCGTATTTAACAGAAAGAGACAGAGAGAGAAGTTTTAAGAAGCTCTCGTAAAGTGGCTGCCATTGGAAATTCATTTTGACCTTGCTTTCTACTTCAGCACCCTCAAAAACCATGAAACCGACACATGAAACATTTGAAAATTTTCGCAGTCGCCATCTTGATTTTTCATTTTGAGCTTGCTATCGGCTTCAGCACCCTCGAAAACTATGAAAACTACACCCATGACGAAAAATTTTTAAAATCTCGCAGCCGCGTTCTTGTATTTACATTTTGACCGCACTATTGGCTTCAGAACCCTCGAAAACCATGAAAACTATCTCTCTCGCAAAAAGTCGCATGGAGGGGGCATAAAGCTTTTTTATTACGTGACAATTTCTACCATTATACTCCAACCGCAAGCCGCGTTAAAGAACTTCGTTCCAAAAAGAAAAAAGGAGAAGACAGAATTCCATAATTGTCCTTCGAGATACAGGACACACCTCTATCCTTCAAACTTCTCGACTACTACAAACGTCTTCCTCGTTTGTACGACATCCGTTGCAAACTATGGCAGGATACTTTTCCCCCTCCTACTTAATCTACCACCATCATCCATATCACAAAGGAGCATCTCCCTGCAGGACGTAACCTTCCGTGGTCCACTTGGAAGCCCCTGAACCGTCTGCGGACACAAGTGGGAAGATGTAAGTCCAACCTGGTAAAGTGGGGTTACGGTGACAGAACGGCAGTAGGGTGTGATTGTGGAGCTATATCGCAAACCATGCTCCAATTCCTATCCTGCCCTCTGTGTCCCAAAACATGCAATCAAAGTGACCTCTGCGCTGCCACTGACGACACCGTGGAAGTGGCAAAGTTTTGGGCCAACAAGATTTAAAATTTAGTTGTGCCAACGTCATGAACAAGAAGAACAGCACTGATTACCTAGGCTAAGTTTCTGGTTAATAAAATTATTACTTACCTACTTAGTAATCATACACACGAGCGACATGCGACATTTAGATTCGATATAGGACCAATACTGCAATTAAGAGGTAGAAGGGGACAAAAACAGAACCATTGCAACCTGATGGAAAGCCGATACTGCCAGATAGGAATGCTCCTGAGGAGATGACACTAGCTTGACAGCCTGAAGAAAGTACGAGAGCAGACAGAAAGAACATAGAAGGGGTTGTGAAGGTATTAAGTTCGAAAAAGACCAGAAAAAATGGCGGGCGGAATAAGATTGAATACACAAGCGTGTTGCAATATGGCACTGAAACGTGGTCGCTCACAATGGGCCTTATTAGAAGGCTAAAAGTCACCCAAAGGGCAAAGGAGAGGGCTATGCTTGGAGTTTCCCTGTGTGACCAAATCAGAAATGAAGGGATCTAAGATAACCGACATAGCTCGAAGAATTGCCAAACTTGAGTGGCAGTGGGCAGGGCACATTGCTCGCAGAACAGATGGCCGATGGAGCTGGAAGGATCTTGAGTGGTGACCCCGCACCGGAAGACGTAGCGTTGGAAGGCCTCCCACAAGGTATCAGTGGGAGGCCACAAGAATCCGCTGGATGGGGGAAGCACAGAACCGTTCGAAGTGGCGGTGCTTGGGAGAAGCCTATGTTCGGCTGAAATGATGACAAACATTCCAGCAATGGAATGACGAGAGCGACTTCGAGTTTTAACAAATACGTGTGATAAACAAAATGGTCTTATGTCCCGAGCTGGCCTCCACAGCTCGGGACATGACATTGGGGCATACTAAAAACACTGCTACAAGGAACTTTTGGCGCTCGACTGACATTGACAGGTGCTGTTGGTACACATTTGTGCATTATGGAAGGCCGGGCAAAGCTAATTGCAGATGGCGCGATCATAGCTATATTTGAATGGAAAAATTTGAGACAAAAAATTTTCAAGTTATGGAACAACAAACAGAATGCCATACAAAACAAAGTTCAAATTCCATTGCAAGCAAAAACTTAGGACCTTTTTGTTACAAATGGCCACTCGAAAATCAACTTAGATTACATTAAACTAAAGTTGACAATTGATTAAGTAGCGATGGGGTGTAAATTATTTGAGAATATGAACACTCCTATAGGTCCCTAAAAAATTTGTCATTTCGCTCATTCATTCCATTTCGTGTTCATTCAAGAGTTTCGTTAATGGTTTTAATTCACTATTTCGTTATTTACGGTAATTTCAATATTTTAAATCAAATATTTGATATCCATGGAAAGAGTCAGAATTTTAAACCTCAATTATTTCCTCGTAATCAGTTTCTTCAAAAATTTTCCGACATACCTAACCTCGAATTCTGTTTAATTAAAAAAAAATCTCTATGAATAGCTTTAAGCCATAATTTTCCAATTTTAGGGTCTTTCGGGAAATGGTGGACGGTATTTAGGAACACAACAATGCGTCATTTTCGCAAAAATAAAATAAAACCACCTTAGACCTTTTATTATTAGCTATAGTTCGTTTTTTAATCTCAGAGACTAATCTGACATTTAAGTCTTTTGTGTTTGCATTTTTTAGTATAGAAGGTTGACATTACACCTGTCAGATTAGTCTCTGGGATTAAAAAACGAACTATAGTGTAGGAAACTAGCTACGACAGCGCCATTTTCACAGTTGCCTTCCATTTTGTTGTGCAATGTATTGAAAAACAAGATGGCCGCGTTAGTTTCGAATTGGCCACGCGTCAAAAGATCCCTTGTACAGCTACAGTCCGTTCACAGTTATTTTACATCTGACAACAGCAACGTAACAGCAACCCTATTGTACCGACAATAAAGATCACAATGATTTTGACAGACATGTCAATGGCAGCAATCCAACAGCAACCTTATTTGAATGACAATAAAGATCACAGTGATTTGGGCAGTGATGCAAAATCAGAGGTAAAATATCTGTGAACGGTCTGTATGGTGTAGTTGATATAAATGTTAATAATTGTTTGACGTTTTAATTTATTTATAGAATAAAAATGTGTAATAGGAAAAGTATTATCTATGAAAAGAGTTTTTATAAACAGAGGAGAAAATGCAATTTGTTATAATTATGTAAGATAATGCAACTTGAAAGACTAGAATAAGCTTGATATTTTGTGTGAATTGTACATAATATACAGCGTACCCAGAAGTCGACGTCAAGCCGGGTCGTCATAATAGTTATCAGAAAAATATAAAAAAAAAACAAAATAATAATAAACAAATTCGAACTAGGTACTTACTTGCTTACAAACTCGCATAATACTTTTTTTCAGTACAGTCAGTCTTTGGGCGAAGTATTAATTTTGAATATTTGGTTGGGCAAAAAGTGACATTTTCTACCAAACTGGAGCAGTTGGCTTTACATTTTAGGCAAGAGTTTACAGAAAAATTATTCAGGATCCCATAACAAAAAAAAAATATATTAAAAAGTTATGCTTTATAGTAACAGGAGTAAAAAGATGTAGATTTTTTTAAATATTTTTCTGATAACTATTATGACTTGGCCTATTACCAGTGGGGTAATTGCGTAACACACTAACAGTAGTAATGGCTTTGATTTTGACAGTTCAACAACATTCATTGGGTTATTTACGTCGTTCAGTAGAAAAATTTCTCGAACATATGAAGCAATGGATTAGCAATATCCTTCAAAATAATTTAGATTGTTATTGATAGTGTGTTAGGTACGCAATTAGAGTGCTGATTCCGGTTTGACGTTGACTTTTGGGACACACAGATATAATATACATATACGTCATTTAACAAAAAATGGCCCTTTTTTACTACTCTTTGGTCAAAAATTCGTAAAAAAGCATAGAATAAGTATGTTCTGTAATTTTTTTTTTATAAAAGTCTTATTTTTAATGTGTACTTTAGTTTATTGTAATAGTGAACAAAAAATGCAATTTTATTATTTTGTAATATTAACATCAAAATTTCTTGTCGCTTAATAAACGTGCATAATATTTGTTGTGTTTCAATTGTTTTTCCTACTCTACTGAAGAACACAGGTTTATTTTTCTAAGGGCTGATTCTATCATTGCCTGATAATTTTATTCGAGGATTAATTTTGAATTTTTTACAGTTCTTCCATACAAAATCTGTCAGACGTCAATTTTATTCCTCGAATAAAGTTATCTGGCGATGGAAAAATCAGTCCTAAGGGTTAATTTTACCAACGCCTGATAATTTTATCCGAGGAATAATTTTAAATTGTTGACAGTTCTTCCATACAAAACCTGTCAGACGTCAATTTTATTCCACGAATAAAAGTTATCTGGCGATGGAAAAATCAGCCATAAGACACATAGTTAAAATAACATAACACCATCACCCCTGTATTGCCTGGGTTAGGCAGAGGTGTACCTATAGTACATTTCGCCAGTTTGTTTAAGCCCTATGTAATAGGGGGCGAGCTTATAGCCATCAGCGGTGCACAAATCCAGGCTCCGGGCTGCTAAGAAAACCCCTAATAACAGCAGGGGCTGCGGCAGTCTCGACATTGATAGCGATCGTTTAGCGAAAGAATAGCTTGATCAACACCCTGGCTCAGTGCGGGTTGGTGATTTCAGCTCGAAGTCCAAGGTTTCCTCACAATGTTTCCCTTAACCATCAGCATGGTTTATTTTCTTACATCACTGGATGTAAGAAAATAAACCGACTTAGAAAGTACGTACGAGTATAACTTTGAAAAGGACACATTGGTGCTTCAATCAACTCGGCCTATCGCAGTCCACTGCTGGACATAGGCCTCTCCCAGGCTGCGCCACAACACCCTGTCCTCCGCCTTCCGCATCAAGTCTGTCCCAGCCACCTTCTTTAAGTCGTCCGTCCATCTAGCTGGGGGGTGACCCACCCTACACTTGCCGATACGCGGTCTCCACTCCAGCTGCTACACCGACCACCGGTCCTTCGACAAACATGGCCAGCCCGCTGCCACTTCAGTTTGCTTTTCCTAACTATGTTGTGGTCGGCTTCCAGTCTAACCGGATGCAGCTGAGTACTAGTATTTTACATGGAGTGACTGCCTATCTGACCTACACAACCCAGTTACTGGGTAATACGAAACCCTTTGATAAGACTGGTTGAGACTTTCGGGCTTCTGACGACCCGTTAAGACTGTCAAAGATCCACGAATTACAGCCGGGACCAACGGCTTAACGTGCTTTCCGAGGCACGCAGGGGTCTTGGTATGTAAAGATGGTCACCCATCCACGGACCAACCGCGGCAAGCGTAGCTTAACCTGATCGATTGACACATGATAAACACGATTAATGGTAAAACGAAAACAAAAATTCTGAACGTTAGCTTACCCTGTAACCTGTCAGATTATTGTCCAGCGTAAAAATTCAAATTTTACAAAATTTTATTAAATGGTGAACTCCACAACGATAATTATTTCTGGAGCCAGTGTTGTGGAGCAGTGTTATTCACGTCTCGTGGAAATGCTGAAACATTGAATGCCCTCTTGCTTGGCCCTTCATAGAAAAAAGTCATATAAACGTTCTGAAAGAAAAGATCGTGAGGAAACCGGCATATCCTAGAACGAAAAATTCGAAGAAGTGTGACATCCACCAAACCACACTGGGCCCGCGTGGTGGATTATGACCCACTCCCTCTAACAGAGAGGAGCCCTGTGTCCCATCTGTGAGAACAGCATAGGCTGATTATGCAAACGTCCTGATGACCAATAAAAACACCCAACATGTTGAAAAGGTTCCAGCACCCTGATTGCGTAACAAACTATTAATCAGAATACGAATCATTTTGAAGGATATTGCGAATCCATTGCTTCTTATGTTCAAAAAATGTGTCTGTTCATCAACGTAAATAACGCAATGAATTCTGTTGAACTGTCAAAATGAAAACCATTGCTACTGTTAGTGTATTACACAATTATGCCGCAGGTTCTAGAGGCTTTTCGAAACAATGGCACCGATTCCCTTGTCCACTATCTAAACTAAATTTAAGTTCAGTGCATCTTTTTCTTTCTATTTCAATAAGAAAAGGACAGAAGATAAATATTAGTTTAGTCCTGTCAAATTAGTCAGCGCCTGGCGTAAATTGACGTATTTTTAGTAGCCATGTTTTTAATCACGTCTAAACTGTCTATGGAGTATCTTAATTTGACAGGACTAAACTAATATTTATCTCCTGTCCTTTTCTTAATGAAATAGAAAGAAAAAGATGCACTGAACTTAAAAGTTTAGTTTGTGTACAAGGGAATCGGCGCCATTATCTTTAACCGACTTCTAAAAAGAGGAGTTCCATTGCCTATCTCATGGTCTTCATCAGATCTTCACCTAATTTAAAAGGGACCACCTCTTCCAAACAAAAGGGAACCAACCAAAGAAGTCGGTTGTATGGAACCGACCCTAAAGGATGCTTCCATACAAAAAGACTGAAATGACGATGGGCTGGTCATATGCTGGCTCACGAAAGGAACAATAAGTGGTCTAAAGCTATAACAGAATGGCAAATCAGAGATGGATCTAAAAGAAGTAGAGGGCCTGTGTCCCAGCAGTGGGAACATTACCTACAGGCTGATTATGCTACTTGGAGGGACTGCCTATCTGACCTCCAGAACCCAGTAACTAGGTAACACGACACCCCGATACCCCACGGTACCAATGGCTTAACGTGCTTTCCGAGGCATGGTGCGGTCTCGATATTTAATAGATGGTCACCCACCCACGTATCGACCGCGGCAAGTGTAGCTTAACCTGCGATCAAGCCGTGCGGCTGTTATTATTTAGCCACGAGCTCCTACAGATCATTCACCGGAATTGAAGATTTGTGACTGCATCAAAATGAAGGGAATAATGTTATCGCTCGGAAAATTCGTCCTTTTACGACAAGTGAGACCAAAAAGATGAAAAAAAAAATTACGAGCGATAAGACGATTGTTTACGAAAGGTTTTCCACTACTAACCATACCGCTGGCCGTCGTGCACGCTCGCTAATGTAAGCAAACATTTTTTTAATACCTTACTTTATTTTAATCAATTGCTAAGCTTCCCACCGTCGGTCTGTGGGTGGGCCAACCATCTTTACATACCAAGACCCTGTGTCTAGGATAGCACGTTAAACCATTGGTTGCGACTGTCATTCTTGGATCTTTGGCAGTCGTTACGGGTCGTCAGAAGCCCGAAAGTCTGACAACCAGGCTTGCCAAGGGGTATCGTATTATCTAGGAACTGGGTTCTGGAGGTCAGATAGGCAGCCGCTTTATATAAAATATTGGTATTCAGCTGCATCCGGTTAGACTGGAAGCCGACCCCAACATAGTTGGGAAAAAGCTAGGCAGGTGATGATCATAATAAAAAGATACAGAGAGACTTAAAGATAATTTTCATGGTTTTCGAGGAAGCTCTATCCAATAGTGAGGTCAAAATGAAACTTCAAGATGGCGGCTGCAAAAAAATCTTATTTTTCGTCATGGGTGTCGTTTTCATGGTTTTCGAGGGTGCTGAAGTCGATAGTAAGGTCAAATTGAAAATCCGAAATGGCGGCTCAGAGAATTTTTCGTCGTTTTAACATTTCCGCAGCCGCCATCTTGGATTTTCCGTTCTTGCCGGGGGTCTCCCGATCCCACACGTTTTTTTTTTTTGTATGTTCTAAAAAGCTGTAATTTGGCATGGTTATACATAGAAATGACGCCTACACAGTTTGGAAATAAAATCTTGAAAAACGTTTTTGTCTGTGTCCTTCCATACAGGTTACTAGGGGTGTCGTTGGACAAGTCTTTCAAAAATATTAGGAATATGTTCGAAACAGGGATCCGTTTGCAAAATAATAAGCTTTAAAGTAGACACTTTGTCTGAAAAAATAGGTCAAATGGAGATCTACCTATATATATATATAATTTTGGTATATCAGATCTCCGACGGACGGACGGACAGCGAAAGCTTAGTTATAGGGTCCCGTTGACACCCTTTGGGTCGGAACCCTAATAAAAACAAGATGATGCCATATTGCCATTAGTTCCGATTTTGACCACTCGCCAAAAGATTCTGTACAAAATATAATAATATACAGCTTGGCCAAAAAGTCGTGAAAATAATGGTGGCGCCACTATCGTGCATGTTGTAACCCTAAATAGTACGACTAAAACGGTTTTGATATTAGTTTTTTTTTTTTAAATATTGTGAATATTGGCGGGTTTTATGAAAACAAGAAAAGCTCTGAAACGCTTGTTCAGCCACTGCCTAGAATGATAACATTTGCAGTTATTTAATTTAATGAATTAAAAATAAAATTATTAGGTATTTCAAAATACTTTGATGTCAACTAATCCTTACTTATGTGACGCAATTTTATGTTTCACAAGACCCCAGATTAATTCAATAGGGTTTAGATCCCAGTGACAAGTTGGAAGCTTTACTACTGTGTGACTGTGTCCCACAAATCCAAGTTCGCCTCTAACCACAGGCAAAATGTTCCATAGTTGGTGTTCTAATCAAAACTAAAAAAATAATCAGAATAACTTTTTTTAATCAGAATCAAAAAATTTAATCAGAATAAAAAATGTTTTCTCTAAGTATTCCACGCCCGAAAACTCTTCATCCATGTCTTGGAGTGAGCTTTCACCAAAACTCTGCTGGCTATGTTCAGATGTGTCACTGTTGTTGCTTTCATCTTGTAGGTTTATGATATTTTTTTCAATGTCTCTATACACAGTTTGTCCCCTTCGAAAATAACCTTTTTCTATTTTCATGACATGTTGACATGAATTTTTCCAGTCGTCAACTGATATGCTCTGAAACGCTTGTTCAGCCACTGCCTAGGAACAATAAATTAAAAAGAACTAAATAATGGCAATTACTTATTGTAATTAATTAAAAATATAGCCTTATAGTACTGATGGATTTACCTAAAAAATACTATAGTTATTTTTGTTGAGTGATTTATTTTATGCAATATTAACAAAAAGTATCAAAATTATACGAACACGCTGTATTCCGAATGTGTTTTGTAAACATAACCTCAAATTCGTGAATGTACATTTCAATAATTGTATGAAAGGTTTATAACAGATATTGCACCTTGAAATACACACATTAGATCTGATTACATGTATAAAATATAATTTTACCTGTTATTTCAGCGGTTCTTTTATACAAATCGTTGAGATCGGATCAAATTTGTCCGGCCTCGAGTTCCGCCAAACATCTCACGTACACTTTATAAATTATTGCTCTTGAGGAGCTGCGAATAACAGATCTGTTCATTGAACACAATGGGTCACCATTATCACCACGATAAAGCAAATAAATAAATAATAAACACGAGAAACAGTCACCGATTACAAGAAATGACAGAATATGTACCTTACTCGACGAGGCAGAGCGAGTGTTACCAATGATTAAATATTTTAGTTCCGTTTCAGGACTTTCTTGCCAAACTGTACATATTTATTTATTAGACAACTATATTATTCCGCCAAAGCTGTTAGATTACTTCACAGTTTGGCCGACGAGAGGATACATTCTTGACACCTGTCAGTTTCATATAAACGAATACGTGTTTTGCGAATTTGATCTTTATTACCTACTAGAATTGTTGCATTGGCAGATGACAAGGGTAGTTTTGGCCGAAGTTAGAGGGCTTCCTACTCCTTATCACTTTCGGACCTGAGCTTAGGTCGGGGCCCGAACTAAGAATGAATGACAACACAATTTGACAGCTGTTATTACTCCCGATGCGTTTTCGCCCGTCCGAAAAAGATAACTAATCGGGAGTAGGGTTAAATCCGATGTATATAAATACTTTCGGAAAAGCCCGTATCTTTATTGACGGTATAGAGGTATGAGGAACAGGGTGTAAAGTTCACTCATCCTCCATAGAAAAGGGAGGATCCTCCAACCCGACGGGTGTTGTCTGGCGGGCAATTGCCCAACGATTGATGTTGGGAAATTGTATCTATGCTAATTGCGCGGTAAACTCTGCTTGCGAGATGCAGGATTTGCGTGACGTCAGTATGACGTGTTGTTCGCATGTGGCGTTTGTAGATACCGCTACAACGGACTTCGAGAGTAGGCTCCCAGGAACGTATTCTCTACACGGTCGGACTGTAGGTATACAGCGTGGGACAGAGCTCAGGGTACGTTTCTCAACCTAAAATATCGTTTAGTCGCATTGTCCCCGATGTCAACGAACAACACACATTACAGAGAAAAACTAACAATGGCGCTGTACGATTTCCTGCAAAAAAAAATAGTCAACTTAGAAGACTTAAGAACAGTTGTTGTTTGCGTATGAATTGTGTGTGAACCATTGTACAGATGCCAGCAGGTCATCCTACCCGAAACTGTCAAATTTTCCCAATCAACCTTGAACCTTAATGCTTTAGCGATAAAGTTGAAAATCTAGTAAAGAAATTTGACAGATTGTAGTAGCTTGATTTGCTGCGGTGCTGCCAGTCTGTACAAAAAATAAAGGGGCTTGTGGCTAAAAGTTAACAGCCGTACGAGACAAAGCACGCGAAACACGAACACAAAGCTTGGTGCGTGGATGGGTGACCATCCATTCCTTATCGAGACCCCTTTTTTTTTTTTTTTCAATCAAAGACTTCTCCCGCTCTGGGCGGAGGAGGAGGGCATGTCAGACTTTTACTGACTAAAACCCACCCGTGTTCCTTCAGTTGCCTCTGCCAGGGGCCACGGTATCTCTTTCGAAAAACCCGCGGCCCTGGCAGGCATCGGCCCTAGCGGACCCCGTCAGTTTGTGCTGACATCTCTTTGAGGCGCGCGTGGAACACAACGCGCCGTCGACTCGGGCGTGGTCCTTGCCGGGCAGCGAGCTGCCCATTCCTCGCCGCCCGCTTATCGAGACCCCTGTGTGCCTTTCGTAGATCTTTGACAGTCGTTTCGGGTAGTCAGAAGCTCAAAAAGTCTGACAATCAGTCTTACCAAGGAGTATCTGAGCTGTGATGGTCAGATAGGCAGTCGCTCCATGTAAAATACTGTTAGACAGCTGCATCCGGTTAGACTGGAAAACGACCCTGTAGTTGGGAAAAGGCAAACATCGTACAAAAAATAAACAACTGACAACTCTCACGTTTTTCTTAAAAAGCATACCTGACTATAACTAAGTACAGTCTATTCAAACTAATGTTTCAAATTAAACAAATATGAACTTTATTGTAATAGAATACTATTTTAGGTAGAATCCAATTATTTCTTACCTACCTCTAGTTTTAGGCCCTATTTTATATAAATCAATTATTTCAATAAACAATTTCAATTTCAATGGTTATTAAGTTAATTTCAGAGTGACTAGTGAGTTTTTCTATTGAAAAAGTTATGGAAATGTTTGAAGCTGTAGCGTAAACTGAACTTTATTGTGTACGAATTAAAGTTATTTTGCCGTAAACTCATATTTGTTTACATTTTTGGCAAATAAATCGCGAATGCAGAATAGGTAGGCAAGTGTTAGCTAACATCAAATCGGAACCAAAAAAAGAATTCGGTTCTGATTTGGGTTGAGCAAACAAATGCCATCTTTGGCTATCGTAAACATTGTTTATGGTTTTCTACACTTTCAACTCTTTCCTTTTCTTTTTTTCTTTGACGGCACGGTTGGCGCAGTGGTTAAGCGATTGACTGCTGCGCTGCGTGTCGCGGGTTCGATTCCCGCACGGAACAAATATTTGTATGACCTACATGTATTTGTTCCGAGTCTGGGTGTTTTTCTATCTATAATATGTATGTATTTACAAAAAAAAATTGTATATAAGTAGTTTATCAGCCATCTTGTTACCATAACACAAGCATTAGGTTGCTTAGCTTGGGACAAATGGTGCTGTGTGAAATGTCCAGGGATTTATTTATTTATTTATTATTTATTAATGTTTTTTTTTTCACCTGGCTATCATCATCTGCCTAGCCTTTTCCCAACTATGTTGGGGTCGGCTTCCAGTCTAATCGGATGCAGCTGAATACCAGTATTTTACATGGAGCGACTGCCTATCTGACCTCCACAACCCAGTTACTGGGTAATACGATACGCCTTGGTAAGACTGGTTGTCAGACTTTCCGGCTACTGACGACCCGTAACGACTGTCAAAGATTCACGAATGACAGCCGGGACCAACGGCTTAACGTGCTTTCCGAGGCACGGAGGGGTCTTGATATGTGAAGATGGTCACCCATCCACGGACCAACCGCGGCAATCGTAGCTTAACCTGATCGATCGACCCGTGCGGCGGTTATTACTTAGCCACAAGCCCCTCACTTAGCCACAAGCCCCTCACCACCTCACCTTCCACCCTCAGCCCATCACCTTCACCTGGATATATTATTGTTACGTTACGTGTACTACGCGTCTGACCTTTCTGAAGAACTTCACCAATAAAAATCATAATTTTAAATTCCTTCTTTATTTTTCAGAAAGAAAAAAGCAAAACCCCATATGACACGATGCGACTACGACGCGGTGTTCTACAGGGTGTTCTGCGTCACTCTTCTAGCTATAGCCTTCACATTTACTGTCATACTGACCAATGTCTTCGTGGACATAGATGGATTGCTCGCTAGTAAGAAAGGTAAGTATTTCAAAGACACACACACAGACATAACATCACGCCTGTACAAAGGGTTAGGCAGAGGTGTACTATCGCCGAAATCTATATCTGACCATCGTAAGGACTATTCCTGCTTCAGCGCATATTATTAGTCGACCTAAAACGGATCCTCTTTTGTTTTACTTACGAACGCAGTGGTCATCATGTGCACGGGATTTTGTTTTCAAAATGGTCAGATATAGGTTTTGGCGATAGTACTATAGAGGCATGAGGAACAGGGCGTAAAGTTCACTCATCCTCCATAGAATGGGGAGGATCCTCCGACCAGACGGATGTTTGTATGTATGCTAATTGCGCGGTAAACTCTGCTTGCGAGATGCAGGATTTGCGAGACGTCAGTATGACGCATTGTTCGCATGTGGCGTTGTAGATACCGCTACAGTACCTATAGTGCACCCATATTTAACTAGTAATATTTAAGTCTCGTGGAATACTGGGCGTGCCTATTGCCATCAACCGGAAACAAATCCAAACTTCAGGTTTGCTGCTGAGAAATCCTGGATGGTAAAACCCAATTACACTCTATCCGACCTGGGAGTCGAACCCAGGACCTCATGCTCAACAGTAGTGCTTGCGACTAGCCAATACACCATCATGCTTTTAATGCTTGAAAGAGAAAGTAGTAGTAAACCTTGTCCCCCTTTCACTAGTTATGAACCAACCCAAATGTCCTTTCTTTGGTATTTTTCGTCGAATCCTTGAGCTTCTTAAGTTTTGAGTTGAGCTGCATGGTTACTGGCAAATGCGTACACTGACTGGACAGGTCCACTCAATCTGTGTGGTTCTTTCCTGAAAAGACCATTTCAGACACCAATCTACATGGTCTTCACATGATCTGACCAAGATTATGTCTGGACTTTAAAAGAGTCTGTGACCTCTGAGTTTGTTTCGGCCTTTCTTCTCAGAGTAGTCCGATAGGAAACGCCGACTTCATCTTATTTTTAAAAACTACTTACAGAAATTAAATCATTTATCATTTATGTCATAAGTGTACTCGTAAGTACCTACCAACTAATTATTTTTCAGAAAAACTCAATGATGGTATAATTCGTGAAGAATTCACAACCGAATCTTCAGACAATGATGAAATGAACTACGGTGAAAGTGATGACTCTTACAGGACTAAACGATCCATAGGTAATTATTATAGTATCTTTTTGTTGTTATTGTGAAATGGGCCTGCTCCTGACCTCGATCTCGCCTGATGGCAAGCGATGGATGGTTGAGGTCTATGATGGAATGAGCAAGCCCAGAAGATGCCTGTTCACTCTTGCTTTGAAACCTGATGGTTTATACGTGGACAACAATAAAAAGTCATTTATTCAAATTAGGCTGATAATCAGCACTTTTCGAAAAACAAAATTACAAAAGACAGTTCCCCAAAACGCCCGCCCTTCACCACTTCCTAGTGCTTTCGCTGGGAGGAAGAAGTGGTGCAACAAACTCCCCAGCAGCACAGCTGTCTGTTCAGTTAGAAAATACTTGATTGTATACAATACTAGGTATGTAAAGTAATTAACATTAAATGAAATTATTTGCCATTATGTCAGCTAGCCACAGACGCTGGCAGAGAGTTCCAGACTTTGGCCGTGCGCATAATAAATATAGAAGAGAAGCGCTGAGTACAGTCGTACTCAGGACTAGTCAGTCTTAATAGCGAATAACACTAGCACCATTAAGTTCAGGACATTCTCCTGCCCTTATCCTAAAGTATGTGTGGTCGGCGAATGCCGTGCATGCATTCTTCTTCCAAATATCTTCTTTAAGCCGTCTACTCAGTAGTCACTTCCTTCAGAACAAAACGCTATATCACAAAGTCCATCAGTCCATTCCCGTACTCTTATAGCCATCGACATTCATACTCAAAAATTTCGTCACGACTTTTTCCTCATTCCTCCGTATCACATGCCACCGGTGTTACTTTCAGACTAAATCCTAAATATTCATTTCAAAAAAATCCATCGTTTTTTGATCTTCTCCTTCTCATAAAGTCATCCACATATACTCAATACTTTCCTCACAGCATGCTCCTCATCTCACGGCTCCTCACTCAAATGACAACACAGCATCAAATGACATCAGCTCAATTTTGAAACTTATTTCCAGAAACTCAAAGCTTTCTATTCCACATAAAGAACCCGAAAGTAAAAAACATATTAGCGAATCGTCTATCAACATTACTAGAAGAATTGGAGGCCGAAGAAACTGCAGACGTAAAACTGGCTGAAAAGAAGACTGTTGAAGATACTCCTAAGGTAGTTGAAAAGCCTAAATTGGCAGAAGATGAAAAGAAAGATAAAATGCTTCATCTAAGTATGCATAATATTCTGCTGGAAGGAATCGAAAGACATATGGATCTAAATGATGTTTATAAGAGGATGTATACTTTGATGTATAATTTCAACAAGTTTCAGGATAAAAAAGGTATTTTAAGTGTAAAACTTATATGATTATTATTTCATTTATTTATTTACTCACTTCCTACTAATAATAATACCTATTATAAACGCGAAAGTTTGTGAGGATGGATGGATGGATAGACGGATGTTTATTACTGTTTCACGCAAAAACTACTGAACGTATTTGGATTAAATTTGGCACACAAATAGATTATAATCAGGATTAAGATATAGAATACTTTTATCCCGATATTTCCACGGGATCGAAACTTATACGGGTAAAACCGCGGGACGCAGCTAATATAATTCATATGTTTTTTCATAAAAATATTTAAAAAATTATTGAATACCAGCAGTGGCCCGCGGTTTCACCCGCATAAGTCTCGATCCCATGGGAATACCGGGATAAAAAGTATCCTATGTGTTAATCCTGATTATAGTCTATTTGTGTTTATAATATTAGTAGGATAAAAGTCCGCCGGAATCGGGAACAGGGTCCAAGCTACCGGTGGTTAGGGCTCCAGAGCACCGGTTTTTATTTTAATTATTGTGAATGTGAGGACTATGTGGGTAATTTCTTTTTCTCAGATAGTTTTTATGACAAACTGGTAGTTTGAGTATTTTAAGCGGCCTATCCAAATGTCCTTTTTTTGGTATTTATTGTTCGTCGAGTCGTTGAGCTCCGTAAGTTCTGTCTTGACTCACACACTTACCGAATAGTAGTAGAGGACGAGCCTATTGCCACCAACCGGGCACAAACCCAAAAATACTGCCCAACCTAGAATTCGAACCCAGGACCTCAGGTTCATCAGTAGCGCTTGCGACCACGAGACCAATTAAATTAATTAAACCAATATTACAATTATTACAGATGGGCCCCAACTTAAACCAAATGAAATTGGGAAGGAAGGAGAAGATACGAAGTTGCAGAAACCAATTGAAGACAAGTTTTTTGACGAAATGCTTAACTGCAATGAGCTGCAGGATCAGATAGTGCAAAGTACTACTGTTAAAACTGCTAAAGGTATTTTGTCAGACGATTTTCAACTTTATCTAAACGTGTGTTAAGCATCTTTTACAGCATCAGACATGGAAACATTGTGAACCCACGCAAAATTATGTATTTTGCTGAAGAAAATCAAATCTTATAATTTTAGATGCATAAAATAATGCGATCGACATGATTTTCTTAATGAAAATAGCTTTTAAAAAAATAGTTTTGATCATTGTTTTATGCTTTTAACTCAATACTCTATGATCATCATATCATCATTCTCCTGCCCTTATCCCAATTTATTTGGGGTCGGCGCAACATGTCTTTTTCTTCCATACTTCTCTATTAGTCGTCATCGCGGTAGTCACTCCCTTTCTAACCATATCATCATTCACACATTCCATCCATCGTTTCTTTGGTCTTCGGTCAATATTCTATGATTTTGTATTAATTTTGTTACATATTGTATACATATGTAATTTTTATAGTGTACTGTAGTGATTATAGGGGCTCGTGGCTAAGTAATAATAGCCGCATGGATCGTTGCCACGGTCGGTCCGTGGATGGGTGGCCGACTTTACACACGGAGGGGTCCGTGCCTCGGAAAGCACATTAAGCCTTTGGTCCCGGCTATCATTCTTGGATCTTTGACAATCGTTACGGGTCGTCAGAAGCCCGAAAGTCTGACAAACAGTCTTACCAAGGGGTATCATGTTACCCGGTAACTGGGTTGTGGAGGTCAGATAGGCAGTCGCTCCATGTAAAATACTGATATTCAGCTACATCCGGTTAGACTGAAAGCCGAACATAGTAGGAAAAAAGGCTAGGTAGATTGATTGCATATAGTTCTTCGTGTTATTTTTGCTATCATCACGCTATGAAGAAGAATGGACTCACTGCCATATTCTGAGATGTTATAGAGGAGAGGAACAGGGTTCACTCATCCTCCATAGAAAAGGGAGGATCCTCCGACCAGATGGGTGTCGTGTCTGGCTGTTGTATATATGCTAGTCGTGCGGTAAACTCTACTTGCGAGATGCAGGATTTTGCATGACGTCAGTATGATGCGTAGTTCGCATCTGGGGCTGTAGATGCCGCTACAATGTCAAAAAAAAATCTAGAAGTTTAATTAATTAAAGATTGCTTATTTCAGCTCCTCCGAACGTTATGATCAAAACTGTTATAGATATCACATCTATAGGCAATGATAAACTCAAAGAAAATGATACCAAGTAAGTGAATATTCTTTCATACATAAATCTGTAATGTTAAGATGTGGTCCCACCACCACCTATCACCACCTATCATCATATATCCTATCAGAATACCAGCGCTGTGACATTTATTTTTTTAAATGTCGCAGCATCATGATGGGGTTGTAGCCTTTTGGCGTCGTACAGGACTTTCTGTTTATTTTGTTACTTTATTTTTATATAATTTTGTTTCTTTATTTTCATTTATGATTGTGTTTAGTATGTGATCTTCCTGTACGAGTCCCAATAAATACTTTTTCTTTCTTTCTATGCCAGTAATCCCCGACGGGTTAGTCAGAGGTGTGCCTATTACCTATATAGTAAACCCAATTTCACCAGTCATGTTTAAGTCCCACGTAATAGGGAGCGAGCCTATCGCCATCAACCACAAATCTAAACTCTGGTCTACTACTGAGAAATTCGTGATGGAAAAACCCAATAACACTTTGCCCGAGCTGCGAATCGAACCCAGGACCTCATGATCAGTAGTATCGCTAGCGACCACTAGACCAAAGAGGCAGACTGATAATGTCAAGATTCTCTTATAAAACGCTATTTAGAAATGAACGAAAACCACACTAGGCCAAGAAACGTGTGATAAAATTATAAAAAATACATTAACATATTTTAAAGAGTTCCTGGAGGAGGTCTTTGCCCGGCAGTGCGACAGTATAGGCTGAACATGAGCTAAATTTAAATAACTTATTAATGTGTATAAAAAATGCCTATAATACTTTAACTGGCAAACTTAAGTGATAAATACTTTCATGATACCACCAGTCTACCCATATTTTGTGACTTCATCATCATCATCAGCAGCCTTGTTCCACCCATTGCTGATTACAGGCTTCCTCCTTTTTGTGAGTTAGCTAACAAAAAAGATGGTAATCACAAATTCATTACTATTGCTTTCTTTATTCCAGAACCGCAATCGAAAACATTCAAGGCGACATTGAACTTGTGTACAATGGTAAAGTAATAAAGTTCACTCATTCAGACGCAAAAATGGTACAACCCAAACCAGAGAAAAAAACACCCGACGCTTTTAAACCAAAGGGAACCATTGAAACGACCACAAAAGAAACAAACGACTACAAAATGATACCGAAATCATACATGAATAAATTCGTCGAAGAATATTTCAAACATTTTCCACATGACTCTAAAGATAGCAACAGCGAAATAAACCGACATTTCCAAACGAAACGCTTGAAACGCCACGTCAGAATCAAGTATGAAAACGACGATCCTGAAAAGGCAACGAAATCCGTTAAAAAGAACACCGAAGAGGACGAACTTTTCGTCGAAATCGAAACACATTTTGACAGTAAAGGCATGAAAGGAGAGAAGAAAAAGAAACTGATTAAAAACTTAATTGACAAGATACAGAAAGCTATACACTCCGATGTGACAAGCAAACTAACAGCCACAGGCAAGAACAATACAAAACAGCGTAAGAGTATACATTTTAGGAAACGTATACAAAATCCTTTGGAACATAGCATGAATCAAGTTTTGCTAAATAAATACAGTATTCCTTTAACAAATTACGTTCACAGACAGCTACATCCTATCAGTAAGACAGTTGATATGCAAGAACAGATACCACCTTCTATAGGTACTAGATCAGGAGAAGACTGGAAAAAAGCAAACTTTGGTCCTGGATTCTTAGCAGATACCAAAGCGATAAACTCTGCTGAAATGAGTGAAGTAAACGTGGACTACAGCAAAATACTAGAAGTAAACGGAATACCCCAAAGACTGCAGCAGCCTTTAAATACAGAATTGAGTGAAGAAACTATTAAAACCAATTCTTATTATGATATGGGAAAAAGGAAGTTTGTCATTAGAGACATTGATGGTTCTGGGTTCTCAGTTGGCTTCAACCAGTATGTTGATGAGCCCCCTGATAAGGAGTCTATGCGACTGTTCTCAGGTCTAGAAAATATTATTAAATCTTACCATCAGATCTATGATCCAGCTCCGGAGCCTGTATCCACTACAGAAGCTGATATAGATTCAGAAGAAAGACCTATGGAACCTCCTGGCAATGAACATACAATAGAACGCCGTTCTATAAACAATAAACATGATTACCACTCAAATGAATACAAAATTATATTCAATAACAATTTCCTAAAATATAAAGATTATCGCGACATGTATATACCTAAAAAGAAGAAACTAAAAGTGAATCCCAGTACAGATAGAAAGACACCTCTAATTGTTGACGAGAATATATTTGAGAAAAACTTGAATCCTTCAGAAATATTTAGCTTAGCAAACCTTTTTCAACGCAAGAAAAGGGCCATAAACGTTAAAAAGGTAAATGACTTAAGTACTAGAGTCAAATTCAATAAATTCCTGAACACAAATGCTATGTCAAAGACAATATTTTTAAATACAAAAAGGAATAAGAGACAAATTAATAAAATAAGAATCATCGCAACCGATCTGCCGCATATGTCTAAACAATCTGATGAAAATGTGTTCGTTGTATCCGATGAAAATGTATTTGCTGATAGAGCATTAGTTAAGGAAGTAGAAACTGCAGATGATCATGAGAAGGAGGAAGAATATCCTTACCAGAACAATGACCCTGGGACAAGTTACATCACTAAGATATTCGACGGAAGATCCAGACACAACCCTTTGATGTCGAAGTACCCGCACATATTTATGGAGGAAGTATCAAGATCTCGGGAAGAGTATATACCGAATAACGCTTTACTATTCGGTAAATTACCTGGACTTCGTAAGACGAATACTGACGTAGTAGAAAATAATGATGACAATATTGACATAGAACAGTTTTTGGCATCATCTAATGACACTGAACAACAAAAACAATTGAAAGGTCAGGAAATAGTTAACGCTTTAACCGCATCTTCTGCTAGCAAGCCTAATTACAAAGTGACCGTGAAAATTATGCCAAAAAATCAAACAGCTGGCTTAAACTCAGGATTCAAAGAAGTACACACCAGTATTAACAAAAGCTTTAATAAGAACGGACTTCTATATTCTTCTTTAGTAAATGTTTCAGAAATATCAAAAGTTATTAAGCTAAACAGGACTATATATGAAGGAGTAAAGGATGATAAAGTATATACCAGGAAAGAAGAAACATCGCTGACAAAGAAGATTCAGGAACAACAGGAGAAAATGAAAGTTTTACTAAAACAACACGCGCAGCATATAAACGAACAGCTAAACCGTTTGAATGAAGAAAAGATGAATCTAGAATCTATGATAAACGGCGAAAATACTGATAATAACGGTGATATAGATAGCAATGCATTGAGTGCGTCTATAAGACGTTTAAAATTGGACAGTAAAGAGCTAGTCGGGACAACAGCAGGCGTGGCTCCAGTAGAAGTACAAACAACCACAGTTACTACACCACGCGAAGAGTTACCTGAAACTACAACACCACCAGCGCCCCCTACACAACTACAAGGCTTTTCAGAGAAAGTCAAAAACAACAACATCATAAGCACAATAGAAAGAAACGGAAACCTAACGGATCAGATTCTGCAAAAAATTGACAGAAACACGGAGATACTGCAAATGTTTTTAAAGAAGTTGTCAGAGAGGATTGAAGCAGTCCCTACAGCTAGTCTGAAACCAGAGAGAGTAACACTAGACGATAATCCACCTCAAACGGAATGGAGAAATCAAGTGATGCCTTTTACCCAGAACATGGTAATCAGGAAGAATGATTCTCATATCTCCATACCATTTACATACGCGTATCAGCCCCCAACTTCACCTTCTCTTAAAAGCAAGACTCAGGTTGCAAGCGTAGTTTACCAAGGACATATAAGAAATGCAGTACGTCATAGAGATATGCAACATGATGGGGAGAACCAGGTTCAAAAGATCCCAGAAGCTAACAACCAGTCTAAGTTTTTTATAGACGAGCTAGAGAATGACTATAAAGTAATTCAAATGGGGGGTCTAAAAAAACATCGTGACTACAATAATAATATGGTTGGCAAAAATGATACTTCGTAGTAGTTTTTAATGTAAATAATCTATTTATTTGTATGTTTTTCATTAAATAAAGGATTTTTCATTTTCTATTTATTTATTTAATGCTTCAAGCACATACGTGTACAGTGCGGACTTAATGCCATAGGTATTTTCTACCAGTCAACTATTTGGTAATGCAGAGACAAGCAGGGGTAAAAAAAAATTAAAATATTGATTTATCAATTTTCATGATTGGTGCAATCATGAAAATTGAGGAATCAATATTTTAAATATAAAGATACGCATAAACCTATTAAAAATATAAATATAATATATACCTAATTACATATTATAAATATAAGCACAAATAAATATATGTCGACGGCTGAGAGGTCTGCGCAGCTCGCCCATCATCAGTATGGTCTTGAGGTAGAGATTCCATGGCGTAGGTCTCAAGTAACACAGTAACAATACCAAATACTTGCACAAAGGTTTATTTGAATAATAGCACAGCAGGTTACAATAGTTAGAGACAATACTAATAAGGTACCTGTGAACCAATGATCCCGATTGGAGGTCCGATCTGAAGTATCGTTCTGAGCCAAGTTCTCCTGCGACTCGCGCTTTTATAACTTTAAAATCGACACCCCTCCAACCGATTCCGTTCACGTGACATGAGACGTGACTGCGTTCACCGGTATTACAAAAATCAATTGAGCGTCTAAACCAATAAATAGTCAAAGATGCGACATATACATGAATATACTAAAGAGAAACAAGACAAACATTGAGAAAATATTACCGTTGTGTTGATACTGATTGTGGTTTTTATGGCTTGGTTTTTTATTTCTATTCTGTAACCTTGCACGTTGGCTTCGGTGGGCTCATAGAACGGATGGCCAAAGTGGCGACCGCGTATTGATAAGCGCAACGAAACGAAACGAAACGAAACGTAACGAAACGAAACGAACGAACGTATTTTCTTTCTTTCTTTCTTTTCTTTTTCAACATACAAGGTGCCTATGGATGCATATGTTTTGTAAATGGCGTCGAGGTGTGTGTGACATTCAAGCACCTCTCAATGCGTTCCTGCACAATTCTAAAAAACGTGACAAAACAAAAGTCGAGTGGAACACAGAAGCGTCACAAGCATTCGAGTTATGTAAAGTTAGCATACAGAACGCAGCTTTACTCGCTCACCCATCTCTATCACCAACCGACGCCATCTCACTCATGTGCGACGTGTCGAATACCTGCGCCGGAGCAGTACTTCAACAACTCATAAACAAGAAACGGATACCACTTGGCTTGGAAATTCTCCGAAACTCAACAACGATACAGAACATTCGACAGAGAATTGTTATCAATCTACATGGCAATCAAACACTTCAGAAAAATGTTCGAAGCAAGAGAACTCATTGTTTACACCGACCACATGCCGCTGACCTACGCTATTCGTAAACCCCCGTCCGATAACGATTTTAAGGCGCACTCGTCAGCTTTTGGTTATCAGCGAGTTTACGACCGACATCCGGCACATAAGTGGAGTAAACAACGTTGTTGCAGACGCTCTCTCACGCATCGAAACCATCGAATTGCCATCACCAATCAACTACGACGAATTATTAAAGCTCAAGAAAAGGACAGCCATATTCCAATATTATCACAACAAACAAATATCCAATTGAAGAAAATCGTCATACCCGGTGCCAACAAGCCAATATACTGCGAAACATCTACGTCACATGTTCGTCCATACCTACCAGCCGACTTTCGTCGCATCGCATTCAACGCCGTGCACAATTCAAGTCACCCTGGAATACAAACGACCCGAAAACTAATGCAACAACGGTACTTTTGGCCAGCAATAAATACCGACATTGGCGGGTGGACGAAAACATGCACTTGGTGTCAACTATCCAAAATACAACGGCATAATTGCAGTGACGTCACAACATTCCCACCGAGCGAACGATTTCAACACATTCACATCGATATTGTTGGACTGCTACCTGCATCTTCATATGGACATCGATACCTACTCACTATGATCGATCGCTGTACACGATGGCCCGAAGCCATACCCCTTCAAGAGATAACCGCCGAAATCGTGGCAAGAAAGCTGTTCGAAGCCTGGATATCTCGTTTCTGTTGTCCTACAAGGATAACAACTGATCAAGGACGACAGTTCGAAAGTCGACTATGCCAAGACCTCGCACAATTACTTGGAGCAGAAAAAACCCGTACTACTGCCTACCACCCGCAGAGTAACGGCATCGTCGAACGCTGGCACCGAACATTGAAAGCCGCACTCATGGCTCGACTAGAAAACAGCAATAAATGGACCTCCGAATTACCTACTGTTTTAATGGGTCTACGAGCCGCCATGCGCACCGACACCAACACAAGTGCCGCGCAGCTTACCTGCGAACAAGCGATACGCCTACCCGGCGATTTTATTTCACCATCGCCAGCCGCAACGAAAATGGACCATGACTACGTCGATCACTTGCACGACGTTATCACGAAGCTCACACCTACATACAAGCCGCATTCAAACAAGCGATGTATGTTCGTGCATAACGACCTACAGACATGCAGCCACGTGTTTGTACGTGATGGCACCGTCCGCAAACCTCTGCAGCATCCATACAAAGGCCCATACAAGATCATCGATCGTAACGACAAATACTTCACGATTCAACTACCAGGAAGATCTAGCAACATATCGATCGACCGTCTCAAACCGGCGTACACTATCAACATCGAAGAACAGCAAGAACTTTCGAGTAGTGAGACACGCCAATCACCTGGAGCTACCACTGAAGATCAATCTAGCCTACAGATAGTGCAATTCACGAAGACGCGCCCCACCAATTTTTGATTGAGGGGATCGCGGGTTGCGGTGACGCTCTCTCAGTCCTGATTAGTCTATTCATTGTAGTGTGCGTGTGCACTCATAGGTAATTAGTGTGTACCGATAACACTCAAACATTGACGGAACCTTCCACACATATATATACTATAAACGGTTAGGAGGAATAGTGGGGCGCGTCTTCGTGGATTGCACTATCTGTACTTCCAGCCTCGAAAACGAAGGAACACCGCACAAGATCAGGCACGATCGTCAAGACGCCTGTACTCTTCGCTAAGGGGGGAGTACTGTAGCTGCAATACATGAACTTACATCCGGTCGCCGCCGCTGTGCGCGGGAATAGTTTCGGCGACCTGCGCGCCACCGCACGGATTTCTGTAGGAACTATATCTCATACGAATATTCAACTGCGTTCCTATTGGTTGATTTAGTGTTGTAAGTAGGCCACTACTTGTGACATGAGACATGTAACATTTTTGTAAAGCATCCTCTACACGCTACACCTCCTCGTTTACTTTTAAATATACTTTTGTTGTACATCTGGAGTATTATTGCCTCATACTACCTAAGCGCTACAGATGGTCTTGTTCACCCATCTACGAACCGACCGCGGCAAGCGTAACATAAGCTGTAATCGACCCGTGCGGCTTTTATAATTTAGCCACGAGCCCCTCTCTGAAATTAAATTGGGTGATACACACAGGTGATAAATAAAATCAGAAAATATATTTTTAAACATTTTTTTTATTAAGACTAAATAACAAATTTATGATCTTATGGCACAAAAGAGATGGAAATATATCGCTTCAGACTTATTTAAGACTAAAATCGTATAAACGCCATGTCAGTCATTTTATTAACATTCAGTTGCAACGACAATTGTATTTATTTAGCAAAACTTCACAAACATTTCGGGGTCGGCTTCCAGTCTAACCGGATGTAGCTTAACACCAGTACTTTACATTGAGCGACTGCCTATCTGTCCTCCACAATCCAGTTACTGGGTAAGGCGATACTCCGATACCTCACGGTACCGATGGCTTAACGTGCTTTCCGAGGCATGGAGGGGTCTCGATATGTAATGGATGCTCACCCATCCACGAACCTACCGCCGCAAGCGTTGCTTAACTTTCGATCGACCCATACGTCTGTTAACATTTTTAGCCCTGAGCTGATAACAAGGACAACATTAAAATTCGAAAAATTATGAAAAATGTTGTGTATTATCTTTTTTTTTTCGATGCTTACTATGTTTGTAAAGTTTCGCTAATTAATTTAAAGTAGCGTTGTATTTGTTATAATGTCTGACAGAAGAATAAACCTGCCAAACATTTTTTTTTTACTTGTCTATCTTCATTTTGATGAAGGGCGGGATGAGCTGGACTCCTTTGATAATGTTGGTCTTTGGCAGCTCTGGACATAGAGAGGTGGAAAGAGAGTACGGAGGCCTTTGCCCAGCAGTGGGACACTAACGGCTAAAATAATAACAATATCTTCATTTTATTATAATTGACTCTATTTTTAACCCTCCCGGCCCTCCCGACCCCGCGCGGCTCAGTACCGTGCGCTTACGTCATCCGAGCGAAGACTCTGGCGGGTTGTATTATTCCATATGTTACATGACTGACACGACGTTTATATTTAAATCGTAGGATGGCAGTAAGGGAAATAATTAATGTTAACTTAAATAATCGTTATAAAAAAATATTATTTAATCTACGCTAATAAGGGGCCAGTTTCTGACG
Organism: Apamea monoglypha; assembly: GCA_911387795.2. Classification (NCBI taxonomy): domain Eukaryota; kingdom Metazoa; phylum Arthropoda; class Insecta; order Lepidoptera; family Noctuidae; genus Apamea; species Apamea monoglypha. The sequence continues at coordinate 8,103,922 of OU426942.1, forward strand.
AAAATGATCGATAAATTAATCTGATATATTGTCAAGCGCGCGTGAATAGCTGCGAATGTGCGTTTTTATAAGTTCTGTCGTGACGATATTATCGTGGACGTCCACGGCATGACGATAACACAGGAAAGTATGGAAATATATGAAGACGCTTTTAAATTTCCGTTCGCGATACATTATACCGTGCACGTATTTGGATACGTTTACGGATGTGGGCGTGGTACAATCGGCCTATAATGTTCCCATTGCTGGGACACAGACCTCCTCTCTGTGAGAGAGAGTGGGCCCCATGCGGGTTGGTAGATGTCAAATGTCTTCGAATTTTCGGTTCTAGGACATGCCGGTTTCCTCACGACGTTTTCCTTCACCGTATTGAGAGTAGTGATGAAATTAAATACACAAAGTAATGTGCCTGCCTAAATTCGAACTCACGACCTACTCGTAATTCGGGGCCGATACTGCTGTGTCCACTATAATTTGCGCGAGACAATTTGTCACATTAATTTTGCCATAATTTTCGTTAAAGAATCTGGCTGAATACCAACATACCATATCTTTTGTTTTATTCTGTTTTTAAGGGAGTAATAAAAATCCAGAGTGGCTATTGTTAAGGGCTATTGTTACAGCTCTTTTATTTTATCATCTGCCCAGCCTTTTCCCAACTATGTTGGGGTCCGTTTCAATCTAACCCAGCTCAAAAGCCTTATTTTCCCGTTAAAAAAAATATGGTATGCTAGAATTCATTATTACAAGTAAATATTATAATGATATCCATACTTATTAATAAAAAAATACAATAATATAAGTAAACTTCTATATTAGAAATAAACTAAATTCGTTTCATTGTCGATATATTCCACAGTTTTTTACCTCTGACGACTAACCACGCAGCAACCCACTAGCAACCTTATTCCGATGAGAATAAGGCTCACTTTGATTTTGGCAGTGATGCAAAGTCAGGTGTAAAAAACTGTGTTTTTATACTAAAAAGCGTGAATGGTTTCTGTAAGCCTGGTCAATTTAATCTGCCGACAAAACTTGTGTCAACTTATATATATCAAGTTCTTCTACCTGAACAGACAGCTGTGCTGCTGGGGAGTTTGTTGCGCCACTTCTTCCCGGCGAAAGCACTGGGAACTTAGGAAGTGGTGAAGGGCGGGTGTTTTGGGGGACTCTGTCTAATGTAACAAGAATAGTGTAGATTTTGTAATATCTTGATTTAAAAGAGTGTCCTTGGAGTTTCTTCGCCGTTCTTTCTTTCTTTCCATAGAGATCTACGTTTTTGAATGGGCAACTAGCTTAAACTTTCTCATAAACTGAGTCAAGGCAACTCGTGTCTAGGTTCCGATCCTGATGATGCCGCGCGGGTTGGGCTACAGTTGGGCCAGAGTTCTATTGGTTTTCAGTCAACAGGTAACATGAGATGTGTCAAAACATTTTATGATCAGGATTTGACGAGGCTTTCAGAAAACTGGGGCGATTCTATATTGGTTATAAGTCACCACCCTTTTAAAAGTTTAATAGAAAAATATATACCTAGTGATTTTAAAAATATATTTATTTCATTGAAATACACAATTCATCTTAACCAACCTTTTTGAGATTGTAATAATTGTTTTCTGTTGTTTATAGTTTAAAGGCTGATTTTTCTAACGCCAGATAATTTTATCCGAGGAATAATTTTAAATTGTTGACAGTTCTTCCATACAAAATCTGTCGGACATAAATTTTATTCCACGAATAAAAATTCTGTCGATTAAAAAACCAGCCCTTAGTGTTTTTTTTTACTGTAACGCCAATAATCGCATGTTTTGTATTTTTTTTTTTATAGCAGGCAAAAATATCGAGACAAACGTTCTTGTTTATGTATGACCAAAATTTTCTATTATAACTTTTTACTTTCCGTTAGCGTCCCAGCGCTTTCGGCAAACGACATTCAACCAAAAACGAGTACGACTAAAATTATTAAATGGGGGTAAATTAAATCTTGCAATAACTATTCGAGACATTACTTTCACGTGCAAAGGAGTTCATATACTCGTAGAATACCAATACTTTTTAATGGTTTAAACACAGCATGTATCAGAAAGGTGCAGTCATATTTGAAACACGACGCAGACACTTCGTGTGCGTTAGTTAGTTTTTTAGTGTAATTATATTGTTGTATGTATTTATAGTATTTTTAAGTTATATTACTATTGTATTGTATGTGTTTATATGGGCCTTGGTGCCTGAAATAAATGGATAAATAATCAAAAATTAATATTTAATGGTGCGGTACAGACGATCAAACTGAATAACTTTCTCCATGGGACCAACATGTCCCATGGAGAAAATAATTGCGAAAAAATATCAACTGTCCCATACAAAACTTAGTCCCTTGGAGAAAGTTGTTCACCCTTTCTTATACATGTTGTTAATATCATATTTTATAAGCCCTCCTTTTTATGCACAGTTTTGACATGAATATAACGAATTAATAACATGCATAGTTAATTTAAGAATATTTAATTTCTTTAATTATTATGTAAAATACATACTTCATCAATGAGCAAAATAATAATATCTAAATCAAAATAGAAAATCCATTTTATTGCTTAACCGTTAACTCTGCTACATGATATAAAATCCATATAATTAGAAGATTTATATTTAAAAACTTCTATAACTATAAATATTTCATTAAAAGAAATACTTTTTTATTAAATAGAGTGAGTATACAAACTCTTTTCGAGTCTATAAAAAGATTAGAAGTAAAAAAAATCTGTAATAAATATTTATTTTTTTTCAAGATCGAGACTTTTGCCGAGAAAACTTAAAAAAATAAACATAACAAGCATACAAAATTAAGGCCTAAAAAACATAAAAAGGGCAAGAAAATAGTTTAGAAAATTATTTTGTATTAGCCAAAAATTCTCGTAAATTTTGGCAAATAAACATTTTTTTTTTAAATAAAAATATTATTAAAAATATAAATATGTTTTTTTTATATAAATACATTATTACATTGTGTGGCACTAAGGGTAAAATAAACTATCTTATAAATGTAACAGGAACTTATGAGATGGAAGAACTGATATTATATATTTTTTTATATAAATAATAATTATTATAGAAAATCTTCATATAAAATTTTTAATCCAATTCATAATCATTTATGACGCTTTTACATTCGTATTTTTCAACCACCAAATATAATATTTTAACACACCAATAAAAAAAATATTTTATACAATTTACCCACCCAATGAGCGTTAGTATAATTTCTAACGTAACTATATTATGGACGTCCACGATAACACGGGGAAGTAAAATGTATGGACTATATGGAGCCTGGCATACCTACTGTCACGCCATCTTGTTTTTTTTTTTTTCAAAATGGCGGCCTCACATGAAACATAAATCGATAGCTGACATCAATGCAAACACCGCCCCGACCCTTGCTCGAGCAGGCCTGAGTGAACTGAGACTGTAGTTTTAAATTCGTCCTTCTTTGGGCTATGTCGGTTACCTTGGTTCTCCTGCGGATCTCTTCATTTCTGATTCGATCACGCAGGAAAATTCTAAGCAGAGCCCTCTCCTTTGCCCTGCACGTACACGTGCAGGTATTTCCATACATTTTATGAACGTGGACATCCACGTTAACAATGTGACATTAGAAAATATAAAAACGCACAATAAATAAAATTTCATCAAAAAAAAATATGTATAAAGAATTTGATTTCAAAATATTTTAACATTGTATAAATATTATAGTAAGTATATAAAATCCATGCCTAAGTGTAGTGTCGTGTTATGACCCGTAGAAACACTGATCATTTAAAATTATAGATTTATTGACTTAAATATAAATGTGTTGGTGAAGCTAGAAGATGGGAGATGCAACAAGTATCTTGGAGGATATCTGTAATCTTTTGTCGAGTTAATTTTCGACCGACAAAGACTATGTTAAAGCAAAATTTGTGCTTAATCATAGCATATTCATATACCATTTAAAACAATTCCAATCGTATTTGGCTGAAACAAAGCCCAATTTCCATTCACCAAACAGCCATTCGTGCCGAAGTTAAATAATAACAGCGCAAGGGATTTTGAGACGTAACTTTAACATGATAAGGTTGGTTTGTATTTGTTGATCATATTCATTTTATTACGATTACATATCCGACATGTGTAGGTAGTTGTTGCTTCAAAAATATATATTTTTTATAATAAGAATTAATGTAAATAATTATGCAACTTTATGCAGAATCAATTTTGAGAAAAAAAATGGGTACAAAAATGCCTTTTTTTTATTTTTCCAATATCATTCAATAAGATCAATGTTATACTGTTTTTCCAGTAATCAAATGTTATGTAACTTTGAACCTAATGCTTTAGCGATAAAGTTGAAAATCTATTAAAGAAATTTGACAGATCGGCGTCTGCACTACATTTCTTTATTTTAATTACATAATAAATTATACTTACTGTGAGCCATGAAATCTCATTTCAAAAAACAACTTGATGTCAACAACTCTTCCTCAATAAAATTGCCTCTTCAAATCCTAGCCTCACCAACACAAACTACCCTAAAAGAGTACAAATATACTTATTTATCGCTGATCCTAAGTTCGGCCAGTTCCTGCTCCTCATCCACCTCGTCTTCGTCATCAGAACCGTGGACTGATGCGGCCGGGGTTGTACCTCCTGAAAGTATAGGGAGTAAGAAGTAAGTTTTGAGAAGGTTCTTTAAAAAGTTGTTCTTAGAGGTTTTAAAACCGGGGGACTGAGTAAGTAAAAAAGAGTGTTTAGTCGACCTCGTAATTGTTTTACCACAAAAACATTTTGATTTGACAAAAATCTCCCAGTAAATTGGAATTTCACTTCATTTCGTGTCGGTTGTACAGACGTCCAGCTACTACATAAAAACTGTCAAATTTCTTTAATAGATTTTCAACTTTATCGCTAAAGCATTAGGTTCAAGGTTGAATGGGAAAATTTGACAGTTTCGGGTAGCTTGATGTGCTGGCGTCTGTACTCTGACACATTGCATTGGTGTTGAAAGCAAAAGTAGACCTTGCCGTTTTACCTTCCGTTGATTATATTCGGCTCGCCTAGTGTAGATGCAGTTTTAGGGTGGTAAAGCATTTTTATGGTAGACTATACCATCGTCAACGATGACCGCTTAACATCAATAATAAAACAACAAACTGAGTTTTAACTATTGAATAACAAATTAAAATTGCAGGGGACGTTCACTTCGCCATATTTATGCCATGATGCCAAGCTCGGCATGCTGAACTGACTCTTCTTTAAAGACGTCTTAATTTAAAGGCTACTTTTTGCTAGTCCATTGGTAAGGTTTCAAAAGTAAGGCACCATAAAAAACGGTGCTTCGTCTTAACCCAAGTGTGTGTACCTGTGCATAAATAAATCCACAAAAAATCCTAGTGAACATAAAAAACACGTGCCGAAATCTCTAGTATTGCCAGAGCAAAAATATGTGCCGAATTCTCTAAAATTGCCAGTACAAAATAAACTAAAACTACCACTAAAAGTTTTGTTCTTGTGTGAAAAACCTTTCTAATGTCCCGCCGAATTGTGACCAAAAACCCGATCGTGATAAACCAAGATTCAGGGCTGCCATAGTTTCCATTTTCCCCGGATTCATTGTTGTTATTTTTATGCTGGCAATCACCACCACGCCATCTGTCAACATCGTGTATACTATTTTAGGCTCTATCGCTTTGAAATATGGTTGGTATTTATGTGTCCTTATTTCAATGGGATAGCGCGTAATAGTTATTGACAGATGACGTTTAGAGTTGCAAGTGCAAAAATATATAACAATTGCATAACAACTTATAATAGCCTCTAACAAGATTCCGTTTAAAAAAATATATATTATAGGTTTGCACTGGGTACACCTGTAGAATCACAGACGATAAATATCCACCTTATACGCGTTGAAATAAAGTTGAAAATAAATAAACCAACCGCACATCCGGTATCAAAGCACGCAGAGACACGCAATGAAGTTTATTTAATTCCGACTTCATTTCAACGTAAGCAAGGTTGATATTTTCTTGCCAATTTACACTGCACTTCTTTAGACGTTTGTTGGCCCATAATATTTATACTTTGTCTCAAGAAAAATAGCAAGAATTTCGAATAAAAATACTAAAATTCATACCAAAAAAAACTTTTCAAGGGGTTATTTATTTAACCACAAAGGTAAGTACAGCATAATTGGCCTATAATGTTCCCACTGCTGGGACACAGGCCTCCTCTCATTGAGAGGGAGAGGGCCGTAATCCACCACGCAGGCCCAGTGCGGGTTGGCAGATGTCACAAGTCTTCCAATTTTTAGTTCTAGGACATGCCGGATTTAAAAAATTACACAAAGTAAACCGCCTGCCTGGGTTGGAATCCACGACCTACAAAGGTAAGTGCTAAAACTAAAATCCCACTTATCAAAGGCAGCCCTGAATTAAAACCTAACCTAATTCTCAGCTCCGTCAGCACAATCCTGCAACTTGGCTATCAGCTGATCGATCTGCTCCGCCACAGCCTCATTCAAAGGCTCCAAAAAATTCTCGTTCGGCGTTCGGTAATGTTCGTGCTCCGATTCGGTAAAGTTCGGCTTCTCGAAGCTGATTTCGAGGCTCGGGTCGCCGCCATCGTCGGTAATATCGAGAATTTCCAGAGATTTTTGCAAATTTATTAGATTTTTCTTTTGTACGTCTATATTGTTCTCGCATGACGTTTGACTTTGTTCATCTTTTGTTTCTTTTTCGGTCGAGGTTTGGCGTTCGCGGCGCACTGGTGGTGTTTAAGAGATTTTTCTTTATTTCTAGCATAGATAAATACTAGTTCCTTCTAAAAAAACTCACGATGTGAATGCGTTGAAAACCGCGGTATGAGACTAGTTTCAGGGGCGTATGATACACCTAGTTTCTTGTCTAGTATTTTGTCTTTTTTCTAAAACATGTAAGAAAACATGCCTTTCGACAAAGCAATTTCACACATAATATACACATAAGATATTATCTTGTAGCATTCAATCATAATCAAACATTGTTTAAAAAAGACTGGTGTTACTTGTATTATCTAATACCGGAACAATGGTCACCCGCGGTCGTGATACGTGCGAGTACGACGGTGATATACAGATCTCGTGTCGTCTCGCTCTCACATTTTATGACCCCGCCAAATGAAATTGTATCCTCAATAACACCTGCCTCTCCCAATTATGTTGGGATTGGCTTCCAGTCTATCCGGATGCAGCTCGTCAATAATCATATTATAATTTTAAAAAAACTATAAAAGAAGGTTTCCTTACTAGAATGCGTAGGACTGGGCGGCTCGGAGATCGGTCGCGGGTAGTTGAACCTCTTGCCCAGCTCCTGGTCCATGTGGTCTACGTAGTCTGGGTACACGATCTTCAGAGCTTCGGCGCGAGCTTGGCGATAGTACTGTGGGGATGAAGTTGAGAGTTGGTTTAATAATCACGACTATAGTCGCTAATCCTTCTATATACTAATAACAATACTGTTGCGCGCTACAATTCATGGTGACATTAGTAACCACTAGCGCCATCTAGTATCGAGTAGCAGAACTAATAGAGTCAAGATGGTTCTAGAACTTTCGATGCTAGAACTTTCTAGAACCATCGACTACTGGTCAGTCGGGGCCGGTATGTATTCGAACATTCTAGATGTTTCTACAATAGAAGGTTCTAGAACTATCTGCGGCACTATATAAGGCCGGGATAAGACGACCGAGACACAGAGTTGGATAAGCGATACAGGCGAATACATCGAAAGCGATCTTCAAGTGCGAATTAAGTGCAATTGTGTTTTATAACTATTGTGTTTGAGTTGTTATTAGTGTTGTTTAATTAAAGTGTTATTTTTGGTAATTATTATCGGCAGTTTTATTTGTCAGGAACCCCGAAGCTCGTAACAATACAATGTCATCCAAATCAACTTCTTCATCTGCCTCCTCTTCCCAACCATGTTGGGGTCGGCTTCCAGTCTAACCGGATGCAGCTGAATACCAGTATTTTATATGGAGCGACTGCCTATCTGACCTCCACAACCCAGTACCTAAGTAATACGATACCCCTTGGTAAGACTGGTTGTCAGACTTGTCGGACTGCCAGATCCACGAATGACAGCCGGGACCAACGGCTTAACGTGCTTTCCGAGGCACGGAGGGGTCTTGGTATGTAAAGATGGTCACCCATCCACGGACCAACCGCGGCAAGCGTAGCTTAACCTCGGATCAGGTTAAGCTACGATAGCCGCATGGGTTATCATCATAAATAGAACTACTAGTAACAATACTCACAATGCCCAAATTCCTCCAGTCTAGAAGATCTGATAGTCGTTCAGTTCTGTTCCTCTGAATGATACGTTGCCGCCGTGTGAGTCTGTAAAATGTTAAATAAAACAATTTAATATACGTTTATTTGCGGTAAACATGAGCAGAGAAAGAACACAAACACGGGGAGAAAATATTCGTCACATCCACGCAAAACGGCCATCGCTCAGCATAATGCTAAGACCCTATGTGAGACAGAGGCCCAGCCACAGATTTATAAACTAAAGGGAGATATGGTGTGGCTGCCCAACTGTTCGAGTCCGGCTGTCGCCTTCAACTACATATGCACTACAATACGAACACGCGCTCACTCACACTATAACAATCATCACACTCAACGCGAGCCAATCGCGTAACGCAGATCGCAACGTTGAGACACACAACTACATTGACAATTCTTATTGACAAATCAACGGCGCCCGCGTTTGTTTCTGTTCTGTGCATACATTGTTCGCACGCGCCACGCCCCCTTGGCATATCTCCCTTTAGTTTATAAATCTGTGGGCCCAGCGCTGGTTTTCAGCGACCGGCCAAGCCGACCAAGTTTTTTTAAATAATCGGTCTGTCTGTCTGTCTGTCTGTCAGTCCACTGAACCGATACCTAACCTAAACCAACCCCTACAAAGTGTTAAGCAATCAAGTAGAAAGGAATGAAAAAAAAAAACTGTTTAGAAAAAAAAAACAACATCGGACGCCGTCGGAGCTTTGCCAAAATAGGTTTAATCAAAGTGCTTTGAAGGTCCGTGACCTACCTGCCCGCCATCTTATTTTTTTTTTTCAAAATTTTTGAAATAATCACTTTGAATTTTTAAAATAACCAAACATCTATGCACTAACATCTTGTTGTTGTGTGTGTCGGAAACGTATCTTTACGAGGTTTGGTCTTATTATGTTTTCTGTTTGCATTGATGTCATCTATCAATGTACATAGATGTGTGACCGCCATTTTGAAAAAAAAATCACAATGGCGGACAGCCCTTTTACTACTGCACAAATATCAGTTACTTACTTGGTAAAATCGTACATGTACTGCGCTAGTTGCTGCACAGAACCCTCGAGCGAGATGTACCGACGATCCACCACGTAGATACCGTACGACATGGGGTCCGCTATGTGTTCCTGCATGAAGCAGCCGAAACCTGGAACAAATATACTAAAATCAGTTTTCTCTCCCCATACTTGGTTTTTTGTTCTGCTTTCAAAACTGTGAAGAAAAACCTCGTGAAGAAACCGACATGTCCTAGAAAGACTCGTATAAAAGTCGAAAAAATCATAAAATCTCCATTCACCTGACAGGTTGGTGGTGACGCTGGGGATGCCCATGACGGTGCACTCGGCGGGCGTGTAGCCCCACGGCTCGTAGTACGACGGGAACACGCCCAGGTGGCAGCCGCGCACGAACTCCTCGTAGTCCAGCCCGAACAGCGGGTTGGTGGACGTCAGGAACTCTGGGTGGAATATTACCTGGAAAAACAAATACCATTACAATTTACATAGCATACAAAACATCATGCCTGTTTTCCCCTAAGGGTTAGGCAGAAGTGTGTATTAATACACCCAAATTTGGCCAGTTATGTTTTCTAAGTCCCACGCTGTAGGGGGCGAGCCTAATTAGTGAAGGGCGTGCGTTTTGGGGGACTGTCTTATATAATTTTCACGTTCGAAAAGTGCTGATTCTCAGCCTAATTTGAATAAATGACTTTTGATATTGCCATCAACCAGGCACCAATTCAGGCTACGGGTGGAACTGGGAACCTATAATTTAGACTAAAAATAGGGAACAAAACTACTCGTAGAAACAAGATACCGTGAAAATGACTCACCTTAACTTTATCGTTGACTGTGTTAAAAAGTTCACACCTTCTAATGGAATTCAATACGGGATCGCTCCAGTCATCAACCTGTAGAAAAGATAAAATATTCAATAAAATCAATCATAAATAAAATAAATAAAACGGGTCGGGGCCACCCGTCAGGAACGATGTTCAAAATGAAAATCCAAGATGGCGGCTGCGAAAATTTAAAAATGACGATTTTTTTTTATATTTTTTGCAATGGATATCTTGGATTTGTATTTTGACCTCACTATCGGCTGTAGCAGCCTCGAAAATCATGAAAACGATACCCATGGTGAAAAATTCGAAACTAACCACTGGGAAACGGCAAGCATTATGTGTGAAACGATTATTTTTTATTTTAAAATCCTTTATATTAACTTGACAGCAAACGTCAAGTTAATATGAATGATTTTAAAATACGCGTTCGTGCTAAGCTCTCTGTAAATAGAACTGTTACACGCAAATATATTGCAAAGAGTTTGTACTTACAACATTATGTGTGGTGATGGGAGGAAGTCCGTCCCTCTGTAGACTGTAGATACACCTCTTTAGACGCACCGTCTCTTCTTTTAGCATGAGGTCGGATGAGTCGGGTAGGTGTCCACTGTAATATAAAACATTTTGTTAGAACATTATTGTGGCAAAAAAAGTAATACTGAAGGAGTGAAGGAGTAATATTTTGCTATACAGGGTTAAATTAGATTAGCTAGCGAAACTGTAGACTTGATGGGTATCAACAATTAAATACGATAAAATAAAAATATATGTTTTTTTTAGGGTCAACGACCGCTGGTAGTCTTGTTAGGGTTAATTCTGTTCATTTATTACGTACTAGCTTCTGCCCGCGACTTCGTCCGCGTGGAAGTTTTTGTCCCTCCGACCCGACCCGTGGCAAAGCGTCGCCTGCCCGCGCTTTTACTTCGTTTTCGCTTAACTTTCTTCTTTCGCACTTTTTTCCTTCTGCTCGGCTCCGAAGAGTCGTAGCGTGATGTTAAATAACCTTTCTCAAGAATTGGGCTATCAATGAAACGCAAAATTTTTTTTTCATAATAGTATCAGACTCTTCTACTACTTTTCAGCTTTATTATTATTATTACCTCAACTTGAGATAGTTAGAAACAATCGTAAACCAGAATTACGAAGAGGAGCAGGAACGAAGTATTTAAAACAACCAAAACCAATAGAAATCAATAGAAACGACATCCAACCAATTTACCACCCAATGACAATACCGACAATATCATGAACACAGAGTCAGAAAAATTACGTATTTGTACAACGCCATCTATGGGTAAATGGATAAAACGTCTGCACAAAGCATGTGAAGTTGTATGCGTGAATGTTTTAGCGGCATTTTGTGTTTTAGTAATTTTCTATTATCTCCGAAAGTATATGACCAATTGACATACTGTAAAGGGCAAATCTTATCTCTATAATATCCTTGTGATCATAAAATAATTTATTTTGTTAAGGATTCATAATAAAAAATTATATTTTCATCCAAAAGTAAGCGTGTGATAAAAATACTTTTTTAAAACATAAAAGTGATATTAAAAGATTAAATATAAAAGATATAAATGTGGTGTCGGGGACTTTTTTGTAGAACTATTTAAGGCGAACCAGATTGCCATACATCGTTTTTAGTTATATACAACTGTTGAGGCAGCGCATGCAATTAATTCTGTTTTAAGAGGTATTTCTTTCCGACTTGCTAGACAAAAGTTGTGATAGCTCAGATAAAATGCATGATGTAAACATAATTTATAGCCTATAGCACTCACACATAATGTAGCTTTCTACCAGTAAAAACATTTTTAGAATTGGATCATTAACTCCGGAGATTACCCCTACATACAAACAAACAAACAAACTTTACCTCTTTAGAATATTAGTATAGAAGACGATTTGAGGGGGGAGGGGGTCCGAAAAAGTCTTATTTTTTCTTACGTGGCGTTGGGAGGGGTCTAGATTATTCTCACGTAAGATCACAACGTAAGCAAAAATTATAAGTTTTATAAAATTTTACTTTTTTTTCTTTGCAATATTACGTAAGATTCAAGGGGGGGAGGGGGTTCATTCAAGTCGTATTTGTTCTTACGTAGGGGGAGGGGGGATCAGAAATTGGTTGAAATTGTCTTACGTAATAAATTAACAGAATGAACCCTAACAAGACTACCAGCGGTCGTTGACCCCCCAAAGAGACCCCCTTACTTGAAGTAGGAGTTGAGAAAATCTGTCTTCTTTACTTTTATCGTATTTAGATACGTCTGTGAAGTTTACACACAAAAAAAAACATCAAATATTTTGCCAATTTGCCTTTTGACGGCCAAAAGGGCGTGTCCAAAATCCAGCAGTGTGCCTTCTCCGACAGTCGGCCTACTCACCTCAGACAGATGTCGTACATCCTCCTGCCTATCTTCTGTTGTATATCATTGATGGTGTCTCTCAACGCTTTGGTCACGGCATGGCCGCGGAGACTCTCCACGTTGAAGTTGTTCGTCTTGGCGGGGAATATCATGAAAGCTACAACTGTTGTGTCGGAGCCTGAAGCCTAGAATGAAAAGAAGGGATGTTCGTTAATAAAAACGTTGCCCCACACTAGGAATTACTCCTGTATCATAGGTGCGTTTACAAACATTTAAACTCACATACACAAACAGTCAGACCCGGAACAACTAACTACCTGTAGGCAATACAAATATTTGTTCCGTGCGGGAATTGAACCCGCGACACACAGCGCAGCAGTCGATCGCTCAGAGCCACTACGCCAACCGAGTCGTCAAAAAACTATTAAAAACAAGTCGAAAATTACTAGGGAAAATTTTCGTCGAAATTGAGCTATTGATTACGGGAAATAAGCCTACGCAGGTCTGGTTATAAAAAACGAAAATGCACTCGAAGAGTGGGGTAATAATAACCAAAAAAAAAAATCACGGTTGCCTATTTTTTACAACTGTTAGCAAAAAACTAAAAGTTTTTATAACTAGCAAAATAATTAAAGGAAATAACCAGAACTGGCTAAAAATATTTGGTACGTCAGATATCGCACCAGGGCAAATCTCACGTAACTTATTATGAAGTGTTGAATGTTGGGTGGGGGTGTTGTGTGGGTGGGTGGGTTGTTGTTGAATGTTGTTTGTTGTATCTTTTTTGTTTATAATCACAGGATTAGGAGATAGAGGATGGATGAAGGAGGACGAAGGGATTAGGAGTATTTATTGCGACTCGTACGTACAGACGAGTCGCAATAAATACTTTTTCTTTCTTTCTTTAAATATGTTTACAATCAACATTTTGGGCCTGAACTGTACGCACAATGTTGCCAAAACAACAGAGTTCTCTTGCTGGGACTGTCCCTCTATTGTAGCGGCATCTACGCCGCCTCATGCGAACTACGCATCATACCGAGGCCTCGCAAAATCCTGCATCGCGCAAGCAGAGTTTATCGCGCGACTACCATATATACAACAGCCCGACATGAATCATCGGGCCGTTGCCCACCAGACACAACACCCGTCTGGTCGGAGAATCCTCCCTTTTTTATGGAGGATGAGTGAGCTATACGTCCTGGTCCTCATACCTCTATCCTACTATATCCTACTTCCTACTAATAATATTATAAATGCGAAAGTTTGTATGGATGGATGGATGTTTGTTACTCTTTAACGCAAAAACTACTGAACAGATTTGGATGAAATTTGGTACACAGATGGTTTATTTTTTATCCCGATATTACCACGGGATCGAAACTTATGCGGGTGAAATCGCGGGGCGCTGCTAGTACTATCATAAGGCTTAAACTACTAAACATGCTGAATTATGGAATAATATTTACCTTCAAATAATGGTTCAATCTCGCTAGCGCTTCGATGAATATATCAGCTCCCTTGTTACCGAACTCGTAACGACCGGCGATGAAGAAGTATAGAGTCTTGTCTAGGTCGAAATTGAAGTGACTGTGAACAAAAGTCAAAGTTTAGCTTGTTATCCTACATTTACACTGCTACAAGAATTTTTTGGTGTTCGAAAGCCGTGACAGGAGCCCCCCTGTCACGGTTTTTCGAACACGAAACGCTGTTGGTAAAACGTTGTAAAATTAAATAAAAGTATCTGTGAATCTACTTTAGTATATTAGGAGGGGCCCGTGGCTAAATAATAACAGGCGCACAGGTCGATCGATCAGGTTAAGCTACGCTTGCCGCGGTTGGTCTATGGATGGGTGACCATCTTTACATACCGAGACCCCTCCGTGCCTCGGAAAGCACGTTAAGCCGTTGGTCCCGGCTGTCATTCGTAGATCTTTGACAGTCGTTACGGGTAGTCAAAAGCCCGAAAGTCTGACAACCAGTCTTACAAAGGGGTATCGTATTACCCAGTAACTGAGTTGTGGAGGTCAGATAGGCAGTCGCTCTATGTAAAATACTGGTATTCAGCTGAATCCGGTTAGACTAGAAGCCGACCCCAACATAGTTGGGAAAAGGCTAGGCAGATGATGATCTATTTTAGTACATTGTAAACCAATTGTTGCACCAACGACCACCCTATTTTATATCCAGGCAAATCACTGTCCATTCCAAGGTTGCCTGGAAGAGATCGCAGAAAGCGATATGGCCGCCCATTGTATATTATTAGTGTTCGATCAATTTTTTTTTTATTTTTTTTTTTTTTTGTGTTTTGGTATGGGCATGTGTTACGGAGAAATGAGGAAAATGTCGTGAGGAGAGTTTTGAGTATGAATGTCGATGGGTATAAGAGTAGGGGAAGACCAAAGAAACGATGGATGGAATGTGTGAATGATGATATGGTTAGAAAGGGGGTGACTACCGAGATGACGACTAATAGAGAAGTATGGAAGAAAAAGACATGTTGCGCCGACCCCAAATAAATTGGGATAAGTGCAGGAGAATGATGATGTACAATCCTACTATCCTACTAATATTATAAACGTGAAAGTTTGTATGGGTGTATGGATGGATGGATGGATGTTTGTCAATCTTTCACACCAAAACTACTGAACGGATTTCGATGAAATTTGGCACACAGATGGTTTATGACCAGGATTAGGATTATTTTTACATAGGATACTTTTCATCCCGATATTCCCACGGGAGCGAAACTTATGCGGGTGAAACTGCGCGGCGCAGCTAGTAAAGTATAAATAAATAAATGAATCACGCCTGTAATACCCGAATGGTAAGGCAGAGGTATAAAACCTTGACTATAAAAAATAGTCTCTGTAAAATTAATATTTTGTAGCTGTACAAGGATCTTGTGGCGCCATTTGACGCGTGAACAAAGTCGGAACTAAAGCCGCCATCTTGTTTATACTATAGTGTTACTAGCTGCGCCCCGCGGTTTCACCCGCATAAGTTTCGATCCCGTGGGAATGTTGGGGTAAAAAATATCCTATGTGTTAATCCTGGTTATGAATCATCTGTGTGCCAAATTTAATACAAATCCATTCAGTAGTTTTTGCGGGAAAGAGTAACAAAGATCCATCCATCCATACAAACTTTCACATTTATAATATTAGTAGGAAGTAGGATAGTAGGATTGAGTTTTTCCGTCTGGAATTTCTCAGAAACAGCCCGGAGTCTGGATTTGTGCACGGTTGATGGCAATAGGCTCGCCCCTTAGTACATGGGTCTGGCGAAATGCGGGTGTACTAGGTACTATCCCCAAAACCTATATTAGACCATTTTGAAAACAAAATCCCGTGCACATGATGACCACAGCTGCGTCCGTAAGTAAAACAAAAGAGGATCCTTTTTAGGTCGACTAATAATATGCGCTGCAAGCAGGAAAAGTGCTTACGGTGGTCATATATAGATTTTGGCGATGGTACACCCCTGCCTAACCCCCTTCGAGGATTACAAGCATGATGTTATGTTATGTTATTTACCCATAAAAGTGTCCTCTCGAGAACTCGTTGATCTTGTCCTTGGCGAGCGCGTGGAGGTTCTGGAACTCGTGCAGCGCGGAGAACTTTTTTACGTTCAGCCCGTTTGGAGTGATGATGTCTGCCTTGCGTTTGAGGAGATGTTCGGCTTCGTATCCTGGGGAAAAAACAGAAATATTTCAAATATAAGGCAAGTTTTGTTGTTTTTACTTCAGTGTGGGAACGAGATGCAGCTATACAATTCCTTCACTATGCTGGATTTTCAACACACTGCATAGCGCCGAGAGTTGAAAATCCAACAGTGTGTATTATGACGCGCTGGGATGCGCTCTGTTGGATTCTCAACGCTCGGCTCAAGACCGAGAGTTGAAAATCCAGTGTGCGATAAAATCCCGCCGCCATAAGTTTACGTCCATTCGAACGTCACTTTACTGTTCCAGCGTCTCCGCCATTATGACGATGTCATCGGCAAAGCGAAGATGTGAGATGTACATTTAATTTACAGTACCGGCCGTAAATATCACAAAACTGCTAAAACTTTTTCCATTCCTTAGAGCTGATTTTTCAATACACAGATATTTTTTTATTCGTGGAATAAAATTGACGTCTGTCAGATTTTGCATGGAAAAACTGTCAAAAATTCAAAATTATTCCTCGGATAAAATTATCTGGCGTTGGAAAAATCAGCCCTTAGTAAAGTTAGTTAGTATAAGGATCATTTTGAACTTAACATCTATAGCTTGTACGTACTTTCTGTGGAAATAAAGAACTATTAGAAATAAAGAAGTACGTATGTATGTTTATTTGTATGTATGTTAGTATATTCTCGTAATTTTTGTTTAGTTTTTAAGTGAATTGTTTTTGATCGTAAGTATTTTTTTTTTGTCTCCTTTACTATTTCACACGCTGTCTCTATCTCTGATCTATTGTCCAGTCTCGGGTGTGCTGGAAGAGATTTCTTGTGAAATAAACATCACCTCTGTACCTATTTTTTCTGTTCTGTTTTCTTGTCTGTTTATATATGTGTTACATAAATGGTAAAATAAATAAATAATAAATAAAAAATATTCTATTCTATTCTAAAAAAAAATTGAATACACCAGAAGGCCAATTCTCGTAATTTAAAACGTTCAAAATCTAGTCGCAGTCTCATCTCGGCGACAAACAAATATCAAAAACTTTTCAAAATGTAGGAAAATCAGACTTACATTTGACAGATTGAGACTGAGATCTGACTGTGAACGGTCTTAAAATTACGAGAATTGTCCTTCTGGTTGATCACAGAGCTATTGGGATTTTTCACTAGGAAATTATCAGTACCAACCCGGAATATGGATTCGCCCTCTGTTTAATGATACTGGGCGAAACGTGGGTATATTTATATATATATTTTTTAATGATATAAACTAGTGCTTGACTGCGATTCCGCCTGATGGAAATCAGTAATGCAATCGTTGATGGTAAAGCGCACTAATTTATTATGAGCCTATTCACTCTAGCCTTGAAGACACTTAAATTATAATCGGACGGGAAAACCGCTGCAGGCAAATTGTTCCAGTCCTTCAATGTTCGCGGTATAAGCGACGAGGCGAAACGCTTCGTCCGGATCGTAGCAGTTTCAACAACGTAAGAGTGGAAACTCGCCGTGCGACGGGTTGTCCGATGATGGAACGGTGATGGCGGAATTAAGTCATGTAATTCCCGCGCACACTCTCCAGAATGCATCCTATAGAATACTGAAAGGCTGGCTACCCTACGCCTGTGCTCCCGGCTTTGTAGATTGATCTTAACCAAATACATATAGATATTTATTTAGATATTTCCCCTTTACAATCTTTTGGTACGTTTAACTGGCAATTTAAATAAAGGCTATGTTATACAGCTCTGCCTACCCGTCCATGAAATACAGGCATAATATTAAGTTAAGACTTACCAGTAATATCCGAGACGGTAGTGAAGATATGTGTCATGTGTGCGGCCGCCCGCTCCATGCAGTAGCGGTGATAGATCTGTCTTTTGCCTGCTTCTTCGTCGACTGAAAACTGTAAACAAAACCATTGTATATGTTTAAGGGCTGATTTTTCAATCATCTGATAACTTTATTCGAGGAATAATTATGAAATTTTGACAGTTATTTCATACAAGAATTGTCAAACGTCAATTATATTCCTCGAAAAAAGAAAGAAAGAAAGAAAGAAAGAAACAAAGAAAGAAAGAAAGAAAGAAAGAAAGAAAGAAAGAAAGAAAGAAAGAAAAAGAAAGAAAGAAAGAAAGCGGCTATCGCTCAGCATTATGCTGCGACCCTATGCAAGACAGAGCCCCAGCGCTGGTTTTCAGCGACAGCCGGCGCCGACGTAATGACCTCGTCCGGTGCAGCAAACAATTATTCATCAACGAGTAAAACAATTATTTTTATTATTAAAGCAAGCAGTTATTAGGACTTTGTAAATAAAGACGCTAATAGTTCTTTGACATTATCTCTACGCTAGGTCCAAGACTGAAATAAAAAAACATCTATGCTATTTTAAAGATGGTGATTGATTCAAGATGGATCAAAAACGCAGTTTCTTATATCTATATACTGGGGAAGGAAATTGAGAATGAATAATTTCAGACAATTTCCCAAAAAAACAAAAAATAATTAAGGATTGAATTGTTGTAATAGTGTTACTTGAAGTGTGTGTGTGTGAAGGATTCAGTTGGGTTGGGCAGCATTTGGAAAACTCCGTCAAGTCTTTTCGTCGCCTATCCCACAGTGTTTGAAGACTAAGGTCTTCAACCAGTGCGTCCTCCCCGTCATGACATATGGCGCCGAAACGTGGACTGACGGTCGGGCTGGTCCACAAATTCAAGGTCGCTCAGCGCGCTATGGAGCGAGCTATGCTCGGAGTCTCTTTGAAGGATAAAATCAGGAATGAAATTATCCGGAAAAGAACCGGAGTTACCGACATAGCGCGCAGAGTAAGCAAACTGAAGTGGCAGTGGGCTGGCCATGTTTGTCGAAGGACCGATGGCCGGTGGAGCAGACGAGTCCTGGAGTGGAGACCGCGTATCGGCAAGCATAGTGTGAGACGACCCGCAGCTAGATGGACGGACGACCTTAAGGAGGTTGCTGGGACAGCCTAGATGCGGAAGGTGGAGGACAGGGTGTTGTGGCGCAGCCTGGGAGAGGCCTATGTCCAGCAGTGGACTGCGATAGGCTGGGTTGATTGATTTAATTGAATAGTGTTACCTTATCCAAATTGTTGTAGAAATCAGTGTTGCCAGCACACAGGTATCTCCCAAGGAGGGTGGCGTGCGTCGTGAATACTGTTGCGACATCGACGTGGCGGGTCCTGGGAATAAATACAGAAATGTATCGCCTTCATTGCTTATTATTTATCTTATTTATTATTTTGAACCTATGTTGTGCCACTGCATTTTTGTGTATTTAAAATGAAATCAACTTTTTTGGTGTAGATTATGTGAAAAAAAATATCGATCCGTAACATACATAATCAGCCTATAATGTTCCCACTGCTGGGACACAGGCCTCCTCTCTGTGAGAGGGAGTGGGCCGTAATCCATCACGCGGGCCCAGTGCGGGCTGGTATATGTCACATGTCTTTGAATTTTTAGTTCTAGGACATGCCGGTTTCCTCACGATGTTTTCCTTCACCGTTTTGAGAGCAGTGGTGATGAAATAATTTACACAAAGTAAAGCTCCTGTCTGAGTTCGAACCTTCCACCTACAACTCGTAAATCGCGGCCGTTACCACTTGGACACCACTGCTCATATCCCTAAACATAATTATGTTCAAAGATAAGCTTAGCATGGTTTTTAATATCCCTTACTGGGTTCATGTTCATCAATCTTTCACATAACACGATAGCGAAAACTTTTTTTAAATCTATCTCCTCGATGATTCTTTTTAATGTTATTAAGCGACAAACAAACAGCCGACCACTTGATAGTAAGAGGGGGTACGTATTGCAATATCTAAAATAAAAAGGACTAACGTACAATAACCTACGTTTAAAATCCCTAAAATCTAAATACTTAGTAATTTTTTCACTTATATTAAAAATACCGAAAGCTTAAAATGTCAAATGGATATGTTATTGAAGTTCATAAAGCTAAAACTTGATATTCCTATGTCATCAAGCTACTACAATCTGTCAAATTTCTTTAATAGATTTTCAACTTTATTGCTATATCGTGAAGGTTCAAGGTTGATTGGGAAAATTTGACAGTTTCGGGTAGCTTGACCTGCTGGCGTGTGTACAAAGTTCCTTAAATTTGTTTACCTCACCGTTATATGTTTCTGTACTCGCATGCGTAACACGCATATAAGTATCTTATTTAAATCGAAACAGCTAGGTTAGGTTAGGTTAGAAATTTGACCACACAAGGCCAGAAACATATTTTTGAATGATAGATATTTAGTCCAATCAGTATTTTAAACTTGGGTAATTCGTAGTTAGGTGTTAGTTGCTTAGGTATTTAAAAACATTAGGTATTTAGATTTTAGGAATTTTGAACGTTTATTTTACGTTAGTTCTTTTAATTTTAGATATTGCAATACGTAGTAAGAGGTCACCATCAGTACCAGACATCGGTACCAAATTGAACAGTAAAGTATGAAATAGCTTGTAATAATTTTACCTGAGCATTATAAGACCGATGCCAGCCTGCCACTCGTGGAAGTGAGCGACCACGCGCGGCGGAGTGTCGCTGTATCCTTCAGCTGCTTTGCGGAACTGTAACAATAAATAAAGATAATAAGCCTGATATAGTGGTGGTGGATCGATCAGAGCGGCGCGCAATGATTGTTGACATAACCGTCCCGCATGATGAGAACCTCGTGAAAGCCGAGAAAGATAAACAAATCAAGTATCTTGACTTGGCTCGCGAGGTTGTCGACATGTGGCATGTGGACTCAGCAATCATTGTGCCGATAGTCGTGTCAGCCAATGGGTTAATAGCCAAGAGCCTCGACCAACACCTGAGGAGGCTTTCGTTGGGCAGCTGGATCAAGGGCTTGATTCAGAAAGCGGTACTTCTGGACACGGCTCGCATTGTCAGGAGGTTCTTCTCTCTGGAGCCCTGACCGCCGGTAGCTTGGACCATGTTCCCGATACCGGTGGGCTACTATTTTTTATATTTTTAAATGTTTTTTTATCTTTTTGTTTATAAAAATATTTAAAAATATAATTTGTAAGTATGTAAATGAAATAAAGGAAATAAAGATAAATAAGGTGAACAGTAGAACAGTGTATTGAGTCGAGATAGGCAACTAGAGATCCCGCGTGCTAAGTCGGGGATCGAGATTGACCATTCGAGATTTAGCCCGGCAAAATGACGACATCAAGATTTCGACAAAATATTCTGGACGGCCGAAATCTGAAGGCCAATTCCCGTAATAAAAAAGTTCAAAATCTAGTCACAGTCTCATCTCAGCGACAATCAATGTCAAAAACTTGTCAAAAATGTTGGGAAATTAGAGGTATTTTTGACAGATTGAGACTGACTGTGAACGTTCTTAAAATTACGAGAATTGCCCCTCTGAATGTTAAAAAGTTCTGGCGTTCTTAAAATTACGAGAATTGCCCCTCTGAATGTTAAAAAGTTCTGGATGGGAAAATTTTTGATGTGGAATATTCTGGACGGGGAAATATCTGGATGAGGAAATATCTGGATAGGGAAATATCTGTACGGGGCATTTCTGGATGGCTAAAATACTGCATTACGAATATTCTGGATGGAGAAAATTCAGGATTGGGATGACAGGGTTTTGGTTTTAGGTTTTGAAAATTCTGGAATATGAAGATACTGACCTCGCCAACAAACTGCGCCACCATGAACCCTAGGATCACAGCGTCGTTGGCCTCCACGTCTAGATGCGGTATGCCGATGCCGCACGTGCTCCACAGCTCCTGCTTGTACGCGTCCAGCTGCCACGCGCCGGAGCCGATGTCGAACAGAATGATCTGAGGGTTGCCATCTACGAGCCATGTTCCAGTGTGGACCTGGGGAAAAGGGGAAACGTTAAAGATACTAATGTCAGTCATCGTCGCCGTACAGCGTAACCCACGTGATTGCAATAAATTTTGATTTGTCCAAAAGATAATTCGTTCTAATAATAAAGAAAAATAAAAACAAAATATATCTATAATCACGAGCACAAAGCAGAAATAGTCGACGGATGCACGTCATGACTGTGACAAGAAGACTTCCACTCAGCATGATGCTGTGCTATAGGGGGGACCCAGGGCACAGCGCTGATTTTCAGTGGTTACCCGAAAAGGACGTACGGAAACCAAGTCAGATTAAATGTCATCAAATTCGTACTATAGGTAACAAAATACAATAAAACAAACCGTACTCATAATATAAAACAACTACATAAACAATCAATGATATGATAAATATTATTGAATAACATAAAAAATAAAAATATGATAAAAACAAAGGAAGGCAAAATCATTCTCGAAACTTTTTCGTTACGTGACGATTTTTATCAGTTTACTCCTACGGCAAGCGCTTTATAGAACTTCGTTCCAAAAAAACCAAAATTGCATCATGAATTCGTATTTTTTTCACATAATTTAAATTTTCACTTAATATAAAAAAAACTGCAAACACGAAATAAATCACTAATAATAATGAGCTGTCCTGTCTAGAGTCATTTTTCAGTCTCCTGCCCTTATCCCAATTTATTCGTGGTCGGCGCAACATGTCTTTTTCTTCCACACTTCTCTATTAGTCGTCATCTCGGTAGTCACCCCCTTTCTAACCATATCATCATTCACACATTCCATCCATCGTTTCTTTGGTCTTCCCCTACTCTTAAACCCATCGACATTCATACTCAAAACTCTCCTCACGACATTTTCCTCATTTCTCCGTAACACATGCACATACCATGACAACCGATTTCCACACAAGAATTAGTCCTGTCTAGAGTACCTAGTACTAATATTACTAGTACTAATACTCTAATACTCTAGTGCCTCGGAAAGCACGTGTCGCCGTTGGTCCTGCGCCTGATCTCTCCCCGGTCGTGTCGGATTGCCGTCCCATCGGACTATGAGAGTAAAGGAACAGAGAGTGCACCTGTGTTTACACACACACTTGTGCACTATAATATCTCCTGCGAACCTGGCTAATCTCCGTTGAGATTGGCGACCGTGACCGAAATCGGTCGGGGGATTATTATTACTATCTCCAAAACATTTATACGGCGAAATATCTTTGTCTAGATTTAGGCCTAACTGAAAGTGCGATATTAATATTTTTCTCTTCTTGTTCTCATAGACTATTGTCTACATTTCTTTTTTACTTCTCCTTTCGCAGGTCTGCTCGAAGAAATTTCCTAAGAAATAAGCAGTAATACCTTTTTAATAAAATTATAAATATGACATATGTCTATATATTTTACTGTGTGTACATAAATAATATAAAAACTTTTTTGCAAAAAAAAACCGACTTCCAAAAAAGACACTACAAAGTGAAAAATAACTTTAATTTCGGAAGTCGGTGTCGTTGGGTTCGCATTTTCGTTGTTTGCCACCGATTTCCGATATTAAAGTTATTTTTCACTTTGTAGTGTCTTTTTTGGAAGCCGGTTTTTTTTTTTGCAAGAAAGTTTTTATTTTTCACTTTTAAGTGGTAATTTTTCACCAGTAATTTTGGTTTAAAAAAAACGTTGTGTGGGCCCATAAAATTTGAGGGTTGCCCTCGATTTCTCCAGGATCCAATCATCAGATCCTATCTTGGTGACTATGGGACCACTTCAGAAGTATCTCATTTCGAACAAAAAAAGAATTTTGAAAATCGGTCCACAATTGGCGGAGTAATCGCGTAACAAACAAACAAAAAAAAAAAAACATACCGTCGAATTGAGAACCTCCTCCATTTTTAAAGTCGGTTAAAAATAAATAAACAAAGTGTTCCCCTTACCTTGTAACCTTGGCTCCTCATAGCATTGACAGCGGCTGTGAGCGGTGAGTTCGTAGGGAAGTCGGCCTCCTCAACTTCAGTACGGGCGCACTGTTCTTTGTAAGGACCTGGTGGGGAGGAAGAAAAGTTAATTAGAGTCTGTGATTCTCTTAAAGTGAATGCAGGAAGAAGTGACATGAAAGATGTCTATTATAGGAAAATTTTGGATCTTGGTCGATCAATCCGAAACTCTGTAAAATAAATAATTCTGAGGTCGATTTTGAGGCAAAAAACGAAAATGCGAACCCAACGACACCGGCTTCCGAAATTAAAGTTATTTTTCACTTTGTAGTGTCTTTTTTGGAAGTCGGTTGTTTTTTTTTTTTTTTTTGCAGAAAAGTATTTTTGACAGCTGTTTTAGAACGTACATTTTCCAGATTACGTAGAAGTTTACTTTAAAATGTATAATAAAATAAATATATAAACTGCCTTATCTTATTGAATTATCTTATTTATGGCTTCTTACAGACATTATAATACCGTACGTGTACCAATCAATGTAGTGTGTGTTGCTGCAATCACTAGTTCCATCTGTCAAAAAACGGTTTACCTAATGGACAGGGTATAGCATAGCTATTCACAACCATCCGACAGGCTATCATATCAAAAATGACACATTTCGTGGTTGACGTAGATCACGTGGTTTCAACATAATGGTAAGTACTTACCTAACAAACAGTAGTTATCTCCCATTTCCTCAGTCGAGACATAGGCCTTGGATCTGATGACAGTGTAGATACCTCCGACTGTAATAGAAGAAATGCAAGAAATTAATTTAGAGGTAAGAAAGTTCAAATTCGCAAGTAATTGCCTAACCCACTAACGGTAGCAATGGCTTTCATTTTGACAGTTCGACAACATTCATTGCGTTATTTACGTTGTTGAGCAGACAGTTTTAACGAAATAAGGCTGTACGGTATGTTGATTAAAATATGATTCGCGACCGTAACAAATGTGACTTTCCAGAATTACAATTATTAAAAACATCTATACAACCCTCTAAAGTTGTCAAAAAATAAAAGGCTCGTTTTGACATTTGAGAATGCGTTCTTGACACCTGTCAGTTTCATACAAACGAATACGTGTTTTGTGAATTTGATCTTTATTAACTACGAGAACTGTCAATGTCAAAACGGGCCTTTTATTTTTTGTCAACTTTAAGTTCATACAATCCTACTGATTGATATTTCATGAAATACTAATTCAATAAAGAAAGAAAAAGTGTTTATTGTGCCCAAACTAAACGCACATTACAAAAAATTACATAAAATATACACATACAAAGTATTCAAAAGCCTCAATACAATTATATGAACTTAGAGGGTCTTACATTGACCTGTAAATTGCAAAAACGTAAGTATTTTTTTTTAAACGTTGCCCTTCCTACGAATTACTCCTGTATCGTGGGTTTACAAACATTTAAACTCACATACACAAACAGTCAGACCCGGAACAACTACCTGTAGGCAATACAAATATTTGTTCCGTGCGGGAATCGAACCGGCGAAACGCAGCGCAGCAGTCGATCGCTCAGCCACTGCGCCAACCGTGTCGTCATTTTTTATTAAACATAGTTATATTTTATATATTATTTTTTTATTAAACATAGGTGTAAAAAAAGGTGCTTGAAACAGAATAGATACAGAGATATAGAGAGATATCAAATTGACGAGAGAGAGAGAGAGAGAGAGAGATAGGGGGGTTTTTGAGATATTTTGACGTTAACGGCGTACAAATATCAAGTAGGTAGGCATACGAAATTACAATTTAGTACCTATTAAATTTTTTGTTAAAAATTAAATGACAAGCATTGACGACAGTTTTTAGGGTTCCGTAGCCAAATGACAAAAAACGGAACCCTTATGGATTCGTCATGTCTGTCTGTCTGTCTGTCCGTCCGTATGTCACAGCCACTTTTTTCTGAAACTATAAGAACTATACTGTTGAAACTTGGTAAGTAGACGTATTCCGTGAACCGCATTAAGATTTTCATACAAAAATAGAAAAAAAATATAAATTTTGGGGGTTTCCCATACTTAGAACTGAAACTCAATTTTTTTTTTTTCATCAAACCCATACGTGTTGGTTATCTATGGATAGGTCTTCAAAAATGATATTTAGGTTTCTAATATAATTTTTTTCTAAACTGAATAGTTTGCGCGAGAGACACTTCCAAAGTGGTAAAATGTGTGCCCCCCAGCCCTTGTAACTTCTAAAATAAGAGAATGCTAAAACTAAAAAAAAATATATGATGTACATTACCATGCAAACTTCCACCGAAAATTGGTTTGAACGAGATCTAGTAAGTAGTTTTTTTTAATACGTCATAAATCGTAAACCACAATTTACCTTTCATTCGATCAACTTAAAAAATATTAAAAAAAAAACTGCTAGGGAACCCTTCATGGGCGAGTCCGACTCGCACTTGGTCGCTTTTTTTTCCGTTAGCCTACATTGTGTCCCACTGGAGGGCAAAGGCCTCCCCTTTTTCCTTCCAAACCTCCCTGTCTTGTGCGATCTCTGGCCATGTTGGCCCTACGAACGTTACCAGATCGTCACACCACCTTCGCCGTGGTCTACCTCGACGGCGATGTCCTCCCTCAGGCGTCCATTGAGTGAGTGGTGATGGATACAACAACACAGTTAACAGAGTTAAATTATCGCCAATATCCTCTATTAGAAAACTTAATAAAATATGAATTTCGCGAGCTACTCTGGCGCTTTCCCCTAAACGAAGCTAATGCTACATTTTCCCTAACAATACAATGGCGCCGATTCCCTTGTTCACAAACTAAACTAAATTTAAGTTCAGTGCATCTTTTTCTTTCTATTTCATTAAGAAAAGGACAGAAGATAAATATTTGTTTAGTCCTGTCAAATTAGTCGGCGCCTGACGTAAATTGACGTATTTTTAGTCGCCATGTTTTTAACCACGTCTAAACTTGTCTATGGAGTATCTTAATTTGACAGGACTAAACTAATATTTATCTTCTGTCCTTTTCTTAATGAAATGGAAAGAAAAAGATGCACTGAACTTAAATTTAGTTTAGTTTGTGAACAAGGGAATCGGCGCCAGTAAGAAACAAAAGTAACATAAAGCTGTCTTAGGAGAATACTATTATAATATTTCATTATCCACGTTCCACGTTCCTCCAACCCAGATTACCGTGGCCCACTTCAACTCAGGACACATCTTAGTAACTCTAAGACAAAAAGCAAGAAACTTGTAATACAAGTATTTGCAAGGCCTAAGGACTTCACACTGTCTGGGCATAGACAATAGCCGATTGGGTTACAGGTACAGACGCCGTTTGTTCCAAACGTAGGGACATTTTAGAACAAAATATTAACACATCGTAGGATCTAGAAATCGTTTGAAAATACTACATAATCAGCCTATAATGTTCCCACTGCTGGGACACAGGCCTCCTGTCTGTGAGAGGGAGTGGGCCTTAATCCACCACGCGGGCCTAGTGCGGGTTTTTAGATGTCACATGTCTTCGAATTTTTTGGTTCTAGGACATGCCGGTTTCCTCACGATGTTTTCCTTCATAGAGAGCAGTGGTGATGAAATAATTGACACAAAGTAAAGCGCCTGTCTGGGTTCGAACCTACGACCTACAACTCGTAAGTCGCGGCTGTTACCACTGTGCCACCACTGCTCTGTTTGAAAATACTGGTGTTTGAAAATTAGTGGATCACCGTGGACATGGCCAAAGCATTCTACAGTTTGGAAATTGAACTAATGAATAGTTCAGTTTAGTTTCTGCGGGGTAACTGCGTTATCAGTAGCAATGGCTTTCAAAAGTTAGCGTTACCGTGAAGGCCATTGAATACTCTCTAATTTGCTACTATGCCCTTAGGCGGATCACCTCATCTTACCTTTATTAGCGACTTCCCAAGCAGTCTCAAAGGTCCATCGGTTCTCATCGCTGGCCGCCTGTCCTTTATCCATATAAGAGAGTAGGTCATGTGTAGACTCTGCCCGGTAGAACCGCTTCGATGATCTGTCGCGTGACATTGTGGCCTGTGGAGAAGAGAATAAGGTTTAGTTTGGGTTGTATTTTCAAACAAAATATTTAGATAATTTAGGGCTGATTTTAAAATCGACTGATAATTTTTATTCGTGGAATAAAATTGACGTCTGACAGTTTTTGTGTGGAAGAACTGTCAAAAATTCAAAATTATTCCTTCGATAATGTTATCTGATGATTGAAAAATCAGCCCTAAGTTAAATAATAATATTATTATGTACAGACGCCAGCAGGTCAAGCTACCCGAAATTGTCAAATGTTCCCAATCAACCTTGAACCTTAATACTTTAGCGATAAAGTTGAAAATCTATTAAAGAAATTTGACAGATTGTAGTAGCTTGATGTGCTGGCGTCTGTACATGTATTTTTATACATGTTCGTCCGTTCGTCCCAGTAATAGTGTTAGTGGGACGAACGGGAATCACAGGACATCAAAAAATTCGTCCGCATCGCTGTCAACAGGAAAGTGCCCTTTTGGGATTGCAGCATTGCCACGTTGAATGGCAATACTGATTCTTTGGACAAAAAAAATAGCCAGCCCAAAAATTGGTTCGGCAATGAAATTTTTTTGCAATGAATTTGGGCCTGAAGAGCCTCCGCGAATATATACTGAAATGCACGTGGGGCATATCAAAGGCCCTGGCTACCTCCTACATCATATACATTTCGCTAAAAATGTAAACAAATATGAGTTTATGGAAAAATAACTTCAATTCCTACACAATAAAGTTCAGTTTACGCTACATCTTCAAATATTTTTATAACGTTTTCAATAGTGCTAGTCACTCTAAAATCAACTTAAATACCATAAAAATAAAATTGATATTTGTTCAACTTGAAATAACGTCAATTTGAAACAAATAAAATTTGAAGGTAAGTCACGCTTTTCTGTGTAAAAATAGACTAATTAAGTCACAGAAAAGCGTGACTTCAGTGCGGGTTTAGATCTCGATATATATTCCCATGTTTGACGCACGTTGACAAGAAAAAATACTCCAGTACATTGTCTGCATACACACACTCGGCGTATACGCTCTCAATCCATGCGAAATACGATGTATTTTTGCACGCCTCAATATACCTACGAGAACAGTGTAGTAAGAAAAATGCTCCATCCGTCAGAAAACTTAATTAAACAACAATGTACGTACAAACCACGTTCAGCTCATTAAAATGCTAATATACGTAGGGAGGTAGGCACTGACGTGTGCTCTTGCAAATGTAGGTATGTGCGAAATAGTCGTACTTACATAGTTGACTTAACCAGACGCCATTTAAAAGACGATTTTTGAATAGTAAGTGGGGATTGAGGCAATGGGTAGCTCACCGTCCGGTCAGGACCACGCCCGTGCCGGACGGCGCGTAAGTGTTCCACGCGCGCCTCAAAGAGTTGTCAGCATAATTTGAGGGGCCCCTTAGGGCCGAAGCCTGCCGGGTCAGCGGGATTGTCCGAAAGGGTTACCGCTACCCCGGAACATAAAGGGCGAAGGAAGGAACATGGGTGGGTCTTAGTCAGTAAGAGTCTGACACTCCCTTCCGCTCCACCCAGAGCGGGAGGGGTCATTTGATGATTTCCCACCAGAGAAAAAAAAAAGTGGGGATTGAGAACATGTTCTGGTAATTATTTTTATGATATAAGTATTAAGATATGATATCATTATTTACCAGCGCGGTTTACGTGCCAAACAAATATCAAACATGCGACTCTTAAAGTAAAGTCTAAAATAAATGACTGAATGAAGGGCTGAGGCAGGCCTATCAATCAACAATCGCATTTCCTCGTAGGTCTATCCTTTTCTGTAGTCCAAACGGGCTGATTCTGAGATCTGCATATAATGTTCCCACTGCTGGGACACAGGCCTCTCTTCGAGATGGAGTGGGCTGTAATCTACCACGCGGGCCCAGTGCGGGTTGGTAGATGTCACATGTCTTCGAATTTTTGATTCTAGGACATGCCGGTTTCCTCACCATGTTTTCCTTCACCGTTTTGAGAGCAGTGGTGATGAAATAATTTACACAAAGTAAAGCGCTTGCCTAGGTTCGAACCCACGACCTACAACTCATAAGTCGGGGGGCGTTACCACTGGGCCACCACTGAGTCAGTCCTTAACCTTTCAAAACCTGCTGGCTCCAAAAGGAGCATCATCATCATCATCTGCCTAGCCTTTTCCCAACTATGTTGGGGTCGGCTTGCGGTCTAACCAGATGCAGCTGAGTACCAATACTTTACATGGAGCGACTGCCTATCTGACCCCACAACCCAGTTACTGGGTAATACGAAACCCCTTGGTAAGACTGGTTGTCAGACTTACGGGCTTACTGACTCCAAAAAGAGTCACAAACAAAACATCATTAATTAAGTCTCATTGATCAAGGTCTGATAGGTCAAGTCACATCTGGTTAGACTGGAATCCAACCTTCAAAAACACTTGAACGCAGTCAATATTTGCGCAGTCCTCGACGAAAAATCTGTTTATTTGTGTCCGGAAGACATCGTCCTACAACAAACATTAGTATTGGCACAGAACTGAACTTGTGACGTAGGCAGACGTGCCCCCGGACCATATAACACGCATTTACAGAAGTACAACTGTATGAGTATCTAGCTTCTGCCCTGCGATTTCGTCCGAGTGAAATTGCTTGATTAAACATAAAATACTATCCTAAGACACTCGGCAATACTGTAGTTTCGCATTAGTGAAACAATTTTAGGAATCGGATCAGCAGTTCCGAAGTTAACCCTACATACAAACACACAAATTTTAAAGAAAAAGAATGAAAGGAAAATATTTTATTTTGCACAAACAAAACGCACAATTACAAATAATAAAAAATAAAATAATAATAATAATAAAAAAAGACATAAGATACACATAGTCAAAAGACCTACCCTCCGGCCTAGACCGTCCCCGACCACCGACATAGTTTCACCTCGTTATAATATTATAGTATAGATTGAGAAGGTATGCAGCAGAAGATCACGGTGGTTCATAAAATAACGCGGTAAAACTACATAGGACTGCTGTTTTTGAGAGATTGTGCACTTGCTATGTGCTTGCTCACACTTCACGTTCGCGTTGATCTTCATTACAAAGACTTGGCATGATCCGGGATGTATTCAAATAAACTCCAGTAGTTCCTTCCAGTATTCAAATGTACGTCCGTACCCTGGGCAATAAGTACCGCTGGAAATAAGGGAGGCAAAATCCTGCAGTTTCCAAAATGTTCCAAAATCCACTGCTAAATATATATGTATATTGGCAGTGCCTATTTTGTGTCAACTAGCGGGAGCCAAAACTCAGGTTTTCCCAAATGAAAAAATGGGATGTCTCAAGGGCAAATGTATCAGCGGAATTGTCCGAAAGGGTTACCGCTACCCCGGAACATAAAGGGCGAAGGAAGGAACATGGGTGGGTTTTAGTCAGTAAGAGTCTGACACTCCCTTCCGCTACACCCAGAGCGGGAGGGGTCATTTGATGATTTCCCACCAGAAGAAAAAAAAAAAAAAAGGCCAAATGTATATCTATAGTTGGGAGTCTGTTTCCAAGTTAATTATACGAGTACAAAGTGGCAGGGACGCGCCAACTGTAACCATGAATTCAGCACACGATTCTAGACACCCTAGCGTAATAATTTTTCCTCGGTTATCAAAAAAAAAATCTGCTGTTTCGCAAGAAAGTGCGATACATACGCAATCAAAATATATGGAACAGCATTTTTTTTGTTTTTGTTTTTTTGCCTACGATTGATATCAACGCAGGTGCGTTCAGAATCATGTAGTGAATCCATAGTGCAGTGTTCAACGGTGACACCCATTCAGTTAATGTTCAGAGTGCGTCTTGCTGAATGTTTGCGGAGATGGAAAGCGCATGCCTGTGTTTTTGTGGGGTTCAGTCTGAGAGCGTTATCAGAGTAAAACTTTCCGAGAACTTCTAAGCCTGCCTCTAGGATATTTTCGGCGTACCCAAATGTACTGGTTTAGGTAGCCAGGGCGAGGTCATCAGCGTATAGCTATGTCGCAAACCATGCTCCACCTCCTATCGTGCCCTTTGTGTCCCAAAACATGCAGTCAAAGTGACCTCTGCGCTGCCACTGACGACGCCGTGGAAGTGGCAAAGTTTTCGGCCAAAAAGATTTAAAATTCAGTCGTGCCATCGACATGAAGAAAAAGAAGACTGAATCCATGGTAACCGGTTGCGCGTTGATGACCCTGCCACCCTGTACATTCCTATGCAAAAAAAAATTAAGATTTCATTTGCTTAGCTGATACCTACATGATAAGAAGACCACCCAAAAGCATTTAAAACTAATCTAAATGGCCAAAATAACCACACCTTCTACCTCAGCTGCTTTCGACCACACCCACATAGATCTGCGACGGTCACAATGAAGTCCGTTCGAAGACAGCTGGACGACAGCCAAACACGTGTTGTTGTGCACTTGCATAAGTATCATGTAATATTTTGTGATGAATAAACACTTGCAGAAAGAATATAATGTAAGATGTTGGAGTTTTTAAAGAAGGTTTTATGGCAAACTAGCTGTTGCCTGGGACTTGGACTACGTGTATTTTGTGTTTTTATGTAATACTAACTTCTGTTCGCAGCTTCGCCCGTGTGGTATTTTAATATTTTTGCGCAGACCCTAATTATTTTTCTGACTAGCCTAGTTACTCTATAACGACGTGCCTATAATGTTCCAACTGCTAGGGTTCACTCAGGACTACTTTCTGTGAGAGGAAGTGGGCTGTAATCCACCACGCGGGCCCAGTGCGGGTTGGTGGATGTCACATGTCTGCGAACTTTTGTTGCTGGACATGCCGGATTCTTCCCCGTTTAAAATAGTCACAATATAATTTTAAAATATACCAGATATTCACAAGTCGCTAGTAGTAACGAGATAAAATACAAAGATAACGTATTTATGTGACATAAGCTGTAGTAAAATGAGCCTCAATGAAGAACTGATAAGAGACACATATAATGTAGGTATTGATAAAATATGTGGAAATAATTCGCGAAACTATAAATTGAAAGTGTTATTGGGGTTTCCATTAGGAATTTCTTAGTAACTCTTCTCATAGAACTCTCTCAGAGAGCAGTGGCCCAGTGGTATCGCCCCCCGACTTATGAGTTGTAGGTCGTAGGTTCGAAACCAGACAGGCGCTTTACTTTGTGTAAATTATCTCATCACCACTGCTCTCAAAACGTTGAAGGAAAACATCGTGAGGAAACCGACATGTCCTAGAAGCAAAAATTCGAAGACATGTGACGTCTACCAACCCGCATTTGCCGAAAATGCTTACGCAATTAGGCTGCTGTTCCACCACTTTTATTTATATCTTGTACTAACTTCTGCTCGCGACTTCGTCCATGTGAAATTTCGGCCCCCGACCCATCCCGACCCATCCCGACCCATCCCGACGCATCCCATCGCCTGCCTGCACTATTTCTTCGTTTTCGCTCAGCGTTCTTTCTGACTTTTTCTTTTTGCTCGGCTCCAAAGGGTTCTAAGGGCGTGATATTAAGGCCTATAGCCTTCCTCAAGAATTGGGCTATCACATGCAAAAAGATTTTTTCAAATCCGACTGGTATAGGATAGAGATTAGCGCGTTCAAACAAACAAACTCTTCAGCTTTATTATTATTATAGATTAGTATAGACTAGTATAGATAAGTATATATAATAAATTATCATCTTAAATAAATGATCTCTCGATGTAATTCCATCCCGTCAAATCCGACAACATCAAGTGAGATTTGCTTATTGAATACAAGCCAGTTCAGCGCAAAAGCACAATTTCCGGGGTCTTTACGTTTGTAAAAACCCCGGAAATTGCACTTTTTACTTAATATTCCAGACGCAGTTTTTGCTTTAGGAACTGCTCATGAACATCATTTTAGCCGAAAGGCGTCCACTGCTGGACAAAGGCCTCCCACAAACACCGCCACTTTGACCGATTTATTGCTTCTCGCATCCTGCGGCCTTTATCAAGTCATCGGTGCATCTGGTCGAAGGCCTCCCAACGCTACGTCTACCGGTACGCGGTCGCCACTCCAGAACCCTTCGGCCCCATCGGCCATCCGTATGCTTAGTGTGAGTTTCACAACGTTGTTCGAATGACTTTACCATCGCGTAAATCGAGTTAACGTCAAACGTGTCGAGAACCGAATGCATGCGAGTGTGTGTTACAATCGAAGCTAACCATCCGATACGCGTTTGGTCACCGTGAATTGCGAGCATTATTTTTCTTATGTTGGTGTCACGTAAACGTCCTCCGATAAACCGACCAAATAGAATGACATTTATATTCAGTGTTCCCAATGATAGCGGCTGTCTATCAAATTTGTGTTGGTTATAACGACTTTGTTTAGGTTTCGTGTTTGTGTCAAGTTATTGTGATTTAGGTTATTGATTTAATATTGGATTCTATTAATTAAAAATGAAGACAAGTTCGTCCCAATTATGTTTTGATGGGGACATTTATCGAGTAGTAAGTGGAATTTTAATTATTTGGTGATTAGCGAGCTTATAATCTGTGAACTTTACAGAAATAAAACAAAGTTTATTTTGGTCTTTATGGAGACCTCAGCAAGCTATCCACAACAAATATCATTGGTGTGCGAGTCGCTACGGGCTTGGCAATAGAAGAAGCTGGGTTGTCACAGGTTTAAACTTCCTAAATAACACCAACCGGTAGTATATAATTAGGTTACTTTATTGTGTCTCATAAATTGTATTCTCTTACAGGAGATTCACATTCAGCCCAATTCCACCTGTTACTTGTGTGTGCCCAACCTCTGAAGTGTTTTTGATGAAACTTGGAAAAGAGTTAGCCTGAAGTATGGTTAATTGTCGTGGCATCAGCTGAAAAACTTTAAGATCTGAAGAACATACATTTTTTATGTTCTATGTATCCAACCTAATTGGAATGAGCCAGGGCCATCAAGAGTCATTGCCCCAGCACAGTCGCCACCTACCATGGCTCCTACTCCTCTTTCTATTGTGGAGATAAAGTGGAAGGTAAGAAAGAACTTTATAAGTTTGTTTAAAAGGCTCTTTAAGATGACAACTCATAATATAAATAACTTTTATTATTTTTTCTAGAGACGGGGCATGCTCTTCCCAACCAGAACTTCGTCTCATGTCCGTGTAGTTCAGCCAGAGCCTGTTACGTCTGTGCAAACTACTTACTCCTCGTCGTGCAAGAATCCCAAGCAGATTCGTTTTGGAGAAATTTTAAGGAACAGCAACATAAAGATTACATGGACTCGAGGAGAGAGCAGAATAGGATCAGAGAGATGGAGGTGCAGGCTCAGAGGGAGTGGCAAGCTGTAGGCCACAGAGGATTAAATCTTTTAGAGAAAATTGTAGATACATTTTGTAGACTAATTAGATATATTTAATATTAAGCACTACTACTACCCACCACCTTTTTTGGTATTATTCTTGTAAGTTAGTTTTAAGTTAAAAGTTGATATTTCATAAGAAGTTGTGTGATATATAATGTGTTCCTATTTACTACTTGTTATATTATTATGTAAATAATTTATGGCAATAGTTATCTCAAACCTATAACTAGTTAAGAATTCAAAGAATTGTTATTATATCAAAATAAAGTTCCTAGTTTGTGACACAATCTAAGACTGATTAATGGTGAATAAAAGTACTACAACTTTCTTCGTGGTTGGTGTTTCATTACCTCTAATTAAAATTGCAACTTCTCTTACTACGGTCAGATTCACTACTCAATCTTTCTAATTCTAAACAGAAATAATTCATAATTATTTTACATGCATATTATACACTTTCTGACTTGGACACTCACTACACAAAGCCAGCATGGTCACCATGGAGAAAATGCCTATCTTATCAGATAGGCAATTGCTCCATGTAGAATCCTACTGGTATTCACCTAAATCCAGTTGAGACTGAAAGCCGACCCAAATATGGGAACGGAATAGCTGATGATGACTGTAAAGAATATGCAAATTAATAACAATCATAATTGATTATATGATTGTTATTCATTTAAAAAATACTGAAAGTAGGTACCTACTTATTAGATTTGATCTTGATTAGGAAAAAAGTAAACATTTTGTCAAAAGTGTGCTAAAAGAATTTATTCTAGAACATTCTTGACATTGATTTTAAAGTAACGTCTACGTAATTATAATAATATTCATATTGGACTTATTGTAATTCACAAATCTTAATATTAATTTTATTGTACTTAGTTATTTAAGAATGACATTTAAATATTTGTACACCATAATATGTTGTGGTAGTGTAGAGAACTTAAAAAATATTAACACTGTAGGTACTATGTAAAACAACATTCATACAAATAAATAAATTCTAATTCTAACAATAATTTCAATTAGACCATTATAAAGGCACCTTTGAACATCAAACTTACAAAGTTCAAGTATATTAAAAATAAAAGTGTTGAAGTCTTCTAACTAATTGTTCCCTTAAAATCCTTCCTCTGATTGTCAGATGTTGAACCTCCTGTTAAATCTCTGTGGGTCTCTGTGGCCCATTGTGTTTTTCTTCATCATGTTCCAATCCTAGAAAGAAGTGTAATTTAGTATTCAATACACATAAGCTATGGACTGATTTGTAGAATTTGTCACCATACCGAAGATGTTCTCTTCTTCTTCTACAGCATTAAAATCAAGACCAATGTTATGGAGAATGCAGCAGGCTTGAATAATTCTAGGACATTTAATAGGCTTGTAGTGTAGCCCTCTATGTTTGTCTAGACAGCGGCATCGATTCTTCAGCCTCCCAAACATATTTTCTATGATGACTCTGGCTGCCACATGCCTTTGATTGTAATTGGCTTCTAGTGTGTCTGGAGCAGCACCTAAAATCGGAGTCATCAACCATGGCTGTTGTGGATAACCAGTCTCCTAAAATTATAACCATCTTTTAGTTGAATCATTGCCTAAGTTGAATATACAATGCAATTACATTTTATTGTGGCGAGCTTACCCAAAAGCCACACTATTTCTCCATTTTGGTGCAACAACTGCACATAATTTATTGATGTTGCTGTTCTTCCTTAGGAAAGAGTTGTGATTTGCACCTCCAATTGAAATTACCTTATCTTCCAAGGTTACCCGTTGTGTAGACTTTAAACCAGTCAGCTGTTTCAGCTGTATCTCCTCTTAAATCCGGCCTTCGGATGATCTCTTAGGGCATTGCTAGAAGTACGGGCTTTTGCACGAACACTGGACATGTAATTGCGCTCATCTTGTGCCCTAGCGGTCTCAAACATCTTCCAAGTAAAATGTATTAGTAATAATGAGCCCACACAACGAATTAAAATACAATAACTTTGAAAATTCACCACACTCACAAGGCTCTCACTACAAATCCTTCAGTGAAGAATTAACTCATTCGAACGTGAACGCGTTTCTCAAACGAGCTGTCAAAACTGTCAAAATTGCAACTTACACTCGCGATAACACAGAGTCACGTTAATTTACGAGCTCACTATCGAGTGGGATTCGATCGTCACCATCGACAAAGTAAAATAAAAAACTTACACTCGCGTTTTTTAGTTCTCGCGTATGGCACCAGGTGGCGCTAATGCAGCGCCATACAAATCAGAGTTAACTCTAACGCGATGGTGACGTTTAAAAAACTCGCACTAAGCATACCGTTCTGCGTTCATGTTCAAATACTATCCTGCCCTCTGTATCCCAAAACATGCAGTCAAAGTGACCTCTGCGCAGCCACCGACAACGCCGTGGAAGTGGCAAAGTTTTGGACCGACAGGATCTAAAAAACAGTCGTGCCAGCGACACGAAGAAGAAAAAGAAGCTAGTTGAGATGACATGAGTAGCTTAAAGTGCTACCTATTATTTGCCAGTGCGCTCCAAACTAGACAGTTAGTCTGTATCTTGAGGCTCAGGGTACGGATAATTTCAGAACAGAGACTAGAGAGATATGACTGGAAGCCTTTAAAAAGACTTTCCGTTTTTGGACAAATCAGAATATTTAGCTAACAAAGAAGGAATATCTAGGTGTATTTTAAGAGGAACCGGGACCACCCTTATTTGCGAATAGTGATCACCGGGGTGGTTCTAGTGAGGTAAAAATCTCACACTCCCCGACCTCACTCCCCGGAGGTCGGGTGCCATTAGAAGGTTTCCCGACGAAAACAAAAAAATCAAAAATATAAAAATATTGTGAGAACCGATATAATCAAGTGACAGCATCACGCACTTTAAAGTTAGTTCAGTTGCAAAAGCATAAATGTCTGGCTTTCAAGTCCAGATGTTTGTAGTAGGAACTGCTCATGAACATGCTCATGTGCAAGTAAATACGAGCAGTATATCAAAAACAACGGCTACCTACGTATTTTCAATAGTAAGCAACAAGTAATCTTATCGTCGTACTAACACAAATAACAAGACAAGTTCAGGATTACGCAGCCAATATTAGATAACTGTTTTGTGGTGATCAACTGATCAAAATATTAGTGCTACTGCTACTATATTCTTTTCTACAATATCGAGTTCGGTCCGTGGATGGGTGACCATAACCTGACCCCTCCGTGCCTCGGATGCTGCGTGCGGCGGATGATACAATGGTCATGGATGTATGGAATCCTGTACCATGCTGCATCAAAGTCAAACTTTGTTTTTTATAGACTACACTTATCATATTAACTCCTACAAAAGTTATTTTTGTAAACAAAACCCGGGTTTCGGAGATTTTCATAAAAATCAAGATAACCTAAAAACTAGGTAGGTGCTTTATTTTTTTTTTTTTTTTGTTGACATGTCATACACGAACGGCCATTATTGCTCTAAAAAATGATAATCGTTTAAATAAAAATTCTATTCTATTTTATTCTAATTATTTTTAATTAATGTAGAATCAGCAAAGTATAATATTTTTTCATGTTTTTTGAAAGACGTGATCACGACACTTTCAAAATTCAAGGTTATATTAATTATATCGTTTGAAACGGAACGTCATGTAAAGGGAATAAAACAATATCAACACTTTTTTACTTTAAACTAAATTCCCTGTTCAAAAATCAAATCCCCGTCGCGTAATGTCGTAAAAATTATGAAAATAATTACTATAATATTTTAATCTTGATGCATGAGACTTTTTGGTACCACTTTTGGTCTTTTGCGAAAGCACGTAAACTCAAACTTTTTTATTCTAAATTAAAATACCCACATTTACGTCAAAATGTTCGTCATCCCTGCTACACTCACACAAGCATACTTTACAAACGTCAAAACCCCCGTACGCTGGATTTACAACCCACTGCTTAGGACCGAGAGCTGAAAATCCAACAGTACACTTTTTGTCGCGCTGCAATGCGCTCCGTTGGATTCCGAACGCTGTGCTCAACACCGAGAGTTGAAACTCCAGTGCGATATAAAAAAATTGCTCGTGGGTATGCAAACACATCATTATTCGTGTTGACATGAGTTTGTTATTGTTAGCGGTATCTTCAAGGTCCTTCCTTCGCGGGGTTAGCAGAGTTAGAGATATGACAGATTAGACGACAGATGGCAACAGTGGGTCAATATTTCCTGATTGATTTATTTTTAGATGAGGAAAATGAAGTTATTGGTTCAAATTTTTATTTACATAGACATGCAATAAAATGGCGCCTATATTAATTCTTGGAAGAATGGACAGAAGCGTGTATACAGCCCGATTCAAACTTTATGGCAGCACCCGCTGACATTTTGAAAGATATTGCTAATCCATTGCTTCATATGTTCGAACAATTTGTCTGCTCAACAACGTAAATAATGCAATGAATGTTGTTGAACTGTCAAAAAGTCATTGGTACTGATAGTGTGTTACGCGATTACCCTGCAGATGTATGAACGTAAATGAAGCAAAAGGAGTATGTAAGGATCGTAGCAGGTTGCGCCCTGTAGTTTCTGCCTACCCCCCATGGGAAGAAGCTGCGTGTTATGTATGTACGGACGCCAGCACATCAAGTTACTACAATCTGTCAAATTTCTTTAATAGATTTTCAACTTTATCGTTAAAGCATTAAGGTTCAAGGTTGATTGGGAAAATTTGACAGTTTCGGGTAGCTTGACCTGCTGGCGTCTGTACGTATCTAGTCAGATTCTAGTTCTTATGAGAAATAAAGTTCTTAAAACCCGTTAAACCCTTCTGAGTTCTGACTCAATGATTTAACGTATTAAAATCGAAAGTACCAGGCATTCATAATCTAATAGGAGTATAGAGGTATGAGGAACAGGGTGTAAAGTTCACTCATCCTCAATAGAAAGGCGAGGTTCCTCCGACCAGACGGGTGTCGTGTCTGGTGGGCAACTGCCCGACCATTAATGTCGGGACGTTAAATTGTATATATGGTTGCGCGGCGGTAAACTTTGCTTGCGCGATGCAGGTTTTTGCGTGACGTCAGTATGATGTGTAGTTCGCATGCGGCGATGTAGATGGCGCCACAGGAGTATTAGTAATGAATTACTTCAACAATACTTTAGTGTCTGATAAGAACTCATTATGTAACATTTATCGCAGTATACTTGAATATTGAGTTCAATGAAATCTGTGATCACGTTTATAAGGTATATTTAGGCACATTTTGACGAAAAAATCATTTATTTAAACTAATATTATACTTAAAGAGAAAAGATTTAATTTTGGTATGTTTATTTGGTACGCTTTCATGCTAAAACGGCTGAACGGATTTGCATGTTGGCACATGTGTAGACCATGAGCTGTCTTAGGACAAAGGATACTTTCATTCCGATATTCCCACGGGATGGAGACTTATGCGGGTGAAACCGCGGGGCGCAGCTAGAATTTAATAGGTAAGTATTACGCGTAGTAAGCCCTTTTTATGCGCGTTGAAAAATTCTTGGGGCTTGCCACCAGCTCTTATAGCTGGGCAGAAGTTGAACTGCATTGCTTTTTTGTACTTAGTCATAGAACAAAAAAAGCAGTGCAGTTCAACTTTTGCCCTGCTATAAGAGCTTGTGGCAAGCCCCTGGATTTTTTCAACGCGCATAAAAAAGGTTTAACTTAAAAGTTTAATCCGCGTAAAAAAGAAAATTTATTCCAAATAGTTTGCAAATCCACTGTTGTATCCTCATGAGAAACAGCCTTTACCCTGCTGTTACATATTTTATGGTAAGAACTGATATTTGTTATTACCCTTATAGTCCAGTCAATAAAGGAGTTGAAGAGTGCATGAGCAGCGGGGTAATTGCGTAATACACTAACAGTAGCAATGGCTTTCATTTTTCCAACAACATTCATTGCGTTATTTACGTTAATGAACGGACAAAGTTTTCGAATAGTCCTAGTTTATCATTTGTGACTTCAAGTGACAGCTATGTGAACAGAACCCAGCAATGCATAAATACGTAAGCTGTCACGCCCTTTATGCCTGGAGGCTTTTATTTACATTTTAATTTTAATTAATTATTTTTAGGTGGAATACGTATAGTTTTTTATTATATTGTTGGTATATTGGCGTGGCTAGCTGACATATGGCAAATAATTTAATTTTATGTTTTGTGTCTTGTAATGTTAAATACTTAACATAGGTACCTAGTATTGTATACATTCAATTTTCTAACTGAACAGACAGCTGTGCTGCTGGGGAGTTTGTTGCGCCACTTCTTCTTCCCAGCGATAGCACTAGGAAGTGGTGAAGGGCGGGCGTTTTTGGGGGACTGTCTTTTGTAATTTTGACGTTCGAAAAGTGCTGATTCTCAGCCTAATTTGAATAAATGACTTTGATTTTTGATTTTGAATACCCAGTGCGAGTGCGGTTCCTCTAATCAGACCATGCCCCACTTGCTGGGGTGCCCTAAGTGCCCGTTCACCTGCACCTTGGATGACTTAATGGACGCCACTGATGCCGCAGTCAACGTGGCCACCTACTGGGCTCAAACAATCCTACTAATATTATAAACGTGAAAATTTGTATGGATGGATGGATGGATGGACGAATGTTTGTTACTCTTTCACGCATAAACTACTGAACGGATTTAAATGAAATTTGGCACACAGATGGTTTATAATCAGGATTAACATATAGGATACTTTTTATCCCGATATTCCCAAGGGTTCGAAACTTATGCGGGTGAAACCGCGGGGCGTAGCTAGTATAAAATATCGAATAAGAGTACCATCATCCTTATCATTCTGCTGCCCTTATTTCAATTTATTTGGGGTCGGCGCAACATGTCTTTTTCTACCGTACTCCTCTATTAGCCGC
The DNA here is from genome assembly GCA_911387795.2 of Apamea monoglypha. Classification (NCBI taxonomy): domain Eukaryota; kingdom Metazoa; phylum Arthropoda; class Insecta; order Lepidoptera; family Noctuidae; genus Apamea; species Apamea monoglypha. The sequence goes on from OU426942.1 coordinate 8,146,285, forward strand.
CATCTCGACAGTCACCCCCTTTCTAACCATATCATCATTCACACCATCGTTTCTTTGGTCTTCCCCTACACTTATAGCCATCGACATTCATACTCAAAACTTTCCTTACGACATTTTCCTCATTACTCCGTAACACATGCCACTTTCAGACTTCCTCTTATATACTCGAAGATGAGTATCATCGACACGAAAAGAAGAAGCAATATCGTTTAAAATGATTCAGATCGTGATTGATAGGTAGTATGTTACGCAATTAGGGTGCAGGGACCTAAGCGCTTCCTTCGGTTTGTTCAGGGTGCTTTAGGAAGTGAACACATTAAAAGTCCTGACGTCTAGGAAGCGAACCGGAGTGGGGGAAGTGGGGCAAAGTTCCCACTTTTCACTTCACACACCCCGTTTGGCTCACACTCTCTACACCCCTTTTCAGCCCTTTTGGGTCCTTCGTTAACTGCACTATTATTGTACCTAATCTTATCATAATTTGCCTTTTCCCAACTATGTTGGGGTCGGCTTCCAATCTAACCGGATGCAGCTGAATACCAGTATTTTACATGGAGCGACTGCCTATCTGATCTCCACAACCCAGTTACTAGGTAATACGACACCCCTTGGTAAGACTGATTGTCCGACTTTCGGGCTTCCGACTACCCGTAACGACTGTCAAAGATCCACGAATGACAGCCGGGACCAACGACTTTCCGAGTGGATAAGATGGTCACCCATCCATAGACCAACCGCGGCAAGCGTAGCTTACCCTGATCCATCGACCTGTGCAACTGTTATTATTTAGCCACGCACCCCTCCTATGTGTTATATTTAAACAATTCATAAAATAAAAAACACACCAACTGTGTGTTCATGTATGAAAGTAGGGAAAAATATTATGAATATTGACAAAAACGTATCTATTGTATTTTTCCTCGTGTTTTGAGTGAACCAATTAATTTATCAGCTGTAAAGTGATTAGCATAGCATAGCCAGCATGTTATGTTCCCACTGCTGGGACACAGGTGTCCTCTCTTTGAGAGGGAATGAGTTGTAATCTATCATGCGGGCCCAGTGCGAGTTGGTACAGACGCCAGCACATCAAGCTACTACAATCTGTCAAATTTCTTTAATAGATTATCAACTTTATGGCCAACTTTTTAAGATTCAAGGTTGATTGGGAAAATTTGACAGTTTCGGGTAGCTTGACCTGCTGGCGTTTGTTTGTACATGACTGCAAATTTTTGGTTCTAGAACATGGCGGTTTCCTCACATTGTTTTCCTTCACCTACCTTTTATTTTGCTTATATTACTTTTTATAAATAGGTAAATAAAAGATTATCAAGTGGTTCACTGGTTCCAATCTACATCAATATTATAAAAAATTAAAGTTAGAATGTAGGAGGTAATCTCTGACACTACTCAATGAATTTAAAAAAAAAAATCACTTATTGAAAGCTACACTCTTGCTGAGTGCCATAGGATATATTTTATGGTATAGTTGGCTTCCAGGCGGACACAGCTGCACGCAGAAGCTAGTGATAAATTTAATTGTAAAAGCTAATTATTTTTAAAAAAGTAACTGTGGAGTTTCTTGCCGGCTCTACTCTATAGAAACAACCAATTGGAACTGTTTACCTAGCTACTGACATTTCATAAGTGCCCATGTAGGTTTATGTGAAATAAAATATTTTGATTTTGATTTCTATGATATCAATGATAGTTTAAGCCATTTGATTGGTTGAAAGTAGTTGTAATGCTTGAGTCTGTGAGGTTTTATTATACAGGCCTAAATATTCAATGGCAGGGACACATCATTATCATTATTTTCTAATCCCAACTAGCTTTGGGTTACAGCAGTATGTTCTTTAACAATCAACATCTAAAATGTTGATTTCACCCCCTTTCTAACCATGTCCTCTTTCATACAATCCATCTGCAGTTTCATTCATCTTCCTTTACTCTTATAAACAATATTTATTAAGCTGAAATTAGGCTAAGTACTTGATATCAAATGTAATTTCGTAATTAAATTAAAGCGAGATTATTTTTTATTTTTTTGAAAACAAAATATAGGCAATATTTTTTTTTTATTCTTGAATTTACGTGTGGAATGCTGTTGCTATTCTGTAGAGCCTTATTTACGGCCTAAATGATCGAATTTAAATTCTTTGCGACGTAATTCTCGTCTGAATAAATAATTGACGCTTAATTTAAAATTAAATATTCATTTAATTTATTCATTTATATCAGCGTGTTTACGACAAACGCAATAGTTAAAAAGAAACTATTTTTAACCACGCCGAATGCCGATCGGCTGTATGAAACGACGTGTCTAAAAAAATAAAAAAGTAATAAATACTTACGGATTAAAAAAAGTAGGTGCGATACGCCGGACGCTGGAATAGGCACTTTTATCACTTAAAATCACACTAAAAACTTGTTTTTATGATACTTTTTCACAATTCCTAGATTGACGAAGTTATTTACGACGATATTACCGCATAGTGCATGTCTGCGCGGGTAGGGAATTCAAATGAAAATAATTTTTGTAGGTTACAAAACGTCAAACTTGCTCGCTTTGAAGGTCACCTTGAAGTGACAGCTAGGGTGGTCAGCTTATAAATTACAATGGGACTGGAATCAAGTCGATTAAAATTGCCAGTTTGTTTCACCCAATTGCATCGCATAGAATAAGGAGAGTATGTACAGAAGTATTTCGTAATGTTTTGGATTGAGCTGCAAAACGTTTGAAGTGCAACAGTGGGCTAAAATGTCGAATGGATATGTTACTGAAGTTCATAAAACTAAAACTTTGAAATACCTACCTATACCTATTTACAAAGTACCTGCATGCGTAACACGCATATATCTTTTTCAAATCGAAACAGGTTAGGCACAGAGCACTTTATAATAAGGTTAGGTTAGAACTGTGTGACCACACAACGCACGATCCGAGCGAGCGAAGCGAGCGGTGCCGCGGCAGCGGCCGACAAGTGCCAGAAACATATTTTTGAATGATAGATATTTAGTCCAATCAGTATTTTAAACTTAGGTAATTCGTAGGTAGGTGTTAGTTGCTTAGGTATTTAAAAAGTATTTAGATTTTAGGGATTTTGAACGTAGGTTATTTTACGTTAGTTGTTTTAATTTTAGATATTGCAATACATACCCTCCTTATTTACTTCTTTCACTTCGGTTAGCCGCTTGACCGCTTGGTCGTACACGCCGGTGGCAAGTACTACGCACCTGACCACTGATAAGGTCACTATTATGTCATTCTAGGGCGTCTAAATCCCATGTTAATCCTTATTTCGCCAGTTCCTAAACTGAGTTTCTAATCTTATAAATTAGCATACACAATCGGCCTATAATGTTCCCACTGCTGGGACACAGGCCTCCTCTCTGTGAGAGGGAGTGGGCCGTAATCCACCACGCGGGCCCAGTGTGGGTTGGCAGATGTCAAATGTCTTCGAATTTTTGGTTCTAGGACATGCCGGTTTCCTCACGATGTTTTCCTTCGCCGTTTTGAGAGCAGTGGTGATGAAATAATTTACACAAAGTAAAGCGCCTGTCTGGGTTCGAACCTACGACCCACAACTCGTAAGTCGCGGCCGCTACCACTGCGCCACCACTACTCCTCATAAAATAAATAAATTAGCATAATCAGCGTATAATGTCCCCACTGCTGGGACACAGTCCTCCTTTTGGTGAGTGCCAGTGGGAGTGGGCCGTAATCCATCACGCATGGCTAGTGCGGGTTGCTAGATATCACATGTCTTCGATTTTTTGTTTCTAGGTCATACCGGTTTGCTTCACCGTTTTGAGAGCAGTGGTGGTGAAATCATTTAGCAGTGGTATAATATGATACACAAAGTAAATCGCCTGTCTGGGTTCGAACCCTCGACCTAAAACTCCTAAGTCGGGGCCGCTAATAGTGGGCCATCACTGGTTCATGTTAACTACTATTATAAATTATATACATTAACTACTTACCATTTAATTTGGTTTATGGGGCAGATTAAGGCTGCTTTCCCACCTGAAATGTGCTATGCAGCTATGCTACAAGGATGTGAAAGCTAAGCTACGAAACTGTGCGACCGTTCCCAATAACGCTAAGTTGTGTAGCGGAGCGAGTAAGATGTGTTATGAATATGCGCCGCCGTTTGGTACCTGTGTGAGGAAGATGCGCAGCTCGAGCTATGCAATGCATCGGCAGTAGGGAAGGTGACAAACGCGCGCCTACTGTGAGTGCTCTGCTCTGCACATAGCTACACCACTCGCGCATCCATAGCACGCATCTTTCCATATAAAAACATAGCTTAGTTGAACCCGTTTCCACCAGTGCCATGCTATGTGGACCAAGAAATCATTGGTGCATATCAAACGCATCCATAACAACATAGCATAGCACATCTCTCGCGGAAAACCAGCCTTAATCTGACATAGCATCCACAAATTAGTTTATGTCAAAAAAAAATTTTTTTCACTTCTGCAGCCTTCATTATGAATTACTTTCGTGAATAATAAATGAAGATAAATAATTAAGTGCCTCAATCTGGACGGCGCGGCCGAGGTAGGCCCAGAAAGCGGTGGCGAGATGACCTGGACTAGTGCCGCGAGGGCTGGTTCGAGGTGGCGCGGGACAAGAGTTCCTGGAAGGACTTGGGGGAAGCGTTTGCCCAGCAGTAGGACAGAATGGGCTAAACAAAAAAAAAAATAGATTTTTTTATAATAAATGAGCAAATGGGTTAAGTATGTAAGATTCGTAGCAGATGACGTCTTGTAGTTTCTGCCTACCCTCATGGGAATCATGAGTTAATACGGGTGTGTTGTAGACAATTTCATAAAAAATGCTACACAACAATGAATAAAAGAAGTGTAACGGTCACCCGATTGCCAGCCATGCCAAAGCCATGCCATGCCGTGTCGTCTTGGTGCAGCCAAAGCCACAGCCACAGCCTCAGCCAAAGCCATAGCCATGACGCTACGGCAGCTCCAGCAAAGAGAAAGTCAATTGACTAGCACGTCACGTGCGTTTGCCAACCTCACGCGATGGGCGTTACCGAGTGGTGATCCCCTCCTCGATTTAGAGTGGGGGGTAAACTTATAAATAGGTCGCGCAGCGCACTTGGTGACAATTTTTCTGATCTAGAACCTAGCCTAAGCCGAAACTCTGTTCGATTATAATTTATACAATAAATACCTACAATCGAGAAAATTGTTTTTCGCTATCCTGTGTTTCAGAAGTCTAAAGGAAAAAAAAACAATTTTATATAATAGTAAAAAAGTTTTTAATCAACAATTTACATATTTACAATCATATACATGTATTTAACAACAATGGCACCCTGTCGTACTATCACAATTTCAAAGAGATATATTGTAGAGTAATAATTAAAAAAACAGAAAAATTTTAATAGCTTATAAGTTTTTATATGAAAACTCTAGCTTTTCGGTTGTTCTTAAAACTATTTAATCACATATAAACTTCTCCAACGGTTATACGCTTATTATGCGTCAAACTTTATGTTAGCTCTGAAGTGCGCTACTCGCTGCGCAGAACCTCACCCCTCACCCCCGCTGACAGGTGAATTTGTTACTGCGCAGCGACTCGCCTCATGTTCCGAGCCGACATTAATAATAATAATAAGCCAATAAGCCTGATATAGTGGTGGTGGATCGATCAGAGCGGCGCGCAATGATTGTTGACATAACCGTCCCGCATGATGAGAACCTCGTGAAAGCCGAGAAAGATAAACAAATCAAGTATCTTGACTTGGCTCGCGAGGTTGTCGACATGTGGGATGTGGACTCAACAGTCATTGTGCCGATAGTCGTGACAGCCAATGGCTTAATAGCCAAGAGCCTCGACCAACACCTGAGGAGACTCTCGTTGGGCAGCTGGATCAAGGGCTTGATTCAGAAAGCGGTACTTCTGGACACGGCTCGCATTGTCAGGAGGTTCCTCTCTCTGGAGCCCTGACCGCCGGTAGCTTGGACCCTGTTCCCGATACCGGTGGGCTACTATTTTTTATATTTTTAAATGTTTTTATATCTTTTATATTCTAATATTTAAAAATATAATTTATATGTTTACATTTGAATAAAGGATATAATAATATCATTTATTCTCTCTTCACAATAAGTGGTCTTAAAAATAATGCAAACTTATAACTGTAAAACTGTTTCCACCTTTGTGAGAGACTGGTGCCTGAAGTAGGTTTTAGGGATAAAACCTGCGTTACAGGTCACCAGGACCCTCACCTTGGTAAGATTTTTGTAGAAATGACCAGGAGATAACAATAACAGATAATTCGAAAAAGTACAAAGAACAAAAACATCTACTAAACTTCAAAATAATACAAAGAGCAGAAATATCCAAGTGTATTGATTAGGATAATATGTGTGTGGGGCGTATGAGGTGTATGAATGACTGTGCGAATTGAGAATGATTGTGAGTGAGGGTGTAGATGTGATTGACGAGTGTTCAGTTTTGTGTGACTGTGTTGCGAGATATGGGTGGGTAACAGCTATGAGGAGTAATTAGGGCTTTAATCCTATTTAGGTACTACCAATAAGTCCTCGGTTTTTAAGCCATTAAGTTTGCATCGCGCTGTACAAGTATTTAAAGGTTTTAAGAGATTTTGGAAGATTTACACTCTTTTTTATAAATGTTGCGCATAGTTAAAGAGACGTTTAAACGTCAGAAATTAATGGAGAAATAGACGATAATCATTACTTAACTTTAAGCAACTTTTAAATATAAGTGAGTTAATTATGGCAAGGAAGACCGTAATTTTACTACTGCACTATTAAAATACTGATAGGTAAAAAAAAATTGACAGCTTTAGTACTTCAACCACAGCTTCAACCCTTTACCCTGTACACTAAATACGTTAATGTGTTACATATTTTTGCAATTGCAATGCCTTTAATTTCAGAAGTCGATGAAAAAAAAGAAAACACAGACACCGACTTCCTAAACTAGTTAATTTATACTTTGTAGTGCGTTTTTTTAAGTCTTTTTTTGTAAAAATGTTTTTTATGAAGATTCAGAAACATTAATTGCGTTATTTACGTTGTTGAGCAGACGAATTTTTCGAAGATGAAGCAATGGATTAGGAATTACATTAAAAATGGTTCGGGTTGTGACAGTGTAGTACGCAATTAGGGTGCTGATTGTACTCGCGCACTCGCTTATAGTCTAGCGAGAAAACTATAACTCTCTTCTCAGAGTAGTGAGATAGGAAATGCCGACCTCATATAGTTTTAAAAAAATATGATTCACGTGTAAAAGAGGTTGCACAAACCTATTTACAGAAATAAATCATTTACTTATCATTTATGATCGCTCGCCAACTCGCTTCTAGTTGCGAGGTCAACTCGCTTCTCGATAATCGTCAGCAGTGGAACAAGTGCCTAACATGTAACGATTTCTAATCTAAACTCAAAGGGGGACTACCATCAAACTCTTCAGCAAAATGATCAACATTACTATCATTGTTATCTTTCATATCAAAATTAATTTTGACAGGATTAACACTTTTCACATACGTCCTATTTAAAAGTACCGGACTACATACCACAGCGGAATCATTTGAATCTCCACACTTTTCGGGAGATTCTTTTACGCTGGCAGCATTTAGATAACTGTCAGATTTTGACATTGCACTTTCGCTTTTCGATTTTTCGGGTATAATTATAGAGTTAATGGTACTTGAATTTAGGGGACTTTTATATGAATTGGAAGCGTTTTTAGATTTATTTATTATATGAATAGTTGATAAAGGAGGCGGTTCTCCATACATTTTTAATCTAGCAATTTTTTCGTTGACTTTTTTCTTCCTTTGCAATACTTCTTCGGATAAATTCTGCGTGTCTGTTTGTTTGAAAGTCGACTCAAAATCTAAACCAGTAAGGTTGAAATTGTCATCTGGTTTATTTGGTCTTGTTAAAGGCGAATCAAAGAACATTTTATTTTTAGACATATTAAAGTCACTAGTATTAAATCTATAAGGAGAAATATTTTCATTATTAAGTTTGATAACAGCATAATTATTTTTCAATACAACACAGTCTTCACAGAACTTCCGTCTATCCAAACTCAGAAACTTTTTACTCAAATCATCAACTAAAATCCTAGCATTTTCATTCTTAGGTGTTTTCGTAAAATACGAGAACTCTGTCACTCTATACTGCGGTATACTTTTCCTGGTATTGCCAGCGCGTTTCTGCAAATTCGCACAAAAAACTATCTGGCCAGTATCTAAAACATTTTGGTAACCAAACTTTTTTAGGCCACCCCAAAAATTTATACAAATCATATTTTTATCAGCGTCAGCGAGAAATACATTTTGGAACGGTTGTTTAGTCGAGTCGAATTCTTGAATCGATGGATCGATTAGGAATATGAAGCCTACAGTATCGATTTCGTTATAATCGGTCGCCATTGATGGGTTGTGGGAAATATATTTTATGGTATAGCAGATTCGTTTTAGAAGATTTGTGTATGGTTTGATTTTATCTGGTTCCTTGTATTTTGAGGTGTTGAATACTGACTGTCTGCCCGCTGATATTTGGATTTCGGAGTACCTGAAAGTAATATATATTTTTTTAATGGTGGTAACACTAAAATTACTGTCAAATATCGTATCAATGAAACATCATGTTATAGTAATAAGTTAGTACCGAATTTTCGTATTTTTTTTTAACAGGTTGGTCTCCTGGGTCTTCTGGACCTTTTAAGGCTAGGCAGATGATGAATGGTATAGCAATTGTGAGGTTGACTATAAATCCTTTTTTTTTTCGGATGGGAAATCATCAAATGACCCCTCCCGCTCTGGGTGGAGCGGAAGGGAGCGTCAGACTCTTACTGACTAAAACCCACCCATGTTCCTTCCTTTGCCCTTTATGTTCCGGGGTAGCGGTAACCCTTTCGGACAATCCCGCTGACCCGGCAGGCTTCGGCCCTAAGGGGCCCCTCAAATTATGCTGACAACTCTTTGAGGCGCGCGTGGAACACTTACGCGCCGTGACTATACATCCTAAGGTAGTGTTCAACCGAAAATTATCTAACAGACCGAAAATATAATGTGAAATCGCCACGCACACGCAGTGAGCAAGCGTGCTGAGCAATGTTCGTTCCTTCTCTGTATGAGAAGCGGCCTAGCCCTGCAGTGGGACAGTTAGAAGCAGTGGTGCAATCCTCGTAATTTTTAAAACGTTCACAGTCTGATCTCAGTCTCAATCTGTCAAAAAATATTTCTAATTTCCCTACATTTTGACACATTTTGACATTTGTTTGTCGCTGAGATGGGACTGCGAGTAGATTTTGAACGTTTTAAATTACGAGAATTGGCGTTCTGATATTATGAAACCGTAATATTTACCTGACAGCAGTCGGAACTACATTCATCACATCGATCCAGGCGCCCTCTTTAATTATCTCCAGAACTGCTTCCGGCGGCTTCCATATTGACATCATACCTGAAAAATAAAATAAATAAATGTTTACACTACTCAATAACACTGCTGTGTTTAGTCTTGTTGTCGCAATGTTGACTGCAAATGGTGGAATCGTAAGTTTGACAGAGTCCAGGGGCGGCCGATGACCGTTCGGGTAGACGTGTTCTTGAGTGGAGACCGCGAATCAGTTAACAAGGTGGGACGCCCTCAGGCTAGGTGGAGCGACGATCTTCGCAGGATGGCTGTTAGCAGCTGGATGAGAGTTGCCGAAAATCGAGTTGAATGGCGTGCAATAGGAGAGGACTATGTCCAGCAGTGGACTGCTATAGGCTGATGATGATGATGAGGATGAGGGTGGGGCAAACTATTTTTGGGTTTTGGGTCAGGAGGTGCCCGGCTATTGGCACTAGGCTCGCCCCCTATTTTATTTTATTTATTTACTTATTTAAGGACAACCAACATAATACATGCTAAAGATTCCATATGTTTTACACTTTATAGTGTAGCCTTAATTAAAGGCATGCACTAAACAGAAGGAGAAAATGCAGTAACAAAACAGATTTTACTTATAAGCTAGATAGATTGATTGTTACATAAACGCAGATACATGACACTTTCAACAAAATCCAACATACAAATATGTATACATATTACATGGGACTTAGACATAACTGGCAAAATGTGGGTGTATCACCACTTCGGACAATACATCCGTGATGTTATGCTATCTCTTACCTTTAGTGACCTCCCCAAGTCCCCACTAAAGCCAGCGGTTTTAGTCTTCAGAACCGACACAACACTTCTATTGAAGCAAACTCCTTCCTTCTCAATTTTCTGTTCTATATTCATACTATACCATAATATACTGTATGTTCTTCTATCTACAGATCTCCCAGAAAATGTATGCGCTTCGGCAATCATCGTCTTTCTTTAGAAACACGAAGATTACCGAAGCGCGAACCTTTACTGTTTGTCTTTTTGGAGCTTAACTTTAGTAACTTCCCCCTTTCCTTAAACGGCGGCAACTGTAATCTTCAGAAGCGTCACAACGCTCCTATTAGCAATCTACTGCTTTCTAGTATCTTCTGTCTAACATTCTGTTCTATATCCATCTATCTACAGATCTCCCAGCAAAAGTTTGCGCTTCGGCAATCATCGTCTGCCTTCGGGAACACGAAGATCTCCGAAGCGCAAACCTTGGGGTCTACTCCGAAGAGGTATCGGCCGAATGATCGGCCGTTTACTGCTACGAAGTTACTATTTGGTTCGGTCGGTCCCGATCCTACACTCCTACACTCTTTCGAATATTGACTAGGGCCCCGACCAAACTGAGTCGATCCGAACTTTTTTCGCATTTTTCAATAATATTCGGTTTGGCCATGTGTCGGTCCGATCCGATCATTCACACTTTGCACTTCGTAGTAGACCCCCTTTACTGTGTACTTCGGTCTCTTACCTTTAGGTACTTCACCCCTTCCGTTAACACCAACGACTCTAATCTTCAGCAGCGTCACAACAGTCCTATTGACACAAACTCCTGCCTTCTCTATCTTCTGCGTGTCCTTCTATATACAGATCTCCCAGAAAAAGTATGCGCTTCGGCAATGATCGTCTATCTTCGGAAATACGAACGCGTGATGGTGAAATCTAATATAGAGCTGTTAAAACCATGGAAGTACTTATCTAATTTGTATTAACTTAGCTTCAAAATTAGAGATTAACAACTCTGTACAATTCCAAAACACTATTCAATTTTTTTGAGTGACAGATGACGTTTTCCGCCGGAGTAGGTAACACAACACAGATAAATCTTCAACAAAGAAAACTTCATACAATCATACAAACGCGCAATGATAGGTGCACTGCTACAAAACGCGTTAGTACAAAACTTAGAAGCATTGCCTCTGTGGGGGGTTACTCTGTGGCGCGATGTTCGTGCTAATTCGGAAAAACGAAGATTACCGAAGCTTTTATTTTACATGTCTTACCTTTAGTAACCTCCCCCCTTCCGTTAACGCCAGCGACTCTAATCTTCAGCAGCGTCACAACAGTCCTATTGACACAAACTCCTGCCTTCTCTATCTTCTGTCTAATCTTCTGTTGTATGTTCTGCAGAAGATGTTCGCGATGTTTGGTGGTGTGGGACTCTAGGAGTTGTGCTTGGGAGGAGGTTAGGCCGGCCTGGAGAAGAAAGAATATGGTTTTATAGGCCAACCGCTTAACTCTCGCGTTGCCTGAGGTAACAGCGCGGTGCGGGATGAGTGTGGTGACGTGATGCGAGAGCTCAGTGATTCGTCAACTTGTGACAACTATCACCCCTCCCACACCACGCAGCTACCTCAGGCAACGCCTCTGTTAAGCGGTCAGCCTATAGTGTCATAAAGACTATTCATAAAGTCTTTGTCCATACTAATATATATGTTTTATAACCAGCAGCATCCCGCGGTTTCACCCGCATAGGTCTCAATCCCTTGGAAATATCGGCATAAAAAGTATCCTATGTCCTAATCCAGGTCATGGTCTACCCATGTGCCAGATGTCATCCGAATCCGTTCAGCCGTTTTAGCGTGAAAGATCCATCCTCACAAACTTTCGCGTTTATAATATTAGTAGGATAAATACGGAAGTGCCTCTGTCTGTTCCCTGTCACGCCTTAACGGCTAAACAGATTTCGATGACACACAAGTAGACCATGACCTGAGTTAGGACATAAGATACTTTTCATCTTGGAAGTACGTTCCTGTGGGAATTTCCGAATTCCACGCAGGCGAAACCGCCGGAAAAAGCTAGTTGACACTAATTATTTCTCTGTAATTTGTCCTGCAGTAGCATAAGAATAGCAAGCAGGTCAACTGCATATCAGTGGTAACACTTGCTCTACGAAAACGGCGGGTGAAGTATCGGGCTTAAGCTAGTGCGTAATGAAGCAGTCATGCTAGCGAAGGAGGTGGCGGGACGGATGAGGGAGAGAGCCTCCCGTCCCAGCCGCCGCGGGAGACGCTCCGGGCGTCGGGAGTCGCGTGACGACTACCGGCCACCGTAGGCGCGGGCGGAGAGCAATGGGTAGCTCACCGCCCGATCAGGACCAGGCCCGTGCCGGACGGCGCGTAAGTGTTCCACGCGCGCCTCAAAGAGATGTCGGCATAATCCGAGCATAAAGGGCGAAGGAAGGAACATGGGTGGGTTTTAGTCAGTAAGAGTCTGACACTCCCTTCCGCTCCACCCAGAGCGGGAGGGGTCATTTGATGAACTCCCACCAGAAAAAAAAAAAAAAGCTAGTGCGTAAGTGTGTTATGTAAGTTATGATGCGCTGGCTGATTATGATGAATCATACATATATGAGGGAACATTATCAGCCCATAATGTTCCCACTGCTGGGACACAGGCCTCCTCTCTGTGATAGGGAGTAGGCTGTAATCCAACACGCGGGCCCAGTGCGGGTTGGTGGATATTATATTTACTCACTCTAAATTCAGCGGGATCCTTGCTTCTCTTCATAACTTTAGCTATCTGCGAGCCGCTATCTAAACACGTTCCTTTGTTTGTGAAGTCTGTGAAACCTTCGGAGTCTTGTGATTCCTGATACATCAAGGAAAAACAATATGAAAAAATGAGTAAGTACATAAGAGGAAATCTGAAAATGGCACCGTTGACTGAAAAGTTGTGTGGAAATCGGTGGTCATGGTCCATACCATGACTGCCAGGGCCGCGGGTTGTTCGAAAGAGATACCGTGGCCCCTGGCACAGCCAACTGAAGGAACACGGGTGGGTTTTAGTCAGTAAAAGTCTGACACGCCCTCTCGCTCCGCCCAGAGCGGGAGAAGTCATAATAATATGACGACATCCCACCCACAAAAAAAAAATGCCATGACAACCGATTTCCACACCACTTTTCTCCGTATCACATGCCCATGCATGTGATAGGACAGTCTCACTTCCATTAGTTACGTCATCGAAAAATGACGATTAAAATGTTACTCACTTCATCAGAAAACTCCTTCTCCACTTCTTCGTAGATCTTCTCCATGATCGCCTGTCTTTCAGCCTCGCTCTTCATTTGATGTAGGTGTTCTAGACGCTCTGATCGTGTCACTGAAAATGGATATCTAAGTGGTTAGAATAAAGCTCAGAACGGCCTGTGATTTTTTGCATTTGCTGATATGTTCTAGGCGTTCTGATCATGTCACTGAAAATGGATATCTAAGTGGTTAGAATGAAGCTCAAAATGGCCCGCGATTTTAGAAGAATAGGCTTACTGATAGAATCTTCGTAAACAAAAGAAGGGGGAATTATCTGAGAAAAGTTAAGGTTCCCTAAAATATTATAGCAAACTTGGAGCCGCATTATGATGTGAGCCATATCCGGTGCGAGAGAGAGAAGAAAGCGAAGACAAGAAAGAAGTGGGGGGAGGTGGTGGGAGAAAGAAGTGGTGGTGGGAAAGGGGTGGGTGTTCCTCGTCAGTGTTCTCCAGCCGGTCAATAAAGGCAAGCCAGAGATGAGGAACAAGACTTCACCCGGGAGAGAGGGTCTGTGGGGTCGCTTCTGCCCAACAGCTCGCCACGTGCTGCCCTACCGGTTTCTATGTCTCTCTTGGTCTGGCTCCTCACCTTAGACCTGAAGGTCAATTCCCGTAATTTAAAACGTCTAAATCTAGTCGCAATCTCATCTTTGGTTACTTTGTACAGTATTCTATTTTTTATTTTTCTCTCTGTTCTGTTAGTTTTGTCATGGTCTGGCAGTTTGAGTAATTTATGTTGCCTACCCAAGTGTCCTGTTTTTGGTACTGTTCGTCGAATCGTTGAGCTCCTTAAGTTTTGAGTTGAGCTGCACGATTTCTGACAAAAGCGTGCACTGACTGGACAGGTCCTCCCAATCTGTGTGGTTCTTTCCTCAAAAGACCATCTCAGACATCGATCTACATGGTCTTCATATGATCTGACCAAGATTATGTCTGGACTTTAAAAGAGACTGTGAACTCTGAGTTTGTTTCGACCTTTCTTCTCAGACTAGTAAGATAGGAAACGCCGACCTCATCTAGTTTTTAAAATATGATTGACGTGTAAAAGTGTTTGTACAAACCTACTTATATAAATAAAATCATTTATCAGCTTTACGTCAACGTAGAGATACGGCGGTGGGGGCATTATTATAATCAGCTTTTTGTGTCCCCTTGCAGGGCAAAGGTCCTTCCCTCTTTCGACTAATTCCTATCTAGCTTATGTCACGACAAAAGATCTTCATTCTTTAAGAAATAAACTTACCAGTACTCCCATCTTCAAACTTCTCAACATACAAAGCGGGATACACTCTGGTAACAAAAACTCGTAGCTTCGACACTTTCCCGCCATCTGGTTTGACAGATGACAGCTGCGACAAGATGGCGGCGTTGCCATGGTAACCGAGACGCGCGTCCCAGCGAGCGCGGCGGGTGGAGTTTCCGGAGAGTTTGAGTCGGACTGCTGATGTATCCTGTAATGTTAAACTCTTTTTTAATCTAGTTTTATTTTTAATTATTTCTAAATTCGTAATCGACGGGTTGTGCTGACAACACCGAAACTATTAAATTGGTGTTGATTCTCTTTGGAAAGGTTGACAGTGTAAATTATTGGCGGGAGATTGCTTGGGGAAGACTTTTTTCTTGTACGGTTGTCGCGTCGAGGTCGGACGCACAAGAATTGGTTTTTTACATTGCTGGTCTCCATCTGCATATATATTTATTTATTTATTAGGCTTTTCAACAATGAGTACACTATTTCTTTATAATTTGTACATTGCAAACTTAAGTCTAAGCGCCTCATCACTTACAGAAAAGCACAGCATGCACTACATTATGCGCAGAGAATAACAATTACAATTATTTAAATAAAACAATTAATCGTAAAAGACAGTTTGATAAAATAAAATAAATGCATATGAGTTATCAGAGTTGCCATATTGTAGAACCAAAATAATAAATACTTGTAAGTACTGAAGTGCGGCGCTTTTATTACATAATGTACTAACCTCCCAAGGCGAGATTCCTTGCTCACAATTCACCAACTCAGCCCCATTGGTGACAATCTTGGAGCCAACACCAATTTTACCTTGGCACACTAGTTGGGCCAACATTTTGTCAATGCTCGCTTTTAGGCAATACCAACCGTCTGTTAGGAGTAGTTCTAGGTTGTTTGTGGTTGAGGCACTGGAATAAAATAAAAAGTGAAGTTTAATCTCTCTCTCTAATGAATGTTGAGTGGCAAACAAGTATATGGTCCACGTCCACCTGATGGTAAGTGGTCACTGCCGCCTTTCAAGTCTACTCAGCCTACTGCAGTCCACTGCTGGACATAGGGCTCTCCTAGGCTGCGCTACAACACCCTGTCCTGCGCCTTCCGCATCCAGTCCGTCCCAGCCACCTTCTTTAGGTCGTCCGTCCACCTAGCTGGGGGCGTCCAACACTACGCTTGCCGATACGCGGTCTCCACTCCAGGGCTCGTCTGCTCCACCGGCCAACCGGACCTTCAACAAACATGGCCAGCCCACTGCCACTTCAGTTTGCTTACTGTGCAAGCTGCCGCTTATGAACATCTGCATTACCAGAGACATCGCAGACGCGTTGCCATACCAGAGACAATGCTGAACTGTCTTATGTGCCTGTAATTACAACGCACGCATACCCTTCAAACAGGAACATAGCAACCCTTTTTTTTATTGTGTTTAGGTATACTCATTACGTCTGTAGAGTTTCGCTAGCTAATTATTTATAAACCTACTGTGAATAAAAAAACTAAAATATAATACCACATACCTGGCAACACCAACACCCTCCACATAAATCCCAGCAACACACAGAACTAGAGTTTTAGAAGCGACATCATCTTTCTCCAAAATCTTCCTCAGAGCTGGTCTTTGGGCATCATACAATTCTTTATCATATCTATGCTTTAGTTGATCTATGACATTTCTTGCACTTACTAGTGAAGATTTAAATTTTATCTCGTACGATATTAGCTTCCATAATATTAGTTTTAAATGGTTGTCTATCCAGCCAGTAGGTATTAATTTGCTATTGACAGAATCTAGAAATAGGTTCTTTAGTAATTCCATAGACACTTTTCCATCCGATAAATCATTTCTTTGTTCCAAAAACTCGAATTGTAGCAAATTGTCGAATGTGAATTTGAGTAAATACGTATCGATTTTTTTGCTGTTATTTTTTGTCAGATCCACCAAATCTTTTAGTGTATATTTCTTATTTTTCTTGTAGTTCTCTGTAAAAGTTAGTTTATTTGTATCTTTTGTAGTTTTTATTGTATCTTTTTTCTTTACTGTTACCGGTAGTTTTTGAGAATATGGAGTTTCGAATTTCTTCCTCTTTTTCGCTCTAGGACAAGATAATATTGGGCTACCAGATCTTTTTGATTTTATTGGTGTATCGTGAAAATCTTCGGTATGTAAGCTCATATCGAAATTATTTAGCACTTGTGTATCAATGATGTTAGCTACACTATCTTCGTTGGTCACTTTATCTTTCTTTTTATTGATTATATCTTCTTTAGAATCATCAATATCTGAAAATCGTCTTTTAGATCTCGCTAAAGCTTCTTCAGAAACTTTAACATCACTATTAGAACCGGTTTTGAATCCAAAGTTAATATTATAATTTTTTTTATCATTATTCTGTAATACAGTTTCATTTTTGTCTATATCTTGAAACATTTTTCTAGATTTAACCAAAGCATCTTCAGAAATTTTAACTTTTTTATCACTGGCTGTTTGAAACCCTTGAAAACCATTTCTTTTGATAACATCTTCAAACAGCTTCTTAGTCTCAATCAAAGTCTTTTGAGAGACTTCGATTTCTCCGTCATTTCCTGTTTTGAAACCATGGAATTCAGGTTCAGGGTCGTCTTGAATTGTTTCTATATCTTGAAAGAGTTTTCTACTTTTGGCTAGAGCTACTTCAGATATTTTTACAGGTTTCTTATTGGCTGTTTGAAATCCTTTGAATACAGGACTTGATTTGCCATTTTTAAATAAAAGATATTTATTATAATCATCAGTTTTGTTATTAATTTCTTTAAGAATATGTAAAGGATCTTTAACAGCATCTAAAACGTCTATTCCTTTATTTTCAGCATTCAAATCTTGACTCACACAAATATCTTCAAATATCTTTCTGCTTTTAACTAAAGCCTCAGCTGATACGGCAACTTCCTTATTGCTTGCTGTTTGAAAACCTTGAAATTTACATACTACAGTTTCAGGCATTCTAAAATCATTGTTTCTAGTTTTCTTAGGACCTGTATCTTTACTCATTTTAGGCTCCATATCATCAATTTCAATGTCTGGGTAATCGTTTTTAACGTTTTCGGGTAGTTGGAATTCTGTTGAGTCTATATCGTTGAATATATTCTTTGACTTAGCCAAAGCTGTTTCAGATACCTTTATAACTTTATTATTTGCAGTTTTAAAACCTATGAAACTGGTTTTACTTGTCGTAGGTTGGATAGACTCTTTTAGATCAGGATATGGAGTCTTTCCTTGTTTAACTGTATCATGTATTATGTTTTCATGTATCTCTAGATATGCAAAATCATTGGAGTCTAAATCTTTGAATATATTCATAGACTTAGCTAACGATTCTTCGGAAATCTTTATCTTCTTATTATTGGCTGTTTTGAATCCACCAAAACTTGCTTTACTAGTTGAAGGTTGATTGAAATCTATCATTACAGATTCAAAAGGACTTTTGCCTTCTCTTTCCTTGATAACTCTGTCTTCATTTTTATTTTCTGGGAAAACCATTTCATCAACATCTTTGAAAATATTTCTAGTCTTAGCTAAAGATTCTTCTGAAATATTGATTTTATTATTTGCTGTTTTGAAACCAGCAAAACTCGCTTTACTAGTTGAAGGCTGATCTATCATAACGTATCCTTTGTTCTTGTTTTCAAAAAAATCGGCTCTCTCTAGGTCTTTACTAACTTTTTCTGGAAACTTAAAATCCATTTCATCCATATCTTTGAAAATATATTTAGTTTTAGCCAGAGAATCTTTAGATACTGTAATATTCCTGTTGTTAGCTCTCTTAAAACCTATAAACTCTGCTGTACTGATAGAAGGCTGGTTAAAATTTTCAGGTTCATGTAGAATCTTTTTATCATTGGTTTTCACTGTACCTTCGATCGTTTTCACGCCTTTATCAGATTTGTCTGGAAACTTGAAGTCAATAGCATCGATATCATTAAAGATATTCCTCGTTTTAGCCAAGGCTTCTTTTGTAATATTTATTTTCTTATTATTTGCTGTCTTAAAACCAACAAAGCTTGCTGTACTCGTTGAAGGCATATTCAAATCTATCATTTCAATTTTGTGAGTTCCTTTATCATCATCTTCTTTACCGTTTTTCTTTTGATTTGTGGGATATTTAAAACCATCTGAATCTATGTCTTTAAAAATATCCATAGTTTTAGCAAAAGCACTGTCTGTTATTTTAATTTCTTTATTATTGGTTGTTTTAAATTCTTTAAAACAATATTTAGTCATAGTGGCTTCTCTTGCGTTTATCCCAGCTCCAATAATCTCTTCATCATGCATTTTATTTCCTTTATCAGGGAATTTAAAATCAGCAGAATCAATATCTTTGAAAATGTCTTTCATTTTAGACAAAGCAGCATCAGATATTTTAACATTTTTATTACTAGCAGTTTTAAAACCTACAAAACTTGTAGAAGGCTGATTAAAATCAATAAAACATTCAGATTTCTCAGGATATATTTCAGTTGGATTTGTGTTGTTCTTTGTAGGTAATATAAAGTCTGTAGCATCAATGCCATCAAATAGCTTTTTAGTTTTAGCTAGAGCATCTTTAGAAATGTTAATATCTTTGTTATTTGCTGTTTTAAAACCTACAAAATTCATTTTACTTGTTGATGGTTGATCATACACATTATCCTCGTTAGTATTGTTGTCTTGTACATCTTCCTTTGGAAGTTCAGTTTTATCAATATCTTTAAAAATATTGTGTACTTTAGCTAAAGCCTTCTCTGATATCTTGATATTTTTATTATTTGCAGTTTTAAAGCCAACAAAAGTATCTTTACTTGTGGAAGGTTGCCCGAAATCTATCAGATTTGGATAATCCTCATCAATACTTTTGCTTGATTTATTGGGAAATTCTGTTGAACCTAAATCTTGGAATATGTTTTTAGTTTTAGCTAGAGCTTCTTTGGAAATGCTTATATTCTTATTACTGGCTGTCTTGAATCCTCCTAAGTTTATATCACTGGTTTTCGGATCTTCTATTTTTGTTGGTAGAGCATTTTCTTCAAGATTAACTTCAGCCAGGTCTTCATCAAAATCAATATCTTTGAAAACATCTTTTATTTTTACAGTTTCAGATATGCCTATATCTTTATTGTTAGTAGTTTTAAATCCAATATTAGGTACATTTTTATCTGGTTCTTTATCCTCATTTAGAGACATTTCTATATTTTCAAATTCTTGTATTATTTCATAATCCATATTTTGTATTTCTTCATCAACAAAATCTTTATTTTCTTCTCTATCTGCAGTGACAGAGACAACCGGTATTTTATCTCTTTCTAATTCAATTGGTTCTCCTAAATTCTTTTCTTCAATTTGCGTATCAAAATTGTCATTCAAATCTATATCTTGAAAGACTTTTTTACATCTAGCTAATGCTTTCTGAGATAATGTAATTTCTTTATTACTAGCTGTCATGAAACCTTCAAAATTGCTTGCTTTGGCTTGTATATTATCAAGTTTCTCAGCTGCATTCCCATCAGATTCTCTGTCATCTTTCTGAGCTAAATTGAACTCTGTTTTTTCATCTACAAGATCCATTTTAGCTTGAGTCTCATCATCAACTTCAGTTTTATTCTTTACACTACTATCACAATTATTAACCAAATCGGTCACCGTCATTTCCCCACTTAATATACTTTTAGCTTGAGCGAAAGACTCAGTGAAAATCTGAATAGATTTATTGCTGGCAGTTTGAAAACCTACATACATAGTTTTATCCAGAACATCAGACTGGTTGTAAAAAGAGGTTTCTAAGGCACATGTGAATGGTAGATCTTGGTAGCTTTTATGTACCATATAGTTATCTTCTTCATCGCTACTAAATAATATTTCGTCTTTCAAAATTTCACTTTCTGCTTTAACTTTTGAACTTTTTAGATCTTTATTCATTATTTTGTTTATTAAATCTTCTGATGTTGCTTTATCTAGATCGATAAATTCTAAATCTGTGTCCAGATTTGGATCTTTGACTGTATGAGTTTTAAATTCTCTATGTTCATCTTCATTTTGTAGTACAGGACTTGGTAGTATATCTCTTTCATTAAATACTATTTCCTCATCCCTTTTAAAACATAGTTCCTTATCTAAAATCTGAGAATCAATAACTCGTTTTGCTGTTTTCATATCATTACCTTCTAACATTGGTATAGCAATCTTTTCAAACCGCTCAAACTTATCCAAGTTAAAAATTAAAGGAGACGGAGTCTTTGATTTCGCTTTCACATTTTTATGCATAAATATTGGACTTAGTGGTCTTTCTATTGACTTGCCCATGTCTATATCTTCATTAATTTCTATACAATCATGGAATATCTGACTGTTTTCTTCTGTTTGTGTATTTTCATCATTTTTCCTGCCTTGACTGCTTCTGTTAGATTTTCTATCCATAACATCATTACTGCACATTATAGGAGAAATGAGACTTATGGAATTTTCCGCTCCTATATTATTTTCTATCCTACTAACACTCTTTGCTTCTGTTATGTTTACATGAATTTTATTCACACTACCTGTAGTACTTACAGCTTCTGTATTTTTAGCAACTGTGTTGCTATGTTCTTTCTGTATATCCTCAGATTCCTTCTCATTCTCTTCTTTACATACATTTTCTTCAATTTCTTCATCATCTTCTAAGCTATGTTTCTCAGTATGGTGAATAAAGGTAGTTTCAAACTCCTGTGTCATGCCCCGGTGAACGTCAATGAGCTCTGCATCTTCTATAATGTTTATGAGTTGTGTGTCGGACACACATTGCGTGTCGAATTTTGTTGTTGTTTTTGGTACCTTGAAACGAGTATTGAAAAGAAAGATTAATTTTGACAGATCTATTAAAGATGGCAGGAAATGTAGTTTGGAAATCAAGGGAGACGGTTTTGCAACGCAATAAAATTTAGAAATAAAAGGAATTTATATGATTATAACAAGACCCGTTTATTCAAGTCTGATGTGTTTGGATTGAAGAGTCTCTCTAAAACAACAATATGATCCATTTTAAACCGAGTACCTAGTCAGGTAAAGGGTTTAATGACTTGCGACTATTATTCTAACCGGCAATAAAATTAAAATGCTTAAATAAAATTTAAGTGTCTGTTTGTAATGTCAAAATAGTAGCTTTTTACTAAATCCATATGATGAAAGCATACTATAAGGTACTTTTAGGTTTTTTTTTAGGTTCTTAGTAATTTGGAACTTGGTAACAACAATAGGTAGGGTTAAATAACAGGGCATATCTTTGATAAATATAGCCAAAAGTACATTTTGCTGGCCGGTTGGCATGCAAAAGGAATAAAAAAAAAAACTTTATTAGAAACATCTTTAACATACACATAACATTTAAAAAAAATAACAAACTTACCTCTTCATACACTGGCAAGTTATTTACACTTAAAAAGTTAGATTTCTTATACTTTTGCAAGTCTTTGGCTGCATTCTTATCACTCTTCAATGAATCTGCAACTTGAATTGCTTTTAGCTGCATAGACACACTTGCTATCACATCTTGTGGCTTTAAATTATGTTTGTTTTGTTGTTTATTATCACTGTAAAGGCCTAGAGGATGTTTTGTATAGTTTTTCTTCAAAATAAACTCAAAGTTTTGTAAAGAGTCACTCATTGTACATTGAATGCTAAACTGATGTTACTTAATATTGAATTTATATAATGATGGTACTATTTTATATTGTGGAAGGGATTTGATAATACTTTTTAGCAAGAATGATTAATTACACAGGGTTTTAAAAATAGTTTTAGCGCGAAATTAGTTAAGAACATTTCTATTTACGTCTACCGAATCTGACATATGTATAAACTTATCTCATCTTGCGCTCCATTATACGCAAATGCTATAAACTTTAATTGAATTAAAACTTCGTGTAAAAAAACAAAGTAAGTGGTTTTAGAAGTATTTCAAGTATTCTAAAATATTTCTATCAAGTTACATTACTTTCACTCTCCACGTTTTACAGTCTTTGCTAGTAAAGCAATAAAGAATTCGTGTAAAGAGTACATACAAATATTCTGAAACATGACTCATACTATGTTTAACTCCAAGACTAGATTACTATTTATTACAAAATGAAGAAAAACTAATAAATGTAGTTTGGTCCATATTTTAAGATTTTTCATCTTTAAAACTTGCTGTGGTTTCATTTCAAAGGCTATTTATTACATTTATAGAGGAGAAAAGAAAAATTATTATGTAAAACTCTTTCCAGCGTTCTTTTTTTTTTATTTATAGTCTGTATGCAATCGCAGTTTCAGAACGAATGTCAAGCTCCGCTACGGCGTTTGTAATTTTCTGAAAAAATAGCGATAAAAAGTATTTACCGACAAATACTGTTAATAACACATACAAAATTCCAGCGTTCGCATTTCCTCCACCAAAAATGGTAAGTAAAGTTATATTTCCGCTGTATTTTGTTAGTGAAAATGGCGGGTAAATATAGGTTACTTTTTGCAGTCCCACACGATTTTGCTAGTCCAACCAGGGCCTAGACCGGAGACGAGGACGTATTCAGACTACGAAAGCGTCAATGACTGCATGGAGGGTGTCTGTAAAATATACGAGGAACATCTAAAGAGACGGAATCCAAACACACCAACTATTACTTACGATATATCCCAATTATTTGATTTTATCGATCAGGTAAGCAATTTTCTTAATGTATTTACCTAAATAAACTTCTAAAAAGTCATATCTATAATTAGAATATATACCGATGGTGTTTTTTCGACAGCGTTTCCAACTGAAGGCAGTCAACAAAAATGCTTATCTAAGCATTCTTTGTAGGGTCAGTTTTCAGTTAAAACATTATTACTATTATTTGGTATAATATTACAAGAAGTCTTTTTAGAATCTTGTCCTGTATTTTTGGTATTCGTAGTCCCAGAAGCACTCCTAAGTCTATTATTTAGACTCATACGGGGTTATTACAAAACAAGACTTTTCATTAGAACCACCGAGCCAGTTATTAAATTAAAAAACTAACTGTTATATAGAAATGCAGTTCTCTATACAAAAATGACAGCTTAGTTGGGTGCTAAATTGTCATTTTAGTATTAAGAACTTTGCCTAAATCGAAATCATCATCTGCCTAGCCTTTTCCCAACTATTTTGGGGTCGGTTTCCAGTCTAACCGGATGCAGCTGAGTACCATCATTTTACATGAAGCAACTGCTTATCTGACCTCCACTACCCAGTAACTGGGTAATACGAAACCCCTTGGTAAGACTGGTTGTCAGACTTTCGGGCTGCTGATGACCTGTAACAACTGTCAAAGATCCACTAATGACGGCCAGGACCAACAGCTTAACGTGCTTTCCGAGTCACGGAGGAGTCTTGGTATGTAAAGATGGTCACCCATCCAAGGACCGACGGCAAGCATAGTTTAATCTGATTTTTTTTTAAACATTGTCCCACACTAGGAATTGCTCCTGTATCGTGGGCGCGTTTACAAACGTTTAAACTCACATCTCACATACACAAACAGCCAGACCCGGAACAACTACCTGTAGGCAATACAAATATTTGTTCCGTGCGGGAATCGAAACACTACATATTGCCACCGGATGAATCTTGTATATTGATTGTTTATTTAGGTTTACAGCAAAAATCATGGGATAGAAAGTAGAAATATTCATTTCTGTACTATATGTATATTATTATAGTAAATTTAACATTTTAGTAGTCTAACAGAATCAACTGGCTGTCATTTCTTTCATACTTCATTTTAATTTTAACAAAATAATGCTAACCTTGTATTCTATCTCTCTCATAATACTGCACCTGCAGAGCGGCTCGTGGCTTAGTAATAACAGTCGCATAGATCAGTCAGGTTAAGCTATGCTTTCCGCGGTTGGTCTGTGCCTCGAAAAGAAGTTGGTCCCGGTTGTCATTTGTGGATTTCGATAGTTGTTAGAAACCCGAGAGTCTGACAACCGGTCTTACCTAGGGGTATTGTATTATCCAGGGTTGTGGAGATCAGATAGGCAGTTGGTCCACGTAAAATACTGTTATTCAGCTGTATCCGGTGAGACTGGAAGCCGACCCCAACATAGTTGGGGAAAAGTAAGCTGAGTTAGAGCATAGAATACTTTTATCCTGGTTATACGTTCTCGTTGGATAATTTCCTAAAGTTCTGGCCATGTAACAAGTGATAGTTGTAGAACAAAAACATTTAATATCAGTTCTGAATGTCTGTGTGCCCTTTGCCAGAGCCCTCCTCCAACACCTTCCAATTCTCCCTGTTCCTTGCCTGTCTAGTGCATGTCTTTCCAGCCATTCTCACCAAGTCATCCGGCCATCTTTTCAAGGGTTACTTTCTTTCTCATCCCTGCCTAGGGTAGCATAGGGTCACTTATGTTCCATTTCTCTTATCCCCTGACAGTGGTTCGCCCATCTCCATTTTAATCTTCTCAGTTTTACTACTACATCTTGTGTTTTTGTCTTCTTCTGCTTCTTCGTGTCGCTGGCAAGACTGAATTTTATATCTTGTTGCCCCAAAACTTTGCCACTTCCACTATATTGGCGTGGCTAGCTGACATATATGGCAAATAATTTAATTTTATGTTCCGTGTCTTGTAATGTTAATTACTTAACATAGGTGCCTAGTATTGTATACGATCAATTTTCTAACTGAACAGACAGCTGTGCAGCTGGTGAGTTTGTTGCGCCACTTCTTCTTCCCAGCGATAGCACTAGGAAGTGGTGAAGGGCGGGCGTTTTTGGGAGAGTGTCTTTTGTAATTGTGACGTTCGAAAAGTGCTGATTCTCAGCCTAATTTGAAAAAATGACTTGATTTTGATTTTGATGGCTATAAAAGTAGGGGAAGACCAAAGAAATGATAGATGGACTGTGTGAATGATAATATGGTTAGAAAGGGGGCGACTGCCGAGATGTCGGCTAATAGAGAAGTATGGACGGAAAAGACATGTTGCGCAGACCCCAAATAAATTGGGATAAGGGCAGGAGAATGATGATCTTGTGTTATTCTTGCCTTCCTGATTACACAGTGATTGGTTCTCTCTATCTTCCTTTTCTCCATCATACTCTGTTCCATGCTCTGCTGACACACTTGTAGTTTCGTTTGTTGGGTATTGGCCAAGGCCCATGTTTGGCATCTGTAGTTTAGTATAGAAAGGATGCTTTAAACAGACTCCGGACCCAGGTTGGCCGGTTGGAAAACCTGTTCAGGTGGAGATTTATAGACGACTCCGCTTTGTAAATGTGGTGCTGTTCCACAAACGATGGGACACTTAATATCGTGTCCTGCGTGTCCTTTCAGCTGCACGTTACAGGAACTGATGGACGCTGGTGATGGTGCCAAACAAGTAGCCGAATTCTGGACCGAGTCCATTTATGTAGATTGCTATGGATACACTAAGAAGAAAAAGCTAATGAGGTGCTAGTGTGTCTAACCAAATAATAATAAACTTGCCTCTAAATACCTACCATCTGCTGCAGAAGATTATTATTATTATTATCTTCTGTGCAATCTTCTGCATGTGACAGCACTTAAAGCAACTGGCAATTACTTGGCTTAGGCCCGAGTTATCAGCTCTTTCCGGCTAGCCGAAAATATAAAATAAATTTCAATAATAAGTCTTTCTCCCCATGACTTCCAGCTCTTTCCATCCAGGGGGTCTACTACGAAGTGCAAAGTGCGAATGTTCGGATCGGACCGACACATGGCCGAACCGAATATTATTGAAAAATGCGAAAAAAGTTCGGATCGGCTCAATTAGGTCGGGACCATAGTCAATATTCGAAAGAGTGTAGGAGTGTAGGATCGGGACCGACCGAACCAAATAGTAACTTCGTAGCAGGAAACGGCCGAACATTCGGCCGATACCACTTCGGAGTAGACCCCCTTGGCTAAAGTAGACCACTGGTCGTGTGTTTTGTCCACCTCGTCATCTTCTACGGGGTCTGCCGCGACGCCTTCTAGCTGTGTCAGGGCTCCACGTGGTGGATATTTTGGCCCACAGCTTATTGGGCATACGGCAGACGTGGCCAGTCCAGTCTGCCTTTGACACTAAAGCGAAAAATCATGTACATCCTTCCCATCGCAGACTTGGTCTTTGACAAAAGTCCAAACTCAAGGTTTGCCAACGTGTGTATTGGTGGTATTCTAGGCGTCATATTGACAGACCGTATTCGCAACACCACACTGCGCTCAAAAACACAGATTACTGACATTGCTCAAAAAGGCGCTAAGCTAATAACAATTAATATCCCAAAAATCTCATTATCTTTCAGCTGGCAGACCTAAGCTGTCTTGTCTACCAGAAATCAACAAATACTTACGCACCATACAACAAAGATTGGATTAAAGAGAAGATATACGTGCTACTACGCCAAGCTGCAGGTCAGGGCGATTGAGTCTAGTTATAAGAATGCTGAGTGGTGGACGCATGGAGTTGTAACATTTAGGTAGGTAATTTAGTTGATCAATATGTATAAGGCACTGCTTGGATTAAAGAGAAACGCAGAGCAGAGGATTTCTTGAAACGCTTGTGAAACGTCAAAGGCTAGGTGCACGGTTCCAATCGGTTGTTTCCTACGGAAAGGAGCCGGCAAGAAACTCCACGGTTACTGTATTAAAAATAATTGGCTTTTACAATGTTTTGAAATTACACTGGCGGACACCGCTCTTCTAGGGAACCGTAGTTATACCCTGTCCATTAGGTAAACCGTTTTTTGACAGATGGAACTAGTGAACGTACGCTATTATGTCTGTAAGAAGCCATCATTATCATCATCTTCCAGCCCTTGCCCCATGTTACTTGGGGTCGGCGCAACACGTTTTCTTCTTCCATTCTCCCCTGTCAACCGTCACGCTATCATCCAGTCCCTTCTCTTTCATATCATTCCTCACACAGAGAATCCATCCGTCTTTTACATTGATTGAGACACGTACGCTATTATAATGTCTGTAAGAAGCCATAAATAATTATTTTACTAAAGTTAACTTTTACGTAATCTGGAATATGTATGTTCTAAGACAGCTGTCAAAAACGGTTAACTTAATGGACAGGGTATAAAGCGAAAAGACGTTTTGACGTCCAAAAGTGTATTATTCAATATCATTACAAAACATACGTAGTTTCTCTTCAATCTTTGTGGAGCCTAACTCAGTGTTAATTCAAGGACATTTCAGCCCCTTTTACCGAAAGGTATATTTGGGAGAAATGTGTCAAACTCCATGTGCTTACCACTCCAAAATTAATTAGGATGGTGATACTCAAAGACAATGTCATTAGATTAAGTTATTCATGTTTCTTCTTTAGTATTATGATCCGTGAATGTCATACAGAAGTCTTCCCTACTCCTATAGCCATCGACATTCATACCCAAAACTCTCCTCACGACATTTTCCTCATTCCTCCGTATCACATGCCCATACCATGACCACCGATTTCCACACAACTTTTCAGTTACCGGTGCCACTTTCAGACTTCCTCTTATGTGTCATACAGAAGCGCACAGAGTAAAAAAGAAGAAGGCTTGTGTTTATGACCTTAAAACTTGTGAAAATTTAGGATTGGGGCCGTATTACGATGTATTAATACCACCATGATTCCAGTGCGAAAAAGGGATGGTGCTATCTACCGTCCCGCTCTTGCGCTGGACTCATGATGGAATTAAACTGCCATAATACGACACCTGGAGCCGAGTATACGCGATTCAGTGTTACCGACCAACTGAAGCCAAGTATTTTCGTTCACTCTTCAGTAAGCTTAAAGAAAAAAACTAAACATTACCCCAAACATACAAATTCATAAATTTTACTTCTTTATAATTTTTGTATCTATAGATACTTCCTAAGAGTAATTACACGCCGCGGATGCTTCACTGCGACACCTCGGGGTCGCAGTTTAGCTCGTTTCCTCGATTTCACCTCTATGTAAAACAAATGCATGCATTGACATATTGGCTATTGAGCCACGCACACACATGCCAGGTATCGAGGTAAACCACCAAGAAGCCCACGATGTATCACAGTGAGGTATCCTTCGGCATGTGCATGCCTGTCAATTAGCATAATCTTCACCATCATCATTTCAGCCGAAACACGTCCACTGCTGGACATAGGCCTCCCCCAAGCGCATCCAACGGGTTCCTACGGCTTTAACGAGGTCGTCGGTCCACCTTGTGGGAGGCCTTCCAACGCTAAGTCTTCCGGTACGCGGTCGCCACTTCAGAACTTTTCGGCCCCATCGGCCATCAGCCGGTCGATTCTGTAAAAATCTCACCGTGAAAACTCAAGTGAAGTGAGCTTGATGTGAGTTGTCAGTAGTGTCAATCCCTAGCATTAGTTGGAATGACAGCTCACTCCACGCTCACTTCACCTAAGTTTTCACGGTGAGATGGTTACAGAATCGCACTGCTGTTTTGCGAGCAATGTGCCCTGCCCACAGCTCATGTTAGCATGCATTTGTTTTATATGGAGGTGACTTCGAGTGAAGCATCTTCGGTATGCACGCATGTATGTACCCTAATAGGACAAAGAAGGAATATTGTACATTTCTTTCCTCTAATAATGTACAAATATTAAGGTCTATTCAAACATACCGCACGGGTTTCGCTCAGGTGTTTAGTATCAAGTTCCGCGGCTAGAGCGACCTGAGCGGTATTCGCTGCCGCCGTGGGTAGAAGTGCATACCGCGCGGGTTTCGCTCCCGCTGTGGTTAGAAGTTCATACCGCGCGGGTTTCGCTCAGGTATATTTTCCTTTATCATATTTAATATTTCATCGAAGTTCTCAGTCGTCATTGTGAATGCATTAAAAAACCGATCTTCATCCAGTCTTGGATATAAAGTGTGGAATTCCCCATGAGTTCGGTGTTGTCTGTTGATGTCATGGATCCAAATTCTTTTCTTAACTGGCGAGTCAATTAAGGCTAATAAAAGTAAAACTTCCTCTTCGTCGCTATCCATCACTAAAATCAGGTGCCCTGAAGAAATTACAACGTGAGTGACGTGTATATTTTTTGGCGACACAAAAATGACTAACTGGCGAAAACTTTTTCACCTTCCTGAGCGAAAGTCGAACTCGGTATTCTACCCACAAGGATAGCGAAATCCCCTTTGGTGTAACAGTATTACCGCATATCCACTCGGTTTTCTCTGCCGCAGACGGTAGCGGATACCAGTTAGGTTTAAATAGGCCTCGAGTCTGAATAACAAACTGTCTTTGAGTATCACCACTTTGTAAAATATAATTATCTCGAACTTTTCGTTTAATTTTTCGGTGGAATTTAACAAGACTCAATATTTATTTGTTAAATATTGATTAGCTCTAATATTACGTATGACACATGGTCAGAAAATGTTGTTTATAACTGATCAGTTTTTCACGCACAGTGTTTATACACATGATCAGTAAATTTTACGATGATCAGGAAATTTCTGATCAGTTTGTTTGTGTGCAAATAATAAATGTAAGAATTCAAGTCGTCCATTCTCACCTTCACTAAAGTATTGGTCAATTGTAAAATATTATATTTTTTTGTTTATAAAATTGTGCATTTATTTGAATATTATTCTGTTAATGTCTAATTAAATGTTCAAATGTATCATTAAGAGTTAGACAAACGATCAGATATGTAAGGGTTCAGACAGACTGAACAGCGGTCTTTGGTAGAACTATGTTGCGTATGTCAATCGTTGCTCGGTACCTCGGCTATAATGTTAAAAGAATCACTTATAACGTCATTTTAGGCACTTTCCTCACCGGATAGTTTCGTTTTCGTTTCTGTACCGAATCTGTAGTCGACTGGTTCGGTAGTCCTCGGTACAGAGACGTGTACATGCGCTCGGTAAAGAATCTGTACCGAACCGAAACCGCGCCGATCCGGTGAGGAAGGCGCTTTAATGTCCGGACTGGCGAACAAAACGTTATGAGATCACTTACCTTGAGCACGTTTGAAAACCTACTCCAAGAAAAACAGTTCGCGTAATTCGTTGTTCACTGTTGACTAATAAAATTTAGCAAATTTCTTTGATCATTTTTAAAGAGTGTCTTAACCCTAGACTAATTAGAATACTACAAGCGATCAGTAAATTGACAAGTGATCAGACATTTTTGTTTTAGACAAATTATTAGTTTATATAATTGTGTGATTATTTTCTTGTTAAATTGTAATTGTACAATGCGTGTAAGTCATTTTTTACTTCCTCAGTTTGTTGGTCTAGAGTTCTAGATTATTTAAGATACTAAATAAGTACCTTATAAGAGTAAAATACCAACTTGGCAATAACATGTATGATTGTTTTATTTATTTAGACAACCCTATTTTACAGTACGCACGGCTACACATCAAGCTATACGTAACCAGTTTAAGCTGACTTCTGATTGTACGAAAAATTTATACAATTCGAGGTCAGCTAAAACTGGAAATGTATAGTTTGATGTGTTGCCGTGTGTACGTAGCCGAAAATATTTTATGTCAAAGCGACTCGAAAAAGAGCGTCGTGTCTGTTTTTTGAGGGAATGGCATCTCGCAGTTCAACCAATGAGGTGCAACGATTACCCGGTTACTATTCAATATCCGTCCATTTTTCTGAGTATCCGGTCAAGAAATTGTCCAAGTACCAATAAAAAAACTCGCTTGAATCGACATAGTTATTTATTTAATAAACCTATTTACATATTTCTTATTATTTACAGTAAACCAGATGAAAGTTAACAGCTATTAACAAAAAAAAACAATTATAATTAAACATTATACTGAAACAATAGAAGCTCCCGTCTCCGTCTTGATTCTTTTATTTTGCCTTTTCAGTCAGTTTAAGATATAAAACAAGTAACAGTAAACAGCCAGAGAAAAGGGGTTATATTATACTAGCTTCGCCCGCGTGGATATCGGAAATTATCCCACGTGAACGTGCTACCGGGTCAAAAATTAGTCTTATGTCCTTTCCCAGGATGCCATCGAAATCCGTCCAGTAGCATAAGCGTGAAAATAAATTCCAAAGGTTACAGAGTAACTTTCGAATTTATAATATTAGTATGGATTAAAGCTTTGAAATCATATAAAGGCCAAACACGAACGAGTATAGTAAGACGGAACGTGAATTCGAACGATTTTAAAATTAAAAATACTAGATTCGCACATAATATGTATTCACTTAGTTAAGACTTTATTTAGCTAGTAGTGATACTAATTGTGTTAGTTTCAAAAGTTTAAACCAAAGTGCTATAGATAGTTCTTTTCGATTAAAAAATCGTTCTAATTTACGTCATGTTTACGTCGCCCGTTCGTGCTTGTTCCAAACAGAGCGCTACCTGTCCGTTTCCACAAAACTGTAACTTTTACATTTCAGTATAATGCTTACGATTACTTCTCCAAATAATATTTTCTATAGAATCTAGAAATAGTACAAATATCTTATAAAAATCAAGTCCCTTTACAAGTGAAACATTTCAACCAGATATGACATGTTGCGCGCCATGTATTGCCGGTCGGCATCCGTGTGAGCGGGACTACTGATACGGATTCCGTAGAAAATAGGCATTTCGGGTAAAAATCTTACATTCAACCGCATCTGTAGGTACCCTAATTGCGTAACACACTATCAATTAGAATCTGAATCATTTTAAAAGATATTACTATTCCATTGCTTCATATGTTCGAAAAAAAATTCTGCCCAATAACGTAAATAACGCAATGAATGTTGTTGAACTGTCAAAATGAAAGCCATTCCTAATGTTAGTGTGTTACGCAGTTACCCCGCTGGTTACAATGGGCGTTTTGATAACGTAACGATGTTATCGTGGACGTCCACAGCATCACTATAACAGGAAAGTAAAATGTATTGGAAGACGTTTATAAATGTCCGTCCAAGATAACGTATACCGTACATGTATTTTCGTTTTATGGACGTAGACGACCATAATATAGAAATTATAAAAGCGCACATTGAAAGCAAACAGTTAAAAAAGGGCCAAGAAAAGTTTCATGAATAATACTATCAAAATAAAAACAAAAATATTAGACTTTCTGATTACTGCCACCTCCAAAATGTAAAATTTCTAAAACTTTTGGTAACAATTTACCTATTAGTTAAATAATTTGGTTAAAAATCAGTTTAAAATTATCTAAAACTTCCAGTAATTCGCATGTCTCTAATTTAGGTTTCGTACATAACATTTTATTCTACCGTTTATATTTAGTGATAAATTTTATAATTATATTCTATCAATTTTGATAATAGAATTGGGCAACGTCGAATATTCGGCTTTGAACATAGCCGGATATTTCATTCAATCAGCATTTTTTAAAGTAATATTTTAAAGGACATTTACATCACAGGTAGGCCGGTCAACTGGTGATGATAAATTATTCATCTTCTTTGGCGAAATATACCAAATATCCGACCGATCAGGCATGTATTCGAATACCGAATATTCACATTCAACCCATCTCTATCAAACCTTTGAAAATATTATACATTTGACTATACTACTTTTAATTACAAAATGTATCTAAAGGCGCAGTCGACAGATTTTATAGCGCAACTTTTCGTCAATGGAAAACAAATTTAATAAACACACGACGCTATTAAAGTTCTGTCACCACAAGTTGCTTCTCGTAGGCGGATACTCGATATCAACAAAAATACTTTCGTCAGCAATGACCATAAAATTTCGAAAAATGAGACCAACATAAACTAGTGTCATATTGATTAAAGCCCACTATTAGGTAGAATTAAAATAAAAAAAACGTTAAAAATATTTAAATTTGACTCCTAACAAATATTTCTATTCATATATTTTTTTTACACTAACCTATCTTATATCTTAGTGGATAAACAGATAATAAAAACGTTTATTTACATTTTTGTAACAACTTTTTGTATTCACTATAGTCTGTTCAGAAAATGATGGATTGCATGACATACCAAATTATCATTATAGAGCTTCAAGCTACGGTTTCCTACCGGCCGTAAATGCGGTGCTGTTCCACAAACGATGGGACACTTAATATCGTGTCCTACGTGTCCTGTCAGCTGCACATTACAGGAACTGATGGACGCTGGTGATGACGTCAAACAAGTAGCCGAAGTATGGGCCGAGTTCATTTAGATAGCTATCGACACGCTAAGAAGAAAATCTGTAATTTTCACCAGTATTTGACATTACGTTGTCAAAAAGCTCTGTATTTGGACAAAATATTGTATTCTATGTATCACACAAAGCATCATACAATGAACAATCTATAGTAACAATAACTCTATTTAACATTCCAAATTAATACTAAGAGATATCTTTTACGAATAATTTTTACATTATATTTGTCTTTTTTTACTAAAAATTGGTTAATTCGATTCGAGTCGAGACCATACGCTATTTCTGTATCCTACAGAACTTTCCGCGTATATTTATTTTTCTAATGTTAGTTATAATACTCTTATAAAATAGGCCAAAACCAATGAGGCCAATGTATAGACGCTTTGATTCGAAAGAAAGTATTCCATGGTATTACAGAAGTCTATAGATGATGCAAAAGTTGTCCACATAGCTCACAGAATAAGCAAGCTGAAGTGGCAATGGGCCGGCCATATGAGCCGTAGAACCGATGACAACGTTGGGGTGGACGTGTTCTTGAGTGGAGACCGCGAAACGGCAAACGAAAGGTAGGACGCCCTCAAGCTAGGCGGAGTGACGATCTTCGCAGGGTGGCTGGCAGCAGCTGGATGAGATTTGCCGAGTATCGAGCTGAATGGCGTGCAATACGAGAGGCCTATGTCCAGCAGTGTACTGCTGTTTGCTGATGCACCTGCAATACCGGAGGTATCGCAGGTGCATTGACATTCCAGAGACAAAGTTAAAATGTCATAAGTGTCTAACTACAACGGCACCCATCAGGCGCAGAACCAAGCGACACGTGCGCGCGAGACACGGGAGTCGCACACCACCACCTTCCAAACTCCGGGCTGTCACTGAGAAATTCTTAATGAAAAAACCCAACAACACTTTCCCGACCTGGGAATCAAACCGCTCAGCAGTTGCGATTGCGACCGCGAGACCAACGGGGCAGTTGGAACAACGGTATGGTCCTCCAGACATTTCGGACATGGCGGCCAATCGGCCTTCGGTGCGGGAGATATTATAGTGCACAAGTGTGTGCGTAGACACAGGCGCACTCTCTCTTCCCTCAAAATGGATGGATATGAATGGTAATAGTACTTCCTACACAAAGAGCTCGATTACTAATATTATAAGTTTAGAACACTTTTTTTTTCTTCGAATCATAGCATCTACACAAATACGTCATCGCCCAAAACTCCCTTCCTCTGATATGGTAGATAAAATAATTCTGCATTAAACTTTGTACCTTATCCCTTTGACAATAAGGTCTATTCCGAATCGCTTACTTCGCTTACTTTCGCCTTTTTCTTCCTTTTGCCTTTGGGGTGCATTTTGTAGATGTGTTTTTGAAGATCTTTTAGTTTTAAATATCTGTAAACAAAATTATAGAATCAATATTGTTATCAAGTCTCTGACCGCTTCGCTGGACTGCTGAACGTGGGGTCCAAGGTTTGATCCCCAGGTCGGGGAGGTTTATAGGGTTTTTCTCCATCCACACTCAAGGCTACCTTCTACTGAGAATTTCCTGAAGAAATCCTTAGTTCCTGGGATTCCGGTTAGCGGCAATAGGTACAGTATTGTTATCACACGAAGGAACGTGCGCTTTACTTGTAGTAACCCAGTGTACAAACACGTGGAATATGAGTCGCGGCCGTAACAAATAGTTATATAAAGAATTATATTCACATAAATCATAAATACAACTCTCTAAGTTCATATTACTCTATCGAATGACTATTTCATGAAATCATGACTTTTGAGGTCAATTCTAACTTAAAGAGTTGTATTGCTAATTCTGCGGGGTAACTGCGTAACACACTATAAGTAGCAATGGCTTTCATTTTGACAGTTCAACAACATTCATTGCGTTATTTACGTTGTTGAGCAGAGAAATTTTTCGAACATATGAAGCAATGGATTGGCAACTTACTTCAAAATGATTCAGATTGAGATTGATAGTGTTACGCAATAGGGGTGCTGATGATTATAATTCGGCAAAGTCATATTTGTTCTTCTTAGCGTATCGACTGTCGATGGCAAAAAGTTTAAACCCTTTTGCCCAAAATTCAGCTGCGCGAACTCCGTTCACTGACACAGTCATAAGGTCATCAAGTGCACAGAGGTGACAGGGCATGCAGCGCAGGGGGTCTACTACGAAGTGCAAAGTG
The DNA here is from genome assembly GCA_911387795.2 of Apamea monoglypha. Lineage (NCBI taxonomy): Eukaryota > Metazoa > Arthropoda > Insecta > Lepidoptera > Noctuidae > Apamea > Apamea monoglypha. Next base: position 8,182,309 of record OU426942.1, read on the forward strand.
CGAATTATCGGATTGGACCGACACATGGCCGAACCGAATATTATTGAAAAATGCGAAAAAAGTTCGGGTCGGCTCAGTTGGGTCGGGACCATAGTCAATATTCGAAAGAGTGTAGGATCGGGACTGATCGAACCAAATAGTAACTTCGTAGCAGGAAACGACCGTACATTCGGCCGATACTACTTCGGAGTAGGCCCCCAGGATTGGACTATCATATTTGTTACGGTCGCGAATAATATTTTAATCAACATACCACCTCACACTGAACTGGAAATTGAAAAAAACGTAAGAAAATTTGAATTTCGCGGGCTATTTTAGCGCATCTCGCCTAAGAAGGTCTCGGTTAATTCTACTTACTTGCAAGAACACTGTTTGCATGGAAACTTGAAGTCCTCAGGTTTCCCGTGGACCCTCAGCTCGTGCCTGTCCCTGATGGACTCCGTTGAGAAGTTGCGCCGGCAAATACTACACTGATGGGGCTTCGCTGTGTTGTGGGACTGAAAAGGATAGAAGAATGGTCGTAAGTGCTCATACACACGAGCAACACGCGTCAACTTAGAGGCAACTTTAGTTGTCGACAAGATGCCGCTCGTGTATTTGAGTACCGTATTCAAATCACGAGCTGCACGTTGCCGACGGCTGCAGTTGCCTGTGCCATTGACGCGTGTCGCTCTTATGTATGCACACCACACTACACACTACAAGGAACAATTTACGAGATTAATAACTAAGTAAAAAAATGAGACAATAAGGTCTTAGGTTCCATTCCCAGGTTCGGCAAAGTGTTATTGAGTTTTCTATCAGAAATTTCACAGCATCAGACCGGAGTCTGGATTTGTGCTCGGTTGACGGTAATAGGCTCGCCCCATATTACATGGGACTTCAATAGATTTAACTGGCGAAATATGAGTGTACTATAGGTATGCCTCTGCCTAACCCTTCGTGGATTGCAGGCGTGATGTTATGTTAGGCTATGAATAAAATAAAAATAAAACACCACTAATTTTAGTGGGGTAAAACGACGAATGCGAAGGCTAAGGATTTTTTGGTGACGTCGAATAAATTACTCTATTTTCAGTGTCGTAAAGTGAAACATTGAAGAAACGTCGACGCAGCCATCTGGCTTCTCGGGCGTCCTTGAACATGCTCGCGCAGGTCGTTTGTACTTTAAGATGCTGATTATAAAGTTTATTATTCAATGTTATTAGAGAACTCCTTGCTCTACAGGCCTTCGGTGTTCCATGATCCTAATAAGCTGTATCCTGTGGCATAACTAGCTAGAGTTCAAAGGTGTTAAAGCAGGCTAGACTGTTTCTAGTCTATGCCCAGTTGTCAATGTATAAGAGGCCATTTATTGCAGTAGTTTTTAACACGCCTTGTAACTAACTAACAAACAATGTAATAAAATCTTGGAAGTCAATTTTAACCTACTTCTAATTTTCGTATCGAAACGAAACTTTGTATGTATATGTAGTTTGGATGACAAAACTATAATTTCGTATTTTGGAGGTGATCTGATGATAGACCCAGGAGGTGGACAGTGGAACTCTTCAGTGGTTACTTGTAAACCCATCGAGTTGGGGCTCATAAGATTTGTTTTAACGAGTCTAATATGTAGATTGGATAAGCGTGGTTTTTTAAAACTATATATTATTAGTATACTAGCGGTGCCCCGCGGTTTCACCCGCATAAGTATCGATCCCGTGGGAATATCGGAATAAAAAGTATCCTATGTGTTATTCTGATGTATAAGCTATATTACCGAAAAGTTTAATCAAGATCCGTTCCGTTTTCTGAAACTATCCATCCATCCGCACTCACTTTCGCGGTTATAATATTAGTAGAAACAGGGTCATGGATTCGCTTTTTCTTTATTTTGTAAGCCGAATCCTATTCAAATAAATATAAATTATAACTAAAACACACCACTTTCAAATGTCTCTTGAGACTAGAGTTAGTTCCGAAGCTTGTCTTGCAGATGTCACACGTGTACGGTCTCTCGTTACGATGTGTTCTTTCGTGCACCTGAAATTATAACAAATAGAAAGAAAAATATATATTTGGCCCAGGTTAAGGCACACAATAATCACACAGAAAAAACTTAGAATAAGAAACAATTAAGTGTATCATGATGATGTTATTTATGTATATGTTTTTATTTAAAACTAATTTAGGCACAAGTTAATATTTTCCAGGCACCAGTTCAGAGCTATTTGGGTCCACAGTTTATTCGATATTCGGCATACAGCCTTTTAAGGCCATTCAGCTATCTTTATTAGAAGCACAACAATAACAAACATACACGCACACAAATACATTTCTTGCGAATCTCACCTGTAAACTATACGACTCAAAGAACCCTTTCCCGCAGTAAGTACACCGATAAGTGGCGCCGCGCAACATTCGCTCGTGAGTCTTCATGTGCATCTTCAAGAGAGCTTGCGAACCGAACTTTTTGGGGCAGTCCTGGCAAGCGTGGACTTTTTCCTGTTGACAAAACTAATAATGTCAAATACCCAATTTAGAAACGATTGATGGACTGTGTCCACCAACCCGCACTATCCACCAACCCGCACTGGGCCCGCGTGGTGGATTATGGCCCACTCCCTCTCACAGAGAGGAGGCCTGTGTCCCAGCAGTGGGAACATTATATAGGCTGATTATGATGGACTGTGTGAAAGATGATATGGTTAAAAAGGGGGTGACTACTGAGATGACAACTATAGAAGTATAGAAGAAAAAGACATGTTGCGTCGACCCCAAATAAATTGGGGCAAGTACTAGAGTATGATGATGTATCAACTAACCAATTTACTAAAATAGAGGTGAAAGTGTTAAGAGATTTTAACGAATACTGTATATTCGGCAAAGAGAAAGATAAGGATTGCTGAATATCCGGCCGCCGGATACTCAGTTATTTAAGCAGAATCTAGACGGATAGTAGTCAAAATTCAGCGGGATTTCATTATGTACCCAATCCACTAGCAAGTTTAATTAAAAGCTACTGATTCATTTACGCCATAAAATAAGTTTTAGTAACAAACTTTTCAGTAACAATAATTATTTAATCGAAAATATTAAGTTTCGATTCAATCACGAATCAATTAGATATTGACGAGTAAACAATACTGTTTGTTTGGTGAAGGTCGAATTACTGGCACATCCGACCAGATGGGTCGACCGCTTCTTTACTAAAAAAACTAGGTATGCGCTGAAGTACTGCAATACTCCCACACTCTTGTAGTACCGGGATCAACAAAAGGCGCATTTTAATAATTGTTTTTTTTTTACATTTTTCAATACTGAATAATTATTTCTACAAATGTAACTACTTATTTTACACGTCACGGGGGCTGTCAGTCAAGCTGACTCCTCTCGTTCTTCTCTATTCTTCTTAATACGAAATAGTATCTATAGTATTGTCTCCCTTTTCCCTTTTTAATCCATCCAAAGGTTGTCTTGAAAATTTCGCTTTTAGCTATAAGACCGCCCCTTGTGTCACACTTTGTAAAAATTCTACTTTTACATCTGTAATTTATGTGGTGTACATAATAAAGAGTATTCTATTTTAGTGTATATCTCTTAATATTATGCCATTAAATTAAAACGTTTGTAGACGTTGGTTGACGAAGCCATACAAACAAAATCGCTACAGTACTTACCAAGTGGGTATCGGAGTGCTTAGCCAGCGAGTGTGAGTACTTGAACCTCTTAGGACATTCGCTGCACTGGTAGCCGAGTCCTGAGTCCGCCGAGTGAGTCGCTATGTGCGCTCGAAGGGCCGTCCAGCTTGATATTACTTTGTGGCAGATTTTGCACTCTCTTATGCGGGTCGGGTGTGTTCTGTAATGGAATTATAACAAAGTTAGATAAAATTTGCAATCATTTATTCAAATTTGTTTGGGAATCAAAGTATTTTTGTTCTTTTAGCTTTATACTTGACGATACACATTTTAGTTATTCCGAATCATGACCGAGTCAAGTGAATTTTATATAATCGTAGATGTCACGGTTGTCTCATTTACTGAATGCTGTGTCGCACGTTTGATTTCCGCTCGGAATTAATATTTGATTGACCAACAGACAGTTGTAGTTGGCTTTTGTGTACCGTATTTAAACGGAACCACGATTCTGGAGAAAATCCTCAAGTGTAATATCCTTTGCTGCAAATTATCTGAAAGAACTAACCTTTGCCTATGATTCTTCAAGCTCCCCTTAGCACTGAACACCTTGTCACAATCCTTACAAGGAAACACCTTTCCGTCCACCTTAATATCCGTCACCTCTTTAGAGTTCATTCGCTCTATAATTTTCGCCTCTTTTCGTTCAAACCTCTGTTGTTCTTTTACTTTTGCGATCTCCATTCTTTTGATGTTTGTTAGGCCGAATGTATGCCATTTATTGTGGATTATAAATCTTTTTGGGTCTTTGAAGAGAAGTGCGCAGTGCGGGCATTCGAATACTCCTTCTGGTTTTATGTCTGTAATCATGAGAAATTGATTAAATAATGGAAAATCAATATGAAGTATTTAGACGTGTAGTACACATTTCGCTCCAGTTCTAAGTAACAGGGAGCGAGCCTGTTGCCTTTTTTTGGGCTCAGTTCTGAACTAGAGAGCTGTTATTGAGAATTTTGTAACAGTAAAATTCAATACCACTGTCTGAGCTGGGAATTGAACCCAGAACCTAACGATCACAGAAGCCTCGTATGCTACGGCTAGACCAGTTTGCATTTTAATAATTTCTAACATGATAATATCATCGTGAATGTCCACGGCATCACAATAACACAGGGAAGTAAAATGTATGGAAATTTCCATCCACAATAATATCGTCACGTTAAAAATTATAAAAGCACTAGCTGCTTAGACCACCGACGGCCGCCTTGGCCCAAGCACAATGGTCCACCTGAAGGACTAAGTGCGGAAACCAAACCCGTAACTTAGAACATAGAAGCACCAGCTGCGCCCTGCGGTTTCCCCCGCATTTAGTTTCGATCCCGTGGGAATATCGTGATAGAAAGCATCCTATATGTTAATCCTGGTTATAAACCATCTGTGCCAAATTTCATCCAAATCCGTTCAGTAGTTTTTGCGTGAAAGAGAAAGAAACATCCATCCATCCACACAAACTTTCACGTTTATAATATTAGTAGGAAGTAGGATACATTGAGGCACATTTTTTTCTTGTTTAATACATGATTAACATGTAGGTACTTACCTAGAAATAAAAATCATAATACCCAGTACTTATTCTACAGGCAGAATGGATTTTGAATTGTATGGCCGGATATTAGATATCCCGCTGAATATCCAGCCAGATACTATTTAAGTAGCTAGAAATAAAAATCATAATTACCATTTTTATAACAAGTAACAGCTTCATCAACGCTACAGTCACCTTCAATAATTCTATAATTCATATGTTCGTCCCTCTCAAACCCATGACAGTCCTTCAAGAACGGCGTATAGCATTCCGAGTCTGCCCAACTAGCTTTCTCAACCTTTATAACAATAGTATTGTCAGTTGTCACTTCAGCTTCCTCTCTAATGAAGTGTTGTGTGATTCCTATAGGTTTTATCTCATCATCTTCTGACGAAATTTCATTTCCTGCTTTTCGTTTGTCTCTACTGTCAGTGTCCATCGTTTTCGGTTCATCATTGGCCTTGTTTGAGCCGTCAATTGTTACGTGTGGTGGAGATTCTGCTAGTGGATCAGTATTTGACTCCGGGATGTTTGTTGATGTTTTTGTTGCATTTTCAACAGTCATATCTGATGGTAAGTCCAGTTTTGGAGTGTTTGGTACCATAGGAATAATTTCTGGTACTTCTTTAGGCTTATTGGACGAGTGAATTAGAATATCTTCAATTAATTTGACGGTGTTTTCAATGTTTTTTCGTCTAGTGCTGTTTATTTGGAGTTTTTCTTGAGTTTTCATGCTTAAATCTAGATTATGTTGAGTTTCTTCATACATATTGTTGTGTAAGAAGTCGCTGTTCCCGCCAATTTGCTTGTTGTACAGTTTATTTGGTATTTGAGGTATATTCAAAGGCATTTTTCGGATATTTTGGTCTTTAAAGTGTTCCTGCCTTGCTGACTCAATTACTCTCTTATCATAAGCATAATTCATCATATTAGCGTTATGCTCGTTCTGTATATTTAAATTCGTAGGAAACATACCGTTTGGAAATGGTAAATCGTTCATATTATTTGCATTTTGATTCATATAAGATTGTTGGAAACCCAATTGTTGATAGCTGGGGAATTGACCCATTTGTGGCGGCATACCTATTGGAGAGTGGTTGTAATGTGCATAGTCCGGTAGGTTGTAGTGCCCGCTAGGCGCTGGGACGCCTTGGTGGGCTATTTTGCTCAAATTGTTAATGTTATGAGTGATATTCATATGACCACTCATTGGTGTCATATTAACGGGCGTTCCCATGTTAATTGGCGCCTCGTTCGGACCATAATGCCCTGTGTTGTGCAACATAGTTGCTGTAGTATCAAACTTTGTTCACTTTTCACGTTTTGCCGTTACATTTTAACGTCGAAAACACTAAACAAATAAAGCTAATGTAAGCCATTTTGTCTTTTTGACATTTCAATGTCCACCCAAAAACCGATAAATCGACAAATTGGCACAGATAACATATTACTAACTTTATTACAAAAACCGTAACTACACCATTTTTCAAAGGCAGTATAAATATTAACTGAAACCTGTGTTCATTATTTTCGTAGTGTGCCTAACATATTATGGTATTAGAAACTGTGTTATCAAATGAAACTTACGATTCAGATTGATTTTATTTTTAATAAATAGTTTCAGCAAGGAATCTCCTAAAAAGCACATCACCGCCATGCCTATCTGAACAATTATCGAGTTATACCATTTTGAACTTTAAGCTTTGTTAGTAAGAACTTTATAAAATTCTTTGGGGAACATCAAACATATTTACAGACAACGATTTCAGACTTTACGACATTGGTATAAAGTTTAGTTTCGTACAGCTACTGCCATTTTGTTTTCTGACGTAACAAACAATAACTGTGTCTCGTTCAGACTCGTTCTCATTCTTCTTGTTCGCTCTCGCTCTTTCATTCATTATTTATTTTCCGATGGCAGTGGTTGTGTTGTGTTTATCGAATCTCGATTTAAATTAAAAATAGCCCATTTGGAACAGTTTTAGCGTAATTTTTAATCAAAAACTGTGAACATGGCACTGGGAACCTTTGCCGAAGAATATTTTCGCTCTATGAACCCCTTAGCTGCGAAAATTCACGAGGATATCGTTGATGCAAGAACTTCTTACGAAAATATATGGGAAACGCTAACGGAAAAAGAAAAGGTAGAAAAAACACTTCCTTGACACCTAATCAACTACTTAGTAACCATTTTCGTTAAGTAATATGTGAGGAAAATCGACAAATACAGTCTTCAATACTTGCATGGTATATAGTGTGGTACAGTCTTTTATGAGTGAATCATAGCTCATTTATGCGACAGGCAACGGTAATTGCCCTCTTATGCCCAATTATCTTATCCTCTGGTTATTAGTTAATTGCTTATTTACTAACATTACTAAGTGACACCTGTACTTTGAGAAAATATTGTTGTCAACATGTTTAAACACACAAATAGACACACTAAAATAATTATGGATGGGTAAGAAAAAAGCGGTTATTTTTATATTTTAGCCAGTTTATGTGCGTGAATATCATTGAATAAGAAGTTATATTAATAGAAACTGCCCTTTTAATATGCCACTGTCCCACACAGAGAGTCAAGTATTTTAAACAGTAGGTAATAATATCTCCTCTATTTCAATATAAATACATATATTCATATATTAGATTTTTAAATATTAGTTAGAATAGAATATAAAACATTTAAAAATATAAAAAATAGTATCCTACCGGTATCGTGAACAGGTTCCAAGCTACCGGCGGTCAAGGCTCCAGATAGAGGAACCTTCTGGCAATGTCCAGAAGTATTGCTTTCATAATCAAACCCTTGACTATTATATATTATTATAATAATTGTTGGCTGGTGCCTCAACCCTCAACACTTATAATAAAATTGTCTAAGGGGCCTCTGAGAGTTGGCTTTGGCCCCTCGTACACCTTCCAAAGGTCCGGAACTCCAGGGTGCCGAGATATGTGAAAGACACATATTATAATTGTATAAATATTTAAATGTCTTTGATAATTTATTTATTTATGAATACATGCCCAACATTACAGAATTGAATCACAAGACGTTTTAAAGAGCAAATTACAAACCAGACAGAACTTGAAAGATATTATATACTGGTATTCCATTTTCTACTAATTATCCAGCAGGCCAATTCTCATAATTTAAAACGTTCAAAATCTAATCACAGTGTCATCTCGGCGACAAACAAATGTCAAAAACTTGCCATAATGTAGGGAAATTAGATGTAATTTTGACAGATTGAGACTGTGATCAGACTGTGAACGTTCTTAAAATTACGAAAATTGTCCCTCAGTTCTTTTGTCCAAAAATGGATAGTCTTTTTTACTTAAAAATCATACTCATATTTTCTAATTCATGTTGATGAGGTAAAATTTACCTATTATTATGGTATCATATTTCAGTTACCAAGCTATCAATCAACAGCTTATTGCAGTCCACTGCTGGACATAGGCCTCTCCCAGGCTGCGCCACAACACCCTGTCCTCCGCATTCCGCATCCAGTCTGTAGGTTGTCTTAACCAAGCTACACCAAGCAAAGCCTAGGCAAAATTGTATTAAAATATGTTATGTTGTGTTATTTTTTAGTTTAGAGTTAATAATTATCCTAGTATTTTATAGTAATTAGTGATTCAGTACTTACAGAACAGTAAAACAGGATACAATTGGCAATGTAACATAAAGTGATGCTTATATAAACTACAGACATATATGTACATAACACCTTTATTGTAATACCTATGTTCACAAATAAAGTTTGATTTGATTTGATTTGATGTAATACATAAATATAAAAATTTTACATAGGGGGAACACAATGGGCGGTCTTATCGCTAAGAGCGATCTTTTAAAGACAACCTTTGGATGGATTAAAAAGGGAAGGACAGACAAATAGTGTAGGTAATCTGTGGTCAGTGGTTTACCATCATCATCTGCCTAGCCTGTTCCCAACTACGTTGAGGTCGGCCGTATGCAGAACGGATGTAGCCGAGTACCAGTATTTTACATGGAGCGACTGCCTATCTGATCTCCACAACCCAGTTACGGTAATATGAAACCCCTTCCACGACTGTCAAAGATCTACGAATGACAGCCTGGACCAACGCCCTAACGTGCTTTCCGATATCAATAAATCCTACTTCCTACTAATATTATAAACGCGAAATTTTGTGTGGATGGATGTTTGTTAGTCTTTCACGCAAAAGCTACTGAACGAATTTGGATGAAATTTGGCACACAGATAGTTTATAACCAGGATTAACACATAGGATACTTTTTATCCCGATATTACTACGGGATCGAAACTTATGCGGGTGAAACCGCGGGTGCAGCTAGTTAATTATAATTTTTCTTTTTGTTCCAGACTGAAATCATAAACGAATCTCTAATAAAACCAGATATTTCACTGAAATATGCGTTATTAGATACACTAGAATTCGATATAAACGATCCACCGGTCCGCAAAGATGACTTGATGTCATTCTTCGGACGAGATCACGGACAAAAACTGATCCAGGACGAGAATACCTCATACAGAGACGAACACAGCAGTCCGTTCCTATATCAAACGAAAAGCCAGTTAAATCTATGCATTTTAAGCGACTGCAGAGCTCCTAAAGATGTAAAGCCTACGTCCCCACCACCAGTCATGTCTGAGCTTGCGTTATCGCACTCAAAGGTGGTATCCGAACTGAAAAACGCTTTAAAATCTCATGATGTCCTACGCAGCACTTACAAGGAGGGTCCTGATAGAGAGGTTACGTCTCCAGGATTCATCAGCAAATTTATAGGCAATTTTAAAAGCAAAGATGAGGAACGAGAATGTTTGGTGTCGCTTGGTCCTCAAACACAGATTGTAGCCTCTTCGGAGAACTTCTTTAGGACTAATTTCAAGAGTCCGCAGGCGGAGAATAAGTATGACAAGGATTATAGGAACAGTGTTGTGAAATCTAGTAGCGGTGAGTTGAAAATTGTTTATTTTTAGTTGCTAGCAAGACTTTTATGCTCGTGCCTTCTCTGTATGAGAAGAGGCACCGATGTCCTGCAGTGGGACAATAATAGCGGGAAGGCGAGTCAGACTTTTACTGACTAAAAGCCACCCGTGTTCCTTCAGTTGCCTATGCCAGGGGCCACGGTATCTCTTTCGAACAACCCGCGGCCCTGGCAGACCCGGCAACCCCGTCAGTTCGTGCTGACATCTCTTTGAGGCGCGCGTCGAACACAACGCGCCGTCGACCCGGGCCTGGGGGTCTACTACGAGGTACAAAGTGCGAATGATCGGATCGGACCGACACATGGCCGAACCGAATATTATTGAAAAATACGAAAAAAGTTCGGATCGGCTCAGTTGGGTCGGGACCATAGTCAATATTCGAAAGAGTGTAGGAGTGTAGGATCGGGACCGACCGAACCAAATAGTAACTTCGTAGCAGGAAACGGCCGAACATTCGACCGATACCACTTCGGAGTAGACCCCCTGGTCCGCAAAAGCCTTGCCTTTAAGTTAAGGCAGATGGTGACTTTTGCACGCGCCGTTGACGCGCGTAAGGCGTAACAAAAGACAAAATCGCCCTGAAAGCGAAATGCTACAGCAACTATTTTCACGTTTGCTGGTAAAATTGGGCAAAGTACTGATATAGAATATAACGCGGCGAAACGGTTGGCGAAATTGTATTGAAAAAAACAAGGTGGCGTCGTTAGTTCCAATTTTTGACACGCGCCAAAATTATCCTTGTACAGACGCCAGCACATCAAGCTACTACAATCTGTCAAATTTCTTTAATAGATTTTCAGCTTTATGGCTAAAGCATTAAGGTTCAAGGTTGATTGGGAAAATTTGACAGTTTCGGGTAGCTTGACCTGCTGGCGTCTGTACAACTACAGTCCTTCCACATTTATTTTACCTCTGATTTTGCATCATTGTCCAATTATGTCACCACTAACGAAGGTGACATTGCCACAGATTAAATAAATATTGGAGGCAAAGTTTATTACGTCGGTTCGGTATTAACGGTGAAAGAAAACATCGTGAGACAACCGGCACGTCCTAGAACCTAAAATTCGAAGAAATGTGACATCTACCAACCTGCACTGGGCCCGCGTGGTATTATAGCCCACTCCCTCTCACAGAGAGGAGGCCTGTGTCCCAGCAGTGGGAACATTATAGGCTGATCATGACAATCTGGAGTGAAAACGCGCGAAGTGTTCCCGCGTTTTTCTTCTCAGCAGATCTCTCTCTAGTTCTAGTCTATAAGCTATTTTCCCACTTAGATTATACAATTGTTATTCTCGCATTCAGCAAGCAATTACTGTAGGTCCGTGTAAATGTGTTTTAAACAGATTATGTGCATTTTATACATGAGAACGCGCGTCTACAATGCTAAGTATGTACTTAGCATCCTTATTTATTGTGTAACTCTCTCGGGGGCTGCATATATAATTTTTAATATAATGAATTCTTCGCACATAGTATGAAATACAAGCGACTCGGTCCACTTGTCCACGGTGCGGGGTCTACTCCGAAGTGCAAAGTGCGAATGATCGGTTCGGACCGACACATGGCCGAACCGAATATTATTGAAAAATGCGAAAAAAATTCGGAGCGGCTCAGTTGGGTCGGGACCATAGTCAATATTCGAAAGAGTGTAGGAGTGTAGGATCGGGCCCGACCGAACCAAATAGTAACTTCGTAGCAGGAAACGGCCGAACATTCGGCCGATACGATACATTTACCACTTCGGAGTAGACTTCGCACGGTTTTTACGACTTGACAAAAATCAATTATACAGATATTATAATCAACTCGGCCTATCGCAGTCCACTGCTGGACATAGGCCTCTCCCAGGCTGCGCCACAACACCCTGTCCTCCGCCTTCCGCATCCAGTCTGTCCCAGCCACCTTCTTTTGGTCGTCCATCTATCTAGCTGGGGGTCATCCTTCACTACGCTTGGCCGATAGGCGGCGGATATACAAATATTATAAAGAGTAAAAAATTTGCGAGTTTGTATGTTGTGACAGTTCAACAACATTCATTGCGTTATTTACACACGTACTCCAACTCGGGTATATTTAGTAGTTATACATTTCGAAAGCCTCATGCTAACTCATCATCATCTGCCTAGCCTTTTCCCAACTATGTTGGGGTCGGCTTCCAGTCTAACCGGATGCAGCTGAGTACCAGTATTTTACATGGAGCGACTACCTATCTGACCTCCACAACCCAGTTACTGGGTAATACGATACTCCTTGGTAAGACTGGTTGTCAGACTTTCGGGCTACTGACGACCCGTAACGACTGTCAAAGATCCACGAATGACAGCCGGGACCAACGGCTTAACGTGCTTTCCGAGGCACGGAGGGGTCTTGGTATGTGAAGATGGTCACCCATCCACGGACCAACCGCGGCAAGCGTAGCTTAACCTGATCGATCGACCCGTGCGGCTGTTATTACTTTGCTAACTATACCCGATCAAAACCCTATGGGGAGTTTTACACAAGGTACATTTAGTAAAGACGCCACACAGACCAACATGAAAAGCGACTTTGTTTTATACTATTTATAAATAGATTAATTCTGCGCACATAGTATTAAATATTGATAAAGGAAACGCTTGATACATACGTGGAATTTTTATCAATTTATCCTGTTTGCTTATTGCATGATCTCATCTAAGAGCCTGGCGAAGTGCACTACGGGGGCGGTTTTACCTTCAAACAAATATAAACATAGCGCTTCTTAAAATCACTATAACTAATTTTAAAACAAAGTCCCCCTGTCGCGTCTGTCTGTCTGAACGCGATAAACTCAAAAACTACCGAACGGATTTACATGCGATTTTCTCCAATAAATGGAGTGATTCGTGAGGAATGTTTGGGTGTATAGTTCACTAGCTTCTGCCCGCGACTTTGTCCGCGTGAAATTTCGGCCCATTGGCCCCCGTGCTACTATTTCGTTTTCGCTTAGTGTTATACCTGGCTTTTTTCATTTTGCTCGGCTCCTGAGGGTCGTAGCGTGATGTTAGATAGCCTATAACCTTCCTCAAGAATTGGGCTATCAAATGCAATAAGATTTTTTTTAAATCTGACTGTTAGTTCCGGAGATATTACCCCATACATACATACATTGGTGTATTCATTTTGTGTAATGCCAATAAACGCATTTTTCTTTATTTCTTTTCTTTCTTTCTTTTCTTTCTTTCTTTCTTTCTTTCTTTCTTTCTTTCTTTCTTTCAAAAAAATAAACAAATTTTATATCTCTTTATAATATTAGTATAGATTAAAAGTTTTCTGTACCTAAATTAGCTGAAATATGACTATGATTGCTGAAGATGACGGAAAAAATTATCAAAAGAGTCAATCTTATTTAATTGGCGTTGCAACTCAATCTTTCATCCAAACATAAGTCAACCAAAGTGTGAAAGAAAACAATAACGTTTTCATATAGAAAGAAAAAGTATTTATTGCGACTCGGACAGGATCATAAACTAAACTAAACACAGTTAAAAATAAAACAAATCCAGCAACAGCAGGTCGTATTACCCAGTCACTGGGTTGTGGAGGTCAGATAGGCAGTCGCTCCATGTAAAATGCCGGGTAGACTGGAAGCTGACCCCAACACACTTGGGAAAAGGCTAGGCAGATGATGAGACGATGATTGTATTAAATTGTCGTGCCCCACAGTGTCCATGAGAACTTGAAACTACTATTAAAATCTTGTAAAACAACATATTTAAGGTATGCAATAAAAAATTGAATTGAAACGGTGAAAGAAAACAATAATATTTTCAAATAGTCTATCACCTTGCAACTACATACTTATAAAATTACAATATACTGACAGTGTGTGACAATGAATCAAAATATAAACAGTTAATTAGTATCACGAATTCGTGGCCTATCTCAAACAAATATGAGTCAACATCTACAATGCACTATGCTGTTTTGTAAATATAACGGTTGGGTATATTTAATTGGGTGCATTAAAATGGCTTTCTCGAAAGGCGTTACTAAACTTCGTGGTAATTGCGTAACACACTGACAGCAGCAATGGCTTTCATTTTGACAGTTCAACAACATTCATTGCGTTATTTACGTTGCCGAGCAGACAAATTTTTCGAACATGTGATAAAATGGATTAGCAATATCCTTCAAAATTATTCAAATTGTGAATAATGGTGTGTTGCGCAGAGTGCCGGTACTTATCCCATTGACAGCGATGCGGACGATTTTTTTGATGCCCAATGAGCTCCTTTTTTATATTATTTTTGGTTTGGATATCATCATATGTCTTCTCCCGCTCTGGGCGGAGCGGGAGGGCGTGTCAGACTTTTACTGACTAAAACCCACCCGTGTCCCTTCAGTTGCCTGTGCCAGGGGCCACGGTATCTCTTTCGAACAACCCGCGGCCCTGGCACGCCCCGCAACCCCGTCAGTTCGTGCTGAGATCTCTTTGAGGCGCGCGTGGAACACAACGCGCCGTCGACTCGGTCCTGGGCCTTACCGGGCGGCGAGCTGCCCATTGCTCGCCGCCCGCAGGCCTGCGCCTACGGTGGCCGGGAGTCGGCTGTTGACTCCCGACGTCTAGGGCGTCTCTTGCGGCGACTAGGGGAGTGAGGGCGCAGAGATTGCCTCGCCGTCACGCGCTCCGCCTCCTCCTTTGCGAGCATTACTGCTTCGCAGAAGGAGGTGGCGGCTTCCCATGCACTCTCGCTCCGGCCTGTACCAGGGCCAGACGCGAGAGATCGCCGCTGTCGATCGCCGCCACGAGGACCTGGCGGTGCTCTGCCGGGCAGACCTCCACCGTAATGTCCATTGAGCTCCTGCCTTTTTAATTATTTTTTTTATTATTATATACTTGCAAATATATTTTAGTGTTAGCTTGTAAAAATATTAATTAATCAGTGTACATAGAGTGCCGGTTGAATGCTGTAATTACATAAGTAATTAAAAAGCCACTGTGTCTTACGTGGACTTTTTTTTTTTGTTTTCGGGGTTAACCTTCACTCCGGGGAGTGAGGTCGAGGAGTGTGGGATTTTTACCTCACTAAAACCACCCCGGTGATCACCATCCGCACATAGGGGTGGTCCTGGTTCCTCTTAAAGACCAACTCCGGAACCACCCCTGCGCAACGCCTGTAAGGCACATCCCTGGGGAGACTGTAAAGGGGCCTCCCCTAAGTCTCGCTATGCACGGCAGCACGTGACCAGTGTGCCACCGTCTTCCCTGGGGTCGCTTGGTAGGCGGACAGACTCCCCACTCTATGCGCCCACGACCCCAAAGGTCCACCTACCTTAATTGGTAAGCGGTTTTCGGCGTATTAGGCGCCAAGGCGGTTGCCTCCCCGACGCCTCTTTCTCCGAGCAGGATCAGCCCTCTCCCGATCCCGCTCGGCGGCCTCCTTGACCATAGCGGTCTCACAGAAGGAGGCTACTTCCGTCCAGTCTTGCGTGGACCTAGGTTCCGAATCTACTAGCATATATACAACTTCCCGACATCAATCGTCAGAGCATCCTCCCTATTCTATGGAGGATGAGTGAACCTTTCACCCTGTTCTTCACACCTCTATAACACCAACAGCAACCACATGGAACATTGGCTTACAATAGTAAATAGGAAAGGTCATCATCATCGGCCTAGCCTTTTCCCAACTATGTTGGGGTCGGCTTCCAGTCTAACCGGATGCAGCTGAATACCAGTATTTTACATGGAGCGACTGCCTATCTGACCTCCACAACCCAGTTACTGGGTAATACGATACCCCTTGGTAAGACTGGTTATCAGACTTTCGGGCTACTGACAACCCGTAACGACTGTCAAAGATCCACGAATGACAGCCGGGACCAACGGCTTAATGTGCTTTCCGAGGCACGGAGGGGTCTTGGTATGTGAAGATGGTCACCCATCCACGGACCAACCGCGGCAAGCGTAGCTTAACCTGATCGATCGACCCGTGCGGCGGTTATTACTTAGTCACATGCCCCTCCTCAAGTAAATAGGAAAGGTATTACTGCTAATGCATACACAAATTAAACGTTTAAAGTCACCAAAGGAGATAAGTAACCAGGGTCGTCGGATATAGTTGAAGTTTAGTAAGAAACGGATTGATATTTTAGGATAAAATTTCATTTAATTAATAGAAAACAAACATTTCATTTATAAAACGAAATTTCACTCGATAACATCCATCGGTTTCTTACTAAACTTCTACTATATCCGACGACCATGGTTAGTTATCTCCTTTGGTAACTGTACATCACTTGTATGACGTTGATGTCTGCTACTTGTATGGTCGCGCAATAAACTCACCTTAAAGGAGTTGTAAAAGATAACTAATAATAAGTATACTTCGGAAGATGCGTCATTTAATAATATGCTAAACAGAACTTCGATATTTCCGTGTATGATTTCCGTTGTACTATTCAGGGACTGTTCAAGTATTACGTAAGCACTATAGGGGGGGGGGGGGGGGGGGTCTTTGCTTTCCTATTTTTGAGGACATGGGGGGTGGTGGTGTCTAGATGGTGGATGGTAATTTAAAACTTAGAATCATGGATTCGGGTGTCATGGACTGAAGACTGTTAATTGGAATTAATTCCTCTTAACAGTGGTCCGGTGGTGTTTAAATTTGACAGCTACTAATCAATTGCTTAGCATCCTCTTAGCGCTAAATAGCTATTATGAATAAGAATTTTGCTAATCAGATGCTTAGCAATTGATTAAAGTTTTATGAATAAGACCGTAATGTATAACAAAAATTTAAAAGAAATTTGTTGTGTTCGTAATATTACTTAAGATTATAATATTTGTAACTTACTCATGTTGAAATCCGTGTCAGTTACAGTCCTCTATTCCAAACTTATTCCTTATTTCTAGACCTATAACTGCTGCTCATGAATCAATCAATTATACCAATGTTTACGTAAGAGCTTTGCTTACTTTTGCCGATAAGGGGGAGGGGTGGGTTAATAATTGCAAAAAATCTGCTTACGTAATACTTGAACGGCCCCTCATAGAACACAAAATCTTTATGAATGGATACCTTTCTTTGTAATTCTCATAATAATATTGTTACACCGTTCACCAGCATTACGTAATATCACGCCTGTGTTCCGAGGAGGGGTTAGCAGAGATGTGCTACTTGACCAAATTCATTAATTCACTGACAGACACCGCAAGCCTAAACTGCGGGGTCCACAGTCCGTTCAGCAGTTATTTTATCTAACAGCAGCAACCTCATTGTAACTAGAATAAAGATCACAATGATTTTGACAGACTTGTCAGTGGCAGCGACCCAATAGCAACCTTATTAGAATGAGAATAAAGGTCACTGTGATTTGGACAGTGGTGCGAAATCAGAGGTAAATTAACTGTAAAAGGATTGTAGAAGCATGAAATTATGCACAAGAGAGTCCCCTATATGACAAAAGTTAGCACATAGACAGAAAATGTATTCCGTAGGATTAAAACTTATTTGGATGTTCTTAAAGTTGGTACTTCGACTTCTGTTTTAAACACGCTTTTATTAGCGTCACTTCTAAATAACAAACAATGTAATAAAATCTTAGAAGTCAATTTTAACGTACTTCTAATTGTCGTATCGAAATGAAACTTTGTATGTATATGTAGTTCAGATGACAATACTATAATTTGGTGTCTTGGAGCTGATCTGATGATGGAGCTAGGGAGTGGATAGTGGAACTCTTCACTGGCTACTAGTAAACCCCTCGAGTTTGGGCTCGTATGATTTGTTTTGACAAGTCCAGTAGCGTTCTTTTTTTAAACTACAAATTAAGATTTTAAGATCTCCTGCAATCAGCCCGCTAGTCCTTTAAATAAATCAAACCCTTTTTTTAACTTCCAGATATCTCCGAAGAGAATCGCGGGCTCCTGTCGTCAAGTCAAACATCTTCGGGCACCGACTTTCAGTCAACGGAGACTTTGACCGACTCTGTGCCGAAGACTGGATACGACTTCCTTGATAACTGGTAACTTTTATTAGTCTAAGGAACTATGGAGTGATTTGTGTTAGGTATATTCCAACGGAAACAATTGAAATTTGTAGAGATTACTTTCATGCCTTTGGGGTTCGACTAGTTCGGCATTTATCTATCTATATAAATAAAAATGAATGACCGAAATGTATCTACGCGCATAACTTCTGATCGACTGCACCAAATTGGATAATTCTTTTTTTTTGTGTTTGTAATTGTCAGGACAAGGTTTGTATACACAATTGGACCCGGTAGGTGGCGCTGCTTTTTCTGGCAGGACGATGTCTGCTGGGTCCGCAAGTTTAATATAAACCAATTACAGGCACATTTGTAATGTCAAGGGTGTTGTTTATAAAAAGTAGGTATTGTTTTAAAGTCGTCACATTGGATTTTTTTTCAACTAAGTCTATCTGATCTAGATTTCCTTGATTATTTTCTTAATTTTAGATCCGAGCATAATTTGGATTCTGTATAAAGAACCACCAGGACTCTCTGGATTTCTTCCAATTTAGGAAAAATCCTGGGAAACCTGGACGTCCCTAATAAGGTGCATGCACACTTGCAGACTTGCCGGTTAAAAATTCTATCCTACTAATATTATAAACATGAAAGTTTGTACGGATTGGGATGAAATTTGGCACACAGATGGTTTAAAACCAGGATTAACATATATGATACTTTTTATCCTGATATTCCCAAGGGGATCAAAACTTATGCGGGTGAAACCGCGGGGCGCAGCTAGTTGCAAAATAAACTACAGTTACAAAAACTGGCTAAATGCTAAGCATAATCATTGTGGACTTAACCTCCTTTTACAAAGCCAACCCGAACTAGCAGATGACTCCTACGCATACAAAGATCCGTTGAAATATACCAAACATTCGTCATACCTACTCATTATGTTATAACATTTTTGTAAGTCATTTTCTAAGAATTATGTCGAGTCGAAACTTATGTTTGTCTGTATGAGTCAAAATGTCTATAAACTATTTTGTTAAATCCTTGATAAGGAAAATGTTGGCACTTCACATATTTTCACTTCACTTCATTGGCATATTTGGTCAAATATTTGCGGCATTTCATCTCAGCCCTACCAAGGGGTGTGTCGTGTTAGACCCCACCGTGGCTCAGAAAGCACGTTAAGCCTTTGGTCCCGGCTGTCACTCGTAGATCTTTGTCAGTCGTTACGTGTAGCCAGAAGCCCGGAAGTTTGAAAAACAGTCTTACCAAGGGGTATTGTGTTACCGAGTAACCGGGTTGTGGAGGTTAGATATGTAGTCGCTCCATGTAAAATACCTGTATTCAGCGACATCCGGTCAGACTGGAAGCCGAGATCAACGTAGTTGGGAAAAGTCTAGGCATATGATTCGCGACCTTTGAATACAAAATGTACTATAACTCGAGTCAAATAAAATTGAAGTAACAAAACCACCAGCGGTCGTTGACCCCGTAAAAAATCACCAAATCTTTTTATTTTATTGTATTTGCATGTCCCCATCACGTCCGCGGAGTTTCGCTAGCTAATTTCATTTTACCCTGTATGGATAATGAAATGTCGTGAATATTTGCACAAATACACCAAGTGAATTGCCACCATAAGAGATAAGTACACGATAATATCACGGATGTCGGTCTGAAATCGTCAACACAGTGCGTAAGCGTGGTGATCAGGGCTTGGAACCGGTACCAAAAGTACAGGTTCTATGTTGGTACTTAGTGGTTCTTGCCATTTCGGTACCTGGGTACCGGTACTCCACCAATCTGGTACCTGTACCAAGTTTAGGTGCCCGCCGCGTACCACAAATCTCGTATTTGTAGGGGAGCTGGTTCCTAGTTGTCTCAAAATTTAAATAAACATTTTTAATTAAGAGAATTGAAATAAAACTACCAATTTTTCTTTATTAATCTTATATTTGGTATTTCAGCCTTCATTAATCACTCTTAAAACTTAAAAAAATAACTAATTTGTACGCTTATTTTGAGAATCAAATAATTAAGTCGAGTGTGACAAATTACCCCCGACATGGGGTAGGTTGTCACAGGTAAAAGTCCTCGTTGTCACACATCACTGTCATCGTCGGAGGCACAATTTGGGCAGCAATAAAACAAGTCCTTGTTCCCACCACATTTTTCATGCACCCACATTTTGCATTTTGTACACTGAACCCATTCTTCATTGGGTTTGCTGCTTGACCATGTTTCAAAACATATCAAACATGATGTATCATCCAAATCTTCATCTTCTTCGCTACTCACTTGTTGTTGCTTCTTATTTTTCTTCTTCGTAGGTACCTTTGCCTTCGTTTTTCTCATTTTTTGTTGCTCTGCTTTCTTAACCGGGGTTTCAGTTAAAATTGCCGTAGTCCTTTTTCTCCGATTGGAAGTCGTTTTCTTAGCTGGAGCTTTCGGAAATGGTCGTAAAATTTCAGGCGTTAGTAAATTTAATGTTGGAGGAGTAGCTGCACTAGTTCCAGGAGTTGGGGAGGGTGTTCTACAAGAAGCTGGGGTATGTTCCGCGTTTGGAGCAACGCATTCTTCACTTTGTATAGCCTGATCGATTTCTTGGTTAGTTTTAGGTCTATCGGTTACATAAGATGGTGCAAAGTCTATGTCAGTGAAAATGTTACGATTATACGGCCATATGCCACTCACTGAAAAGCCAGACATTATATTCTGGGGAGTTATGGCTGGTGGTAAACTAATTTTGACGATAGCAGGAATATCATAAATCGTCATGGTTTTACCAGGATGATTCCTGATCCAGTCATCACAAGCAACATTGACATACCTCTTCAAGGGTCCATAAACAGAACGGTCTAATGGTTGCAGCTTATGAGAACAATGAGGCGGGAATGACAACACCACAACTCCGTGTTCCTTGCAATAATCTAATGTTTTTATAGATAAATGCGAATCATGGTTATCCAATAATAGTAGAAGTGGTCGTTCAGAGCTGCAGCGAGTGTATCGCACAAATTGTTGAATAAATATATAAAAACAGTCTTCGTTCATCCAGCCGGATGGATTGGCGCTACCAGTCGATCCTGTTGGTCCACTATTGACAAAGTGGTCTTTGAAATGTTTTCGAGGAAACACAAAAAAGGGTGGTACGCTATTTCCTGCAGCTGACACTGCAACAGCTAATGTGACTAAAGTCCCTCGCTCTGCAGAAGTCAGGGCGCCAATCTGTTTCATGCCTCTTCGAGCAACAATTTTTTGGGGCTTTTGGACAGTAGTGATGCCTGTCTCATCCACATTCCATATGTCATGCCCTTCAAACTTGTACTTTTCTAAAACTTTTCCTAAGTTATCGAAAAACAAATTCACGTTATGAGAATTGAAGCTAGTTGCTCGAGCAAGGCTAGTCGCCTCAGGTTTTCGAACGCTTAGTTCTTGATGTCGCCGCATGAAGCCTTTCAACCATTCTTCACCAGCCATAGCATTATTTTTCCAAGTTTCGGGAAATTTACGATCTAAAGCGACAGCATATTGATATGCTAATTTACGGACTTCAATCGGAGTCAGTCCAAAATATATATCTGCGGCTCTTTGTAAATATTTTGACAAGTTTTCTTCTTCATCATCTTTGAAAACTTGTCTTACTTTTACATACCCCACAGATAACGCAGGAGAATTTTCATTGTCTTTGTATTTTTTATAATATCTTGCGAGTGTCCTATAGTTAATATTAAAATCTTTGGCAACACTTCTTATAGAATTGCTAGGGCCCACAGCACAGAGTACTTTTATATCTATGGAATAGAGGTCTATCTCTGCCACCAAAATGAGAAACGTCAAGTGTCGCCCTCTGGACACTAGTTTTGGAGCTAATGCCAACATAATCCTACGCTATAGCTAGGTATCTACATACAATACGTACGTCGCCTACTTACAGCTTAAGATTTATTTTTAGGGTGTTTTAAAATGTGAATTACATTTTCGCTTGCAGTTATGTAGATAAGCGAATAGTAATTCACATTATTAAACAATAAAACAATGTTAGGTAATCTTCGATTTAACTATTTATTTCTTTCTTTTAAAACATTTCTTAAACAGTTTTTTGGCTTTAATTTTATACAAATCCGTATCATCATCACACTCTCTCTTATTTATTAATATTTTATTTATATCTTTACAATAGTTATAAATGAAGAATCTGCAGGATATTTTTATTAAAAAATCAATTATGTGTTCATTGTGAATTGCGCACTCTATAAAATTAAAATCCACATGCATTAATATAACTGTTTTGATCAGTTCTTTTATATGTTTTTTTTCTAAGTGTTCTTTTAATATTGCATAATTTATATCCTGCAGATTCGAAATACAATTTAAGAGAGAGTCGCTGGGACTGCAAAGCCATTTTTTATTTGCATATTCCCTGTACCTTAGATATTCAGGCTCGTGGTTAGACATCAAATTTTTATTACATTGATCACACCCCTTGAAGACCTTTTTCTTGGCGTTTTTAACAAAATACCCGCTCACGTATTGTAGGCCTCCAATTTTACGAGGGTCGTTTTTTTCTTCAAGAGTTGTGAGTGTGATGTCGGGAATATTATCGAGCTCGCAATTTATTTGTTCTTTGCTGCCCCCGCCTGTGATGAGTACTTCATGCAAAGCGTAACAACTGTCTACTTCACAATTTGCCCCTGAGGCATGGACACTAGACAGGCTGTTAACTAGCAATGTAGTAAATGCTGCTTCGAACGTTTCTGGTGTAGGGTTTACATTGCGGCATCCGTGGCTCCTTATGGACCCAAAAAAGTTTTCTATTGGATCTTGATTCAGATGCCGCAACCAAACTGATGTTACACCGTATTTTGATGCTATATTTTTTAATAATAATTCTATACCTTCTAGTGTCCATACCCAATTGTTTAATGTGGGAACATGTTCATTATTTAATGATTTAGGATTGACAAATTTCATATTCTTCATGAATTGTTTGGATTTCGTCCATGTTTTATGGTGTATGGATGTAGGAGTCACAGGTCCTAGAAGAGGCTTGCCATACTTCTTTCTTTTTCCAAAACTTCCATTTAATGAGTCAAAAAGTTGATCAAAGAACAACATGATATCTGCTGTACTTTTGGCTTCTTCTGGAATTATTCCTTTGTCTGGAAAATAAAAAAGTCAATTGTTATTAAAATTAAAAAGTCAGTGTTTAAAACTAATCTGGCATAATAAAGAGGTGAGAACCGTAAGGCAAGCATTTAGTATTGTTTTCATTGATAATATCACAAAAAAGCTTGTGAGCTGTGGAATATACTGTAAAAACAACATTAGGTACTGCTGAAATTTACCTGCAAGATAGCCCATATTTGATGCCACAGTTTGGCTGAATAGTTGCGTTGCGAATTTGACTTTCATCCTGGGAATTTTGCTTGGGTCACAGTGAGAATCCGTCAATTTTGGTACCAACCGTATTCCTTTGTAGCCAGGGTTTTCTTTATGGAGTGCAGTTATATGTTCCCATTTTGCCATTTTTGTTTCATTATCCTTGACATATTTCAAATGTTTTGAAATTAAATTGTTTCGAATGCATTTCATTAAATGGGGCGGGTCATATAATGGTATGATTTCTTCGTTGTTTATAATTATTATGTTGTCCCTGGGTGCTTCTCCCTTTCTCAAGAAGATACCACGTGTCTCTTGTAATAGATGTTTAATGCAATTCACATTATTTGTGCCTTGATCACACACAGTTGCTACCACAATAAGACCCGCACCTTGGAGCTCAGTGATCACTGCTTTTAATTGTTTGGCGAGTTCAGGCCCCTTTGTTGCAGCTTGCGAAAAGGTGTATGCAACAGGTTGTTTATAATTTTTTACTAAGCCTCTTACCATGAACACCTGCGCATGGTCAGCATATTCAGGTAGTGTCTCTTGGCCATTTGTTACAAAACCACTAACTCTGTCCTTTCTTTCATTATATGTCACATTGGGTTTGAGTGACATTTCGTCAAATAGAACAATACATATTTTATGTTGTAACTCCATTTTCTCTGTTGCTTTCTTTATCTGCTGAATCATATTTTTATTGATTCCTGGATTTATGTCTGCCATGTTTAACAATTTTAGAAGAGTTTGACGTGATGGCAGTATAAAGATTTTCCTAAGGAATCTGTACCCTTTTGGGCTTTGCTTAAGGATAGACAAAGCAACAATTTTTTCTTTTAATGTGAAACGACGTCCTTTGTTTCCCTTTTTATGCTCTCTGAATTGTAGTAACGTCAAAATTTTTGATGTACTAGGCAATTGGTCCAGTGTTTTCAGAAACTGTGGATTGGAAGTTAAATTTTGCAGTGCCTTGATCTTTTTTGCCTGTTTTTTAACCTTGCTGCGGCATTTACTGAGTTTCACTCCAATTAGTACAAGTTTTCTATGTAGAGCATGCTCAGATTGAGTTACAGCAACACGTTTCAGGTGCTTCTTAGTGATCATTTTTGATCTTTGCATTTTGCGTTGCTCTGCAATAAAATAAATCACAATTATCAATCAAAATAGCTGAACCTGACAGTTAAAGTAATCTGTGGTGCTATTCTGTAAAAATCTCACTGTGAAAACTTAGGTGAAGTGAGCGTGGAGTGAGGTGTCAATAGTGTCAATTCCTAGCAAAAACAAAACTCACTTCACCTAAGTTTTCATGGTGAGATTTTTACAGAATCGACTGGCTGGTTAATTTTTCATAAATAATTATAGTTAATTGAAGTACAATACAGATTGATAGTGCTTATAAACTTATTAACTGTTCAACAATTTAATAATTCTTATTTTAGTGCACTGATCAACTTTCATCATTTTATATTATCTTTTTACTAACATTATTAATTTGAAAATATGTGTTACAATGCAATCATATTTAGATAGATGAATGGAAAAAAAACAAAATTCGGTCCGCTAAATTCTAATTGCTATTATAACTTACCAAGATTTTCCTTCATTTGTACATTTTCATCTGCACTTTGAGCGTGTAGCTGCACAGCCACAGAATCCAGATGTGACGTAACAGGTTCTACAATGACAATTAATCTATTATTATGTGTAACTTTTATTATGTGTATTGTATAGCCTTGTTGGTGTAGCGGTCATAACTACACTTACCAAGATTTTCCTTCATTTGAACATCTCCATGTAAACTTTGTGAATATAGCTGTAGAGCCACAGGTTCTGCAACAATATTTTAAATGAACTTTAGAGTGTTTGAAGTTTTACTGGTATGAAGTTTCTTACTATCAAATATTAAAGTATACATATTTTTAGATTTAAAAAAAAATTAAGTAATATACCTTTAGATGTAGATGCTTCTGATATTTGAAGAGGTCTCAAAGCTCTTCTTTCTGTGCTAAATTTTAAGAAGGATAATCCTGTAATAACAACATTTGGATTAGATAAATAGATATCTACATAATATGGTTCAGTTCAACCCTATATGCAACTCATTTAACTTTAACCTTTTGACCGACACAGACAACCAAAATGTGCCCAGCACCCCACAGTTCGACTACATGACTGACTTTGACGCCGAGGGCACGTTTTTGTTTTTTTTGACGTGTGGCGGTCATAGGTATAGGTTGATAAATATTTACATATTTATTATTTGATTTACCTATTGAATATATTTATAACACAATAACTATATAATAGTGTGTAGTAGCAGGACATATTATGATACCAAGCTATAATATTGTTAAAAATCTTATAAGCAGCTTGCTTTATTATGTAGTTTGTTTTCTTAAAAATCATGATAATGATGCCTTTGAATACCTACACTAGGTATTCTCTATTTCTCATTGTTTCGGATTCGCCCATTCAATACCTGCATTCTATGTGTATATTAAACATTTTATTATCACTGACCTGGCATGTTTTTCGTTGGTACAGCTTCTTTGGTAAGTCGATTATTCCGACACCAATACTTTTCATCAAAGTGTACACGACATACACGGCGGTATTTGAAAATATGGTTATTTTCAAGTTGCAAAATGTCACCACCAATGGAATAGACCCATGTATTAAATAGCTCCTTATTCTTAGCTGGATTAGGGAATTTATGCAAATTCACCTTGGTTTCTGAAATAATAGCGTAAGTGATTACTTACTAGGTACCTATTTAGGTTTCGACTTCACTATTTAGTGAAACGATACCTACAATAAATTCACTCGTGGCGTGCTGTGCCTATGTCTTGTGAAAGACACTGACTCAGCAGCCACTTATAGATAAAATACTTACCTAGGCTATTTACACATCTGGGGACGCAACACTTTCTGTTAGACATGATAAACGATAAATTACAAATAGCACAAAACGGTTCGTCAGAGTCCTATCTCAATACCTAGATTTCTATCAACGCAAGCACAAAATCAACGCGGCCGGAGGAGCAGAGGCTCAACTCAACGGACTTAGGCGGAAAAAGCACTTTTGAACGACAAAATCTAGAAACAGATGAAACAAAACAAACAAAACACAACACCGACAAAAACCGGCTGCCATGTTTGTTTATTTGACAGTTGACACACAGAGTACAGAGTACTATTTGACATTAAATTTTTTTTAAACAACTTTTATTCATGACCATAGATACAAGTCTTTCAGTCGAATACATAAATGGGTTTTAACATATAATTATGTAATATTATCACAATAGTTAGAAATACTTAAAATAATGCACGTTTTCCATACATAATATTATCCACTTGCCTCCCTTTCGGGTTGGATGGATACATCTCAGTGATATCATCGTTTTTATACTAATTTAAATTACATTACATACATAGTGTGGCAATGGAAATGTAGCTTATAAAAATAAATCATGGAATTATATCTATTTGAAGAATGTTCTCTGATTTTTTTTTACGACATATTAAAGCTGAACATGCTGAAAATAGTGAAAACCGGGCATGTTAGCACTGTGTAACAGCCACCAGACTACATACAGACGCCACGTCAGCAATCACGCCATCTTACATACCTTAGTAGAACTACCTATTTACGCAACATCATCAAATTATAAATAACGCCATCTCTGTAGAGGTTCTAGAAGTACCTTTCAATATAATGACACCAAATTAGAATGTCAGATAAATATATGGACCGGCAAGACTTTTAGGTTCAACCTAATTTTGTATACTTAGAAAAGAAAAATTACTCGTTTGCCACTACTAAGATTGTCAACCCTGGCCCACAGCACTCACCGCTTGCATCATGATTTCTGCGGTCGTCTGGCCGCGATCAGTCAGTCTTTTTCTATTTCTAGGCATCTCTGCTACATGAAACAAAAAATATAGTATTTGTTAGAATATTTCAATGTTTACTGGGGTTTGTTGTCACAGTGACAACTAGCCCCAAAAATATTGAGACAACATGTACCAGAGACAAAAAAATATAAACACACAAATAATAATCTCTAAATGTTTACAAATGAGAACACTTTCGTAGTTACATTAAAATTGACTATTTTCTTTCTCAAAATATATGAGAAACAACATAATACATAACTAAACATAGTCAATAACTAAGTTCAAAGTAATAGATAAAATTTACTCACCAAACTTATTTTTAATTATTTCACAACACACGACGACACGGGAGACTAGCGGCCATGACACTTTCTTATGTTGGTAGCACTGGGATGCGTTCCGATTTGTCAATATTTGCGTTCCGAAAATCCGTTTAGTTTATTAAATATTGAACTTGTGACAACTAGTACTTGAGACAACGAGGACACTCTTCCCCTACCTATCAGTTTTTTTTCTAACGCCTATTCTTACGGAAATATATGTTTGGTACCGGTACTGATTAGAAATACCAATAGTACTGGTACTACGTCTGGTACCGGTACCAGACCAAGGCCAATGGTACCGGTTCCCAAAAATACCGGTATTTCAAGCCCTGGTGGTGAACGCTCGATTGCTTGTTCGATCTCCGATTGTGTTTGTTCTAAATGGGGACAAATATTGCCCAATCATAAATTAAAGAGAGCAGTGGTGGCCCAGTGGTATCGGCCACGACTCACGAGTTGTAGGTCGTAGGTTCGAACCCAGACAGGCGCTTTACTTTGTGTAAATTATTTCATCACCACTGCTCTCAAAACGGTGAAGGAAAACATCGTGAGGAAACCGGCATGTCCTAGAAGCAACAATTCGAAAACATGTGACATCTACCAACCCGCACTGGGCCCGCGTGGTGGATTACGTCCCGCTCCCTCTCACCGAGAGGAGGTGTGTGTCCCAGCAGTGGGAACATTATAGGCTGATTATGTATGTATGTGATAAATTATACTGTTTTTGATTGAACTTGCAAAAAAAAAACTTTGTATCTCAATATTTAAATACTTAATTTTATTTTAGTTAATAAGATTTATAAAAAATAGACCAGTACCCTAATTGCGGAACACACTATCAATTACAATCTGAATAATTTTGAAGGATATCGCTAATCCATTGCTTCATATGTTCGGAAATTGTGTCTGCTCAACAACGTAAATAACGCAATGAATGTTGTCGAACTGTCAAAATGAAAGCCATTGCTACTGTTAGTGTGTTACGAAATTACCCCGCAGATTTGTAAATCTCTTTATAGTCTGACAGTTCATAATTCCGTCTCTCTCTTTTTTTTTGTCGAGATAGAGATAGCAATAGTTTAGTTGCTAAACAAGTTTAAGGAGCTATAGCAAAATAAAAATACAACATGTTCGCTATAACATTTTAGTATTATAACTTGCCAAATAGTTGTGTTCCTTATTTTGTAGGAATCTCATTGTAATAGACTGTTTTAGGTTATTTTTGTGATTGACTGGAATACTCATAATTATGTATCGATTTAGTATGTACAGACGCCAGCAGGTCAAGCTACCCGAAACTGTCAAATTTTCCCAATCAATCTTGAGCCTTAATGCTTTAGCGATAAAGTTGAAAATCTATTAAAGAAATTTGACAGATTGTAGTAGCTTGATGTGCTGGCGTCTGTACATAAATAAAATAAATAAATAAATCCCTGGACATTTCACACAGCACCATTTGTCCCAAGCTAAGGATGGACTATAGCCTATAGGTGCAGTGGTGGCCCAGTGATAACGGTCCCGACTAAAGGGCGATTTTTTGATCCGTAGGTAGGGCGTTTTTCCTGTCATGCGTATTTTCGCCCGCGTGCGGGTTTGGCCCGCGTGCAGGCTGTCCGCATCCTACCATTTCATACATGTTTTTTCTATCATCCGGGTATCATGCGCGCGGAACGCGGGCGCTCGGCGCGCGTGCGTGCTAACCGGATGCGGGCGGCGTTCTTCTGCCTTCAGTGTTATTTTGACTGTGACGCGGGTCGCACGCATGGAGTACGCATATAATCGCAAACAAAAATGAGAATTTTTACAGAAAGAGTTATTTTTGAAGTGCACTTTCGCCCTCTGTTGTGGGACAAGCAGAACGAACTTTACAACTTTTCCTGCGTGTGACCAGGAGCGAGTAATCACCCGCGCGCGGACAGGATCCGCACGCGGGCGATAATACGCATGACAGGAAAAGCGCCCTTAAACTCAACCAATTGTTAAAAATAGTAAGTAATGGTTAAATTTTTGCAAAATGTGGTTTTTGTTCAATTTTTAGTTTATGTAATGATATTAATATCATTGCTAATGGTCAAATAATTAACTATTAGTTAAAAAAATAACCATTAGTTACTATTTTTAACAATTGGTTGAGTTTAACTACGGATCTAAAAATCGGCCCTTGGTGTCTGTTCACTCAGCCCAGCTCGGAGAGGAGAGAACATTTTTATCGCGTTTAAAAAAGTATTTTGGGTCATTGAAATAAGGTTGATTTATTCATGTCACATCTTTTTAAAATGAGAATGCTTAAGAGCCGTCCTAACGCGCGGAGACAAGAAAAAAATAAACCTTATTTCAATGATACAAAACTCTTTTTTAAACGCGATAAAAATGTACTCTCCTCTCCGAGCCTGGGGGTCTACTACGAAGTGCAAAGTTTCGCACTTTGCACTTCGTAGTAGACCCCCAGGCTCGAAGAACACGTCTACCCCAACGGTCATCATTTCAACGGCTAATATGGCCGGCCCATTGCCATTTCAGCTTGCTTATTCTGTGAGCTATGTCGGCACCTTTGGTTCTCTGCCGGATCACCTCGTTGCTGATTCGATCCCTCAGAGAGACCCCAAGCATAGCTGTAGTTGAAAATCCAATGCGCGATAAAAAAAAAAACGTCATGAAAAAAATTGCACAACACACTATCAATCTCAATATGAATCATTTTGAATGATATTGCTAATCCATTGCTTCATATGTTCGAAAAATGGATCTCCTCAACAACGTAAATAACGCAATGAATGTTGTTGAACTGTCAAAATGAAAGCCATTGCTACTGACAGTGTGTTATGCAATTACCCCGCTGGGTTAATTAAACTCCAATCTTATATTCTACTTGTTTTTCTCGCAATTAAGGAAAGCACCGATACTCCGTATTTAAAATGATAGCATTATGCCATGTGAATTTGTAATAATTTGTTTTAAAATTATAAAAAAAGTCTGAATTAATTTTTATTGGTATCTGAAGAAGTCACTACGAAAAAGTATTAAGCGAATCGAAGGATGTATTGAAGGGTGTTTAGATCGAAATTATGATTGTGTTGTGTGCTAAATATCCCGTTTTCTAAAAGCCTAAGGCACTGGCCTCTAATAAACAAGTACGCTGGATTAAATATACTATACGAAATGACAGTTGTTTTTTGTGCCGATTCAAAGCGCCCCCGCTCGAGCGTCTCGGGAACTAAAATTGATATATTGTTGCAAATGGCCGTCGTGTTGTTTTGGTGCGTCTCTAGTGATTTTGGTCTAAATCGTGGAATAAAACTTTTGTGTTTACTACGAGATATTAGAACATTGTCATCATGAGAATATGCTCATTTTGTAAAAGTCACTATAAAAAATATTAGTTCCACGGACGCTCACGTTGTTATCAGCGCCACAGTGGCGAAAATCAAATGTCTTCGTTTTGTCATCGATAGTATGATGTCCAGCGTACTTGTATATTATAGGCGAGTGGCCTAACCGCATAGTCATCAATGATGCGTGTGTTTGCTTTCACTGTTTGTGCTGGTGGCGCCATCTATGCGCGTAATTTCGTGTATACCTTCCCATTGTACAGACGCCAGCACATCAAGCTACCTGAAACTGTCAAATTTTCCCAATCAACTTTGAACCTAATGCTTTATCGATAAAGTTGAAAATCTATTAAAGAAATTTGACAGATTGTAGTAGCTTGACGTGCTGGCGTCTGTATATAGGCTTTTTGAAAACCGGGATAAGATTTTGTTCTCTCAGGCTTCTGCTGCATTTACTGTTTTATATAATTGAACCCGTCATTTCGAAAAGGGTACGAGTCCATAAACAAAAACTTTACAGGATCAACAAAAAATTGTTTCCTGTAAAAAAAGTCTTAAGTGTGAAATAAACTGAACATAGGAATAGATAAACAAAAACACATAGATATTTTTGTGATATTTATTAAAAAAAAAACACATTTAGAATACAGTTTTTTTTCTAATTAAAATTTTTGGATTCATGCCCTTTTCAAAATGACTTCTTTATAGTGCATACAAATCTGAAGAACTGTTAGTTAATCATCTTGAGTTTCTTGATATTCATTGTTTGCTGAAGTTGTAGGCCATGCAAAGACCTCTGCATAGAAATTTTGGTACTCTGCAGGTATGTATTTTTCAAGTTTTCTTAAATCTGCCATTTTTTTTTTCATTTATTGGAACTTTACAAGTATATGCAGGAGTATTACTTGTTGGTAAGGGTGGCTTGGTGCCCATCCTCTGCAAGAGCTGAAAATCATAACTGACTAAACAGTCTATGGAGTCACGTGTTGTCACAAGACCTGGTGTGTCCTTGGAAAATGTGAAATGTGATACCTTGGAAATAGAAAATGTCACCTTTTTATCTTTGGGAACTCCTCTGCCATAGGAATCTACAGATAACACCAGTTTCTTATAATGGTTCGGCCACCATTTTTTTATGTCTATAATATCTTCAGTTTTGGGTCTTACTATTTCAAATTTTTCATTAGCCTCAGCTATAAGATTTTCATATTCAGTTGGCGTATAAATCCTGTCATTTTTTCTAATGTGCCTCTTTGCTGTCCCAAACATTCTATCATTGGGAAGGAATGAATGACCTCTTTTGGGTATGTAATACTCTATTTTACTTATATTGTTGCTTTGATCAGCCACCAGAGATAAAAGAATACGGACCATGGCATGATTCCGATTCTGGCCAGCACATCCATCTGAAAATAGGTACAGTTCATTGGCATCATTACCAATATACTTTTTTATATAATCCAGCACAAATGTACCCACTTCATTGGGACCTTTGTTGGCGACTCCTTCACAATAAGAATAAAAGACAGATTTACCAGTTTTTAGATCATATATGCAAAACTCATAGAGCCAAAGTTGGCGTAGATAAAAAACCTCTTGAACTGGAATATGTGGAAGTGGCAAATTTTGCATAAAATCAAATGCAATTCCATACACCTTTGGATCATTCTTGCACAAGTTTTCCACTTGTTGCATTTTTTTGTAAAACTTATTCGCTTGCCTTTTGTGGATCTCAATATCCGCTTGATAGACTCTTTTTGCATTATCATTAATATGTGGATTTTTTAGTTTAATTTTTAACTCTTCACACAGTGCACAGACGTCAATTTGCTTTCTACCAAACGATAAGCTAAAGTTTTCATGGAAATATTTTAAGAAAAACTTATATTTTACTGGATGATCTGGATACTTCTTTTCATATAATTGGTGCATAATTTTCACATTAAGTTTTTCATCTAAATAATAAGATGATGCATCTTTATTATAGTAGTGCACACATTTAACTGGAAATGACTCCACATGCTCCCGTAGTTTGGTTAATATCTCACCAGACAATGCATTGCTCCGTGATCCTTCTGATTTGCCTCTGTGATCTATGGGCTGCTCATTAGTTTTTAAACAGTCACATAAACGTCTGACCTGTTTTAGGGAAATTCCATGGATGCTGCAAAATGCTTTTTTGCAAACCCTTTTTTTTTACGCCTTCTATCTTAATATGATATATGAAAGTAAATTCTCTCTTCTTAGGTTCTTCAGATCGAGGCCGTTTTCTATGTATTTCCTTCTTTTCAATCAATGCCTGCAAGTAGGTGTCATGGGCATTTTTATTATCAAATTTGTTTACAAAATGGATAGTACTTTGCTTGTCTTCTTCAGATATTAACTGCATACATTTTAAATTACATCTGTAAATAAAAGAAACAATAAATTTTATTATATAAATAAGCGATATAATGATCAGAATGAAATGGTACAAAAAACTAACCTGCAATCAGCTCCTGTTTGTCTTGGTGCCACATCTTTGCCTTTGTGGTTTTTATGAGCCTCCCCGGCAAGCTTGGCTTTTTTAATTATATTATGTTTATAGTTTTCCTTGTTCCGTACACCAGACACTCTTTTTCTTGATTTATAAGCAGTTTCCGCAAGCTCACGATTCTCCATTTTCGTTGAACATAAAGTGAGGTTATGTCACAATTGACAGCTACGTTCTTGAAAGGGGCATAAGTCCAGGACTCGTGCCATTTTCGAACAGACTTTGAATTTCGTTTGCCTTTTAAGTTGACTTAGTTTATACGAAGATGTGCCCTTTTCGCAGGGTATGTGTGAAATGATTAGATTAACAAAATGCCGCCAAAAAAAGAATTTGAAAAAAAGTGTGACTCGTGCCCTTTTCGAAATGACGGGTTCAATTTAATTAGCGTTAAAAATAAGATTTATGTGTAATCCATGTACCCAAATATAAGTATTAATATAATTTGATGTTTTTATTGCCAACACCTGCACCCTAATTGCGTAACAGTATCAATTTCAATCTGAATCATTTTGAAGGATATTGCTAATCCATTGCTTCGTATGTTCGAAAATTTTGTCTCCTCAACAACGTAAATAACGTAATGAATGTTGTTGAACTGTCAAAATGAAAGCCGTTGCTACTGTTAGTGTGCTACGCAATTACCCCGCTGTTGGAGTCCACATGAGGTTTGAGGGCAGATAATTTCCTCAGCAGAGAATTTTGGTAATTTACTTGTGGCTAAGTAATAACAGCCGCACAGGTCGATCGATAAGGTTAAGCTACGCTTGCCGCGGTTGGTCCCTGGATGGGTGACCATCTTTACATACCGAGACCCCTCCGCGCCTCGGAAAGCACGTTAACCGCTAGGTCTAGGACACTGACCTATAATAAACAAGTACGTTCGACTTCATACTATCGATGACAAAATAAAAACATTTGAATTTTGCCATTTTGGCGCTGACAGCAACGTGAGCGTCCGTGGAACTAATATATTTGATAGCGAGTTTTACAAGATGCGCATACTTTCATGATAAAAATGTTCTAATTATCTCGTAGTAAACACAAAAGTCTTATCCCACGATTTAGACCTAAATCATCAGAGACGTACCAAAACAAAACGACGGCACTATGCGGCAATGTGTCAATTTTAGTTTCTGAGACGCTCGAGCGGGGCGCTTTGAATCGGCACAAAAAACAACTGTTCGTTTATTATATTTAGCGTATTTGTATAATACAGGTCAGTGGTCTAGGAGGAGAAATTTTGCAAATTCATCCCCTAAAGGGGTATAATAAGGGATGAGTTTGTATGGAACTTTAGTGATTTTTTTGACGATGAGAAATCCCATCGGGTACACAGCTTGTTATTTATACACTGTCCATAGGTAAACAGTTTTTTGACAGATGGAACTAGCGATTGCAGCAACACAGAATACACTGATTGGTACACGTACGGTATTATGTCTGTAAGAAGCCATAAATAATTCAATAAAATAAGGCAGTTTATATACTCGTATTTATTTTATTACGCATTTTATAGTTAACTTTTACGTAATCGGGAATATGTACGTTCTAAGACAGCTGTCAAAAAACGGTTAACCTAATGTACAGGAAACTGACTGTGGGTAGGTAAGACTTTTATAGCCAAAAAAAAAAATCTAGAATAATAGATATATAGTTTATTAAAATAAAACATTTCGAAACTTAAGTTTGAGAAATCAGAAAAACAATAATTATAACAATTTCGACACCAAACCTTTCAGTGTTTTATTTTTTCTTAAAAAGTTAACCAATATCGGCTTCAAGCTCAATATATTCATACATGGGTCTCCATATGAAGACTATTATTTGGAAAAACTGGAGTACTGCAGTAATTTTCACCAAGTATACGTAAGGACCATAACAAGGAACCTAGCACACTACGCGACCACGGCCAGCGGCAGCAACGAACAACTGGTCGAACCACCAGCATCCGTCCGAACTCTGTATAGGTATTCTATGACCATGCCAAACTTCTATACCAAAGTTATTTTAGGTGCGTGGCCAAAATCGGAACTAACCGCCATTTTGTTTTTTCAATACATTTCACAAAACAATTGCACAAATGTTTACCAACAGGATCCATTCACAGTTATTTTACCTCTGACAGCAGCAACCCAATAGCAACCTTATTGCAACGACAATAAAGATCACTGAGCTTTTGGCAGTCATGAAAAATCAGTGGTACCATGGCCTATTTGGACCTTGATCTTGAACCTTAAGTAAGACTTCGTACCCAAGTAGGCCGCAGCAAGGACAACCTCCACAAGTAGGAGTTCATGGAAGGCTCAGACCTCCGGTGTGTATGCGGTCTCTCCACAGACAATGGCTCACCTCTCATCTTGCACCGCATGCCCTGTCACCTGCACACGTGAGGACCTAATGGCTGCTTCGGCGAATGCTATCCGCGATGCTGAATTTTGGGCCAACAAATTTAAGAAAAAAAAACTATATTTTTGCCATCGTCATCACTCGTCGTTTTGTCATCATCCACTTCTTCTTAGCGTGTTCTAAGAAGAAGTGGAAAGGATATAACTATGAAAGGATTGTAGCAGTGTATTTTGGAATGACCATCCCAATTTACATGTCTTTAGACCGTCCGCATATTGGTTACGAGCGTCTACGACCACGACCAGTGGTCGTCGTGGCCGCGTTGTTCGCGAGGTTCCTAAGTCGATTCAGTACTTAATTAATAGCAGGAGATGATCATGCCCTTTTCAACTTTGGCAGCTTCATCCTTGCCCTGCAACATCTCTATCAACGTCAGGCCGAACCAATATGCTGTTCCGGGGCCCTGAAAAGATAAGAAAAAAATAAATAGGTGTTATATGTTATAAATATTTCCGATGCGGGGGGGGCACAGTAGCCGTGGCTTGGACAACCACGCTGAAACTATGAGGAACCCGAGGAGGGGCCGCACGTCAGGGCTTTGCTAGTAAGCCGACGACGTAGAGGCCAACAAGTAGGTTGCGGTGCCGTTTCCGCGACATCGCAGGTGAGGCGGGCCGTGATGTGGTATGGGAGGCATCACGGCTGAGGGTTGGAGGCCGCGGCGGGGGAGGAGTGCCGGTATTGCGGTGCGCCGCTCTCCCTACCTTCCGCGGCCTTGACGGGGTCGCCACCGTCTGATGGCGGACGCGGTGGGGCCGCAGGGAAAGAGGAGTGTTGGTATGACGTTGGCCGCTCTCCCTATCCTCTGCGGCCGAAAATTGGCAGGCGGCGGGGCCAATGACCTGACCCGTCGCAGGGGGACCAAGGGTGCCCAGACACGGGGTCGTCTGGCGCCCATGTGCTGGTTTGGTCCTTGGGGTGGTCACGGCGTGCCATGTGTTCTGGTGCGCCGGTGATGAGGAGTACTCCCCAGAGGAGGGTCCGGTGACGGACGGCAGCGGCGGGTTCACGGATGAGTGCTAAGGCGTACCCGTGTTCCCGCCGTAAGCGGCAGAGGAGGACACCGTGGAGTTTTAGTGGGTTCGAGTCCCACATAACTGCACTATCTCCCCGTGGTAGTGCAGAATGCATGAGCATTTCTCCACGTTAAAAAAAAAAAGGGCTTGCCGCGGTTGGTCCGTGGATGGGTGACCATATTTACATACCGAGAGTCCGAGACCACTCCGTGCTTCGGAAAGCACGTTAATCCGTTGGTCCCGGCTGTCATTTGTGGATCTTTGCCCCGAAACCCGAAAGTCTAACAACCAGTCTTACCAAGGGGTATTGTATTACCCAGTAACTGGGTTGTGGAGGTCAGATAGACAGTCGCTCCATGTAAAGTACTGGTACTCAGCTGCATCTGGTTAGACTGGAAGCGGACCCCAACACAGTTGGGAAAAAGGCTAGGCAGATGATGATTTTATAAATAAAAGAATAACAAAAATTTTGCGATAATTTCAGTAATCGTCCTCTGAAGCGCACTGGGTTGACGATAGTCAAAGTCGCGGGAAACACCTGGATGAGAGATGCACGGAACCAGGAAGTATTGCAGAAGAAAGGGGAGGCCGGATACCCAGTAGTGGGTGATACCGGGTTGAAATGATGACGATGAGAGTCCTCTGACTCTGAACTACTATTGTGCCCCAGAAAACAAATCGCTGACGTCACCCTCAAAGCAGCCAAGTTTAAGTGGGACGGGGCCGGACATGTTTGACACATGTCGAACGAGTCATGGGACAAATCTACCACCACGTGGGTCCCAGAAAACGTCCGGCGACATCGAGGCAGACCCTGGAGAAGATGGCGGGATGAGCTTGATCCCTACAGACGGGATTGGTCCACACTTGCTCAAGGCAGAGAGTGGAAAGGAGAAAAGGATGTCTTTAGTGTTGGATGGATGTTGGATGTCTTGCAGTGCGATAATATAGCTAAATAATAATAACATTAATTTTGTTATCGTTCGAGAAACTGGACGTTAATCGAAAAACGGTTCGAGATCTCACTCTCTACCTAAGACGAACAGTCCACTGTTAATGATGCATAATCAGGCTATAATGTTCCCACTGCTGGGACACAGGCCTCCTTTCTGTGAAAGGGAGTGGGCCATAATCCACCACACGGGCCCAGTGCGGGTTGGGGATGTCACATGTCTTCGAATTTTTGGTTCTAGGACATGCCGGTTTCCTCACGATGTTTTCCTTCACCGTTTCGAGAGCAGTGCTGATGGAATAAATTACAAAAAGTAACGTTTCGAACCCACGACCTTCGACACGTAAGTCTGCGCCGTTATCACTGGGCCACCAATGCTAATGATGATGATGTAGCGGTATCTACAACGCCACATGCGAACAACGCGTCATACTGACGTCACGCAAATCCTGCATCTCGCAAGCAGAGTTTACCGCGCAATTAGCATAGATACAATTTCCCAACATCAATCGTTGGGCAATTGCCCGCCAGACACAACACCCGTCTGGTCGGAGGATCCTCCCTTTTCTATGGAGGATGAGTGAACTTTACACCCTGTTCCTCATACCTCTAAACTGGTGACCCCGAGTATGAACATCAGCGCAGCCTTCGTGCAAATACTTCAGCGTGACGTCATCATCATCACTCCCGCAAGCTCAAAGCATATATTTCAATTAAACAATTTACAGGCAATTTTGAATGCTCAAAGAGTCGGTCAGTCAGAAACATCACCCTGTCCATTGATGTTAACGGTTTTTTGACAGCTGTCTTAGAACGTACAAATTTATTCCAGATTACGTAAAAGTTAACTTCAAAATGCGTTATAAAATAAATATACAGGGTGGCAACAACGACGCGCAACCGCTTACCATGGATTCAGTACATGATTCTGGACTGCGTTGAAATTTTTCGTCGGCTTTTTCTTAATTTTTACGCTTTTTTCTGCAATTTTTTTTTACTGTAAACTGTATAAAATCATTATTTCTATCTAACCCAATGAGATTTTTAATTAAAAAATAGTAAATTCACTTGTTTCACTTAAAACAGCAATGTAAATAAAACTCGAAAGGGCAGCGCGCGGTATCGCGGTAGGTAGCGCGCGCGCGCCATCCGCGGAGCGTTTTGATCGCGTTGTTTGCAATACATTGCGCACTCAAAAATGATCATTTTTTTTAACCGGTCATTTCCGAGATGAATGACTTTCGTAATTTTATTTATGGCATCAGGTGTAACCTTTTCACGACGTTTGTACGTCGATGTCCCTGCCACCCAGTATAAACTGCCTTATCTTATTTATGGCTTCTTACAGACATTATAATACCGTACGAGTATCAATCGATGTATTGTGTGTTGCTGCAATCACTAGTTCCATCTGTCAAAAAACGGTTTACCTAATGGATAGGTTGTAGTTTATTTGATTGTTGAAGTACTCACCCTGCTAGTAACCACCTGACCATCGACAACCACTCTATTGCCCTCCACATAGGTGTAATGTTCTGCGGGTATTTTATCCTTGGTTGTTGGGTACGAAGTAATCTTCTTGTTGTGAGCGACGCCATGGGCTACGAACACTGTTGGGGCTGTAATTAAAAGAAAATTAATTTAAAAAGCTTTAGTAAGGACATCATTCAAGTGTCAAACATTTTAAACCCAAAAAAATTAAGTGCCGGCCAGAAAAAAAAGTGCCATTTTCTTATGGGAAATATCATAATTTATTACTATTACAATGCAGCCGATGAACTTGCCAGAAGCGTTTATTCCCATTGTCCCCGTATGCCATATCCCCGTCACGGGGACAGCGGAACGTTATTAAATTTATTTCCCGTTGTCCCTGTTGTGTGTTATAACCTCATCTAACCCAAATGATTCACCAACAATAGAGGGGATCTGGCATCTGGTTAATGGTCACTGTTCTAACCTAACCTAACCCATATGATCCATTAACGGGGACAGTGTACGGGGACAACGGGAAGTATTTTTAAATATTAAATTGAAGTACCGCTGTCCCCGTAGGACGGGGACACGGCGTACGGGGACAAAGGGAAGTAACTGCCAGAAGGGGGTCGAGCATGGCACCAGTAGAACCTGAGCCTATCGCGCAACTCTCCTTCGGATACATACGTACCCTGGTTGGAAACCGCACCAGAGACCAACACGACAAACTTTGGACGGAACTGGGCGAATGTAGGCAGGCCAAGGAAGCACTTTCCACAATTGATGGCCGCTTCACGAAACAGGGGGTCTACTACGAAGTGCAAAGTGCGAATGATCGGATCGGACCGACACATGGCCGAACCGAATGTTATTGAAAAATGCGAAAAAAGTTCGGATCGGCTCAGTTGGGTCGGGACCACAGTCAATATTCGATTGTAGGTGTGCAGGATCAGGACCGACCGAACGAAATAGTAACTTCGTAGCAGGAAACTGCCGAACATTCGGCCGATACCACTACGGAGTAGACCCTCAGGTTCTCCGTGTAAATAAAGTAAAGCTGCGTACAGTTACTGCAGCTTTAACTGGCCATGGGTCATTTAACCATCTAAACTCCTCTATGTCACAGGAGTAACAGACTGTCCGCTGTGCAGGGCCTGCATTGAGGATGAGGAGACAGCGGCGCACGTGCTGCTAAACTGCCCGGTGGGCGCCACGTACGGGGCAAAGTACTTCGGTAATCCAGGTACCCTACGTGAGACGGTCAGTAACATCAAGGCGTTGCTGACCTTCCTTGAGGAGCTGGG
The DNA here is from genome assembly GCA_911387795.2 of Apamea monoglypha. Classification (NCBI taxonomy): domain Eukaryota; kingdom Metazoa; phylum Arthropoda; class Insecta; order Lepidoptera; family Noctuidae; genus Apamea; species Apamea monoglypha. The sequence continues at coordinate 8,223,094 of OU426942.1, forward strand.
GTGGATCGAATAGTCAACTTTCCCACCCGTACGCAAAATACGCGCATTGACGTGGAGTTGCGGACACCAGCCCGTATTACGTATTACTATTTTGAGCAGTTTTTACTATGTAGCGGTATCTACAACGCCACATGCGAACAACGCGTCATACTGACGTCACGCAAAGCCTGCATCTCGCAAGCAGGGTTTACCGCGCAAGTAGCATAGATACAATTTCCCAACATCAATCGTTGGGCAATTGCCCGCCAGACACAACACTCGTCTGGTCGGAGGATCCTCCCTTTTCTATGGAGGATGAGTGAACTTTACACCCTGTTATCCTCATACCTCTAAAACTATTACATCGAAAGTATAAAATTAATCCCTCGGCTTCTGTTTGAGATTGAAAATGCCAATCAATACAAGAACACAATAAAGCAATCAAGAACACTAAGTGAAAACGAAGTAGCAGCACGGGCAGCAATAGGATGCGACGCGAAGGGATGCGACGCGATGGGATGCGACGCCATGGGATGCGACGCGATGGGATGCGACGCCATGGGATGCGACGCGATGGGATGCGACGCGATGGGATGCAACGCCATGGGATGCGACGCCATGGGATGCGACGCGATGGGATGCGACGCCATGGGATGCGACGCGATGGGATGCGACGCCATGGGATGCGACGCGATGGGATGCGACGCCATGGGATACGACGCGATGGGATGCAACGCCATGGGATACGACGCGATGGCATGCAACGCCATGGGATGCGACGCCATGGGATGCGACGCCATGGGATGCGACGCGATGGGATGCGACGCCATGGGATACGACGCGATGGCATGCAACGCCATGGGATGCGACGCGATGGGATGCGACGCCATGGGATGCGACGCGATGCGATGCGACGCCATGGGATACGACGCGATGGGATGGAACGCCATGGGATGCGATGCGATGGGATGCGACGCCATGGGATGCGACGCCATAGGATGCGACGCGATGGGATGCGACGCCATGGGATGCGACGCGATGGGATGCGACGCGATAGGCCGAAATTTCACGCGGACGAAGTCACGGGCTGAAGCTAGTGGAATATAAAAGAAGATTACCAGCACAAATAGCAGCGAGGATCTTTCCTCCTTTTTCGTGTTCCTTCAGAATGTCACCAACAAGCGATGACTTGGACAGACGCTCAGCTCCCTCCAGACCTCCCGGCAGGATAACCTGTAGGAAAATAGAGTATGCAGAAATAGAGTTACATATGTACATAAAGTCTATTCAAATTGATGTTGGCAATTGATGTTATTTCAAGTTAAACAAATATCAACTTTATTTAAACGGTTATTAAGTTGATTTCAGAGTGACTAGCACTATTGAAAAAGTTATAAAAATGTTTGAAGTCGTAGCGTAAACTGAACTTTATTGTGTAGGAATTAATGTTGTTTTTCCATTAATTCATATTTGTTTACATTTTTGGCAATTAAATCGCGAATGAAGTATAGAAATAGATACATAATTAAACATACATAGATATATATTTGACGGCACGGTTGGCGCAGTGGTTAAGCGATTGACTGCTGTGTGTCGCGGGTTCGATTCCCGCACGGAACAAATATTTGTATGACCTACAAGTAGTTGTTCCGGGTCTGGCTGTTTGTGTGTGTGAGATTAAATGTTTGTAAACGCACCCACGATACAGGAGAAATTCCTAGAGTGGGGGTAAAGTTTAAAAAAAAAAGAAAAAAAAAATTAGATAATTCGTCATCTTAACATCAGGGTAGGCAGAAACTATAGAACGCTACCTGCTACGATCCTGACATACTCTTTTAGCTTCATTTACGTTCGTACATCAAAGGGGTGATGCTACGCAGGTGTAGTAATCCTCTGGTTAGCCTGTAGCGGTATCTACAACGCAACTAGCATACATACAACTTCCCGACATCAATTGTCGGGCAGCTGCCCGCCAGACACAACACCCGTCACCCGTCCGAGGATCCTCCCTTTTTATGGAGGATGAGTAATCTTTAAACCCTGGTTCCTCATTCGTCTATACCGCTATCCAATGATGGCATAGCTTCCCTGAACTGCCTGTAGCTCGATGAGGAGATCCACCAACCCCACCCCCCCCCCCCCCCCTAAAGCCTAAAGTTAGCATTGATTTAATTTAAATTAAGGGTGTCTGGACTCTTACCCACCTACGTAAGAGGGGAGAGTCCCACCGGTCTGAAAACACATTCAGGATGCCATTGGAGGAGGAGCGCAAGCGCGCCATCATGGAAACGCAACGCTTTCGCATGATCGCGGCGAACTCGTCGACGCACGCCTCCGCGAACAGCCCTGACACGCTACATCGCACCGCCACGGCAACCCCAAGAGCACCCTGAATGCGTTATTGTACTGTACGCGCAGGTCCATAGGCTGTACGTGTAAAACGACTGGCAGAAGGTCTTAAAGAGCGTTATCTTATTAGAGTTAGTGCAGCGTGCAAACCTGCGGGCCAGCATGTAGCAACGGACAGCCAGCGACCTGCGCTCCCTGTCTATGTCTAAATTGTCTTTCAAGTTATACTTACAGCATCGTACATTGGAGTTTCAGTACGCGCGTCGCTCAAAGATATGTCAGGTACAAGGGTTATTTGCCTTGAACACAAAACAGGTTGGCTACCGTCTAATCCTGCCATTGTAACTTTCACCTGAAATGAAGGAGAAAATTTGAAAAAAAAACCGGTTGAGTGCGAGTCGGACTCGCGCACCGAGGGTTTCGTACAAATTTGTAGGTATGTAACTAAAAAAGAGAGCAGTGGTGGCCCAGTGGTGAAGGCCGCGAATTATGAGTTGTAGGTCGTAGGTTCGAACCCAGACGAGCGCTTTACTTTGTTGTAAATTATTTCAACACCACTGCTCTCAAAACAGTGAAGGAAAACATCGTGATGAAACCGGCATGTCCTAGAACCAAACATTCAACCACATGTGACATCTACCAACCCGCACTGGGACCGTGTGGTAGATTATAGCCCACCCCCTCTCGAAGAGAGGAAGCCTGTGTCCCAGCAGTGGGAACAATATAGGCTGATTATGATGATAAAGAAGTAAAAATTTACGGTTTTCGGATTGTTTCCTTTACTTTTGCTACATGAAATTGCTTCTTACCAAATTTCATGATTCTAAGTCAACGGGAAGAAGTCCCTATAGGTTTTGATTCCCTTGCGAGTGTCAAAATATGCGACATAAACGGAACAAACGCCCGTATCTTTTCATTGCGTTGATTTAGAAGTTTGATTTTGTCACTGCTTCAAGGGATTGCAGCCCTGAGTATTTGTTATTAATTTCAACTTGATAATTCCACGCGTTCCTGAGAAAAAAGGCACGGATAGACAGACGGACAACGACGTGATATTATAAGGGTTCCGTTTTTGCTTTTGAGGTACGGAACCCTAAAAAACAAGATATCTGCACATGTCTTGTTTTTTAGGATCACTGGGCCCAGTGGCCCACGACCCCGACTTACCGAGTTGTAGGTCGTGAATTCGAACCCAGACAGGCATTTGTGTATTTAATTTCATCACCACTGCTCTCAAAACGGTGAACGAAAACATCGTGAGGGAAACCGGCATGTCCTAGAACCAAAAATTCGAAGACGTGACATCCACCAACCCGCACTGGGCCCGCGTGGTGGATTATTGCCCACTCCCTGTCACAAGGAGGAGGCCTGTGTCCCAGCAGTGGGAACATCATAGGCTGATTATGCCAAGAAATTTGGTCAAAGGGTAGTGACGGATAATAACAGCTTCACGGGTCGATCGATCAGGTTAAGCTACGCTTTCCGCGGTTGGTCCGTGGAAGGGTGACAATCTTTAAACACCGAGAACCCTCCGTGCCTCGGACAGCAGGTTAAGCCGTTGGTCCCGGCTGTCATCGTAGATCTTTGTCAGTCGTTACAGGCAGTCAGAAGTCCGAAAGTCAGAGGGCCAGCGCACACCAGGGACAGCAGGGCAGGGTATTTCGCCATAGCATAGCAAGGTTGCTATGCTATGGCGAAATCCCTTGCGAACTCCAGCGCATGCTGTCGCCGCGTACTGGAAAAAGAGAAGTAGATGATACTTACATCTGCTCTCCTGAGCATGTCCACGGTGATGACCGTCTCCATCTCCTCGGCTCCCTTGGCCAGGATTACTAATGCAGTCTTAGACATGACTCGTATGTTGTAGTACCTGAAACAGTTTGGTCAACAAAGTTATACTTTAAGTCCATTTATTTGTCAGAATATTGTTACAGAGATGTTATATAGTATTTTCATAGAGGGGGAATGAGTGAGAAGGGAGGGGGGAGCGAGTGAGAAGGGGAGGGGGGAATGAGTGAGAAGGAGTCAGGGGAGTGAGTGAGGGGAGGGGGGAGTGAGTGAGAAGGGGAGGAAGGAGTGCGTGAGAAGGAGTCAGGGGAGTGAGTGAGGGGAGGGGGGAGTGAGTGAGATGGGGAGGGGCGAGTGAGTGAGAAGGAGTCAGGGGAGTGAGTGAGGGGGAGGGGGAGGGGGAGCGGAGTGAGCAGGGGAAGGACGGAGTGAGTGAGTGTGGTGGGAGGGGAACACTTGCTGCTAACTTCACTTTACTTAAGTTGAAACTATCTGAAACCTGCTTTTGCCGTGCAAATAATTTGCCTGTGGCATACCATGAGTTCAGGCAGCAAAAAACCTTTTAATTGTCGCTTGCTTGGACTAGTAAGAGAGTTGGATTTCTTTTGGTATGTTTTCATTTTTTATTTTTTGTATTTTGGCACCTTTTACATATTCTTGTAATTTGTTAGCAATTAATTGTGCCTTTGTGTGTTTGTGTTGTGTCTTTTGTGTGCACTGAATAAATGGTTTATCTATCTAGTATCCAGTATATTATTATTATCAGCCTGTGACGTCTCACTGAAGGGCAAAGGCCTCCCTACTCTCTTTCCACTTCTCTCCGTTCAAAGACCCCCAAGGACCAGTTCTTATTGAAGGAGTCCAGCTCATCTCGCCATCTCCGTCTGGGCCTGCCGCGATGTCGCTTGCCATTAAGAGGGACCCATTGGGTTGTAAGTTTGGCCTATTGGTCGTCTGACATGCGGTAGATGTGTCCAGCCCAGTTCCATTTTTGCGTGGCAGTCTTCCAAGTGACATCAGTTATCTTTGCGATGGAACGGATGGTCGTATTAGGAATATCCAGTATAACTTTTTTTTTTAATAAAGTTGCTTCCGTTAAAGTCAATTGTACCTTCAATTTTATTGTATGCCACAGGCAAAAATGGGGCTTTACTGTCGCATAGCCAAATATACCTTATCGTTTTATGATGTGCAAGTGACATTCAACCTTTAGATTGATAAAGCAGATAAGAGGTTGACATTACCTTACCTACGAATGGTTTCAAATGGATATTGGATTGTAGGTTTTTATTTAGGATAGCTTCTGCCCGCTAGACATGGGTAGCTCGCGAATGAGAGATAAAATTGAACTAGCTCTTTAATCACAATCTAGCTCTCAGTCGCTCAGTCGTTCACGGAATAGCTCACTAGCTCATTTAGTTCATTGACTCTATTACTCTATGCGAGTAACGAGTGATACCGACGGCGACGCGACGAAACGCCGACAGCGGCCGACAATGCCCGAACTTCCCCAACGAACAGGTGAACGATTTCGCATTGTACGTAGCTCACTGACCGACTCTTCGGCTCAATACGTCATAGTAAAATAACTCTTATAGATGTTGTCTCAAATGTAAAAATGCTTTAGCACTTTTACATAAGTATGAAAATCCTTAGGGAATAATAGTTTGTGATTTTGTAAACAAAACAAACGTCGTTATTTTCTTAAATGTACTCAAATTGTTTCGGCGGAATATCGCGTCATTCGTGTCTTGACTTGTGTAAAGTAGCGCGGCTCAATTTGATCTGTAGCTCGCAAGTAAGTCAATTGAGCTCAAGAGTTAAAAGAGTTATTCGGTGAGCTAAAGAGTGATATAGCTCTTTTGGTCAAAAGAGCAACATCTCTCTTTTCTTTTCAGTGAGCTACATTTCGCATGTCTTCTGCCCGCAAATTCGTCCACGCGAAATTTATTGTTCGCCCGATCCAACCCATCGCATCGCATCGCATCGCCCGCCGCGCCATTATTTCGTTTACGCTTAGCGTTTTTTCAGATTTTTTTTTCATTTTTTTCAGCTCCTAGGATTCCTAACGTGATGTTAAATAGCCTATAGCCTGCCTCGAGAATTGGGCTATCAAATCCTACTTTCCTACTAATATTATAAATGCGAAAGTTTGTATGGATGGATGGGTGTTTGTTACTCTTTCACGCAAAAACTACTGAACGGATTTGGATGAAATTTGGCACACAGATGATTTTTTTTTTTTTTTTTTTCTTTTTTTTTTTTTTTTTTAACCAGGAATAACAGATAGGATACTTTTTATCCCGATATTCCGACGGGATCGAAACTTATGCGGGTGAAACCGCGGGGCGCAGCTAGTGCAATAATAATTTTTCAAATCAGACTGGTAGATCCAGATATTAGCATGGTCAAACAAACAGACTCTTCAGCTTTATTATTAGTAGTATATAAGATATAGATAGATATTGTATTTAATATTATCTGATGATGATGTAGACTCAAGTATATTGAGGTATTAAAACTAAGGGCCGATTTCACCAATATAACTGAACGTCATCAGAACATAAGAACTGCATTCAAGAGTTGTTAGTGTCATCCTTGCCAAATATTGACACCGACATCTCTTAAATGATGTTTAGATGTGCTGATCAGTGATTGCGTTGTTTCATTGGTGAAAACGCACCTTGTTTTTAACACCTAAATATACTTAGATACAGTTATTTTGCATACAATATCCTAAATAAAAACCTACAATCCAATTTCCAGTTGTTTCATTGGTGAAATTGGCCCTTGACGGCACAAAAGAGAATTGATTCTAAGATTTCTGCTGAACAATCTACCTCAAAAATATGTATCATCAACAAGAACTCATTTGATTGTCTTCAACCTGTGTTCAATAATATTGTAGGTACCAATGAGTACTTAATCAGCCAATAAAGTTTCACACAGTTTCCACAGGCCTCCACTCTGTAAGAGGGGCTGTAATCTACCACGCAGGCCCAGTGCGGATTGGTAGATGTCACATGTCTTCGAATTTTTGGTTCTAGGACATGCCGGTGTCCTCCCCATGTTTTCCTCCAGCGTTTTGAGAGCAGAGATGATGAAATAAATTACACAAAGTAAAGCGCCTGTCTGGGATCGAACATACAACTTGTAAGTCAGGGCGGCTACCACTGGACCACCACTGCTCTATAAATTCTATCAATGTATCGCTACGATTAAGTAACCCAATGTGTAATGTTTTGTGACTTGATAAAATATTATGGAACAAATGGTTTGTGTATAAATCTTATTGAGGCTGACTGTATTTGAAAAAGAAAGATGGAAAAAGATCAGAAGGTCATCTTAAGGGTGGAACATGCAAAATGCAAAATGTTGCTGTGCCCGACAGGGTCCATAATTATTTATTTAATACTTCAACCACAAATGTTGTACAGTGCGGACTTAATGCCATAGGCATTTTCTACCAGTCAACTTTTGGGTGATGCAGAGACAAACAGTGGTAGGTGCAATTAATTCTATTGATTTAAACTTACTACCTGTATGTTTACATTATGGATGCAATAAAGATTATTTGAATTTGAATGCGAAAGGGGTGTTCAAAAACAATAATTTGGTGAGTAACTGGAAGTAGGAACCTTATTTATCTAACTATGCTTTAGACAAGTATAAACCTATTTAAATGTAAAGATGCGAAAGTAAGTTTTGTTTTTTACGCTTTCACGATAAAATGGCTGAACGGATTTGAATGGAATTTGGCACAGATATACCATGACCTAGGTAGGGATGTAGGCTACTTTTCATCCTGGATCGCAGACGAAGTCGCGAGCAACAGCTAGTTAAGTGCATAATTTATACTTCACGTAGGAATGCTATACAAATACAAGGTTGGCACCGGGAAAACAACGACCATGACGATACAGGAAAACTTTATTTAAAAGTTTAATAGGCAATAACTGATAAGATTTCAGTAAAACAACTGAACATTAACAATAACAAGATCTAAAAAAGGCTTTATTTCAATTTCGGTGGTATTTCAAGTTTTGTGTCCACGCAATTCAGGTTAGTCAGGTCGAAGTTTCCGAACAAACCTTGTTGCTAATACTAGAATTTAAAGAATAATTTGAGTAAATACTAAAACAACTTACGCTCGTATGCCTTTGAAGTTTGGCAGCAATATTTGATTGTATGTCGAGTGTAAATGGGGCTTCAAAAATATACGTGAGAAAACCATCAAGATAAGTTGACAGTTTTTTCTGAAGGTCAAATGAAATTATATCAAAATAAAAGTTCGTCAATCACCGGTCGTGATAAACGATAAACGTCATGAAAATTATTTTTCTACAAAATACTTATTAATGGCCTTATGAGGAAGAAGAAATTATATTTATTTAAAAATATGGAGATACTTAGTTTACGGTTTGGCCATAGCCACAATAATGTAAATTATCTTATTCCATTTTATATTCGGCCGGCAAAATATTTGATGATTTCTGAACGTAAAATAAATAAAGCTCGTTTTCTTTAGTCTATGGAAAGTACCAGTGCTGCCACATAATAAAAATTGCCTTTATCCAAGGAAAAAAACCAGAACTCCTTTATTGCTTTATTTATTTTTTAAGCGTATATATTTTTTTCAGAAATTTAATTAATTGTACAGATGCCAGCAGGTCAAGCTACCCGAAACTGTCAATTTTTTTCCAATCAACCTTGAACCTTGAAATGCTTTAGCAATAAATTCAAATTTATTTATTTGTATACATAGTTGTAATGTAGTGGTACACACGGCTACACATCAACCTAGACTGTTTGGACTTTGGACTACTAGAAGTTGAACGCTGCGAATCGTGCGAGAGGGTGCGATATGTTTTTGTTTTTTCGTCTCACTCACGCACGTCGCAGGACTGCGCGGGAGCGCGTGGCATCAACATCAACGTGCATAGATAGATGCGTATCATGTTTAAGTTAAGCTCGTATTATAATACTAGCTTTTGAACGTGACTTCGTCCGCGTGAAGTTCTTATTCCCCCGCCCCACCCCGTCGCATCGCATCGCTCGCTTCTCGTTTTCGCTTAGTTCTCTTTCTGACTGTATTCATTTTGACCTAGCGTGATGTTGAACCGATCCGAACGTTATCATACCTATTTTGATGCGGAGTTATTTTAAAATTATGATATCTCCTAAGATGTTGATTGATATCAAGTGATGTCAAGGGCAATTTTGTTCAAAATCAAATATTTATGATATATAACTTATTTATTTGGATAAAGATTAATATCATGTTGATAAAACACCTTCGCAAATAATGCATTAATTTCGAACAAATTTTATTATCATAAAAAAGGCTATAGTGAGTCAATCTTAAACGATAGACATATGCTGTCGCGAACATTTTTTTAGAACTTTTAAAGAGGAACAATTCCTTCATACATGATTTTTGCGTAACTTAAACTATTTACGCAGCGCACGCAACGGAAGCTCTCAAAAAGGAATCACTTTTCCCGTTTTTGCAACATTTTCCATTGATGCTCCGCTCCTATTGGTCGCAGCGTGATGTTATATAGTCTAAAGCCTTTCTCGATAAATGGACTATCCAACACAAATAATTTTTCATTTCGAACTAGTAGGTTCTGAGATTAGCGCGTTCAACCAACCAAACAAACAAACTCTTCAGCTTTATAATATTAGTTTAGATGATAAAATATTTATTTCAGACTAAGCACACAATAATTGATACAAGACTGAGACTTACTTTACTGTCAACCAAAAAAACAAATACGAATTTTGATAGATCTAACATCAAAACGACGGATTTTCATACACCCCTTTATTACCAGACAGACTACTATCAAATTAAACAGCTTCGAGTTACTTCGGGAGCCAAAAATAATAACAAATAAAACAATTATCAATAAAAATAGTTAACAATTGTTTGAAATTTAAACTCCTAAATGAGTGATAGAAATCAACATAGATAAGAAAACAAAAATTTGGAAACAATTAGTCTAATTAGTTGGCCTAAAATAACGTAACATAATAGTCGTGAATCCTGGGCGACATTTAGGAACTGACTGGCATAGAAAACTGAATTGAATACGAGTGAAACTAGCGAATGTTTTTGCCAAAAAAAAGTCTATCTGTCTGCGTAGGCGCAACGCAGCAAGTGATATGATTGGCCGATGCCACGATACGCAGTCCCTTTCCTACAATTCTCTGTATGGCTGGTAGCGTAGTTATGCATATATTATAGGGTGTCTAACTTGATGTGTAGCCGTGTGTACATGATGGTATAAAATAAAAATAAATATCTTGTGTCACTATGTGTTGCCTTGCAAGGCGTACAAATATTGCTCACCCATTAGGTAATGGGTGTACAGTAAGGCCTATATAATTATAAAAATACTGCTAAATAATAGTTTTAAATCTTTAGCAGAATATGAACAAAACATAAACAAAGAAAATAGCATAGAATTATAAAACAAATATTACACAAAAAATTTAAATAAATATTAATTAATTATCAAAATTCTTAAACAAATATTATAAACTAAACTTATGAACTAAAGTAAGAAATTAGGCAATTAATCAATCTGAGAAAATGGTGTTACGGATTTTATATTTCGCCTAAATATTCATTAATCGTATAATATGCTTTCTGTATTAGGAACCTATGGAGTGTTTTTTTTTTAAAGTGTGCAAGTCTTTTGAAGCTTTTGTAGATTTAGGTAATTTGTTAAATATTTTTGCAGCCATTCCTAGGAAACTTTTTGAGAATAGGGCGGTTTGATGGGTTTTTGATTTAAGAGCACCTGGGTGACGTTTAGTGGACAGGGTTTGAAATTAGTTTTGTTTATTTTTAATGAACATGACAACTTCAAAAATGTATAAAGACGGAAGTGTTATTAGATTTAAATTAATAAAAAAAAGGTTTGCAACTGTCAGTGTTTTTAATCAAGTATACTGCACGAAGACACTTTTTTTGGGCCTTAAAGGCCAATTCCCTATCCGTCGAATTACCCCCAAATATTACGCCGTACCGCAGTGTGGTGGAGACGTATGCGTGATATGCGGTAGGAACGGTGCTGCGATTGGCGACCTTGCTCAAATTGTGTAAAGCATAGCAATATTGATTAAGTTTATTTATTATATGATCCATGTGTGTTTTCCATGTCATGTGCCGATCTAACCAAAGCCCTAGAAATTTTGTGTTGTCTACTTTAGCAATATTATTATCTTCAAATTTAATATTAGTAAAAATAGAGTTTGTCCGTTGGTTAAAATTCATGACGAGGGTTTTTCCAAAATTAATTTTTAGGTTGTTATCAGTTAACCATTGAATAATTAAGCCTAAACTATTATTTATTTCATTTTCATATCTTTCTAAGTTTTTTTCCTATAAATATTGTAGTCCAATCATCGGCAAATAGGGGCGACAATCATGGGGTGTTCTATGGTTCTGGGAATATCGTTTATATAACATAAGAATAACAACGGACAAAGTACACTCCCCTGCGGTACGCCGTAATTTGTGCATTTTTGTTTCGATAGGTAGGTTTGTTCTGTGTTAGTTCTTTTACATATTTTTACTACTTTAGTTATTTGTTTTGTCCTAACTAGGTACGACTTAATTAACTCCAGGACATTGCCCCTGATTCCAAGGTTACTTAATTTTATAAGAAGGATTCTGTGATCTACAAAATCGAATGCCTTCGTCATGCCCATGAACAATGCTGTAGCTGGGACTTTTTTGTCCATATTCGAAATAATTTCATTTACCAAATCATATATAGCCATATTAATACTTTTATGCTTTCTAAAGCTGTACTATTCTGTGGTTAAGATATTGTTTTTCTCTAAGAATAAGTAAAGGCTGTTATAAATAACTTTTTCGATGAATGATTTTGGAAAACACTGGGACGAATGCAATAGGCCCATAATTTTTCATATGTTGTGGATCATGCTTTTTATGGAGAGGTTTTATAACAGATAGTTTTAGGTCATCAGGAAATTTGCCGTTGTCTATACAAAGGTTAACTATATAACTAAGAACTGGTGAAATTTCAGTAACTACGTTTTTGATTGCATGTGTAACAATATCATCATAGCCGGTACTATTTGTATTTTTTAGAGCAATAATAATTTTATGTATGTCATGCGGAATAGTTGGTGCTAAGAACATGGAATTAGGGTTTGAATTTATTAATGTCCGTTTATAATCGGTGTTGTTTTTATAATTCTTTATTGGTTGAACTTGATCAATGAAATAGTTATTAACTAATTCGGCAATCTCATTCGGTACTGTAGTATATTTATTATTTTCTGTAAGTATTTTAGAAGAGTTTTCTTTTGGATAATTCAATTTAGTGGAGTTTATTACTCTCCAAGTTGCTTTAACCTTGTTGTCAGCATTATTAATGAAATAGCTGTTTTGCGTTTTTTGAGTCAATTTGATAATTAGTTTTAGACGTTTAGTGTATGTGCTAAATATTTTTTTATTAGTTTTATTTGGTTGACGTCTTTATTGCCATAGCATTTCACGCTTACGCTTACAGCATAGTTTTAGACCTTTCGTTATCCATTTCGGTGTTTTATAGTTTTTTAATTCTCACTATGGGGAAGCAAAGATCGTAGAATAACTTAAACAAGCTATTAAATTCACGGAATGCATTATCTGGGTCTGCACAGTTGTACATACACATCGCTGAAACTAAGACTTTGAAGAGCATTCTTAAATTTAAGCATATTTTCTTGACAAAAATCTCTACTGAAAGTATACTAATGTGTAATGGTACAAGTTTTTTTAACAGGACATCTTATGATTTGAGCTGTATGATCAGAGATCGGCAATTCCATTACCTCGCTAGTGCTACTTCTTATATTGTGTATTATGTTGTCGATACAGGTACCACTATGTAATCGAGTTGGTTGACGAATACTCAGTATCATACAGTAGTTATGAAGAAGATTTTCATAAAGTTGAAAATCTATTAAAGAAATTTGACAGATTGTAGTAGCTTGATGTGGTTGGCGTCTGTACGGACGCCAGCACATCAAGCTACTACAATCTGTCAAATTTCTTTAATAGATTTTCAACTTTATCGTTAAAGCGTTAAGGTTCAAGGTTGATTGGGAAAATTTGACAGTTTCGGGTAGTTTGACCTGCTGGCGTCTGTACATTTAAAATAACAACTTAGACTTAAAAATATCAATTTGCTATCCAAACTTACTAAAACTAAATATACTTTTTGATTTTTGTTTCTTTATTTCATTTAAATACTTATAAATTACGTTTTAAAATATTTTTATACTTTAGAAAAAGATGTAAAAAAATGGTTTGGTTTATTATTAATATATTTTTATTTTTTAATTAAGAAACAAAAATGATTTCCCTATTGACAGCGATGCGGACATTTTTTTTGATGTGCTTTGATTATTTTCCCTCCTTTTTGGGATAGGATAGTAGGATAATGTGAATTTATAGAAATATATTATTGAAATTTCCCTATTTAGTTAACCTTAAAAACGTGGGTAATTTGAATTTGCCAATAGTATTCCCGACAGATGTTCGTTGACGGCAACTCTACTTGTCTATACTCAGCTTCCTTTCTTTCGTTCATCAGACAATCTGAAAGGAAACGAAAAATTCTTTTTTTATACATTTATTTCCACAATTGCTTTTGCATATTAACTTCGAAGTCATGTGATTAGCAATACATAGTGTTGTTTACGCATTTATACGTATTTTAAGTGTATATTTTAAGTCAGTGTTTTTCATAGGTTATAAACAGACTATGGGTTCGAACTAAAAATACTTGTTTAAACATTTTTACACTTTAAAACCGTGATAAATCATGGATTTTGTGAAGAGAGAAGATCAGAATGTCATCGACGATGATAATTATAAGTTTTACATTGAAAGTGTAAGTTAAAATAAGTTTGTTTGTTTTAATTCAAAATTCGATCGTTTTTTACATAAAAAGTGTTGATAACGCAAATGAAGTTCCGGGTTAGGTTCCCGGCTGTTGTATTCTAGTTTTTACCGCCAATTTTTTGTTGTTGTTCATTGTTTTAGTACAGAATTTGGATAGTTTTCATTCATTATGTACAGCAATGTGGTCAGTTAGCAAAGTAAACAAAAACTAATTTTGTTTCTTAAATGCTTTATTTAAATATAAATTTGGTCAAAGGGTCGTCTCATTTTCTTTATTATTTATTACGAAATCATTCTTTACTTGATTTCTGAATAATCATCACCTGCCCAGCCTTTTCCCAAATATGTTGGGGGCGGCTTCCAGTCTAACCGGATGCAGCTGAATACCAGTATTTGATTTCTGATTATTAATTTAAAAAAAAAAAAACAACTTTTTTTCTTGAAATAATTGAACCAAATCGGCAGCTCATTGATAGATGATTTTATCCCTGTAAGTAGGTTTAAAGAAACATTTTTATACATCAATAATATTTTAAAAACTAGATGTGATTTGTGTGTGAGTGCTTTGCTGGCTAGAGTTTGGTTATGGGATTTCTTCTCAGAGTGGGTACTCTGAGGTCACAGTTTCGTCCATCCAAGTCCATGCATGATTTTAGCCAGCATACCACTCTTACCAAGGGTATTGTGTTACCTAGTAACTGGGTTGTGGAGATCAGATAGGCAGTCGCTCCATGTAAAATACTGGTATTCAGTTTCATACAAAAAAAATCTATTACCCTGGTTGGGGAAGGCCTCCTTGTAGTTTTTTTACTATTACGACAATTCCTTTAATAAAGTTGAAAAATCTAGTTTTTTTATACATTTTAATAAAATATAAAACTATTGAATGGCGAAAATAAATGAACCGTGACCTTCACTATTACCTACTACGACAAAAAGCCTCTATGAGTGTTCCTATAGCTATTATTTTGCATATTTAGTTCTAAAATCAGGATTTTTAAATCTGGAAGAATATAGGTAGGTATTATTTTTTTTTTTTTTTTTTTTTTTTTTTCTTTTTTTTTTTTTTTTTTTTTCTTCTCTTATAGTTTTTTTTTATTGACCTTTAAGGCTTTAACCTATAGTTCTTAAACAAACTAGTTCAAGGTTTGTAGACTATGTTAATACAAACTCTTGAGTGCAACTAATTGGTACATACTGAAAAGTTAGAGCATAACTAGCCTATTAGATCCTATGAAATTGCCGTTTTATGTAGAAAAAATGCTTTTTTTTTTAAAGAAAATCATATTTTAATTTTTTTTTACGTGCTATGGTCCACTTGAAGGACTAAGTACGGAAACCAAATCCGTATAATAGAACATGTATTTCATTAACCCACACACAATGAGACACATCGTATGAGACTCGATGGCTTTTTAATTGTGTCGGTAATTGTGGCATTCAACAGGTTAATCAAAGTATTGGGCATTAATGAACATGCACTTTTTCCATGTTACTGGAAGTTTGTTGATGGCTGCTATAAAAATCCTATTGATGGGAATCAATGAACTCTTTAGAAAAAAGCCGAGGGTGTGGTTAGGGGTTATAAAATTAATTTGAATTTGAAAAATAGAGAAAGATCTTCACAAAAGGCAGTATCAAAAATCGGCAATTTCAAAGGTAAGGACCTAATACAATGTTCCCACTGCTGGGACACAGGCCTCTCTGTGGAGTGGGCTGTAACTCACCATGATTGTGACAAGTCACATGTCTTCGAATTCTTGATTTTAGGTCATGCCGGTTTCCTCAAGTTCAGAAAAAAAAAAAGACTTGTGTTTTATTACAATTTATAATCATAAATATATATTCTAATTTGCTCCTCCACAAAAGATACAAACTAATGAGTTGAATTTCGAGATATTTTAGTCTGTTGTAGAAAATAAATTAAATGAAAAAAAAACTGCCAAATTCTCAATATCTGAACTCCATACTTTTTACAAGATAAACTTGTTTCTTAGTATACCCTTGTATACCTGTTAGTTTTAGAGCTAAAAAAAAAATCTTATAATTTTGTTCTGTCAATCTGTCTGTCTTTTCGTTTTTCATAGCCATTTAACTTATTTTTGTACGTTATGCATTTTGAATCGAAAAATTGAGCTGTACCTGAGATCCAGAGCAGATTGGAGAAATGGCAACAGAAGCTGGAGAATGTTGGCTTGAAAATCAGCAGAACCAAAACGGAATATATGTTCTGCGATTTCGGCGGTCTCTCCAGTTCTGGAGTCATAGCGCTTGATGGCGCACGTCTCCCAGTCTGCTCCGACTTTCGGTATCTCGGTTCACTCGTGCAAAGCGATGCCGAAGTAGATCGGACGGTTAAGCACAGAATTAACATTGGATGGATGAAATGGCGGCAGGTCACGGGAACAATCTGTGACTCCCGCATTCCCCTTAAACTTAAGGGGAAGATATATAAAACTATGATCAGACCTGCTGTCTTGTATGTGGCTCAACATTCTGATCCAGAATGTTGAGCCACAAAAGGGATGAATGAAAGGCAATGCAGCTGAGATGAGAATGCTAAGAGGAATGTGTGGTGTTACACGAATGGATAGAATAAGAAATGAGTACATAAGAGGAGGTCTGAAAGTGGCACCGATAACTGAAAAGTTGTGTGGAAATCGGTTATCATGGTATGTGGGCATGTGTTACGGAGAAATGAGGAAAATGTCGTGAGGAGAGTTTTGAGTATGAATGTCGATGGCTATAAGAGTAGGGGAAGACCAACGAAACGATGGATGGAATGTGTGACTGATGATATGGTTAGAAAGGGGGTGACTACCGAGATGACGACTAATAGAGAAGTATGGAAGAAAAAGACATGTTGCGCCGACCCCAAATAAATTGGGATAAGGGCAGGAGAATGATGAATGATGATGGTGTGCTATTGAAGAGTCCTATGCCCAGCTGTGGACTGCTATAGGCTGGATGATGATGATCATGCATTTTGAATCATTATCTCTTCTTGAAGTTCAAGTTCCTATACATTTTAAATCCTTATATAATCTGGAAGTCCAGGCCTAAGGATTGGACAAAATAGGAAAACCAATATTAAAGTATATCTGAAGATGATGTCTAGCTAATCATTTATTCTGTCACAGAATAGATAACATCACACCACCGTCACCTATTTATATATTTCACCAGTTATGATAAATTCTGTACTGATACTGATACTATTGGTAAAAGACACTGTTTGCATACACACATATCACCAAATAACAAATATTTTCTCTTACCTTCCACAGCTCCAAAAATCACACATACTGGAACCAACAGACTACCAGCACTCATCGCTATCAATGGAACAGCTCCACCAAGCGATGCAATCCTCCATTGCGCACAACTTCCAACTCCCTCTCTCACCACGCCAAATGTCCTCATTAATGCTCAAAACGAACCACTTACCAAGAAATTTAAACTTCAACGATATTCCTGCTCACTTGCAACGAAACTTGACAACAGAGTTGGACCTAGTACATAACCTAGCAAACGAACTACCTCAGAATTTGAACAGGCATGATGATTTACTTGGTCAAAACCTTAGCAGGAACTTAGATTTGTCCTTAGCTCGGTCGCTAGGCAGCGATTTGGAGTTACAGAACTTAAGTCAACTAGCACAGAATTTAAATGAGAATTTGAACGCAGACTTGAGTAGGATCACCGATTTGAGAGCTGATATTCCTCATGATTTGAGCCATGAAATTGATTTGTCTCATCATTTAAACAGACCGCATATTGAGCAGGAGATATTGTCCCAAGATGAAGCGAGAAGGACTCCTATGGTAGTTCAATGTGTGCAAGATGGACATATGTTGGATCAAAATTTGGGCCAACGGTTGGTGGGGGGGAATATGAATGTACATGAGAGGTTGGCCCAACAAAACGAACATATGCTACCAATGCCGTTTCATATAAAATCGGAGCAGGACGATGATGGATATTTCTATGAAAACATTAATCCTGCTATTAATAGCGTTGGCAGTTTAAATGGTAAGTTACTTCCTTTGTTTTTAATTACTTTTAGTATGAGGGTTAGTGAGAGCTCTCGCTGGGCCCAAATTCACTATGACCATTTAACGATTGACACGGTTGGCGCAGTGGCTGAGCGATCGACTGCTGCGCTGCGTGTCGCGGATTCGATTCCCGCACGGAACAAATATTTGTGTTGCTCACAGGTCCGGGGGCCCGGGGTCAGGTCAGGGGGTATTTGCGTTGTTCCGGGTCTGGCTGTTTGTGTATGAGTTTAAATGTTTGTAAAGGCACCCACGATACAAAAAAAAAAAAGATTCCTTACCTCGAAACCTCGTCAATTCCTTAGTTTATCACGACATCTGCTATTAACGTATTCACTATGACACGATGGCGTGGTTTGAACTGTCAAAATACATGTTGTCCGTACTGTTGACATTTCAATTCCTTGCCGTAAACAAGACACGATATTGACGCGGTTTGCACGTGGTAAGATTTTGCGGGGAATAATACAGAATTGTGGCCCTGGTTGTGGAAACAGATAAACTGCTTGTACACACGGCTACACATCAACTATGCATTTCCAGTTTTAGCTGACCTCGCATTGTATAGGTTTTTCGTACAATCAGAAGGCAGCTTATACTGGTTTTGTATAGCTTGATGTGTAGCCGTGCGTACAAGCGGGGGTGGGTTTACGACGCGCCATAAAGTTGTGCTAGCTGCGCCCCGCGGTTTCACCCGCATAAGTTTCGATCCCGTGGGAATAACGGGATAAAAAGTATCCTATGTGTTAATCCTGGTTATACACCATCTATGTGCCAAATTTCATCCAAATCCGTTCAGTAGTTTTTGCGTGAAAGAGTAACAAACATCCATCCATCCATACAAACTTTCACGTTTTTATTACATATTAGTAGGACTTAGCAGCTTGTGCTATACTACCGCTAAGTCATCATCATCTGCCTAGCCTTTTCCCAACTATGTTGGGGTCAGCTTCCAGTCTAACCGGATGAAGCTATTTTACATGGAGCGACTGCCTATCTGACCTGGGTAATACGATACATCTTGGTAAGACTGGTTGTCAGACTTTCGGGCTTCTGACTACCCGTAACGACTGTCAAAGATCGTCAAATGCCAGCCGGGACCAACGGCTTAACGTACTTTCCGAGGCACGGAGGGGTCTCGGTATGTAAAGATGGCCACCCAACCACAGACCAACCGCGGCAAGCGTAGCTTAACCTGATCGATCGACCTGTGCGGTTGTTATTATTTAGCCACGGCCCCCCTTTGTAGTTACCTGTACAATAAATATAAAAGGAACACTAACTTTAAACCAGCCACAAATACAAGAATTTATGCAGTTTTGCTAGTGGATCCAGTAGTTTACAACAAGTTAACCTTTATCTATCTTTATCATTCTAACCTTTCTAGCATATTCTAATTAAACGCTCATTTTCATTCTGAAACCCGTTTCAAAATGTATATGGTATTTCCGTTGGAATATACCCATTTGGTTATGTAATACTGGTACATCATCTTAGACATCACTAACGCACCGTTGGTCTCGTGGACGCAAGCGCGGCTGCTGAACGTGGGGTTCGATTCCCGGGTCGGGCAGTGTTATTGAGCTTTTCCGTTTTTCCGTTTTTAACAATCGTAAAATGAAACAAAAAGCGATCGAAACGAAACCAATTAATCTCAATCATTTGCCGAAAATGTGTTACGCAATTAGGCTGCAGGCTGGAAGCCGACCCCAACATAGACCCAAAAGGCGAGGCCATGAGCTCCATGTAAAATACTGGTATTCAGCTGCATCGGGTTAGATACAGCTGAATACTAGTATTTTACACGGAGCTGGGTATAGTAACTGGGTTGTGGAGTGACAGTTACTGGGTAATACGATACCCTTTGGTAAGACTGGTTGTCAGACCTTCGGACTTCTGACTACGCAAAATAAAATTATTAAAACCACAAATGATTATAGTGCAGTATAAATGAGGATTTACTTTTCGCCATTATTTAACCATTTGACTTTAAAAAATTAATTACATTCGTATTCAAATGAAACTACGTAGTTGAATTATTTAAATATTTTGTCTATAAATTTCAAATTTGAAACCGAAAATTCAACAGTCGAATTGCATTTTGATTTTGTATTTATAATATACAACATGCGCACTTCGGTACAGATATATGAATAAAATACACAATTTAAATAAATGAATGTTTATTTCCTGGGCCAATATAACTGTCGCAGATGGATTGTCGAATCCGCTGTTTTACAAAACCGCCTAGTGGTTTTACAAAACAGCTGCGTTATGTAAAACAGCTGAACAACGTTCAGCGGTTTTCCATAATAACTGAACTTGAACACGCAGAATTGCATAAACGTTTTGCATGTATCAATGCAGCGGGTCAACGATTAGCGGTTTTGTAAAACAGCGTGAAATGACACGTCAAAGTTTATTAAACATTTCCAAAAATCATCGACGTACATGAACTCTGATACCAGTTAACTATCTTAAAATCTTCTATGACATTAAGCGTAGAAATTACGGGGAAGACATTTCATTTAATCAGCTATTTAATGAGGTGCAAATATTTGAAAAATAATTAGAGATGTCGATGATACAGTCGATAATGAAGGCAAAGGTCGAATTTACCTGTTTCTGCATTGTGTAGACGGGTTGTCGCCACCAGTTTGCATGTTGAGACGCCACTTTTGAGTAGTTAGTATTACTCGCAGTCGATGAGCTAATTAATCACTGATCACTCGAAAAAGTATATGATTTTTCATATACTTTTTCGAGTGATCTTTTTAAAAATAACTGGAAAATATGATTTACAACTGAAAAATTACTTTTAATTTCTGAAGTCGGTGTCGTTGGTTTGTTTTTTTATTTTTCACTTTTTAGTTGTACGCACGGCTACACATCAAGCTATACAAAACCAGTATAAGCTGCCTTCTGATTGTACGAAAAACCTATACAATGCGAGGTCAGCTAAAACTGGAAATGCATAGCTTGATGTGTAGCCGTGTGTACCTACCTCACACAAATTCATATAACACTACTTGCTATGTAAATATCAGCGACAGGAAGTTATTAAAACATCATCAATGTAAACTAAGTGAAAAAAACTCGTATTATTGCAGCTAACTCAAAAACTACCCAAGAAAACTTAATAAAATTTAAATTATCCATAAAAAAAATTGCGAATCTGTCTATACAGGGTGGCAGAGACATCGAAGCGCAACCGCTTACCATGGATTCAGTACATGATTCTGGACCCCCCTGCGTTGAAATTTTTCGTCGGCTTTTTCTTAAATTTTACGTCTTAGTTTTTTTTCTGCAATATTTTTTTACTGTAAACTGTATAAAATCATTATTTCTATCTAACCCGATGAGATTTTTAATTATAAAATAGTAAATTCACTTGTTTAACTTAAAACAGCAATGTAAATAAAACTCGAAAGGGCAGCGCGCGGTATCTCGGAGGCGCGCACGTGCGGGCCATCCGCGGAGCGTTTTGATCGCGTTGTTTGCGCACTCAAAAATGTCAATTTTTTTAACCGGTCATTTCCGAGATGAATGACTCGTAATTTTATTTATGGCATCAGGTGTAACGTTCTCACGACGTTTGCGCGTTGATGTCCCTGCCACCCTGTATATGACGGAGTTATACCCGAACATACTTAAAAAAAAACAACTGAATTGAGAACCTCCTTTTTAAGTCGGTTAACCATTTTTAACACGCTGTTTTTAAAGTAGTTGAGGCCATCGACTGAGCCTCGGGCTTCAAACTATACCCTCGTTCGTAATCAGTCACTTTCTTCCCTCGGTGAGCAATGTACTATTTCTCCTTTCTAACTAAAATCTTCGCTGCAAGGCCAAATCTAGTCAAAACGAGAATCCTTAATCTATTATAAGAAAAAATCAGCTCATAAATAATCATTCGGTTTCGTTGACGCAAACACCGACGTAATTTATCAAGAGGTGCTTATATAATATTTTTTTTTATTTGGCGCCACTCGTTCGGTGCTAGGTCTATAATTAGTTATTCATGTAGTATTCGTCTTCTTATTAAATCTAGAAACAAATCCATGTTTTTTTTTCATTAAAAACGTTAATATTTGGAGATGCTTTTCTTAAAAAACTGCAACCATTAATTTGTTGAAAAACAAGTTAATCTTGATTCTGAAATGTCACCAAAATTCCTTCCTCTTTTTAGGGTTCTGTAGCCAAATGGCAAAAAACGGAACCCCTATGGATTCGTCATGTCTGTCTGTCTGTTTTTCCGGCCGTATTTCACAGCCACTTCTTTCCGAAACTATAAGAACTATACTGTTGAAACTTGGTAAGTAGATGTACTCTGTGAACCGCATTAAGATTTTCACACAAAAATAGAAAAAAAAACAATAAATTTCAAGATTTTTTTTTCATCAAACCCATTCGTGTGTACCTATGGATAGGTCTTCAATATTGAGGTTTCTAATATCATTTTTTTCTAAACTGAATAGTTTGCGCGAGAAACGCTTCCAAAGTGGTAAAATGTGGTAAGAGTAACAAACATTTATTTATTTCTATACCAACCTTACAACTATCATTACAGGCCTTCAACATCCATCCATCCATACAAACTTTTACGTTTATTATATTAGTAGGATTTCGTATTCCCATTTGGCTAGCAGCACGTCTAGTTTCTGAGTAATATTTTTTTGAAAATATTAAAATTTTCATCTGGGTACGTAGAAAAAAAAAATTACGCTCGAACTAAGCGTGATACGCAAAAATGATGTAAAAAAAGATGGTGTTAAAAAACAAAAAAACATGCTTGTCCAATCTAATGGACTCGTCAAAACAAATGATATGAGCCAAACCCGCGGGTTTAATCGACTAGTAAACACTGACGAGTTCTACAATCCACCTCCTGGCTCCATCATCAGATCAGCTACAAGATACCAAATTATAGTATTGTCATCCGAACTACATATACGTACAAAGTTTCATTTCGATACGACAATTAAAAGTAGGTTAAAATTGACTTCCTAGATTTCATTACATTGTTTGTTACAAGTGAAGCTAATAAAAACGTGTTAAAAAGCATCGATCGATTCGCCTCTTAAGCGAAATATCTATTTAGAGAAATGGGTCATATACTTTTGTTTCATTATTTAAAGTTATCATACGTTATTTTTAACCACCTAAAAAGGTTGAGGTTATCGCGGATCTAATCTTCGCGTTATTTTGTTGTTCATGGAAATTCCTGTGTCACTGTCTTATCACGTCATTGATTTCAATATTGGAGCCTATGGAGCCTGTAAATTCACTGCGATTTCCTGCACATGCAGTTGTTACTGGGGAGGGTCTCGTGGATAAGTAATAACAGCCGCATGGGTCGATCCATCAAGTTAAGCTACGCTTGCCGGTGTTTGTCCGTGGATGGCTGACCATCTTTACATACCGAGACTCCTCCGTGCCTCGGAAAGCACGTTAAGCTGTTGATTTCGGCTGTCATTCGTGGATCTTTGACAGTCGTTACGGGTCGTCAGAAGCCCGAAATTCTGACAACCAGTCTTACCAAGGGTTATCATATTACCCAGTTACTGGATTGTGGAGGTCAGATAGGCAGTCGCTCCATGTAAAATACTGGTACTCATCTGCATCCGGGTAGACTGGAAGCCGACGCCAACATACACTGGCCTGCAAAACTAAGTATCACACTTATAAAATTAGAATAACTTTTTAAGTACACAAGAAATTCGAAATAAAAAGGACTCGAAAAAGAGTTTAATTTTATATATAAAAACTTCATAGTCGAGAGCTATAAACTATGTCCTCCATTTTCACCTCGATAGGGCTTGTTTTTTAAAAATCGTTTGGTACCAATTATTTGATTAAAACGTTATTTATACCCATTTTCGTAGTAAAATCTCACCCATTAAACTGTATTAAGCCAGGAGAAGATTTTTGAAAAACCCTAAAACACATGATTCTTTATCTTTTGTTTTAAGTTAATTCGACTTCGACAACTTGTTAAAATATTTCCATAAACATAAACTTTGACACCCCCTAAACCATTCTTGTTTAAAAAACTTATGAGTATAAACTTTATTATTTAAAGGGTAGTTTTTGAAAATTTATGATTAGGTCATTTAGATAGGCATTTGGGCCAAGTTTCAAGTTTTTAGATCAATGAAATGAGATTT
Source organism: Apamea monoglypha (assembly GCA_911387795.2). NCBI lineage: Eukaryota > Metazoa > Arthropoda > Insecta > Lepidoptera > Noctuidae > Apamea > Apamea monoglypha. Next base: position 8,247,360 of record OU426942.1, read on the forward strand.
TTCATATTAACTGTATCCCCCTGTATGTTTTCACCTCCAAAGGCGATATTTTTTGTAGTTTTTCGTGACCTTTCTATTGTTTGTCTTATATACGTTATTTATACCAATTTTCAAGTAAATCAAGCCACGCAGTAAAATCCTCCCTTGTAAAATTGACTACCCCTTTTCACCCCGTCAGGGGTAGATTTTCGAAAAACCCTGATATATGTTATTCTTTATTTTTGGTCTTAAGTACAGACGCCAGCAGGTCAAGCTACCCGAAACTGTCAAATTTTCCTAATCAATCTTGAACCTAATGTTATAGCGATAAAGTTAAAAATCTGATAAAGAAATTTGACAGATTGTAGTAGCTTGATGCGCTGGCGCCTGTACATATAAACACTGAGTTTCGAGTTAATTGGACCACGCGTTCAAATTCTTCCACACAAACTTTAACACTCCTATATCCCCTTTGAGGGGTAGTTTTGAAAATCTTATAGTGATAAACTTTATTACTTACTTAGGCGAGTATTATTGCCAAGTTTGAAGTTTATTAACTTAATGAATAAGATTTTTCATATAAATTGTATACCCGTTTTTCAACTCCACAGGGGTGGAATTTTGAAAAGTCGTTTGGGACGTGTTCATAACTTGACTCAAAGATTGTTTATACCAATTTTCGAGTTAATCAAGCCACGCAGTAAAATCTACCACTGTAAAATTGACTATCCCTTTTCAGCCCGTCAGGGGTGGATTTTCGAAAAACCCTGATACACATTATTCTTTACTTTCGATTCTGGGTATAAATACTGAGTTTGGAGTAAATCGGACCGCGCGCTAAAATTCTTCCATACAAACTTTAAAGCCCCTTTTAGAGGGTAGTGTAGAAAAACAAAAAATGGTAAACTTCATAATTTACTTAGATAAGTTTTCGTGCCAAGTTTAAACTTTTATTAACTCAAGGAATAATATTTTTATCCACTGGTATCCACTAAGAAAGGAATTTCAAAAAAATCCTTTCTTAGTGAATACCTACTCTTCACGAAGAATACACCCTCCAAATTTCATGTCTCTAGGACCAGCGGTTTAGGCTGTGCGTTGATGTATCAGTCTTTGTCAGTCTCAGTCAGGACTTTGAATTTTATATATATAGATAGATGCCTCTTTCACCTGAAGAATATGCTACGATCATGACTTTTCTGGAACTAGGTATCAGTATGCGTCGTACTGCAAGAATGGTGGGTGTGACGCTATGAACGATCCAGAAGGTGAAGCGAAGGTACGAAGAGACTGGAAACCATCTAAGGAGACCTTGTAATGGCAGACCCAGGTGTACTAGTGCCCGAGAGGACCGTTATATTGTTTCCACTGTGTTAAGAAATCGCCACCTAAATGCAGTTGAAGTCCAGCAACAGCTTCTTCAGACCCGAAGGGACTACATTAGTGACAGTATAGTGAGAAGAAGACTTGCTGAAGCAAATCTGACACCCCGAAGACCAGCGAGTGGCCCCAAACTCGAGAGAGAGCATCGAGTAGCGAGACTGCGATACGCCCGTGAACACATACAGTGGGATGAAGAAGAGTGCTCAAGAATTTTGTTCACAGATGAGTCTCGATTCTCACTTTACACTTCTGATGGAAGGCGAAGTGTCTACAGGCGGCCTAGTGAGCGATACCTTTAAAACTGCTTCTCAGAAAGAGTCCAGTACGGTGGAGGCAGTGTACATGTATGGGCTGGCATATCTTCAGAAGGTCGCACAGAGTTAGTGGCCGTAGAAAAAGGCAATCTGACTGGGGAAAGCTATGTCCAAGAGATTCTCAACGAGTATGCAGGGCCGTATTTAGCAAATATGGGTGTTGGATATGATAATGCCCGGCCACACACGGCCCAGGTCGTGCAAGAGTATATTCAGGAGGTTGGTATCAGCGTGATGGCTTGGCCATCAAGAAATTCCGATCTCAACCCGATTGAGCACGCCTGGAATGGGCTTGGGAGGCTAGTCAGGAGCCGCAGACCACCACCTATCACCCTCAGGGCACTAAAACAGGCCCCGATTCAAGAATGGGAGAATATTCCCCAACATCGGCTCCGAAAACTCGTGTTCAGTTTGCCAAACCGGTTCGAAGCTGTAGTCAGAGCCCGAGGAGACAATACCAGTTATTAAAAATTAAATAACATGTAAAACATACTTATAAAATGTTAATTGAGTTTTTTGACACTAAGGTAAAAATGGCTATTTTTATTGTTTTTTTTTTTTTTTTAGGTTAAACATGTTACTAATGTATTAGTTTACTAGTTTCAAGGATAGCTGATAAAATTTGCTATAAAACGTTTTTTATTTTAAATCTCTAACTTCTATAGTTTAGAATAAATTGAAATTTTAAAAGTGTAGTACTTAGTTTTGCTGGCCAGTGTAGTTTGGAAAAGGCTAGGCAGAGGATGCGTTCAGACAGACAGTCACGACGGGGGGACTTGGCTTTATAATATGTCGTGATAAGATTTGGCACAAGAGAAACCGCGAAACATCTTTATCTATCCCCTAGCAACAAACACAGACAGACGTATCCAATAATTTGATAAAAGTTGACTCTTCAACCTTTTTTGAATATTCAATATAATGTTGTTATGAAAAGGTCAGTTCGACTGGTTTTAATAACACTTGTACGTGTTGCTTTCACGGTTAAGTGGTTATTTTAATAGTTTTAACTATTAAATATATAGCAATATGTTACTTATGGAGAGGGGTTTAAGTAATAACAGCCGCGGTTGGTCCGTGGATGGGCCCCTCCGAGCCTCGGAAAACACGTTAAGCCTTTGGTCCCGGCTGTCATTCGTGGATCTTTAACAGTCGTTACGGGTCGTCAGAAGCCCGAAAGTCTGACAACCAGTCTTACCAAGGGGTATCGTATTACTCAGTAACTGGGTTGTGGAGGTCAGAAAGGCAGTCCCTCCATGTAAAATACTGGTATTCGGCTGCATCCGGTTAGACTGGAAGCCGACCCCAACATAGTTGGGCGCTTGTACGGCTGTTATCTTTTAGCCACAAGCCCCTTTATTTTTTGTACAGACTGGCAGCACCGCAGCAAATCACGCTACTACAATCTGTCAAATTTCTTCATTAGATTTTCAACTTTATCGCTAAAGCATTAAGGTTCAAGGTTGATTGGGCAAATTTGACAGTTTCAGGTAGGTTGACCTGCTGGCGTCTGTACAATGGTTCACACACAATTCATACACAAACAATAGCTGTTCTTAAGTCTTCTAAGTTGGCTTTTTTTTGCTGGAAATCGTCTGGAAAAGTCGGCTGCATCCGGTTAGACTGGAAGCCATCCTGACCATCATCAACCTACAGCAGTCCACTGCTGGACATAGGCCTCTCTATCTACACGCCATATAGCTCGATTCTCGGCAGCTCATACAGCTGCTACCAATCACCCTGTGAAGATCGTCGCTCCACCTAGCCTGAGGGCGTCCCACCTTACGTTTACCGATTCGCGGTCTCCACTCAAGAAAACCTCTACCCCAACGGTCATCGGTTCTACGGCTAATATGGCCGGCCGACCACTTCAGCTTGCTTATTCTAGGAGCTATGTCGACAACTTTGGTTCGGTTCACGGCTGTTGTTATTTTGTGCAAGTCGTTACCAATCAAAACAATCAGAATTAGATTTGCCAGTAGACGCCTACCTAATCAGTATTAGGTAAAGTACCTAATCAGTAAATCTACTGGCAATTACCTAAATACTAGGCGTTACAAAAACGCGTACATTATGTGCGAGCATGTGTGTGAGCACTGGTGGCCCAGTGGTGTCGCCCCCCACTTACGAGTCGTGAGTTCGAACCCAGGCTACTTTGTGTATCCTCACCTCTGCTCCCAAAATCGTGAAAGAAAACATCGCGAGGAAACCGGCATGTCCAAGAACCAAAAAATTCGAAGACATGTGACATCTACCAACCCGCACTGGACCCGCGTGATTAATTACGGCCCACTCAGTCCCAGCAGTGGGAACATTATAGGCTGATTATGCATGTACATTATGTACTCTGCCAAATCTTTTCTTAACAATTTTGAGATCGGCTTTCTGTCTTATCATGGAGCTACTCTCCATCTGTCTTCCACGAACAAATTACTGGACAAAATCCAGCACTAGAGTTTAAACGGTCAATTCTCGTACTTAAAAAACGTTTAAATTCAAGTCACAATCTCATCTTATCGACAATCAATGTCAAAAATGTCGGTCTTGAAAATACGGGAATTGCCCCTCTGATTTTCTGACTTCTGACTCATCATTATTTCACCCCGGAATCAATGACTGCTGGGTATAGGCGTCCCCTTTCTTCTGCCATACTTTGTTCTGTGCGCTCATCCTGGTATTTCCTGCGACTTTGACGATATCGTCAACTCAACGCGCTTTTGGACGGCCCTGGTTTCTTTGGCCTAACCTAGGCCACCATTCGGTCACAGCTTTACTCCATCGATCGATTCGTCTAGCTAGATGTCCTGCCCAAGTCCACTTGAGGCCCTTGTATTGTATATATATTTATATATAATTGTATTCAGTTGCATCCGATTAGACTGGAAGCCGACCTCAACATAGTTGGGAAAAGGCTTGGCAGACGATGATGAGATGTATAATCGCAAGCACAAAACAGAAATAGTCGACAGCTGCACGTCATGACTGGGACAAGAAGACTTCCAGTCAGCATGATGACGTGGGGTGACCACGCCCCACGCCCATCATCATTCTTTCCACCGGAAGACGTCCATTGCTGGACATGGGCCTCCCCCAAGCACCTTCACTTCGACCGATTCCGTGATTCTCGCATCCAACGGGTTCCTGCGGTTTTAACAAGGTCGTCCGTCCACCTTGTAGGAGGCCTTCCAACGCCACGTCTTCCGGTACGCGGTCGCCACTACAAAATTTTTCGGCCCCATCGGCCATCTGTTCTGCGAGCATGAACATCTGCAATACCAGAGGCAGCGGCAGACGTGTTGCCACCCCAGGGATAAAATGAAGACGTTGTAATTCAATGTCGCATTCATTTAGATAAAGCCTAAGATTTTAGGTTATTATTTGAGGTTATGGGGCCGTCGCTAACTGGAGTGTCCTATTTACTTACTTTTTTTTTATAAATGAGATAACGAGTCTTATCAACCATCCATACGAGTATTATATGTATGAATAAGTATTCAATATCTCAGGTCCAGTTGTCTGTCATATTTGCTGTACTGGGCCTTCTTGGCGCAGCCGTGAGGCAAACTTTACTGCCAATTTTTTACATCGGATTTTACGCTTTTTATTTGTTTTTATCTGATGTATGTATCTGAAGGCCAATTCTCGTAATTTAAAACGTTTAAAATCTAGTCGCAGTGTCATCTCGGCGACAAACAAATGTCAAAAACTTGTCAAAATGTAGGGAAATTGGAGGTATTTTTGACAGATTGAGACTGAGATCAGACTGTGAACGTTATTAAAATTACGAGAACTGCCCCTCTGGTGTCTTAAGAATCCCGAAAGTCTGACAATCAGTCTTACCAAGGGGTTTCGCCCCGGGGGAGGTAGTAACTGGGTTTTAGAGGTCAGAGAGGCAGTCGCTCCATGTAAAATACTGGTACACAGCTGCATCCGGTTAGACTGGAAGCCGACCCCAAGATAGTTGATGAGTACGTTTTCGGTCGGTTAATTTGCGACCTTTATGCGGTAGAAGCCGCGAGAAAAAGTCGTTTTTTTATAAATGAAATAACGTCTTATCAGTTATTATCGCGTAATTATTGTTACTATTCAAGCATATACGAGTATGTGATCTGATATGATATTAATCTGAGGTCTGAAGTAATTTCTTTGACTGTTGTGATTTCTGTCAAGCAAGTACAAAAACCAAGACCAAGTCTATTCAAATTAATGTTTCAAATTGATGTTATTTCAAGTTAAAAAAAATATCAACTTTATTTTAATGGTAATTAAGATGATTTCAGAGTGACTAGCACTATTGAAAAGTTATAAAAATGTTTGAAGTTGTAGTGTAAATTGAACTTTATTGTGTAGGAATTCAAGTATATTTCGCTTCGTTTTTTTCGTTCAAATATTTTCCCTAACCTTAAATGAGATTTTATAATGTTTTTTTTTTTTTTATATAAAATTAACATACTTTTTCATCTCCTATTTCAGCTCTCCCCGCCGACCACACGCAACCACAGCCAAACGTCCACCCTGACAACCAAATGTACGTATACAACACTCACGTGAACGTCCCAGCATTAAATTCCATAGACGTTTACTCTAGACCACAAAACTACGTTCAAAACTACACGAACATTCGCGAAAACCCACAAAACTTAGTCATTAATAGGCAGTTTGAGAACACTAGCCCTTACCTCGACGATTATAAAAAGTTAAGACAAGATGGCTGCCCGAATGTCGCGAAAGAAAAATGCGAGGAGCCGAAAGAGAATTTGAAACCAACAGATCAGAATAAAATATACTATTCGGAGTATAATAATCAGAATTTTGCTGAAACTAAAAGTGAGAATGATTCTAGTGTACATAATAAAATAACGGAAGATATTTCTATGAACATTAAAGGTCAATATGTTTGTTATAAGTGTAATGATATATTCCCTTCAAAAAGAGGATTGAAACATCATTCAAAATCGTGCTCCGACAGTGACCAGTTAGTAGAAAAAGTCGGGAAGTTTAGCTGTAGCCAATGCGCTTACAGATGTCAGTCCCCCGCCATTTTGAAGATCCACGAACGCACGCATTCCGGCGAAAAACCTTTTTCTTGCACCTTCTGCGATTACAAGTCTGGCCAAAAGAATAACGTCGCTAAACACATACTAGTCCATATGAAAGAAAAGCCTTTTAGATGTCAATACTGTGACTACAGATGTGCCCAAAAAAATAATCTAGTAGTTCACGAACGAACGCACACTGGGTACAAACCTTTTGCGTGTCCGTTCTGTGACTACAGGACAGTGCAAAAACCTAATTTAGTCAAACATATGTACTTACATACTGACCAGAAACCGTTTAGTTGCGATATGTGTTCTTACCGATGCGTTCAAAAAACGAACCTAACCAAACATAAGCAGAGGCATTTAAACGAAAAAGAGGGGGAGAAAGTGGACGTCAAGAACCAAAGCAAACCGTACAGACCTCGGCAGAAGTCTGTCAAATGTCCTCATTGTCCGTACAGATGCGTGCAGAAATCTAGCATGGAAAAACATCTACAGTTCAAGCATGGGACGCAAGAAAATGGCGAATTCGAACAGGGTTTGAATCTTATGAAGAGTACAGAAGATGCTGAAAGTATAAATTTGAGTGTGAAGAAAGACTTTGAGTGTGATGAAAAGGACGGTGTTAGTGAAGAGTCATAGTTGTTAAGAGTGAGGAGCTTTGATTCTATGAGAAGATGATGAATGTGACAGTCTATTGCATTTTAGGGTCTTGCTTTCTTGCTGAACAGTAACCGAAACTGAACATTCACGCTCGGGTGACATTGGATCGGGTATACCTGTCGGTCGGTGGTGCTGCAACACGTAAACTCGGCTCTGAATCACGTATATTTGGCTCCAGTCGCTCGGTGACGCTGAATCGCGTATACTCGGCTTCTGTCGTAAGTTTTCACTTTATGTAGGTTTTTTTTTGAGTCAGATTCAAGCGCGGCCGCCATGTTGAAAAAAAAAAAACAAAATGGCGGACAGGCTCCATATAAAAATCTTCAATCCCCTTTAGCTAAAAATGCAATAGACTGAACAATACGATTTTCACAAAAGCTCCCGAATTTCGCTTTCTTAAATATATTAGATACTATGTTTGTTATAATAAATGAAGTTTGTAAATAATGATTAATTAAATATTTTTTTGAGATTATATACGTCTGATTTCACCAATATTGTATTAAAAAATTATAAGCATAACCAGCCTATAATGTTCCCAGTGCCTCCTGTCTGTGAGAGGTAGTGGGCCGTAATCCACCACGCGGCCCAGTGCGGCTTTGTAGATGTCACATGTCTTAGAATTTTTGGTTCTAGAACATGCGACGGTCTCCTCACGATGTTTTCCTTCACCGTTTAGATATTTTATTATTGAATTGAATATAGGAAATTGATTACAGTATTTATAACTGGCGAAATGTCGGGGTACTATAGGTACACCTCTGCCTAACCCTCCGGGTATAATAGCGTGATCTGGCGTGCTGTTTGGGTCAAGTTGACAACCTTAGGTGATCAGATTACGATGAGGGTAGATGTTTTTAACGGAAACTAGTTGGGGAAGTCCCGAAACGTCAATGACTAAAACCGTAAAAATTCGCAAAAAAAAAAAAGTTGCGGTTTTATTGATGCATATTTAGGGCTGTCCGATTATCGTAAAATGTAAATTGAGAATGTGTTTTACTGAAGTTATGCGCCTCAATAGTAAAATCAATGCGAAATAATTTTTTTTTTGGTACTTCTTCCGGTTTTGTATAGTATTGGTGAAATCAGGCTTGCACTGGTCCAGTTGTAAACTAGAAAATTATAAGCGAGCATTAAGACAACCATAGATTGGCTGCAAAATTCCAACGATTGGAAACCCTAAGGTGCTTGGGAAAAGGTTACCTGGACAATAAACTATTTTCTCTAAGAAAAAACTGAAACACAAAACAAAATCCTCTATTCCATACGTTTGGTGATTAATATACACCGTGTTCCGGACGATATACATAAACTTCGACCAGATGTTCAGACCATGGAAATAAGCATTTTTCATTATGGACACATTAATAAATTCTTATTTTTTTGGTTAATTATCATACAAACTAAATACCTTGACGTAAATCACCCGACCCCTTTTTATCTCTTTATTCGAAGCATTTGATACATTTATCATTTTAATTGCACAAAACGGCAACATAGGCCAAATCAAGACCTTTTTTTACTGCATAGCTCAATTAAATTTCATAAAATGAAATTACACATATCTTTGTAACGAAGCCTTTTTAAGTACTACTCCCTTTGTTAGATTTGATTTGTAAAAACTATTAAAGCGCTTGCCAAAGTTTATGGATAACGTGAAGAACACGGTGTATAATATTGTTGTCAGTCAGCGTAAAGTGTAGAATTTATTTTTACGAGCCGCCGCCATTAATTATAAAAAGGCAATTATTTTAAGACTAGCTTCTGCCCGCGACTTCGTCCGCGTGAATTTCGGCCCCCGACCCATCACGTCGCATACCATCGCTCCCCCGTGCTACTACGTTTTCGCTTAATGTTACACCTGGCTTTTTTCATTTTGATCGACTCCTGAGGGCCGTAGCGTGATGTTAGATAGCCTATAACCTTCCTCAAGAATTGGGCTAGCAAATTCAATAAGATTTTTTTAAATCTGACTGTTAGTTCCGGAGATTACCCTCTACATACAAACATTACCATATTCACGAGTGCATAAAATTAATTTTTAGATTTGAAATGAGATCGTTCGCTTATATTTTCTAGTTATCCTGACCAAAAGTCATTTAATTTTAATAGGTTAGTTGTAATATTAAGAATGAAATGTAAATGAGACATGTCAAAAGTGATGAAATACTATTTCTTATTATTTGGAGATTTGTGCCCGGTTTTTGGCAATAGGCCCGCCCCCTATTACATGGGACTTAAACGTAACTGGCGAAATGTGGGTCTGCTATAGGTACATAGCCAAAATCGATATCTGACCACCGTAAGGACTATTCCTGCTTGCAGCGCATATTATTAGTCGACCTAAAAATTTCCTCTTGTTTTACTTACGGAAGCAGCTGTGGTCATCATGTGCACGGGATTTTGTTGTCAAAATGGCCAGATATAGGTTTTGGCGATAGTACACTTCTGCCCAACCCTTCAGGGAATACAGTTATGTTGTATGAAAGTATGTTTGATTTTAGGAAGTGGCGTAAACGCCATTATAGTTGCCCAACAGTTACACAACAGTCGCGCAACTTTTCATCAACTTTGACATGAGTCATATTTTTTTGTGATATAGCTTATGATTATGACGAAATTAAATATAATTACGCTCTCTCATAGATATTGTTCCTTTGTAAATAAAATGTGAGATTGAATGCTTTGCTGACAATGCTGAATACATGGAATAAGCAGGGAATAAACATGCAAGTATACTTGTGCGAAAGTATGCAAGTAAATACTGTTTTTTTTTTTGTAAATTTTAATTTTATGTAAATAAAACAAAGTCAGTTTGGTTACACCATTTATGACTCGAGAACGCCTGGACTCATTTTTGTGATCTTTGATTTGTTAAATTTGTCGCCGTCTCGAATAGTAGAATAACTAAATAAAAAATAAACTATTAAAACATGGGAAAATTCACTAAAAAAAATTCAGAGTAATTTCGTTATACATTTTGATGCTATTTCAAGTTAAACAAATATCACCTTTATAGTAGTAGATATTAAGTTCATTTCAGAGCGACGAGTACTATTAAACGTTATAAAAATGTCTGAAGTAGCGTAAACTGAACTTTATTGTGTAGGAATAAAAGTCATTTTTACAAAAACTCATGCTTATTTGGCGAACGCAGATTACTTGCATGCTTTAGTCCAAGTTACTGGCATGTTTATTCCTGACTATAAGCTGGGAACATACTAGCCACACTCAACGGTGCTCTATGGTCACTTGATGTAATAAAATGTAGAGTGTGTCAAATCTGTTCCTGTTTTTAATTATTGACTTTTATTTTAAAGTTAATGTTTGTAAGTACTTATAGAATTTATAGTAGATAGGTATTGAGATTTTGAAATTGCAATTGAGCAGAGATTTTTGTAGCTTATAAGATTTAAAACACTCCCGGAATCCTAAATCAAGTCAGCTTACAGTCCTTACTCAGTAATTTTACCTCATAATCAGCCTGCATATTTCCACTGCTGGGACACAGGCCTCCCTTCTAGATGTAGAGGGCTGGGCCACGTGGGCCCATTGCGGGTTGGTAGATGTCACATGTAATAGTTTACTTTCATTAATCTTTTTTTTAAACGCTTTATACATTATACATTATACGCTGGCTCGATTTAGGTGTGCGGAGTGTAGTTTTTTTTATGAAACCGACATTACAAAGAAACTGTTGTTCAGCAAAAGATGTGTTTTTTAAAAGATACTTCTTCACGAGAAATATGCCATTTTGCCAGTAAGCGCAAACACCAGTCACGCACGTCGATGACAATGGCAACTGCAACCGTCGCACCGAGTACTCAAATACTCGACCGACATGTTGTCGATGGTTGACAGTGCACAAACATAAAAAACCGACATTCCGACCTCGCCGTCGAGGTCCCTCGCGACAACCCCAAAATCAAAATTCGTCAGAAAGTATTCAAACTAGACTGAGAATCAGCACTTTTCGAACGTCAAAATTACAAAAGACAGTCCCCCAAAACGCCCGCCCTTCACCACTTCCTAGTGCTTTCGCCGGGTAAAGCAGTGGCCCAACAAATTCCCCAGTAGCACAGCCTGTTCAGTTAGAAAATAGTTGATTCTGTACAATACTTGGTCATCATTCTCCTGCCTTTATCCCAATTTATTTGGGGTCGGCGCAACATGTCTTTTTCTTCCATACTTCTCTATTAGTCGTCATCTCGGTAGTCACCCCCTTTCTAACCATATCATCATTCACACATTCCATCCATCGTTTCTTTGGTCTTCCCCTACTCTTATACCCATCGACATTCATACTCAAAACTCTCCTCACGACATTTTCCTCATTTCTCCGTAACACATGCCCGCCATGACAACCGATTTCCACACAACTTTCCAGTTACCGGTGCCACTTTCAGACTTCCTCTTATGTACTCATTTCTTATTCTATCCATTCGTGTAACACCACACATCCCTCTTAGCATTCTCATCTCAGCTGCATGCAATTGCCTTTCATTCATCCCTTTTGTGGCTCAACATTCTGATCCATACAAGACAGCAGGTCTAATCATGGTTTTATATATCTTCCCCTTAAGTTAAGGGGAATGCGGGAGTCACAGATTGTTCCCGTAACCTGCCGCCATTTCATCCATCCAATGTTAATTCTGTGCTTAACCGTCCGATCTACTTCGGCATCGTTTTGCACGAGTGAACCGTGATACCGAAAGTCGGAGCAGACTGGGAGACGTGCGCCATCAAGCGCTATGGCTCCAGAACCGGAGAGACCACCGAAATCGCAGAACATATATTCCGTTTTGGTTCTGCTGATTTTCAAGCCAACATTCTCCAGCTTCTGTTGCCATTTCTCCAATCTGCTCTGGATCTCAGGTACATCTTCACCGACGAGAACAATGTCATCGGCAAACAACATGCACCTCCACCATGGTGCCTCCTCCTGGATGTCTGACGTAAGAGCGTCCATAATCAACAGGAAGAGGTAAAGATTTAAAGCCGATCCCTGGTGCAAGCCTACAGCCACACTGAACTCTATACAATACTAGGTATGTAAAGTAATTAACATTACAAAACACAGAACTTCAACTAAATTGTCCCCCCTGACCCTTGCTCGATGAAGTGCCAGCCCGCGCCATAGTGGAGCCTGTAGCTTTAAATTCCCAACTGTGACCTCTTGAGTTTCGGCATTTCTTCTCAGAGTAGTCAGATAAGAAACGCCGACCTCATCTAGTATATCATATCTAGTATATAATAGTAATCTAAATTTGATCCAATCTCATCTTGCTGTCCTCTCCCGAGCGGCGCCCTAAGTCGAGGTTCGTACCCCACAGGGGGTGCCCTTAGCGTGCGGTCGCTTAGTTTGTAAGTTATTCGCCCCTGGCTTGGAGGGTTTGAGTTAAGGCAACCACAGGATAGTCCGGTTAAGGCCACCGCGGTCACCGGTGACCGCCAACAATAGATTTTCTATTGTGCCTGTTGAAAAAAAATATGTCGACGGCTGCAGTTGCCTCTGTGTATGTGTCGCAGCCAACTGGTAAAATTAGCCGCTTAGTCAACCGCCTAAACGGCTAATTAAACCAGTTTGCTGCGACATATGCACACTAAATAGTGTTTGAGATTTATGAAATAATAATCTCTTTTTGCTGATCAACATCAAATCATTCTTTTATAAAAGTCAATTTATCCGCTAAATGCGTACCATTTTATGCTAATTATGATAAAAAGACACTCGGTAACAATTTAATGGATTCAGTGTATAAATGGCGACACACGTAACGGCCAATAATAAGTTTTAATAAGAGAAGTCTTCACAGTCTGTCAGTCAACTAGTTGGGTTGTTTCACGTCCACTTGACGCACGCGTATACGTCAAAAATGGCACTAACTATCGTCAAACCAAAAAAAGCGTTGTTTCAAATTACAATTACAAAATTATGCCCTTGACGTACGTCAAATAACGACGTTACGTTAACCAACCATTTGAGACAACCGGGCTTTAGTTGCTTACTTTACCAAATGAGTATATTTTACCTTAACAATAATGTATAATCAATTTAGTATGTTATGAAAAATAAGTTAGTATGTTCGATGCGTGTATCGCCATCTTTTTTGTACAGACGCCAGCGCATCAAGCTACTACAATCTGTCAAATTTCTTTAATAGATTTTCAACTTTATCCTTGAAGCATTAAGGTTCAAGGTTGGTTGGAAAATTTTGACAGTTTCGGGTAGCTTGACCTGCTCAGTCAGCAGCACATCAAGCGACCGGAAACTGTAAAATTTTTCCCAATCAACCTTGAACCTTAATGCTTTAGCGATGAAGTTGAAAATCTTTTAGTAGCTTGATGTGCTGGCGTCGCTACGCAGTGTTTACTGTCCTGTGGCTGTGATTTTGAGCAAATAAGTTACAATTTTGGAATTCGGTTGTGAGATATTCGTGATGTAAGGAAAAATAAGAAGTTGAGAGATGTGGAGATCAAACAGAATGTGTATTGTTGTGCCCCTAACATTAACATAAAGAAGACGATTTGTGTCATAACATAGTATCTATGGATGAGGAGCAGTGGTGGCCCATTGGTAATGGACCTGACTTACGAGTTGTAGGCCGTGAGTTCAAACCCACGCAGGCACTTTACTTTGTGTAAATTATTTCATCACCACTGCTCTCAAAACGGTGAAGGAAAACATCGTGAGGAAACCGACATGTCCTAGAACCACAAATTCGAAGACATGTGACATCCACCAACCCGCACTGGGCCCGTGTGGTGGATTATGGCCCGCTCCCTCTCACAGAGAGGAGGCCTGTGTCCCAGCAGTGGGAACACTACACATATCGTCCTTGCTAGGCGTAGATAGAGTATAGTACACGGGGTGGCAGGGAGAGCGACGCACAACCGTTTTCAATGGATTCAAGACAGGAGCTGGATCCCTGCGATGACGTTTTAGGTCGGACAATAAAATAAAAAAAAAAACAACGCAGCTGGGTCCAGAATCATTTACTGAATCTATTGTTGCACATCGTTGTCCCTGCCACCCTGCTGCAGGTTAGCAGTCACCGTATGCCTTTTGATAGTCTTTGCGGACACGTCACTTGTACTGCTAATTGTACCGTGACAGCGGGTTTGTTGGGCCCCAGTTGTAGGCTAACAAATGAGGTCAGACAAAAGAAAAATATAAATATTTCTGTCTCGTTTACTCTTACTACTAAGTAATGTGTGTCCTGTTCTCATTATTATGTGACTTGTCTGTCGTTCATACTCTATCTACATATATCTGCTTGAGCTACTGTAATGTACAGACGCCAGCAGGTCAAGCTACCCGAAGCTGTCAAATTTTCCCAATTAACCTTGAACCTTAATGCTTTATCGATAAAGTTGAAAATCTATTAAAGAAATTTGACAGATTGTAGTAGCTTGATGTGCTGGCGTCTGTACCACCACTATATGTAGTTAGTGCATATCACGAGCGTGTATCGTGTGACTTTGCCATTCTTATGGTGTCTTTTCATGTCACTTTAAACAGATTTAAATCGATTTACCCTAACCGTACTTATGTCGTGCGAAAATTGACAATATTGACAAGAATGAGCCCACGTCTTGTGACAACGGTAGGGCGAACGTAACTATTTAAATCTTAACGTTAGAGAATGAAAAAAAAAACACGGTTTCCACGATTGACGATTGACATGACTTGAAAGATGGAACCCCTCTGTTGTTTTAATATGTTTATCCTTGAAAAAACTTGAGTCTTTACTCCATCTTGCTTTTGAAAATGGCATAGATGAAAACGCTTTTTTAGCCAAGAATCAATTTACAAATCAAGCTAAGGTCGAAAGATGTAATAATTTTAAATAATAATGATAGCTTATGCCAATAGGCTGTGACATGATTTCCATAATGTTTGTAATTAAAAGTCGCCCGTGTAGTCGGTCGCCCGTCTGTGGCACCAAAACCAGTATAAACCGGCCGCTTAGGGCCAGTTTCTCGAACGGAAATTATCCCAAAATTAATGTGACAAATTGTCAATACAGTATAATATTTTTTTTTTCAGTTTTTTTCAGTTCAAGGCTCAAATATCAGTGTGGCCTCTTGTACTAGAAGTTCCGGTACAAAAGTACAGGGGGCTTACCACGAGCTCTTATAGCAGGGCAGAAGTTGAACTGCACTGTTTTTTGTTCTATGACTAAGTACAAAAAAGCAGTGCAGTTCAACTTCTGCCCTGCTATAAGAGCTGGTGGTAAGCCCCCTGTCCGTTCATAGTTATTTTACCTCTGACAGCAGCATCGTAACAGCAACTTTATTGTAAGGACAATAAAGATCACAATGATTTTAACAGACCTGTCAGTGGCCACAACCCAACAACCTTATTAAAATTTGAATAAAGATTACTATGACGTTGACACTGATGCAGAAGCAGACATAAACTAACTGTGAAAGGACTGTTTTTCTGCAATTGGCTCTTGATAAATTGTTGAACCAATCAAGCACTTTACGCATGTTTTATAATTTGTCACATTAATTTTCGTTTGAGAAACTGACTCTTATTCTATTGAAACTCCGTACTGCGCCAGGCTAGCAAAGTTAAGGTCAAAGTGTTACCACAGACGTGCAGTCGACTGTACAACGGGCAATATGATTGTTACCAAGGAAGTTTCGATTGTACCTTTTGTAAATCACAATTTTTTTTGTATATTTTTTTTAATATTACGATTCTTAAGTATAGGAACAGACTTGAAAAGTGTTAAATGTCGCGTTAAATGTTAAGCAATATAGTAGTATAAAATGCGTTAACCGCAATTTGACAGCAACTTTTAAGTTGCGCGTCTGTATTAAAATAGTTGCGCGATTTTCGCCCGATTTTTTCTGGTTCAAGTCTGTTCTTGTGCTTTTTTTTATTTTTAATAATTTTTTGTATGTACTTTTTTTAATAAATGCCGCTTACCAAAGTGATTTTGTTGTTTCTTTTTGCAATGACAACTTGCAGCTCGAAACAAAGTATGCAAGAAGGTCTGGCCTGGTCGGGTCTGGTCTGGTCTGGTCTACATAATAAGAACTCCGTAACCACCGTCTCACAATAAAGATCTTTGACTTTGACTTTGGAAGGGAGTCTACTTTAGTGGATAGGCTTTCCGTCATCATCATTTCAGCCGAAAGACGTCAACTGCTGGACATAGGCCTCCACCGAGCTCCTCCACTTGGACCGGTTCTGTGCTTCCCGCATCCAGCGGATTCCTGCGGCCTTCGCAATAGGCATTATGTAATAAATAATATTTAAAATAATGGCACAGAATTTATATGGCTCTAGCTTTTGCCCGCATCGAGGTTGGAAATTGTCCCACGGGAACGTACTACCCGGATAAATAGTATCCTATGTTCTAACCTAGGCCAGTGAGGCGTAAAAAAGTAACGAAACAGATATTTTCGCTTTTATAATATTAGTTTGAATTGTTCGGGGCCAATTTATGAGCTAAACTGTCACTAATGAGGCACAATTATTTTTTCTATTGTTACCGAATTCAAGAAGCTTGCCTAACAGACGGGATACCTAGAGGTGGCACAAGCAATCATCCAGGTTTTTTTTTAACTTAGGTGTTACGAGTAACACCTCTAATGACATTATGGTATGCAAATAAATGATGATGATAATGAGTAAGATGCGCAACTTGAGCTGTAGAGTTCGCTATATTCGAAGACTGTAATTTGAACATAGTGTTTATCGAAGTAGAATATAATTAAAAAAATTCCTTGAATGCATGTTCAAATGTTGAAATGATTTAGTTACGACTACTCGACAACAGATGTCACTATTAAAAAGTTTACAGTCTCCGCTAGATGTCGCTGTAGTCAGTGTGTTTGTAGTTATTCTACTTGATCATAGATAGCGCTAGTAGACTGCAAACTTTCACGGAACTTTACCTCTGCAGCTGGTATTGTAGATGTCCATAGGTAGTGCTCATGAACATTACAGAGATACTCTGCTCATTTTTTTAAGTCGCATCGTGGTCAGGTCTCTTTTGGATTTGTTTTCCTTTGCAACCAGTTTTTTAATTGTCTTGGACGACCCGCTAGAACCTACTTCCTAATCCTTATATCATTAATTAAACCCCCGTCATTTATATGAACGCGCATCTTCAAATACTTCGGGAGATGTCTCGAGGCGTAAATGAGACTCTATAGAGCGCCTCTCGACCACGCGGACGCTCACCTATGAGATGGTCTGACCAAATTAAATCAGCAGTGGGCATCCCTTGTATGACTTAGGTGGCAAGAAATCGTGAAGCGAATTACATCAGCCCCTAGACAAGAAACTACATGAGGAACACGACCGCTCTGACAAGAGTGTTACGAAGAAGAAAAAGAATTTATATTAGGTACTAAGTAAGGGAAATTAATGTTTCAGCAAATTGATTCTTACCAATTTTAATTGTCTGTGTATTCACGTCACAATAACTGTCATTTTCTGATAGTTTCATGAAATGGCTATAACACCGTAAATTGACGTAGGGTGCCAATTTGCTTAACAACTAGTTTTCCTGACTGTACAACCTATTAAAACAAAGAAATCCCCAACCAAAATATTATAATTAAAAACAACCATTAAAGTTTAAAAAAAAACTGTCAAAATCACTGTCATTTAAGTACACGCATCCATTTAAAATTCAATTCCGTTACTCCCGAGCCTCTCGAGTAGCCCCGAGTGCTTCCGAACGCTGTTAAAATGATTAAATTGTTGCTGGACAATGATTGACGTGGCCTGGGGCAAGCTTCCGTGGCATTTGGCATTCCCTTCGGTAACATCGGGAACAGGTGAAAATAGGGGTAGAATGGTTTTGGGCATGGTTCTGTCTGTCTGTCATAGACACAGGCGAGAATGTTTGCAGAGAATGTATGTAGCTTATGATTTCAATCGATGCATGTTTTGTAATTACAAATAAGTTAATTTTTCAATTTTCTTAAGATTTTTTTTGTACATATCAGCGCCTGAAGTAAATTGACGTACTTTTAGTAAGTAGCCATGTTTTTAATCACGTCTAAACTGTCTATGGAGTATCTTAATTTGACAGGACTAAACTAATATCGCTAACTAATGTCGTTTTCTTAATGAAATAGAAAGAAAAAGATGCACTGAACTTAAATTTAGTTTAGTTTGTGAACAAGGGAATCGGCGCCATTGGGTCTTCTTATTCTATTTGTGCCGATGGAAGGGTATATAACAAAAGAAAAAAAACTATGAGGAAGAGCCTCGTATATATTTTTTTTTTGTTTTGTACAGGCTGACTTTTTTTTCCATCTGGCCAATAACTAGGTAGGTATAAAAGGTAACCAAAGTAGAAGCCTATGGCACAGATTTTTTTGTACAGGAAAAATGAATAAATCTACAAATAATATCAAAATTCAACTTCAAGGCACCCTTTTATACGCGCGGAAATTATCAATGAATTGGTCAGCGTCATTCAATCTTATGATTGAAGCCGGCCGATGGGTTTTCATACTGTACCATTTTATCAAAATCTGTGGATGCAGTTAGCAATTACTCAAGAAGTTAAGGACAGTCTCCTAAGAACGTTTTTCTATAGCTACAACGGTTAGCTTCCCTTACTGCCTTGTACCATTCCACCCTGTAGGTATTACTCAGATCGGACAAGGAATCAAGACAAGTTTCATTGGAATATCTATATCATCGAGAGCAGTGGTGGCCCAGTGGTAACAGCCGCGACTTACGAGTTGTAGGTCGTAGGTTCGAACCTAGACAGGCGCTTTACTTTGTGTAAATTACTTCATCACCACCGCTCTCAAAACGGTGAAGGAAAACATCGTGAGGAAACCGGCATGTCCTAGAACCAAAAACTCGAAGACATGTGATATCTACCAACCCTCAATGGGTCTGCGTGGTAGATTACAGCCCGCTCCCTCTCACTGAGAGGAGGCCTGCGTCCCAGTCCCAGCAGTGGGAACATTATAGGCTGATTATATATGTATGATATATCATTTATTCCTATTGGAGCGGGTACCAGCTTCCACACATTTCGTGGCATCGTCCCAAAATATACTCTAAAATACCCCTTTCGTATTTATAATTTTTACTCACGCCCTTTAAAATAAATCAACAAACTAATGGCGCGCAAAATCAGCTCAATATAAATAAATACAATATTTTGGTGATCATTTGTCGTTTTTATTTTGTATCCTAAGTTACGACCCCACTAATGTTATTATTAAAATATCGTAAAGTATCCTTATTGAAAACGTATTGCTGTCAATGGGATCGAAATTAAATGATTTTTGAGTTATGTTAGATAGCTTTTCGCAAAACTCGTTAAGCCTTTGGTCCTGGCTGGCATTCGTAGATCTTTGACAGCCGTTACGGGTAGTCAGAAGTCTGAAGATCAGTCTTACCATGGTCTGGCAGTTTGAGTAATTTATGTGGCCTACCAAATGTCCTTTCTTTGGTATTGTTCGTCGAATCGTTGAGCTCTTTGAGTTCTGAGTTGAGCTGCACGATTACTGAAAAAATCGTGCACTGACGGGACAGGTCCACTCAATCTGTGTGGTCCTTTCCTCAAAATACAATTTCGGACATCAATCTACATGGTCTTCGCATGATCTGACCACTATTATGTCTGGACTTTAAAAGAGGCTGACCTCTGAGTTTGTTTCGGTCAATGCATTCATTTCGGCACACGTAGTTACATCTATTTTTATAATACATCTAGTTTTTTAAAATATGATCGATGTGTAAGTGTTTGTACAAAGTAGAGACCTACTTACAGAAATAACATCCTGCCCTTACCCCAATTTATTTGGCGTCAGCGCAACATCCCTTATTTTTCCATACTTCTCTATAAGTCTTCATCTTGGTAGTCACCCCCTTTCTAACCATATCATCTTTCACACAGTCCATCCATCGTTTCTTTGGTCTTCTCCTACTCGGACAGCCATCCACATTCATAATCAAAACTTTCCTGAAAACATTTTCCTGTTCCTTCTAATTATGCTACAGTATGTGCTTAATATTTTCAAAACAATATGCAAACAACACAAAATAACAAACCACCAACATTTTTTTGCTTTTCGTCGTTAAATCGTTTAAAACCTAACCTAACTTTTCTAAAATTCAACATGGCTGACAATGACAGGTGTTTGAGCCAGCGAACGATGATTGACTTGTGTTGCGAAATTCGCGAACAAAACCCGTGGCGGTGGAGTTTAGAAAAATCGGGCTATGTTCCGTTAGAAAATGGACGGTTTGTTTTTTTTGGTGCCTCATTTTTTTTCAGGATATTGTGTTTACTAAACTCAAGCCATAGAGCTATTCAATCAATCTGCCTAGCCTTTTCCATATTGGGGTCGGCTTCTAGTCTAACCGGATGCAGCTGAATACCAGTATTTTACATGGAGCGACTGCCTATCTGACCTCCACAACCCAGTTACTGGGTAATACGATACCCCCTTGGTAAGACTGGGAGTCAGACTTTCGGGCTTCTAACGATCCGTAACGACTGTCAAAGATCTACGAATGACAGCCGGCGCCGGGACGAATTACATATGAGGACCAAAATGTCTGAGATGGTCTTTTGAGGAAAGAACTACATAGATTTGAGTGAACATGCCCAATCTGTGCACACATTTGTCAGTATTCGTGGAGCTCAACTCATGGGGGTCTACTCTCGAAGTCCGTTAACGAAGAAACGGCCGTCCATAAGTAGTTAATCCGTCAAAAATAATGTCAAATTTAATTTTTCGGGTGGGCATAACATTCGCTATAAGGAACAACTGTCCAATTGTGTTGTCATGGCTCCGAACTATTCTTCCGTCCGTTGGAGATAAAGAGTAGATCGTGCCTGTTACTTCGCCCGAAACTACGGATTACATGATTAGGTAGTAGACCCACAGAACTCAAAACAGTGGGTAGCAGATTCTAAATAAACAAATCCTTCTCATCATTAACAACGACAGCACAAAAAATACATCTTCTAAAATTCACAAAACGCTCTCAAAGCGTTTAATGTACTGTAATAATTTGTAATCAAGTCATCATACCGGTTTAGTAGACGTCATTTGTAAACATTAGTTGAACTTATTGTAGCATGTAATTTTTGAGAGAAGGTTATTTATGATTTTAAACGAATGTTTGTCGAAAAAATATGTTTTGTTCGTTTTTTGGGGCGTTTTGAGTTCCGTATATTGGGTTAGAACGAATTAAAAACATTCAAAATCTAGTCGCAATCTCATCTCAGCGACAGTCAATATTAAAAACTTGTCAAAAATGTAGGGAAATTAAAGGTATTTTTGACAGATTGAGAATGAAATCAGACTGGGAACGTTCTTAAAAATACAAGAATTGCCCCTCTGTATTTCTGTATTACGACGTGGGATGACAGCGAACATCTTTTCTTCTATCAGAAGACAGCCGCCACGCAGCCATCGATGCGACGCTCTGCTAGTTTTAGTTACTCTAATTCGACCTTTTCGGTGATTCCAGTAACTTTGTAACAAAACGGGGCGAATTTTTCTGTAACTAACGTTACTTACAGAACAACTTGGCATACCCTGGCCAACCACCAACCAACCATCATTTGTGACTGGATATTTTTTTTATTACACTAATAAAAGAAATATTTTACTACGAAAAAGGAAAAAATGTAGATACTTACCAGCGTTTCCAAAATTATTTTATTAATTGATTTATTTAAATAAAAGCTTACCAACGAAATACATAGGTACAGACGCCAGCACATCAAGCTACTACAATCTGTCATATTTCTTTAATAGATTATCAACTTTATCGTTAAAGCATTAAGGTTCAAGATTGATTGAGAAAATTTGACAGTTTCGGGTAGCTTGACCTGCTGGCGTCTGTACACAGCATTAGTTCACAATCTAACCCACAATCAAGATCGACAAAATTGTCTCTATCTTAATCTCGCGTGTATCTAAATTTTTTAACAAGGTCCCCAAAACTACTCTAACAGATCCCCAAAAACTATCAATTAATAACAAATAAATTCAACAAAAACATCGATAAATTATCCAACAATTGAATTCGCGCCTTTTTTAATGTCAAATTAGGTCGGCCATCGCTGCGAAATGTCAAAATGTCATTGTTCTATTCGGGTGCGTTCGCGCGAACACTTAATTTTTTTAAATGGGGTGATTTTTTTAGGTCTGCTTACTTTTTTATTGTGTCTGCTTGCGTGTGGCCGTTTTAGACTATTACAATTACACGTAGTTTTTTTGTAATCTTCTAAGGAATGTATTGTAGCGTTTGAAAATGTTACAACTTAAGTTTTTGCACGTGTTTTGCGTGAGAATCTCAAGGGTTATTTTTTAAAGTGTTGTGACTGATGTCAACCCTTTACCACCCATGTTTTAGTTAAACATCTCATAACGATCAGGTACAGCTTAGGGGGTTAAAAAGCTGTACGGATCGATCGATTGACTGGCTTAAACTTTTCATGCCGTAATCAGTCCGACAATGGATGACCACTAGTTTACACTAATGTATTGTAGACTAATAATAAAGCTTGTTTGATCGCGCTAATCTCTGGACCTACCAGTCAGATTATATACAGGGTGGCAGGGACATCGAAGCGCAACCATGGATTCAGTACATGATTCTGGACCCCCCTGCGTTGAAATTTTTCGTCGGCTTTTTCTTAATTTTTACGTTTTTTTCTGCAATTTTTTTTTTTACTGTAAACTGTATAAAATCTTTATTTCTATCTAACCCTCCCTCTAGATTTTTTATTAAAAAATAGTAAATTCACTTGTTTCACTTAAAACAGCAATGTAAATAAAACTCGAGGGCAGCAAGCGGTATCGCGGTAGGTAGCGCGCGCACGCCATCCGCGGAGCGTTTTGATCGCGTTGACTGCAATACATTGCGCACTCAAAAATGTTTTTTTTTTAACCGGACATTTCCGAGATGAATGACTTTCGTAATTTTATTTATAGCATCAGGTGTAACCTTTTCACGCCTTTTGCACGTCGATGTCCCTGCCACCCTGTATATATTATATTTTTATATTTGATAGCCCAATTCTTGAGGAAGGTTCTAGGCTATTTAACTTAGGAGCCTAGCAACGAGCCCGAGCTGACTTTTCCTTTTTGTTCGGCTCCTTAGAGTCCTAGCATGATATTAATTAAGCCCATATTCTTCCTTAAGAATTGGGCTATTAAATGCAAAAAATATTTTTCAAATCCAACCGGTAGTTCCAGAGATTAGCGCGTTCAAACAAACAAACTCTTCAGCTCTATTATTAGTATTAATATAGATTCTTTTAGTGTTGCATAACATCACTAACGGCCGAACCCAATTCCCTATCTATCACTAGTTTTGGTATAATGGAGGTAGAAAAAACTACCTATCTCTTGTACTAAGATTATAAACGCGAAAGTTTGGATGGATGGATGGATGGATGGATGGATGTGTTACTCTTTCACGCAAAAACTACTGATCGAATTCGGGTGAAATTTGGCACACATATATTTTGTAACCAGGATTAACACATAGGATACTTTTTATCCCGATATTCCCACGGGATCGAAACTTATGCGGGTGAAACCGTGGGGCGCAGCTAGTAAATCTATATCAGTAGCGATCTGAATTCGTACCTTGAGCACTATAGATTTCGATAGGTAAGGAACCTAACGTAATCAATTCAATAGTCACTAACGTTACTCGATGACACAACAGTGACCTATAAGGAATAAAAAATCAACAACCACTAAATTACCTTAAGTAGTTCACTAACCGCCAACCTTTCTATTTAGTCGGATTATTGACTGTCATAACATTTTTAACATAGCCGATTGCACTACATTTTGAGCATATAATTATGCTGTTCTCTCTTCTTATTACTGAGAAAGAAAGAAACAAAACTTAAGTAGACGACACGATCTATCGAGTTTACCTTAGCGCCTGCGTAAGACTCCGTAAAACTTATGGTTCAAGCATTATCGAAATCTATTCGATTCACGTTAATATGCTAGCGAGTAAGTTCTCGATAACAACTCATGGTGGACGTACTGTATGATTATATTATACTGGCAGTTTTAATTTGTACTGGCTACCATCAGTAGCGATCTGTCCATAGGTTCATTATTGGATTCGGCCGTAAAATAATCAAAACATACTAAATCGCCCCCTACCTCTAACTACAAACACACAAACACAAACGACACACACACGTCACACTACAAACGTTACATTAGTAAACGCAGCTCGTATACAAATAATATTGAATGTACAAATTGCGCTGGAACGTAATACGATGCGAATTTAAGTGGGGAGCAGGGCAGGACTCAGGTGGAATATTGGGATTGTAGAAGTACTTATCTTGATTAAATTATTGAAATATAAATAACCTTTTAGTTATTAGTAATTTATACATTTGATTGACATAGGTACAATGAGCTTGCGGCTAAGTAATAACAGTCGCACGGGTCGATTGATCAGGTTAAGCTACGCTTGCCGCGGTTAGTCCGTGGATAGGTGACCATCTTCACATACCAAGACCCCTCCGTGCCTCGGAAAGCACGTTAAACCGTTGGTCCCGGCTGTCATTCGTGGATCTTTCACAGTCATTACGGGTCGTCAGTAGCACGGAAGTCTGACAACCAATCTTAGTAACTGGGTTGTGGAGATCAGATAGTAAAATATTGGTATTCAGCTGCATCCGGTTAGACTGGAAGCTGACCCCAACATAGTTGGGAAAAGGCTAGGCAGATAATTGACATAGGTACAATCATAATGGTATATAAAATTAATAAAGAGTTGTGCTATGTGATGTCAGAGGGCGTACAATTAATGTTGTAATAGAGTAATCAACTAATTATAACCAGCCAACTATCAATAATTAAATAAAATAGGCCTGGACAGTAAAAAAAACAATTATAAAGATTTACACATTTCATATTAAAAAAAATATAATAAGGAGCAGTAGAACATTAAAAATCAATGGCGCCGATTCCCTTGTTCACAAACTAAACTAAATTTAAGTTCAGATCTTTTTCTTTCTATTTCATTAAGAAAAGGACAGAAAATAAATATTAGTTTAATCCTGTCCTGTCCTGTCCATGTTTGTGTGTCATAATGATCTGCGGGATAAATGCAATGCTAATGCAATTTATTCATTTTGACAGTTCAGCATCGTTCATTGCGTTATTTACGCTGTCGAGCAGACGAATTTCTCAAACCTATGAAGCAATGGATAAAGAATATCTTTCAAAACACTCGGATTGTGATTAAAAATCTGATACCCAATTACAGTGCACTAGTGCAGGTACATACATAGCTCATTATTTTTCGACACTTATTTTTGAGAATGCTGGTTGACCTGTAATTAATAAAATAAATAAAAAATAATTTATTTTCTCCCACAAGATACATACGTTTCTTAAATTTAAATAAACAATGCTAATACTTGGAAGGGAGACAGGAGCCCATACTAAGTATAGAACTTGGCGACTGTGTTAGTCTAAGGCTGATTGTTACCTATACTTATAATACATTATATAGGTACAGAAGCTATTGGTAAACCTTTATAAATTATATATATATATCCAAAATGTTAAAACTAAGTTTAAATTAAGAAATTAAAGAAAGGGAAGTAAAATCAATTAAAGATTTATTTATAAGATAAGGATGGAGATGAAAAGACAGTGGTGTGTTGTGTGTGGGTGAGGCAGGATGAAGATGAGTGATTGGTGGGTTGAGGAGGCTGAAGAGGTAGACGCGACGCGAGGCAGGTGCTGGTGACAGGTGCAGGTGCGGGCGTGGCCTGACCACGCCCGCACCTGCACCTGCTTCTGATATATATATATATATAATTTATAAAGGTTTACCAATAGCTTCTGTTAAAATATTATTATTATTATTATTTATTTTGTTAATATTATTATTTTGTTTCTGTTATTTTATTATTTAAAATATTTATTTATACAAAAACCTTCAACATTGCTTAAAGACTAGGTCACATGAATTTCAGTGAATTAAGGTCATACAGATAGAGTAACCCTGACTCCCAAACTAGTAGATCCTGTGTCTTGGGAGTCAGTGTTCTGCTGTCACTGTGATACAAAAACCTTTTACTAAAAAGTGTGCTAGCAAAATCTTGGCAAAAAACAGATTTGAAAGTACAACTAAATTATTTTAACAGAGATTTAAAACTAAGAGTGAAGGAATTTATTAAACGAAGTTTATTACGAGTGTGCATGTGTAGGTAGTTGTGTGTGTGTGGGGGTGAGCGTGTGTATTAGGGGGTGTAAGTGTGTGTGAGGGTGAGTGTGTGATTAAGATTGTATATATTAGCGTGTAAATGTGTTGTGGTGTTAGCATATATTTAAGTATCTTGCTGAAAGGGTTTTGGGATTGTAATGGTTTAAAAAAATATATTATTATATATTTATAATAAATTTATCAATCAATTCACTTTTTCAACCTTTCAAACTTACATTCCAGTAGCCCATAGTTTACCAACAGGTCATCGTCAAAACTGTCAATCCCCCCACTATTCGATGGGCCCCGGCAATTTATCACGGAGTCCGTCTCTGTGCTCGTCACAGTCATGTTAACAAGTACACAACACACACTACACTGTGTAGTGATGACATCAGCGTGGATGACGTGGATGCGGCAGTTTAATATGGAGGATGAGTTTTTTGAATTAGGGTCACTGATCAGGATATATTTTATCTAAGTACTAGCTTCGGCCCGATGAATTTCTTTCGCGTGGAAGTCGTAAGATACACAATAAATAAACTAAAAACAACGGCCACATTTTTATAAAACTTTATTTGGCCCTCGACACAACGCATCGCATCGCATCGCCCGCCCGCGCTTTTACTTCTTTTTTCCTTAGCGTTCTTTCTGACTCTTTGTCTTTCTGCTCGGCTGCTAAGAATTGTAGCATGGTGTTAAATAACCTATAATCTTTTTTTTTTTCCGGATGGGAAGTCATCAAATGACCCCTCCCGCTCTGGGTGGAACGGAAGGGAGTGTCAGACTCTTACTGACTAAAACCCACCCATGTTCCATCCTTTGCCCTTTATGTTCCGGGGTAGCGGTAACCCTTTCGGACAATCCCGCTTAAAATAACCTATATTCTTCCTCAAGAACTGGGCTAGCAATTGAAAAAGAATTTTTCAGTCCGTTGCAAGTTCTAGAGATTAGCGCGTTCAAATAAACAACTCTTCTCCATACTCAGCCTATAATGTTCCCACTGCTGGGACACAGGCCTCCTCTCTGTGAGAGGTACTGGGCCGTAATACATCACACGGGTCCAGTGCGGGTTGGTAGATGTAGAGGTTTCATCGCGATGTTTTCCTTCACCGTTTTGAGAGCAGTGGCGATGAAATAAATTACGCAAAGTAATGTGCCTGCCTGGGTTTGATTCCACGACCTACGACACGTAAGTCGTAGCCGTTACCTTGGATGTAGCGCTCGCCTGCCGATGCCGCGGCATCGCTCGCTTCGCTCGCTCGGCTCGCGCTTTTGGTTCATAGTTCACCGACCCCATTTGGTCGGGGTGCCCTGGCTTAGTTACTCCGACAAGCTCGGCTCGCGTGTGGTTTGTCACAGTTCTACATTAAGCTACATGACATCAATATTTCCCTCACAATCTGAAGTTATTCTTATGATTGATCATGATGTTCATGTATTTTATGTTCGTAATTTCGTTTAGGCATAACTTGAAACTTACATGATTAATGTTCGGAATAGTGGCTCGATTTCGTAATATGGCATCCTACTTCCGACTTTTCCTAAAAATATTATAAATTCGAAAGTTTGTGACGATAGACGGATGTTTGTTACTCTTTCACGCAAAAACTACTGAACGGATTTGGATGAAATTTGGCACACCGATGGTTCATAACCAGGATTAACATATAGGATACTTTTTATCCCGATATTCACACGGGATCGAAACTTATGCGGATGAAACCGCGGGGCGCAGCTAGTTGTATTATAATACTTTTTATCCGGATATTCTTTATTTTGAGCCTTTTGGCGTCGTACAGGCATTTTTGTTTTTTCTCTTACTGTCTTAATTTATGATTGTGTTTAGTTAAGTTTGTGATCTTCCTGTACGAGTCACAATAAATACCTTTTTCTTCTCTTTCTTTCTGTCTTCCTATCCATTTCATTCACACGAATGTGGAGTCTCCAGTCACTTCGTACGTGCATGTGTTTACTCCATCCATTATTGCTCTACCTCGGGCACTACATTATGTTAACGTTAACTATGGGAATACTATAGGTTACGTCTCTAAGGGCCGGTTTTTTGATCCGTAGTTAAAATCAACCAATTGTTAAAAATGGTAAATAATGGTAAAATTTTTGCAAAATGTGTTTTTTGATAAATATTTAGTACTCAGCATGATGTTGTGCCCCACAGCACAGCGCTGATTTTCAGTCATTCTAATAATTAAATAATTTGTCAATTTTACACTACATTTATGCTTTTTATTCCTATATAAAAAAAAATTGTTTTGTTTTATTGTTTTTTATAAATGTATTTTTTTTTTAATCTTTAATCTTTTAAAGCATGTACATCTCTTATTAGCACGTTATTGTTGTTGTTAATGTTTTTTTTAAATATAGTATAATTTAATTATGTACTCAGAGCATGTGTACTCAATAATGTGTAAGCTAAGGTTACCACCGGTTAGGCACCGGTACTTGAGTGTGCATTACAGGATAATGTATAATAATACAATTTATACAATGGTTACGGATAATTGTAATGTATCTCGTTGGTAATCCTTAAATAAGTAAAAAAAAAAAAAATTTTTTTTCCGGATGGGAAATCATCAAATGACCCCTCCCGCTCTGGGTGGAGCGGAAGGGACTGTCAGACTCTTACTGACTAAAACCCACCCATTTTCCTTCCTTCGCCCTTTATGTTCCGGGGTAGCGGTAACCCTTTCGGACAAAAAGTCGGATTTGAACAATTATTTTTGAAGGTTATAGGCTATCTGCGACCAATAGTAGCGGAGCATCAATGGAAAATGTTACAAAAACGGGAAAAATGATTCCTTTTGAGAGCTTCCGTTGCGAGCGCTGCGTAAACGGTTTAATTTACGCAAAAATTATATATGATGGAATTGTTGCTCTTTAAAAGTTATAAACAAAGTCCGCGACAGCATATGTCTGTCTTTTAAGATTGACTCACTATGACCTTTTTTTTATGGTAATCAAATTTGTTAGAAATTAATGCATTATTTGCGAAGGTGTTTTATCAACATGATATCCTTATCCAAATGATAATCCCTATCCAAATAAATACTTTATTCATCACAAGTATTTAACTGTGAACAAAATTGCCCTTGACATGACTTGATTTCAATCAACATCTTAGGAGATATCATAATTTTAAAATAACTCCGCAACAAAATAGGTATGATAACGTTCGGGTCGGTTCAACATCACGCTAGGTCAAAATGAATACAGTCAGAAAGAGAACTAAGCGAAAACGAAGTGATAGTGCGGGCGAGCGATGCGATGCGACGCGGTGGGGCGGCGGAACAAGAATTTCACGCGGACGAAGTCGCGGGCAGAAGCTAGTAAATAATAAGACAAAACGAAACTATTTAACTTTGGATGTACGGACGCCAGCAGGTCAAGCTACCCGAAACTGTCAAATTTTTCCAATCAACCTCGAACCTTAATGCTTTAGCGATAAAGTTGAAAACCTATTAAAGAGATTTGACAGATTGTAGTAGCTTGATGTGCTGGCGTCTGTACAAAGTCAAACAATGGAGTCTCCCGAAATTTGTATGGAAAAAATAGCGACTTTAAGTAGTCCATTATTGCACGGTGCTAAACGCCGCGCATTATAATCTCGTGTGACCTAAACCCACATCCCACGCTTTTCTGTGTTAAAATAGACTACTTAAGTCACAGAATAGCTTGACTTAAGTGCGGGTTTAGGTCACACAATGCTATAAAAGACTTCTAGTGCCGTTACTTAGCTACGAGCCCTTTTTACCCCTTAATCAATGACAGGGATACAATTCGACCAAAAGTTTGCAAATTGGAGCAAAATATTTGCGAAACACGACACTGTTCACAAAGTGCTTCCACAAATATTAGCTAGTGGACAGGGAATGATGTGTTTGTATTGTGTATAAGTATTGTATCATGAGCATTTAATGGGGTATCGGGTTCAGGCAAAATGTAGTTGGGTTTGTATTGTTTTTGTGTTGATCTGGTTAAAAATCTATTCTTCTTTTCGTGCCGATGGTACTCTTCTTGCCCCTTGCTGCTCCGTAGGTCTCGTGGTCGCAAGCGACTGCTGAGCGTAGGGTCCTGGGTATGGTTTCCCGGAATTTTTCCATTAGGAATTTCTTAGTTACAGTTTGGATTTGGCGGTGTGATACCCCCGTGCCTCGGAAAGCACGTTAAGCCGTTGTTCCTGCGCCTGATCTCTCTCCGGTCGTGTCGGATTGCCATCCCACCGGACTATGAAAGTGAGGGTAGAGGGAGTGCCCCTGTGTCTGCGCGCACCCTTGTGCACTATAATATCTTCCAAGCCGAAGGCTGGTCTCCGTAATAGGGTCTGGAGGACTTTACTCTTCTTCAATATTTTATATTGTTTGAGTATGTGGCCACGTTGATAGCGGCATCAGTGTCATTCATTAAGTCATCCAAGGTGCAGGTGAACGGGCACTTAGAGCACTCCAGCAAGTGGGGCATGGTCTGATTTGAAGCACCGCACTCGCACTGGGTGTTGGATGCGTTAGAAATCCGCCACTTCGACAATTTTTATTTCTTGGTCAGAGAATAAGCATTGCCATACAACGTGGCAATGCCGCCAGTCTCTTGGGTACATTACCAGACGACAGCGATGCGGAGGAATATTTCGAGGTCGGTCCGTGGATGGGTGACCATCTTCATATATCAAGACCGTGGCCCGGAAAGCACGTCACGCCTTTGGTCCCGGCTGTCATTCGTGGATCTTTGACAGTCGTTACGGGTCGTCAGAAGCCCGAAAGTCTGACAACCAGTCTTACCAAGGGGTATCGTATTACCCAGTAGCTGGGTTGTGGAGGTCAGATAGGCAGTCGCTCCAAGTAAAATACTGGTATTCAGCTGAAAGCCGACCCCAACAAAAAAGGGAAAAGGCTAGGCAGTTGATGATTTTAGTTTGTTTATAGTTGTAGTTAAGAGGATATATTATATTTTTATTTTAATAAAATAAATACTTCTTTAAAGCTCTCAGTCCCCAGAATTGATCTCAAGGGATGGTATAACATGTCACTAACAGAGAATGCGTTGTGTCTTATCTTCAACTTTGATGTTTAAACATAGGGGTACACGCTTGCAAATAACAGAGACCAAAAAGGCAGCCAAGTGCGAGTCGGACTCGCACACGAAGGGCTCCGTATCACCCTACAATATTTAACACTAGATATTTTTTTATATACTTTCTTGTATCACCTTTAATTTTTAACTTTATTTCGTTTATTTATTTATACCCTGTCCATTAGGTTAACCGTTTTTTGACAGCTGTCTTAGAACGTACATATTCCAGATTACGTAAAAGTTAACTTTAAAATGCGTAATAAAAGAAATATATAAACTGCCTTATCTTATTGAATTATATTATTTATTGCTTCTTACAGACATTATAATACCGTACGTGTACTCGTATCAATAAATGTATTGTGTGTTGCTGCAATCACTAGTTCCATCTGTCAAAAAACGGTTTACCTAATGGACAGGGTTTAGGTATCTCATTATATTACATTTTTGTAATATTTCTTAAAACATAAAAATTAAGTATAAAAAACATTTAAAAAAACATGTGATCCGCTTATGTCGGGCGCAGGGTCCAAGCTACCGGTGGTTAAGGCTCCAGAGACAGGAACCTTCTCACAATGCAAGCCGCATCGAGGTGTACTGCCTTCTGAATCAGGACCTTGATCCAACCGCCTAACGAGAGCCTCGATATATGTTGTTCGAGGCTTTCGGCCATCAGACCATTGGCCAATACGACAATCAGCCCAATGACAGCCGAGTTCACATTCCACATGTCAGCAACCTCGTGTGCTATAACTTTATTTATTTTTATCATTTGCTGTTATAGCGGCCATAGTAGAACCTTTTACGGTTCAAAAGATACAGCCTTGTGACGGACAGTGGCTGCCGTCATACGGCGAAAGGCCCTATCTAGCTTTTTAAATAAAAAATGAGTCACCATGAGTTGGATTCACCATGAAATTTTTTATCTTTCTGTCAAGGTGATGCAGCTCATTTCGTTCGTAGCCACAGATAAATACTGCAAAAATAGGACTGTTGAAAGAGCTTGAAACATCAGTTCAGATAAAACTCTCATTTCTTCAAAATCAATTTAGATTTAGTTACGACTTTTTATCGAATGACGGTAGCAGGGTCCCGTTGGCATGTTTTCAGTACGGAATCCTAAAAGTGTACCTTTTATCCTAACATCAAACATCGCTTTATTGATAAATAGATTCGGTTTAGTAGTAAAGAATTTTGGGCCTCATGGCTAAATAATAACAGCCGCATCGATCTTCAAGGTTAAGCAACACTTGTCGAGGTCGGTCCATGGATGGGTGACCATCCCTTAAATACCGAGACCCCTTCATGCCTACATAAGCATGCTAAGCTGTTGGTCTCGGCTGTAATTTGTAGATATTTGTCAGTCGTTAAAGGGTCATCAGAATATTGAAAAACTGCAACCACTCTTACCAAGGGGTATCGTGTTACCCAGTAACTGGGTTGTAGAGGTCAGATAGGCAGTCGCTCCATTTGAAATACTGGTATTCAGATCCGGTTAGAATGTAGGCCCCAATAGAGTTTTGAAAAGGCAGACATATGATGATCAGAGGGGCAATTCTCTTAATTTTAAGAACGTTCACAGTCTGATCTTTGTCTCGACGGCACGGTTGGCGCAGTGGTTAAGCGATTGACTGCTGCGCTGCGTGTCGCGGGTTCGATTCCCGCACGGAACAAATATTTGTATGACCTACATGTATTTGTTCCGAGTCTGGGTGTTTTTCTGGGTCTACCTTTTATAGCAGAACTTTTTACGTCATAATATTGTTTTGCATAACAACGGATAGCATAAACTTCATTTCGCAGAAAATCATTTCGCATACACTCAGTTGTCATACATTCAAAACTCATAATTTTGTTAGTCAGAATCATCTTTAGGCATAATGTTTATATCCATAATAATTAAAAAGCAGAACCATCATATCGCAGAAAATTCACAGTCAGAATCGTCTTTTGGCATACATTTTATATCGATAGTCATTAAAAGGCAGAACTGATTTTTTTCGCCACACACATGCGACGATAACGTTAATTGCTACCTCTTTCTGATCAGGTTTTTTTTATTGATTTGTTTTATTGATCTGATTTGTTTTATTTATTATTTAATTATCATTATTCAATAAAACAGTTGATTCTGCATGTATTTACTCAATAAAACAGTTGATTGTGAAAGCATGCATGCAGCATGCATGTAGCATGCAAGCAGGCATGTAACATGCAGCATGCATGCAGCATGCAAGCAGGCATGCAACATGCAGCAGGCATGCAGCATGCAAGCAGGCATGCAACATGCAGCAAGCATTGTTTCTGTCACGGCTTCGGCGCTGCGGGGTTTGGGCGGCGCCACGCGAGCTTATCGTCACAGATGGTTTTAACGCTCACCACCGCAGCTTCGGCTTGCTGGCCGGCTTCGCCGGCCAGCCTCAGCCGCGGTGGCGGGCCTTCAAACCACCTGCTCCTCAGCTCGCGGGCCGCTCTACCCCTCCGCGCCTACGCGGGTTTAAATTACACTCTAGGGGTAGGGCAGACAAGACTGCGTAAAGTCGGTTTCGCAGCGATTCGTTTCTGTCACAAAATTTTGCAGCACAACGTATTGACTTTTTATGACACAAATTTAATTTAATATTGAAAATGCTACCAATACATGCTATATTTAGAACATTCTATGTCACTTTTGCAGACCATTCGATTTTAAATACATTGCACGTAGGTTATCTAACCAGTCGACAGCATAAATTTACTTTATTTAAATTATCAGTTTTATTCCATATACATATTATAAGTTTTTGATGTTTTGAACACTAATTTTTACAAGAAGATACATCTATTTTAATTTTTGATGTTCAAATATGCACCCATACCAAATAATCGTATCTCTAAATAAATGTTATGCTAAACAAAATTATGCATAATATTAATTATGGCAATGGTAATTATGCGAAACAAAATTCTGCCAAGATAAAAGTATGCCATTGTAAATTCGGACACGTAAATATTCTGCCAAACAAAAGTTATGCTAAATAATTTTTATGCCTTAAAAATATTCGATTAAATAAGATTATGCCATGTGAGTTATGCCAAATAAAAATCGGAGTATCAAGATTCTGCCAAATAGAAGGAACCCTGTTTTTCTATCTATAATATGTATGTATTTACAAAAAAAAAAAAAAAAATTGTATATAAGTAGTTTATCAGCCATCTTGTTACCATAACACAAGCATTAGGTTGCTTAGCTTGGGACAAATGGTGCTGTGTGAAATGTCCAGGGATTTATTTATTTATTTATTATTTATTTACTCTATCTGTCAAAAATACCTCTAATTTCCCTACATTTTTGATAAGTTTTTGACATTGATTGTCGCTGAGATGAAATTACGAGTAAATTATGAACGTTATAAAATATGGAATTTGGCCTTCAGGTATTTCAGACTAGTCTCTGGGATGCCTGCAGATGTCCTTAGGCGGCGAAGACTACATGACTACCATCAGGTGGAATCCCTGCTTGTATAACACACAAACACATACTAAAAACGTCCCATTTTCGAATCCAAAAGATTCAACAACTGCTACGAAAAACGTAGCAAATCTCGTAGACCTATCTACGCCGTAGCAAATCGCTACGAGCTACGTAACCAAACACAATTTTTTCAGCATTCGATATTTTAGACATCTTTGACTTTCTAAACAAACCATAAACGTTTCCGTCCTTTTCTAACACGTCTATCCGTCCTTCTCGCACACCATATGACGGAACGCGTGCAGGTCACGTGTCCCCTTGAAGGATTATCAACGCATTCGTGCTCCGGGTCCAAAAATGATGTGTATTTGTAAAGATAGCATTAATTTTATTGTTTGTTTTCAAGCTGTTGCCGTGACGGGGTGAAATGGATTACATGTGGTAGATAGTTGATTAAAAAATAGATTTTATGACGATTATTTTTAGCTTATGATGAAAGAAGATGATTAGATACTGGCTGACCTGACGGAGGGGCTTGTGACTAAGTAATAACAGCCGCACGGGTCGATCAGGTTAAGCTACGCTTGCCGCGGTTGGTCCGTGGATGGGTGACCATCTTCACATACCAAGACCCCTCCGTGCCTCGATAAGCACGCTAAGCTGTTGGTCCCTGCTGTCATTCGTGGATCTTCGACAGTCGTTACGGGTCGTCAGTAGCCCGATAGTCTGACAACCAGTCTTACCAAGGGGTTTCGTATTACCCAGTAACTGGGTTGTGGTTGTCAGATAGGCAGTCGCTTCATGTAAAATACTGGTACTCATCTGCATCCGGTTAGACTAGAAGCTGACCCCAACATAGTTGCGAAAAGGCTAGGCAGAAGACAAACATTAGGAATGGCTTTCAATTTGACAGTTCAACAAGATTCATTGCGTTATTCACGTTGTTGAGCAGATATATTTTTCAGACATTTGAAGCAATGGATTAGCAATATCCTTCAAAATGATCCAGATTTTGATTGATAGTGTGTTACGTAATTAGGGAGCTGACTACAGTAATTTCCACTAATGTTAGTGTGATACGCAATAACCCCGCAGATGATGATGACTAGGTATTATTTATTCAAATAAAACTCTCTGTCAAATTAGCAACAGGAGTGCATGTAATGGCCGCGAAGAATCAAGATGGCGTCATGTGCATTTGACATAAGTTTTGGCGCGTAACAGATGCCACGTGCAGGTCACGTGGCGTCTGTTACCCATCGATCGAGTTTATTTGAACTTGTTAATTTGTTTGTTTATTTATTCTTTGGTTTTGGTTGTGGTATGTTTTAATGGGTATCAATTTGTGGAGAATTTATCGAAATTAATATTTGATTCCGACTAAATAATTTCCTATTTTCCACCACCAGCGCTGGGGCTCTGTCTCGTATAAGGTCTTAGCGTTACGCTGAGCGATGGCCGTTTTGCGTGGATGTGACGTATGTTTTCCCCCCAACTTGTTATTTTTTTTTGTTTGTGTTCTTTTAATGAGTCATGTTTACCGTAAATAAACGTATTTTCTTTTTTCCTTTATTTTGCCCCTGGTTTTTAAAAACATAATCTGAAGGCCAATTCCCGTAATTTTAAGAACATTTACAGTCTGATCTCAGTCTCAATCTGTCAAAAATACCTCTAATTTCCCTACATTTTAGACAAGTTTTTGACATTTGTTTGTCGCCGATTACGAGAATTGGCCTTCAGACTGTGAACGTTCTTAAAATTAAGAGAATTGCCTCTCTCACGTGCGTGCAATAGCCAATTATTCTATTTATTTATTGAATTTGACAATAAACATTCATAATCAGCATTTAATGTTCTCACTGCTGGGACACAGGCCTCCTCTCTTTGAGAGGGACTGGGGATACATTCGGGCCCAGTGCGGGTGGCTGAATGTATTTTTGTTAGAATTTATTGATGTTTTGCCATGAAGGGCAAAGGATATTCCTCGATCTGGGGAAAATACGGACTTCATACTTACACTGTTAAAACTAATATTTATAAAGAGAAAAGATTAGTTTTTGTATGTTAGTTTGTTACGTGCTCAAGTTCTGAGTTGAGCTGCACGATTTTTGACAAATGCGTGCACTGACTGGTCATGTCCACTCAACTGTGGTTCTTTCCTCAAAAGACCATTTCAGACACCAATCTACATGGTCTTCACATGATCAGACCAAGATTATGTCTGGACTTTAAAGAGACTGTGACCTCCGAGTTTGTTTTAGCCTTTCTTCTCAGACTAGTCAGATAAGAAACGCCGACCTCATCTAGTTTAAAAAAATATGATTGACGTGTAAAAGTGTTTGTACAAACCTACTTACAGAAAGTAAATCATTTATGCTTTCACGCTAAAATGACTGAACGGATATGGCTTAAATTTGGCACAAGGGTAGACCAGGACCTGGATACTTTTTATCCAGATATTTCCACGGGACCGAGACTTATGTGGCGCATGTTTTCCCCCAACTTGTAATTTTTTTTTTTGTGTTGGTGTTCTTTTTATGCGTCATGTTTGCCGCAAATAAATATTTTTTATTTATTTATTTAAAACTCTTAAACTATCATTACAGGTTTAGAAACCTAATGCGATAGCTAAGCC
Source organism: Apamea monoglypha (assembly GCA_911387795.2). Classification (NCBI taxonomy): domain Eukaryota; kingdom Metazoa; phylum Arthropoda; class Insecta; order Lepidoptera; family Noctuidae; genus Apamea; species Apamea monoglypha. The sequence goes on from OU426942.1 coordinate 8,285,134, forward strand.
TACTTATAATATTAACTATTTTAAATAACACTATTACTAACAATTACAAATAACTACACAATACATTAACACCAAATTACTTATAACTAAAACAACACAACTTTATAATTATAACAATGTAATCTTCATAGAAAATTAACATACTATGAAAACAATAAAAGATACAATAAACATAAAATTTTCTTTCTATCTTTTCTTTTCTTATACGGTTAAAACCGCGGGGTGCAGCTAGTGTATAGGTAAGGTATCTTTATTTTCACAATCCCTCGCCATTGTATTTTCCCTCCATTCACCTAGAAAAACCACAGACAAAAAATATATTTACGAAAAAAAAAACAACCGGGCACAGGCCACAGCGGGTAGGCGGCACAGATTATAAATATGAAGGTGCGAGCTCATGTCATCTGCAGTCCGCACGTTCGAACGGTTATTTATATTTCACACCTCTAGTTCACACCCTGCGAGGGGACACCTCTATTGATTGCTTGTTTTGTTCGGTTTTTATATAAACTTTGTTTTGTAATTTTCGGTTTTGTGGAGGAGTGTGTTATTTTATTTAAAGTAACTTCACTGTTTACGGTTGAGTCTAGAATAGAATAGAATACTATTTATTATGTACACCATATAAATTATAAACAAATATAGAAATTTTACAAAGGGTGACACAATGGGTGGTCTGTATTATTTATGGTATTTTGTTAACCTTTTAAATTCCATTATGCTGTCAAAACATTAATAAAAATATTTATATTATTTGATAAATGGTTTTATTTCTGTAAGTAGGTTTGTACAGACGCCAGCACATCAAGCTCTACAATCTGTCAAATTTCTTTAATATATTTTGAACTTTATTGCTAAAGCATTAACGTTCAAGGTTGATTGGGAAAATTTTACAGTTTCGGGTAGCTTGACCTGCTGGCGTCTGTACAAACACTTACACGTCAATCATATTTTAAAACTAGATGACGTCGGCGTTTCCTATCTGACTAGTCTGAGAAGAAAGGCCGAAACAAACTCAGAGGTCACAGTCTCTTTTAAAGTCCAGACATAATCTTGGTCAGATCGTGTAGATTGGTGTTTGGAATGGTCTTTTGAGGAAACAACCACACAGATTGAGTGGACCTGCACCCTAAATACGTAATACACTATCAATTTCAATCTGAATCATTTTGAAAGATATTGCTAATCCATTGCTTCATGTGTTCGAAAAATTTGTCTGCTCAGAACGTAAATAACGCAATGAAAGTTGTTGAACTGTCAAAATGAACGCCATTCCTACTGTTAGTGTGCTACGTAATTACCCCGCTGTTCAGTCAGTGCACGCATTTGGCAGTTTGTTTAAAATAACGTCACGCCTGTATCCCCCGAAGGGTAGGTACACCTAGTACCTACACACACAATTAGCCCAGCTATTGCCATCAAGCGGGCACAGATCCAGACTTCGGGCTGGTATAACACTCAAACTCAAGGCATTTATTTCAAATAAACCAATTACCGACGACCTTGTGAAGGCCTCAGGAACCCGTTGGATGCGAGAAGCACAGAACCGGTCGAAGTGGAGGTGCCTGGGGGAGGCCTATGTCCAACAGTGGACATCTTTTCGCTGAAATGATGAAACCAATTACGGGCACTTTTGAATTGTCAAGTGGTCTGTCAGTCAGAAAGATGTAGCTAGTTGCCCATTCCAAAGCGTAGTAGGTACTGTGAAGGGTTGGTGGTCTCTAATAAGAAATCAAACAACATTACGATTTCTTCACATTTATTTTGACTAAACGTCTTTACATGTTGCCGACTAACTAGCACTGTTTTTTCCTAAACAAAAAAACCTAATAAAATATTTGACATCTCGTTCTAAACTTGTTTGGCTGTTCGAATGGAACCTGCGTTAAATTATAGCCAGACTGCGCTACCTAAGCGTACCTATAGAGAAGAACGGGCAAGAAACTCCATAGACACACTTTAGCGGACAACCTGTACAGTACCTATAGAGAAGAATCAGAAACACTGCCCGACCCGGGAGTCGAACCCAAGACCTCAAGCTCAGCAGTAGCGCTTGCGACGACTAAACACGAGGCAGCTATTTAGTTTATTTCATAATCTATTCACCGACCAAATTCACAACACCACAATACGCTCCAAGACAGGTCTCGCCGATGTTGGCGGCAAGACTGCGAAGCTGAAGTGGGACTGGGCGGGTCACACCTATAGGATGCATCCAGACAGATGGGCCATTGTCGTCACACAGTGGGTGCCTGAAGACAGGCGTCGTCACCGAGGTAGGCCTAAGAAACGCTGGCGTGACGATTTGGACTCGTTCCTAACGAATTGGATGGAGAAGGTACAGCACAAGGAAAGGTGGAAGAATATGGGGGAGGCCTTTGCCCAGCAGTAGGACAATATCGGTAAAAGGAAAATCTATTCATTTATAGATATCATCCATTAACTATTTCTTTATAGGTGCTTCAAAATAGCCCTCCTGCTGTCCGGCAGAAGAATTTTGAGGGCCAATGATGATAGTCGTTTCATTCTGAAGTTCGCTCCTTTTTTATATTTATCTATATCAGCTGCGCCCCCGGTTTCACCTGCATAAGTTTTGATCCCGTAAAAATATCGGGATAAAAAGTATCCTATGTGTTAATCCTGGTTATAAACTATCTGTGTGCCAAATTTCATTCAAATCCGTTCAGTAGTTTTGGCGTGAAAGAGTAACAAAGATCCATCCATCCATCCATACAAACTTTCGCGTTTATTATATTAGCAGGATTTCAGCGTAATGTAGTGATAATGTCCCCACTGCTAGAACGAACACAGGCCTCCACTCTGTGAGCGGGAGTGGGCCGTAATCCACCACGGGGGCCCAGTGCGGGTTGGTAGATGTCACATGTCTTCGAATTTTTGGTTCTAGGACATGCCGGTTCCCTCACGATGTTTTCCTTCACTGTTTTGAGAGCAGTGGTGTTGAAATAATTTACACAAAGTGCCTGGACTTCATAAGTCGTGGTGGTTTATAGTCCATCAACTGCCAAGTCGAAAGCGATTTGAACCGTCTGAAGAGACTTTCAATCTTTAATTTCAAATTCAAAGTATTTTTAGTTGAACAACAAAACTTGTTCAACTAAGGGCTGATTGTTCAATCGTCCGATAATTATTATTCGTGGAATAAAATTGACGTCTGACAGTTTTTGTATGGAGGAACTATCAAAAATTCAAAATTATTCCTCGGATAAAATTATCTGGCGTTTGAAAAATCAGCCCTAAATTGATGATTATCAAAGGTTTTGCTGTCAAGAAATAAAGAAAACAAAACAAAATCATTTTTCATCGTTTATATTTCACATAAAGGTTGCCTGACACTATCACATTAATTTATTTAAAGTCTTGATCTTATACTTATGTTATGAGATCACTTAAGTATTAGTTATTATAAATACATTTCATTTATTTACATGGTTTATGGTGCAAACTACGTAATACATCATAAATAGAGTATGAAAAAAAAAACAAAAAACGGCGGGTTATTTGCGTAATACACTAACAGTAGCAATGGCTTTCATTTTGACAGTTCAACAACATTCATTGCGTTATTTACGTTGTTGTGCGGGCAAATTTTTCGAACATAATTATGAAGCAATGGATTAGCAATATCCTTCAAAATGATTCAGATTGAGATTGATAGTGTGTTACGCAAGAGAGAACGAATCACGAAAACATTCTAAAATATCATAAATATTTTCTTGGTACAGACGCCAGCAGGTCAAGCTACCCGAAACTGTCAAATTTTCCCAATCAACCTTGAACCTTAATACTTTAACGATAAAGTTGAAAAAATCTATTAAATAAATTTTACAGATTGTAGTAGCTTGATGTGCTGGCGTCTGTACATGGTTTTTAGATCGTTAAAAATACATATTACACTGATACAAATTTTACATAATAGTGACCTTTGGTGATGATCTTCAGAAAGGTCAGGAGCGTAGCACTCGCAACCGACGTGCGTGTATGACCAGATGTATGAACGTAAATGAAGCAAAAGGAGTCTGTAAGGATCGTAGCTGGTGGCGTTCTGTGGTTTCTGCCTACCCCTATGGAAAAAAGGCTTAACTCCATGTATGTATGTAAGTTTAACACAAAATGATCAGGTTTGCAGACATTTTAAAAATACCGCGGAATAATAAAATTACAGTATGGAATTCTGAATCAACATTAGTTGAAAATGCTACAGATATAGTAAAGAGGGACGGATTTTATAAATAAAACTATGTAAATTGTAATTTTGCACCAGATAATAAATATGAGACATTTACAAACTTATTTAATACTATTTTATTTACATACTTAAACTATTAAGACAATAATAGCTAGTGGATTATTCAATATTAAGATTTACATTTGACTAAATAATCTTAGAACATCTTGATGTTCAAAAGTGCCCAAAAATAATATTACAAACACTCCAATTGCGTACGCAGTCGTAATCACAATCAATTTCAATCTGTAGACAATTCAACAAAATCATTCCTTTGCCAAAGCGATTGCCATTACGAACGCGTTACGGAACTTATCTCAGTCACCAAAGGAGATAAGTAACCAGGGTCGTCGGATATAGTTGAAGTTTAGTAAGAAACCGATGGATGTTTTCGAATGAAATTTAATTTGATAAATGAACTGTTTGTTTTCTTATTAATTAAACTAAATTTCATTCGAAAACATCCATCGGTTTCTTACGAAACTTCAACTATATCCGACGACCCAGGGGGTCTACTCCGAAGTGGTATCGGCCAAATGTTCGGCCGTTTCCTGCTACGAAGTTACTATTTGGTTCGGTCGGTCCCGATCCTACACTCCTACACTCTATCGAATATTGACTATGGTCCCGACCCAACTGAGCCGATCCGAACTTTTTTTCGCATTTTTCAATAATATTCGGTTCGGCCATGTGTCGGTCCGATCCGATCATTCGCACTTTCCACTTCGTAGTAGACCCCCTTATCTTCTTTGGTGACCGTAGCTACATAATTACCAGTTAACACAGGGTTATTTTAAGTTGGCTAGATAAACTCCACAGACGCGATGGGTAGCAGGTATCGATACCCATTACGTATATCATTATCTTTTAAACGTATATTTCAAGTAGACTACAATATTAGCGGTAGATGACCACACAAAATAAACCATCAAATTAATTATTTTTTTGTTCCAACAAGTTTAGATATCGATACGATACCCATAACGTCTGCGGATTTTAGCTAGCCAATTTAAAATAACCCTATATAAACTTAAGTTAAAAAAAGACGTTTTCCATAACTCCATATTAAAATGTAATTACGGTATTTTAATGTAACCCCACTATCAATTAAAAGTATTATTACTTAGTTATGAATTAGAAGGCTATAATTATTATTATAAGTGCATGACCAGAGATTTATACGGGGACGTATTGCAATATCTAAAATTAAAAGAATTAACGTAAAATAACCTACGTTCAAAATCCCTAAAATCTAAACACCTAATGATTGTTTCACTTACATTCAAAATACCGAAAGCTTAAAATGTCAAATGGATATGTTATTGAAGTTCATAAAGCTAAAACTTGACATTCCTATGTACAAAGTTCCTTAAATTGGTTTACCTCACCGTTATATGTTTCTGTACCCGCATGCGTAACACGCATATAAATATCTTTTTTAAATCGAAACAGCTAGGTTAGGTTAGAACTTTGACCACACAAGGCCAGAAACATATTTTTGAATGATAGATATTTAGTCCAATCAGTATTTTAAACTTAGGTAATTCGTAGGTAGGTGTTAGTTGCTTAGGCATTTAGGTATTTAGATTTTAGTCATTTTGAATGTAGGTTGTTTTACGTTAGTTCTTTTAATTTTAGATATTGCAATACGTACCCATTTATTCATATTTTAAGAATGAAGGGTGACTAACTAGAACTAAATTTGAAATTAAATAATGAAATCACATTGCGGTAGACGTGTTTTTGAGTGGAGACCGCGAATCGGTAAACGTAAGGTGGGACGCTCTCAGGCTAGGCGGAGCGACGATCTTCGCAGGATGGCTGGTAGCAGCTGGATGAGAGTTTCCGAAAATCGAGTTGAATGGCGTGCAATAGGCCCTCCTATTGCACGCCATCCACGCAGAAAAAAACTCGTCAATCGGATAAAAGGCTCTCGAATTATAAGCGTACTAACGAACAAACATACAAACAGAGTGACGTTGTCATCAATTATCGGAAAAATTTCGGCTGCAGACTACCTAACCTAAAAATCTTACCCAAAATATACAAAACACTATCCAATTACTTTACATTTAACCTAATTACCAGAAAAACACGTCATGTCACGTTAATCTCCTCATCACTGGCGCTAGCGTCGCTGTCAAAATCATCTTCCTCCATATTTTGAAACGGAATTTCGCGGGAAAACAATTGACCGCCGGCCATCTTGTCTTCATAACCTCTAAACTCATTTGACGTCGTTGCGTAAACTTTTTTCATGTCTTCATTTGTTTCTTCATTGTTAGGGGATAGTGGAGACAGTTTGGGCTTGTCAGCTTCAGCGTCAGAAAGATCTGGATGTGGGTTGTTCTTGTTTGGTAGCGTTTGTTCGCGAGACCCACCTGATGCGAGGAGTTCCCGCTCTTTTGAGTTTCGCCATTTCATGCGGCGGTTTTGGAACCAGATTTTTACCTGTAGAAAGAAAATTGTTGGTTAGATTTTTGTGAAATTGATAGTTAGGTACGGACGCCAGCACATCAAGTTACTACAATCTAGATTTTCAACTTTATCGTTAAAGAATTAAGGCTCAAGGTTGATTGGGAAAATTTGACAGTTTCGAGTAGCTTGACCTGCTGGCGTCTGTACCTTGAGTCAGATTTTAAGTCGGTAAATCTTAGATTTTTTCTTATTGCTAGTTACAAAAACGCAAAGGGTATTACCCAGTTACTGGGTTGTGGAGGTGAGAAAGGTAGGTAGGCTTCATGTAAAATACTGGTATTCAGCTGCATCCGGTTAGACTGGAAGCCGACCCCAACATAGTTGAAAAAAGGCTAGGCAGATGATGAGTTTCAAAAACCAATAGGGAATATTCTCTTAATAGGATTTGTAATTACATAATGGCGCCGATTCCCTTGTTCACAAACTAAACTAAATTTAAGTTCAGTGCATCTTTTTCTTTCTATTTCATTAAGAAAAAGACAGAAGATAAATATTAGTTTAGTCCTGTCAAATTAAGATACTCCATAGACAGTTTAGACGTGATTAAAAACATGGCTACTAAACATACGTCAGGCGCTGACTAATTTGATAGGACCAAACTAATATTTATCTTTAGTCTTTTTCTTAATGAAATAGAAAGAAAATGATGCAATGAACTTAAATTTAGTTTAGTTTGTGAACAAGGGAATCGGCGCCAATGACGAAATAACTCAGTAGGTACAAAGCTGAATAGTAATTACATATACAAAAGGTATTGGACGTTAAAAGTTATGTCTTATCGTCTCTGTAAGACATGGGTTCAATAAATTAACAGGGGGTATCAATATCATTAATAAAAGTCATGTTTCGTTAAGCATACAGCAAATCCACAGAGCTTGAAACTCTGCTTACACCCTAAGCAATACAGAGCGTTAATCCTGCTCATAAATGCTCATTTCATATTAATAACAATCATTCATTTTCCCAATTGTGTTAAAAAGGCATCACAAACTTTTATACCATTGCCAAAAAGAAAAAAAAAAGTCATAATCGTCAAAATTATCATCATTGACTGCAAAAAGGGCGCGAAACATTACTTTTTTTTATATCATAGACACTTTTTTCACAAATCGATTTCTCATTTGTATCGTAAAAATCGTTTTATATTTTTCCGGCAAAAATTCTAACAGTTTTATGGAATAAATAGCGAGTAACGGTGCATTGTGTTTGACGTCGCATGTTATTGATGGTCGGAGGCGGGGCCGTGCGGGTGTGTTCCTTTGCCTGCGTTGTGTTTAGAAAAAAAAAAGTTGACGTTTGACCGCGCGCGCGGTTTTTGTTGTGATTCTATTTTCGTATTTTTTTTTTCTGGGCCGTATTTTTACGCTTCCTATGTAATTTTATAAAAAAATAAAATATTGCCGTCAGTATAGTCTGTAAATAATATAGAAACTATCTAAATGTTTAAGACCTTAATTATTAGTGTTTAAGTAAATTATAACATAATAAGTTAAGGTAATTCTTTCTTTCTTTTCTTTTTCTTTTTTATAAAAAAAAGAAAAGAAAAAAAAATTAGGAAGATTATTTATTTACATTAGTAGGTAGTATATTATGTCTTGTGAGGTGTGTGGTAGTGTGTGTGAAGGTGTGAGTGTCTGTGTTGTGTATGTCACTATTCTTAAAACGTATGTTAAATATTGTTAAGAAATCAGTTGTCCTAATATTAGTTGTAAGAACTCATGCCGCCTGTGATACAGGTTTATCCTAGTACAGGCATCATAATTTGTAATACCTACGTATCTTATTTCTAAGATTTTTACTGTATTTTCATTTCATCAAATTTTATTTTTGAATAAATATTTATTTTATTATTTTTAATAAAAATATCTTTGAAATTTATAACTTCGAAGTAGATAAAAATATTCATAATGAACCTTTATATTCAAATCAAACACAATTCTCATTTGAGGTTTCTATTGAAAATATAATATTTAAAAACATTTCTAGCTATGATTCTTACACATTTTTTCAAATTATAAATTAAAAACATACACAGAAAATACGTCAAGAAAATATCAAAAGTCCACGTGATTTCATAATCAATATGTCGTCGAAGTTTCTTTCAGAAAGCAATCGGAGATTGCAGCTGAAGACCAGTACTTTACATGGAGCGGCTGCCTATCTGACCTTCCATAACCCTGGTACTGGATAATACGATACCCCTTGGTAAGACTGGTTGATAGACTTTCGGGCTTCTGACGACCCGTAACGACTGTCAAAGATCCAAGAATGACAGCCGGGACCGAGAGATTGTCATTTGTCTATCAAACTCATTCGATTTCATTCATTGCGAATACAATCTAGTTGCCACAATGATGGTCGATAGCTTGACAATAAAATTGAATATGTCATATTTTCAACAAAAGAATAAAAAAACTGATCCGTCATTCGAGCGATGACGTGTAGGCGTGAGATACGGTTATTACGACATTTTTATTAATAATATTGCAATGTCATTCTTGCTTTGTGAGTAGACGCTCACACACACACACAAACATTTTTTCTATGGAAAAAAATGCAACAGCTTTTATAAAAGTAGCGTTGTGTAAAAAAAGGTTATAAAAAACCAGTAGCCTAATTTCGTAACACATTCCTTATGGCAATCGCTTTAATTTTGACAACTGAAAAAGTATCCACCGTCTTTTGTTTCAAAATCCGTTGTTTACGATGACCAACATAAGGCCAAGACTAGATTTTCTAAAATCTAGTTGCAATCCCATCAAATGTCAAAAATGTAGGGAAATTAGAGACATGTTTGACAGATTGAGACTGAGATCAGACTAAACGCAATTACTATGTCGTATGTTCGAACGCAGGTCAGGCACGTTAATTTGTGTATATTATTTCATCACCACTGCTCTCAAAATAGTGAAGGAAAACATCGTGAGAAAACCGGCATGTCCTAGAACCAAAAATTCGAAGACATGCGACATCTACCAACCCGCACTGGGCCCGCGTGGATTACCGGCCACTAACTCTCACTGAGAGGAGGCCTGTGTCCCAGCAGTAGGAACATTATAGGCTGATTATGCTTATAATGCAGTGGAAAGCCCTCTTGTTAGACAGAGAACGAGCAAGCATAGATCACACACAACAGATTATCTCAGTTGCCTATGAAGTAATAAGAGAGTTGTCTTGCAATAACTATCAGATGTTCCGGTGCTTTCAATAAATTGTACTCAATACTCTAAAAAAACCGGTTTTCCAGAGATAATTAGCAGTTGATAGATGACTATCTTTATTCCCAAATGGAACGCCAAAATCAATTCGCCAGATCACCGTAAAAATAAACGTTTAAAAAAATCGAATCACATTTTTTTCAAAAACAATTTTCTTTTACGAAATGACAAATGGCGCCCGCCGATTGCCCGTAACCAATCAAACTGATCGATGTTCGCGCCCGATTCAAATATCGAATCATTTGTCAAACTTTTAAATATGGCGATGTTTTTTTATGCGCGCCAATTTTCATTGTGTCAGATTGAATCGTTAAAAATCTTGACAATCTTTTATCGAAAAATGGGAATAATGTAACAGATGCTGTTCAGTATAATGATTGTTGATTTTCATGGTCTTATATTACAGTCTAAGTGAAGTTTAACTCGATAAACTATCAATTTAAACTGACAATGAACTAACGGTCTTGAGTTTCAAACATGCTTTCTTGTTAGCATAACATAGCATATTCAGCCTATAATGTTCCCACTGCTGGGACACAGGCCTCCTCTCGGGGAAAGGGAGTGGGGCTGTAATCCACCACGCGGACTTAGTGCGGGTTGGTAGGTGTCAATGTCTTCGAATTTTTAGTTCTAGGACATGCCGGTTTCCTCACGATATTTTTCTTCATCGTTTTGAGAGCAGTGGTGCAGGGAAACAATCTGTGAGAAGACCAACTCAAACCTGGCATCCATGTTTCTAAACTAACATTAGAAACGCGAAATTCACTCAGTCTGTCTGTCCTTTCACGCCTTGACGGCCGAACGGATTTAAGATTTGGGATATTTTCATCCCGGTAGTACGTTCCCGTGGCATGATTTCTAAATTCCACGCGGGCGAAGCCGCAGTCAGAAGCTAGTTTTACATACAAATCCCATCACATTGCCGTCAACTACGCGTTCTGTACGTCAAATTAAGGAACATTGAATTTTACATAAAGATAGTTGCTGGGAAACGACTTTTATTTTTGGAGTAAAAATTCGCAGTGTACGGTTATACGCAATGTAACGCATGTAAAACATTGTGTTTATACGAGTATGTAGGTGTAAGCAATGGTACAGACGCCAGCAGGTCAAGCTACCCGAAACTGTCAAATTTTCCCAATCAACCTTGAACCTTAATGCTTTAGCGATAAAGTTGAAAATCTATTGAAGAAATTTGACAGATTGTAGTAACTTGATGTGCTGGCGTCCGTACAAGAGTTGTAGGGGCATTAAAAGTTAAGTTATGACGTTCAAAACTTGTCATCGTGAAAAAAAAAGTTGGAACCTTCAATGTCTCCATAACCAGGAGGTCAATTCCCGTAATTTAAAACGTTCAAAATCTAGTCGCAGTCTCGACTCAGCGACAGACAAATGTCAATTGCTTGTCAAAAATGTAGGGAAATTAGAGGTATTTTTGGCAGATTGAGACTGAGATCAGACAGAAGTATGGTCCAGTACAAAAAAATGATCACAATGACGGAAAGAACAACTCTCGATTTCTTTAAAACGTCTTTCTACACCCGTTCTAATCTCTAAATCCTCGACAATGATAACGAAATCCCTCAACCCCACGGCACCAGGAAGCTGAGAAGCAAAAGATCTCTGTAATCTACTGACCCTCCCCCCTCCCCCCCCGCAGACGGTCCCACAGACCCTGGCGTGAAGGGTGGCGACAATATGCCGCTGGCAGATGACGCCGGCCCTTTTGCGCGTAGGGATGTGGGGAGCAAAGAGTGATTATCGATAGGAGAGTTTTTTTGTTAGAAATTATCTTTAATGTACAACGTAACGTTAGATAAAACAATGCAGTTAGAAACATTATGGAGGAGATATAATATTTAGATGGCGCGCTCAGAAATTTGTTTTTTAAACTTAGGGCCTTTTTTTTCTGGGTGGGAAATCATCATATGACTTCTGCCGCTCTGGTTGGAGCGGGAGGGCGTGTCAGACTTTTACTGACCAGGGGCCACGGTATCTCTTTCGAACAGCTGAGTCAAACAATCACTTAAAGTTTCTATGTGATTCAATCATCGGCACAATTTATGATAGAAGGTATACTAACGTACAGACGCCAGCACATCGAGCTACTACAATCTGTCAAATTTCTTTAATAGATTTTCAACTTTATCGCTAAAGCATTAAGGTTCAAGGTTGATTGGGAAAAATTGACAGTTTAGGGTAGCTTGACCTGCTGGCGTCCGTACCATAGCATAACATAATAGCATAATCAGACTACAATGTTCCCACTGCTGGGACACAGGCCTCCTCTCTGTAAGAGGGAGTGGGCCGTAATCCACTACGCGGGCCCAGTGCGGGTTGGTAAATGTCACATGTTACCGCTTAAAATTAAATGAGTTAGAGCTCTAGCACAGCCGTGCTCCTGGAAAGTTTGTTGCGCCACTGTCTTCCCAGCTAAAGCACTAGGAAGTGGTGAAGGGCGGGCGTTATGCCTAATGTAAATTGACGTTCAAAAAGTTCTGATTCTCAGCCTAGTTTGAATAATTGCTTTCGATTTTGATTTTAAGTATTTGTAAACAATGCTAGGTTGTAAAACTAATTCAAAACTTATCCGTTTCATTGCGTGGGCCCCTCGTAACAACCTCGTAATTGTGTCTCATTATTCAACGCTTGATAAGTCAAAAGAAAGCTCGATAACGAATGTCAAATAATAACATCGATAAAAATTCCATCGACCCTCAACACAACACTACAAGAGACAGGGGTTCGCCGGCTAAGTATTAATTACTTTTTGACATATTCACTTTTATTACAATTTATACGGAATTGAGATGTAACGCGTGAAACTGACATAAACGAAGCAGGGGGGTAGAATTATAGTTTATTAGATGTTATGATTAAATGGAATCACTTTCTTTCTTGCTTCTCCCATTTTTATGGTGTTATGTTATTAACTAGCTTTTGCCCGCAGCTTCGTTCGCGTGGATGTCGTCAGATATCATAATTTATCTACTAAAAGAACAGTCACATTTAAAAAAATCATTTTCATAAAACTTCCTTTTGATTGGTGACGTTGGCGTCGCATCGCATCGCCCGCCCGCGCTTTTACTTTGTTTTCGAAAAGTGTTCTTTCTAGCTTTTTCCTTTTTGCTCGGCTTCTAAGGGTCTTATCGTGATGTTAGGTAGCCTAAAGCCTTCCTCAAGAATTGGGCTATCAAATACAAATAGAATTTTTCAAATCCGACTGGTAGTTCCAGAGATTAGCGCGTTCAAACAAACATACAAACTCTTCAGCTTTATTATTAGTAAAGATAAAGATGTTCATTCACAAAGAAAGTAAAAAAATCTAAAATTTGAATGGAAAACTTTGAAAGTTCTAGTGAATATGTTCCAATATGGTCACTCAACAATCAAACGGTTCAATGAGCTTGAACTGAATGAAATTACCATATTGAAAGTCATTGCAATTACGATACTGAATCATCATCTGCCTAGCCTTTTCCCGACTATGTTGGGGTCGGCTTCCAGTCTAACCGGATGCAGCTGAATACCTGCAGTGCGATTCTGTAACCATCACATCGTGAAAACTTATGTGAATCGATCGGCAGTATTTTACATGGAGCGACTGCCTATCTGACCTCCACAACGTACTACCTTACTACTGGGTAATACGATACCCCTTGGAATTACGATACTGAATAAGGCCGCGAAAGTACGATGCGTTCAAGAGTTTGTCAATCGTGGAAAAAATAGTTTATGGTTTATGTCTATGGTATGAACAGCTGAAATATAATTGTACTAAATATTCTCATTAAACCATTGTATTTACTACAACTACAATATTTGCCTAAAAGTCATATTTGCAAAGGGTTAGCAAAAATGTTTACAAACATTTAAATACAGTGTAATTTGAATAGTAAAAATTAAACAAACATGACATGTGTCAATCAAAAAGTCAAATAGAAAAAGAGATGGATAGATGTAGCTCTTTGTAGAAAGCAAAGGATAGAGCGAAACAATGTCGGAATAGAATTCAAATTCAAAAGCAAACATTCGACCAGTGTGAGAGAAATAGAAGATTTTTGTCATAAGTTAGAGAAGGACAGAGGGACTAGGCGTCGTAAAAATAATGTTTTTGCAGACAGAACGCGGCAAAAAGTCCGAACAAAAAGGTCCCGTATCCATAAATAAATAAATGCAAATATTTGAAATTGGAACGCCGTGAATGTAAACACAGAGCAGTTTGAATATTCATTCGAAATATGAATATTTCAGTTATGGCGTGGTCCGAGAACGAAAATCAGATTCATTGGGTATAGGTATCAAGCCGTTATACGGTTTGATTATCAATATGGCCGAATCAATGTTAAATGATTTTAGTTCTGGACCTCAGTCATGTAATTTAGTTCTTACTAACAAAACTATTCCAATTTTACTACGCATTATGTACAGACGCCAGCAGGTCAAGCTACCCGAAACTGTCAAATTTTCCCAATCAACCTTGAACCTTAATGCTTTAGCGATAAAGTTGAAAACCTATTAAAGAGATTTGACAGATTGTAGTAGCTTGATGTGCTGGCGTCTGTACATACAAACTTTTAATACTGATCGCATTCCACCAAACATTTATACATAGATTAAGAATTTATACTGAGAATAAATTTTGAATTTTTGACAGTTTTTTAATACTAGAACCGTCAGATGTCAATTTTATTCAACGTAAATATAAAACTTATCTGACTAAAATCAGCCCTAAATAAACTACAAACTATTAAAATTAAAATAACCCCTAACCTAAAGATGTAAAAAAATAAAAGGCCCGTTTTGACATTTGAGAATGCGTTCTTGACACCTGTCAGTTTCACACAAACGAATACGTGTTTTGCAAATTTGATCTTTATTAACTACTAGAACTGTCAATGTCAAAACGGGCCTTTTATTTTTTGACAACTTTAACTAAGGACTGATTTTTCAATCATCTGATAACTTTTTTCGAGAAATAATTGTGAAATTTTGACAGTTATTTCATACAAAAAGTTTCAAACGTCAATTTTATTCCTCGAATAAAAGTTATCTGGCGATGGAAAAATCAGCCCTAAAACTAATAAAAGACTAAAATATTGCGTCGAAATATTCCTCTGCATCGCTGTCGACTGGTAATGTACCCAAGAGACTGGCGGCATTACAGCGTTTCTGTAAGTAGTTTTGCACAAACACTTACACGTCAATCATATTCTAAAAACTAGATGAGGTCGGCGTTTCCTATCTGACTACTGTGAGAAGAAAACTCAGAGCACACAGTCCCTTTTAAAAGTCCAGACATAATCTTGGTCAGATTACAGCTAATGGTTGGCATATTTACAAGGTACAATAGTTTCGGGGTTGAAGCGTTTTGTAACCCACATTTAAGGCAGTTAGGAGTGGCATAATCAGCCTATAATGTTCCCACTGCTGGGACACAGGCCTCCTCTCTGTTGGAGGGAGTGGACCGTAATCCACCACGCGGTCCCAGTGCGGGTTGGCATATATAGGTTTAAAGATAATATATTATTCCTCATAAGAACTTATATAACAGTTCACTTAAAATGTGTGCGTAGTAATAATTCCCATATTTGCCTTTGTGGAGTTGGCATTATACTGGTATAGATAATGAAAATCGTTTATTCATACGGGCCCTAGGTATTAAGCATATGTCAGACAACTCAGACATACCTTTGCCTCCCCTCTACATATCTATGAAAACATTATCTAACATACACCCACATAATACTCAATTAACCGAAAACCATATTGTTTTTAAGACAAAATAATATCATAATTATAATTAAATACGAAGATAAACCAGCAAGAACATCAAAAGCGTTTAAATTATAATCTATTGTTGTACCATAGACAATTAATTAATTCTAACAATGGCGCGGATTAGATGGCGGGAGAAGATATTGTGATGGCGGGATTTAGTCGATTCGAACAGGGTTTAGTTAAAATATAAGGTTCTGTGGGGTAAGTTATATGATTTAATCTTTTTTTAGGTTTTATAAGGGTGAATTGGGTTTTTTGGTTTTAGGCAGAGCGCGTAGCAGCGGGTACAAAGTAGCAATGGCTTTCGTTTTGACAGTTCAACAACATTCAATGCGTTATTTACGTTGTTGGGCACACAAATTTTTCGAACATATGAAGCAATGGCGTGGCTAGCTGACATATGGCAAATAATTTAATTTAATGTTCTATGTCTTATAATGTTAATTACTTAATGCTGAGCGATAGCCGTTTTGCGTGGATGTGACGCATGTCAACCTTTTCTTATTGTTTTTTTTTTTGTTTTTTATGTTCTTTTTTGCGTCATGTTTACCGCAAATAAACGTATTTTCTTTCTTTCTTTTTCTTTCTTCTTTCTTTCTTTGCCTACCTAGTATTGTATACAATCAAGTATTCTCTAACTGAACACACAGCTGTGCTGCTGGGGAGTTTGTTGTGCCACTTCTTCTTCCCAGCGATAGCACTAGGAAGTGGTGAAGGGCGGGCGTTTTGGGGGACTGTCTTTTGTAAATTTGACGTTCGAAAAGGGCTGATCCTCAGCCTAATTTGAATAAATGACTTTTGAATTGATTTAAATTATTTTATAATTGAACAAGACTGTTATTTATACTAGGTATGTCCAGTAATTAACATTAGGTACAACACAGAACATTAAATTAAATTAAATTATTTGCCATATGTCAGCTAGCCACGCCAATATACCAACAAATACAATAAAATTATACGTACTCGAGCAAAAAAATAATTAATTAAAATAAAAAATGTAAATAAAAACTTACTACCTAAATAAAAGCCTCCAGGCATAAAGGGAGTGACAGCTTATATATTTATGCATTGCTGTTCACATATCTGCCACATGAATTACCAAATGATAAACCAGTAATTTCAAATCATACCTATATAGAATCTCACATCGAAAATTTTATCCCCCTTTCCAAGACCACATGAAACTAAACTAAACACAAAAATACTCCAACTAAACTCAACATAAATAAAGGTATGTGCCCACTGGAGTATCGTATCCGCAATCTTGGGTGCCGTGCGCTGCTTGCGTCTGACATTAAATAATTGTAGTCCGGGCGGATATCCGCGTTCGGAACGGATAGAGGTGGACGGATATTGTGTTACGATTGTTTTGTTATTTGGAAAATAGTGGATTATTGATTGGATTTTTGGGTGGTAGGAAAAGGAGTGGAGTGGCTCGTAGCTAAGTAATAACAGCCGCACGGGTCGATCGATCAGGTTAAGCTACACTTGTCTGGTCCGTGGATGTGTAAATGATACACCACAGACTACTTATATTTGCGTCTCCTTAATTTTAATCCATCCAAAGGTTGTCTTTAAAAGATCGCTCTTAGGGATAAGACCGCCCATTGTGTCACCCTTTGTATAATTTTATATATTTGTGTTCTGTAATTTGTATGGTGTACAATAAAGAGTATTCTATTCTATTCTATGTGTGACCATCTTAAGATACCGAGAACCCTCCGTGCCTCGGAAAGCATGTTAAGCTGTTGGTCCCGACTGTCATTCGTGGATCTTTGACAGTCGTTACGGTCGTCGGAAGCCCGAAAGTCTGACAGCCAGTCTTACCAAGGGGTATCGTATTATCCAGTAACTGGGTTGTGGAGGTCAGATAGGTAGTCGCTCCGTGTAAAACACTGGTATTCAGCTGCTTCCGGTTTGACTGGAAGCCGACTCCAACATAGTTGGAAAAAGGCTATGCAGATTTCTCAAATTCAATCAGTCAGGATTCGAACCTACGACCTACAAGTCGTAAGTCGCGGCCGTTACCACTGGGCCACCACTGATCTCTCTTTATCTTGTAAATCAACGTAAATACCTATTACCTATGGAAGCGATTCTAGAATTCATAAAACCAAAGCTTTTATAAAAATACTTACTTCAATACCTATTCAACAAAAGCTTTGGTCACTTATGGAGCACAAACGATAACCTCATAAAATATTCAGTCCCTGCCGGGTCTATTCGCTAACAGTCTGTGGAGAGGGGGGAGCGTCGTTGAAATTTATTTAATGATGACCCACCGTCGGGATTTTTCGTGCGATTATGAAGACACTAGCAGCGCCCCGCGGTTTCACCCGCATAAGATAAAAAGTATCCTATGTGTTAATCCTGGTTATAAACTATATGTGTGCCAAATTTCATCCAAATCCGTTTAGTAGTTTTTTGCGTGAAAGAGTAACAAACATCCATCCATCCATCCATCCTCACAAAGGTTCGCGTTTTTAATATTAGTAGGATTTCGCAAGTGTTGGTATGTCTGAGTGTTTTTGTGTTTAAAGGTTAGCTTATGATGCAAATGGAGTATATAAGGATTACTTAAGGTGTTCCTAAGGGCATAATCCTTGGCCCATTATTGTTCCTAATCTACATAAATAACACCCGCGAAATCGGCCTAAAAGGGGACATTGTGTTGTACGCTGACGACACCAGTCTCTTTTACCCAGGTACCGGAATTTGCTCAATCATAGAACAAGAGCTTCTCAAGTTTTGAGTTGAGCTGCATGATTTTTTACAAAATGCGTGCACTGACTGGACATGTCCACTCAATCTGTGTGGTTCCTTCCTCAAAAGACCATTTCGATATCTATGTAGATTGGTGTCTGAAATTGGACGTAGTTTAGCAAAAAGGACTCAACCCACATTCTTCCAAATAACTCAAAAATTGCGTTAGTCTATGTAATACAACTTGACTCATAAAAATATTGGTATATTTGCCCATAAGTGATAATATTTCAAAATATTAGATATAAAACATCATTGCAGCAATAACATCTAAACATAAAACCTCGATAACTCGCTAAACTACGTCCAATTGTCTTTTCAGTTTTTTAATCTTGGTCTCCACATGATCTGACCAAGATCATGTAGTATACCTCTGAGTTTGTTTCCGCCTTTCTTCTCAGAGTAGTCAGATAGGAGACGCCGACCTCATCTAGTTTAAAAAAATATGTTTGACGTGTGTGTGAAAGTGTTTGTACAGACGCCAGCACATCAAGCTACTACAATCTGTCAAATTTATTTAATAGATTTTCAACTTTATTGCTAAATCATTAAGGTTCAAGGTTGATTGGGAAAATTTGACAGTTTCGGAAAAGTTTAGCTTGATGTGCTGCCGTCTGTACAAACCTACTTACAGAAAATAAATCATTTATCAAGCCCAACAATAATTATATTATATTCATTGCTAAAAACTAAAACATTCAGTCCCTGCCGGGTCTATTCACTAACAGTCTATGGAGAGGGGGAGCGTCGTTGAAATTTATTTAATGATGACCAACCGTCGGGATTTTTCGTGAGATTATGAAGACATTTCGTAAGTGTTGGCATTTCCGAGTGTTTTTAGTTTACGAAGCAAAAGGAGCATATGTAGGGTACCTAGGATGTCCCGTTCTGTAGTTTCTGACTATCCAATAGGAAGAAGGCGTTAGTTTATATATGTATGTATGTTAGTTTTGCCGGCGGGATATTTATCCGACGGCGGGTTTAGTGTATTTTGATCTGAATAGAAAAATTCACCGTCAGTCCTTGGACCAAGGTTTATTGTAGTTGTAGTGTTATGGAATTAGGCAGGCAGTCGGCAGGCGGTTTTCAGTCGTTACGGATCGTCAGAAGCCAGAAAGTCTGACAACCAGTCTTGCCAAGAGGTACTCATCGTGTTGCCCAGTAACTGGGTTGTGGAGGTCAAATAGGCAGTTGCTCCATGTAAAGAAGTGGTATTCCGCTGCATCTAGTTAGACTTTAACCTGACCTCAAGATAATTAGGAAAAAACTAGGTAGATGAGCCAGATGGAGGAGGAGAACTGATTGCCAAGAGAAGTTCGCTTACGAAAAAAATAAAAGATGAAGGTACCTTCACGTTTTCCTACCTCTAAAGCCACCGGCACATTACTGTGTTGTTTGTGTCGTGCCGCGGAATACACCAATCAAACAAATCTGTTCAGAACTACGTCAAATCACAACGAGTTTTGATTGGCTAAAACTACGTCAGAAGGCAACACAACACAGTAATGTAAATCCGACCTAAGTTGTGCCTACATTAAACCTTTCCATCATATGCATACAGCATCTCCTATCAAATTATAGCCGAATGACATTATACTCTTCTCCGGAGGGATCATGTACTATTGCCAAAATCTATATCTGACCACCGTAAGGACTATTCCTGCTTGCAGCGCATATCATTAGTCGACTTAAAAAGGATTCTCTTTTGTTTAACTTACGGACGCAGCTGTGGTCAGCATGTGCACGGGATTTTGTTTTTAAAATGGCCAGATATAGGTTTTGGCGACAGTACTCGTGATTCGTATGTTAAATCCAATTGAAACTTATGAACAGAATGAAAAGGTAAAACAATTTTTTACAACACCAAGGCAGTCTGTGCCTACAAGTCATCAAAATCAGCCTATATTGTTCCCACTGCTGGGACACAGTCCTCCTCTCTTCGAGAGGGAGTGGGCTATAATCTACCACGCGGGCCCAGTGCGGGTTGGTAGATGTAACATGTCTTCGAATTTTTGTTTCTAGGACATGCCGGTTTCCTCACGATGTTTTCCTTCACCGCTTTGAGAGCAATGGTGATGAAATAATTTACACAAACTAAAGCGCATGTCTGGGTTCGAACCTACGACCTACAAGTCATAAGTCGCGGCCGTTACCACTGGGCCACCACTGCTCTCCTACAAGTACTTATACACATTTCAGAAATTGATTTCTCTGTATAGAATCACAAAAAAGCAAACCCAAAACCCTAGCCAAGTATATACAAGATCAAATAAAACCGACCTACGCCGAAATAATCTAACTTACCCCCAGAACCTACATACAGCATTTTGTAAATAAATCAAACGTTTATTTGTAAATAACCAGCAAACCGTCTAAATCCTACTAAACCATTCGGATACACACCGCAATTTCTGTTCGCAAGTACCTCATAAAATTCAGATATCGTAAAAAAGGCCCTGGTACGAGTATCCGAACGCGAGTAAAAAAATAATATAACCCACCAATAGCGGAGCTTTCACACTTTTATTCGATACAAATCGGCCAATAGAAGCGGGTTTTAAGACGTCGTTGTAGTAATGCTGTCGTCTCGTTCTAACTTAGACGAGTTCGATACTGCTGTTTCGCGGGAATGGGTGTATTGTCTCAAGGAGCCAGACCTTTGGAATGTGCTGAGAATTCCTCGCGGGTTGTATTTTTTTCAATCCTTTTATCTTCTTTTCGTGCGAAGAGTTTTGATGTTAGCGTATTGTTTTTTTAATTATAAAAGGATACAATTAAAAGATTATCATGTTGTTTTAACTTTGATGTTTATTTTGTGAAAAATGACGGCCATTTTAAATAATAGGTACTTAAGTAGGTAGCCCGGCCAGAGGGTCCGTCGCTAAATAATAACAGCCACACAGGTCGATCGATCAGGTTAAGCTACGCTTGCCGCGGTTGGTCTGTGGATGGGTGACCATCTTTATATACCGAGCGTCCGAGACCCCTCCGTGCCTCGGAAAGCACGTTAAGCCGTTGGTTCCGGCTGTCATTCGTGGATCTTTGACAGTTGTTACGGGTCGTCAGTGGCCCGAAAGTGACACCCAGTGTTACCAAGGGGTATCGTATTACCCAGTAACTAGGTTGTGGAGGTCAGATAGGCCGTCGCTCCATATAAAATACTGGTATTCAGCTGCATCCAGTCAGGCTGGAAACCGACCCCAACATAGTTGGGAAAAGGCTAGGCAGATGATGATGAAGACCCCTCGTCTTGGTATGTGAAGATGGTCATCCATCCACGTACCAACCGCGGCAAACGTAGCTTAACCTGATCGATCGACCCGTGCGGCTATTATTACTTAGCCACAAGAGCAACAATCAATGTCAAAAATGTAGGGAAATTAGAAGTATTTTTGACAAATTGAGAACGTTCTTAAAACTACAATAATGGCCCCACATAAAGGATTACCTATAGAGTACCTAATGAATACCCACTAAATTACCTATAACAAAACAAATTCATACATCTATGAAAATACCTACAACAATATAAAAATAACAGGAGAGAGAGTTGAAGTAAATTGCATGCCACGAGCAGTCGCTCAGTTGAATGATATTGCTGAACGAATGATATTACTGAACGAATGGTATTGCTGAACGAATGGCTGACGAGCATGTATTAAAATGAGAAAGATTGTTTGTTCTGTGGGTTTATATTGTTTTGTGGTGTATGTTTTCGGAATAATGTTATGTACTGTGGTGTGGACTTTTGGGTATAAATGAACTTATCTGGCAGAGCTGAAACTTAAAGCGGCAGGCACTAATTGTCTGGCATTTTTGATGCAGCCGTGAGGCACACTTTCCTGCTAATTTCTTTCTTGACTTTACACTTTTTATTTGATCTTTATTTTTTTGTTTTTTATCTGAGGGGTAATTCTCGTAATTTTAAGAACGTTCACAGTCTGATCTCAGTCTCAATCTGTCAAAAATACATCTCTAATTTCCCTACATTTTGACAGGTTTTTGAAATTTGTTTGTCGCCGAGATGTGACTGCGACTAGATTTTGAACGTTTTAAATTACGAGAATTGGCCTTCAGATGTGGTGTATTGTTTGTCTTTTAGTCTGTGCTAAATAAGTTCTAGTATGTGTAGACTATGAAGAGCATGCAGTGCTATTTTTTAAGGCCTACGTACAGACGCCAGCACATCAAGCTACTACAATCTGTCAAATTTCTTTAATAGATTTTCAACTTTATTGCTAAACCGTTAAGGTTCAAGGTTGATTGGGAAAATTTGACAGTTTCGGGTAGCTTGACCTGCTGGCGTCTGTACCGTGTTTTTGGCAAATACTTTGACTTTGATTTTTGACGTTGACTTTGAATTTTTCTACTTAGGGTTAAGTTTGCAATGTTAGTACATAACTGCTAATATTATTTATATATTTATGTAGATAGTACTCATCCTACTAATATTATTATTGTGAAAGTTTGTATGGATGGATGGATGGATGGATGGATGTTTGTTACTCTTTCACGCAAAAACTACTGAACGGATTTGGATGAAATTTGGCACACCGATGGTTGATAACCAGGATTAACATACAGGATACTGTTTATCCCGATATTGCCACGGGATCGAAACTTATGCGGATGAAACCGCGGGGCGCAGCTAGTTGTATTATATATTTTAAGCGCTCAAAATAAAAAAAGCGCAGAAAACTTTAAGTTTTCAAATTAATCGTTAGATTGAACTTAGGTAAATCATCGTCTGCCTAGTCTTTCCTTGTTGGAGTCAGTTTCCAGTCTAACCGGATGTACGCACGGCTACACATCAAGCTATACAAAACCAGTATAAGCTGCCTTCTGATTGTACGAAAAACCTATACAATACGAGGTCAGCTAAAACTGGAAATGCATGCAGCTGTACTTATTTGATTGTATATAAATTCGATCAATGGGCACAATTTGGCTCTGACGAAAACTAAACAAAACACTGTATTATTTCTAAAAGAACAAGAAAACAGTCAGAAAAAAAACATTTTTCCGAATTTTCCTCCAATAGATTGACCACCACTTAGATTTCACAAACAAAAAAACAATTACACCCCTTTTCACCCCCACGAAAAAATCTGTATCAAAAAATCAAGAATGAATAAACAAAGGAACGCTCAATTTTAATACTTAGTTGAATCAACCCGACTCAACCGCACCCGAGGGGGCGAAATCGTTTAAATGAATAGCCGAGGGGATGTGTTGGGATAATTGCTGGCGTTTATCGAATTAGGGGGTGAAGGTGAGCTGTCTTAGTTATTTTGGGGGATGTCTTCATGTGTAGGGAAACCATTTGATAGGTTTTTTCTAGTTTTGCATACGTAAAATCACGCTTTCTTCACATGAAAATAAAAATCACATTATAAACCAATATGGGCACTTATGAAACGTCAGAAGCTAGGTGCATGGTTCCAACTGGACGTTTCCTGTGGAGAAGAGCCGGCAAGAAACTCCACAGTTACTCTTTTACAAATTATTTTGAAAATACAGAACGCCATCTGCTACGATCCTTATATACTCCTTTTGCTTTGTTGACGTTCATACATCTGGTCATACACGCACGCCAGATGCGAGTACTACGCCCCTGAACTTTCTGAAGAACATCACCAATAAGACCAGGGGGTCTACTACGAAGTGCAAAGTGCGAATGATCGGATCGGACCGACACATGGCCGAACCGAATATTATTGAAAAATGCGAAAAAAGTTCGGATCGGCTCAGTTGGGTCGGGACCATAGTCAATATTCGAAAGAGTGAAGGAGTGTAGGATCGGGACTGACCGAACCAAATAGTAAGTTCGTAGCAGGAAACGGCCGAACATTCAGCCGATACCACTTCGGAGTAGGCCCCCTGTGTCCTAATTGCGTAACACACTATAAATTTCAATCTGAATCATTTTGAAGGATATTGTTAATCCTTTGCGTCATATGTTCGAAAAAATTGTCAGCTCAACAACGTAAATAACGCAATGAATGTTGTTGAACTGTCAAAATGAAACCCATTGATACTGTTTTACGCAATTATCCCGCTGGATCAGATCGATGTCAGTGATATCAAAGATAAACTTAGAATTAAACATGGCTCATGGCTACTTGCCCGTATTTAAACCCATAACGTCGTGCATGAGAGGCGAGGCTGAACTCCTAGGCCGTCTTAGCAAAAAAGTCAATCTGCCTAGCCTTTTCCCAACTACGTTGGGGTCGGCTTCCAGCTGCCAGTCATCTCGGTAGTCACTCCCTTTCTAACCATATCATCATTCACACAGTCCATACATCGTTTCTTTGGTCTTCCCCTACTCTTATAGTCATTCACATAACACGTACGGACGCCAGCACATCAAGTTACTACAATCTGTCAAATTTCTTTAATAAATTTTCAACTTTATCGCTGAAGCATTAAGGTTCAAGGTTGATTGGGAAAATTTGACAGTTTCGGGTAGCTTGACCTGCTGCCAATGTCATCATCTGCCGAGCCTTTTCCCAACTGTGTTGGGGTCGTCTTCCAGTCTAGCCGGATGCAGCTGAATACCAGTATTTTATATGGAACGACTGCCTACCTGACCTCCACAACCCAGTTACTGGGTAGCGCGATCCCCTTAGTAAGGCTGGTTGTCATACTGTTTTCTGACTACTCAAAACGACTGTCAAAGATCTACGCATGAGAGCCGAGACCAACGGCTTAACGTGCTTTCCGAGGCAAATGAGGGGTTTCGATGTGCTATGAATGGTCACCCATCCACGAACTGACCGCGGCAAGCGTACCTTTACCTTCAATCGACAATCGACCAGTGCGGCTGTAATTATTTAGCCACGAGTCTGGCTCAAATAAAAATTATAGTTTCCATCAACATTTTTAAACAACCCATCGAAAAGGCAAAGCCCCGACTCCATACAGCCTAACCAAAAATTCTCAATACTAAAACTCAAATACAGCTTCGTAATTGTTTTAAACGGTTTCTGCAGGGGGCGGAGTTGGACGGCTGCGTATGACAGCCCCCTCTTTGTACCCTTAGGGGTAACAATTTTTTGTAACACCCCGTGCTGAGCTCCCCTCTAGGGGGGACGGCGGGAATATTGTATCTTTACGTTCAAACTCCTTGGTCGGTGTGTTTTGATTTTTGAATTATAGGATTATAATGGGTTCGGAGGAATGGTTTGAAATATTTATGTTTATAAAGGAATGTAATCATTTTGTTGTTTGTTGGTACCTATTGTGTTTAAGGTATGTTCATTATGGCCAAAGGCGTAAGAAAACTTGTCATTCTTTAGGAATGAAATTATATACAGCGTGGCGCTTTAATGGCGACATTAATTTAACACACGTATACGGTTTCGCGTCTTAGTTGTATGAATATATTTTAATTCAATTAAACATTAATATTTATTTATTTACTCACAATTTTCTAAAATAGCATCTTAGAGCAACCTGATTTAAAGAACTGTAGCGCAGGGGTCATTTGCCGGGGTCACGGATCATAACATCGCATCAATGTAATTAAAACAAATAACGTACAAAGAGAAGGCGAATTGAAGGAAAGAGAGAGAGCCCTATGGTGGCGAGCGGCGCACGTGGAAGTTTTCAAGTTAGGTTTTTTTTTATTTTGTTATAACTGTTATGATTACCGACCACTATATCGTCATTGTAGCGGCACGTTGTATAATATAATTACAGTGCGTAGTACCTACTCTCAACCGGCGTGCGTGTGTGACCAGATGTATGAACGTAAATGAAGCAAAAGGAGTATGTAAGGATCGTAGCAGTGGCTTTCTGTTGTTTCTGCCTACCCCTATGGGAAGGTGTGAGTTTATGTATGTATGTATACATATACATACATACATAAACTGCCATCATAGCCAACTGGTTTAATTAGCCGTTTAGTTAACCGCCTAGCCTTTTAACTAAACGGCGGCTCTTTAACAGACGGCCTGAATGACATTTAATAAATTATAGTTTAGGTTGGAACTGTAACCAATCACGTGCGAGCCGAATTCGTCGCAGTAACTAAGCCGGGGCACCCCGACCAAATGGGTTAGGTTAGAACTGTGATCAACCGCGTGTGAGCCGAGTGAGCGAAGCGAGGCGAGCACTACTTCCAAAGGCCAAGCGGTTGACTAAACGGCTAATTTAACCAGTTGGCTGCGACATATATATGTGGATGTATAAATATGTAAGCTGTCACGACCTTTATGCCTGGAGGCTTTTATTTACATTTTAATTTTAATTAATCATTTTTTAGCTTGAGTACCTATAGCTTTTTATTATATTGTTGGTATATTGGCGTGGCTAGCTGACATATGGCAAATAATTTAATTTTATGTTCTGTGTCTTGTAATGATAATTACTTAACATAGGTACCTAGTATTGTATACAATCAATTTTCTAACTGAACAGACAGCTGTGCTGCTGGGGAGTTTGTTGCGCCACTTCTTCTTCCCAGCGATAGCACTAGGAAGTGGTGAAGGGCGGGCGTTTTTGGGGGACTGTCTTTTGTAATTTTGACGTTCGAAAAGTGCTGATTCTTAGCCTAATTTGAATAAATGACTTTTGATTTTGATTTTGATGGATGTAAATATGGAGTTTCTGATCCACTCTTCTCCATATGAAACCACCTTTTGGAACTAGAACCAATTTTATTCTTTATTCTCTTGTAAATTTTAACATTCACAAGAGCATTTAAATGGGCTCCTTGAAAAAAAAAAAGACTTGACTTTGACACAGGAAGAGTTTTAAATTAAGTCCTCCTTGTGAATCTTACTGATTGTTCCTGTAATAAAAGTTCAAAATATATTATTATTATAAATCTCCTTTTTAACTAACCTGACTATCCTTTAATCCAAGTTTCTCCGCCAGCTTCTTCCTATCAGGCTTGGAGATATACTTCTGTACCTGGAACCTCTTCTCTAGACCCTTGCGTTGAAGGTCGGAGAAGACGGCACGACGCATCATGCCACGGCGGGGTTTACCTGTGAAGAATAGACCTTTTGAAGAAATATTTACTGCCTGTATTTTGTAAAGCCTGTTCCAATTATTATGGAAACAAATGTCAGGGGAACTTGCGTGATTATTTTTTTTAAATTGTTAATTGGGCCTGCTCTTGACCTTGATCACGCCTGATGGAAAGCGATGGATGAGGTCTATGATGGACGAGCGTGCCCAGAAGATGCCTGTTCACTCTTGCTCTGAAGGTAGACGGGTTAAATGTGGGAGGGAACACAGATGTCGGCAGAGCTCCACACTTTGACTGTGCGCATAATAAACGTGCAGGAGAAGCGCTGAGCGGGATTGGTTATACTGGATAAATTTTTAACCAGTGCGGGAACTGTAACCATGAATTCAGCATAGGACTTTAGACGCCCTAGCGCAGAAATTTTTAGTCAGTTGTCAAAGAAGGTCTACAATAGCAGCAGACTTGTGATCGAATTATGTATACACTGGAATACTTGTACAAATAACTTTATTGGTACTCAACGCAGTAAAATAGTAATTGTAATTCGCGAACATTTTCGTCGTCTCTAGCTGAGAATGCAAGACCGCTTTTCCCGCCCTTTTTCTTTAAAAGTCATCTATGGGTTGCCATAACTCAAAAGCATAAAATGTTTAAAAATGACAATGTTGCCACCCACAAATAATATTAGTTAATACTCGATCATTATGTATGCTAACACTTGGATAGGCTGTTAATTGGTGATATTGTGATAAACCAGAATACTAACCTCTGGAACTGTGTGCCCATGGAAAACCTCCAGGTAATGGGAATACTTGAGTATGTGCTTGCGCTGGCCGAACTGAAACAAGAGAACGCTATTAGATACAATGCTTTAACAAGGTCAGTTTTTACCTATTCATATATATATATGACTGCTTTTTGCTCTGGACAACGTCTCTCATGCACTCTGACCTTCACAGCCCAGTTACTGGGTAATACGATACCCCTTGGTAAGACTGGTTGTCACTTTCGGGCTACTGACGACCCGTAACGACTGTCAAAGATCCACGAATGACAGCCTTGACCAACAGCTTAATGTGCTTTCCGCGCTGTGCTGTGAAGATGGTCACCCATTCACGGACGAACCGCGGCAAGCGTAGCTTAACCTGATCGATTGACCCGTGCGGCTATTATTACTTAGCCACAAGCCCCACAAGTCAATCTGTATATATTATACTTATTTTCACCATATTCCCTATTCACTAAATAGTGCTGTCATTATTATTCACCACATTATTTCGATCGACCCGTGCGGCTGTTATTACATAGCCAAAAGCCTTCAAAAAAAAAAACTTCAATATCTAAATGTATGGGGTAGATTATTACGATGTTAGGGGCTTAGCACCAGCTCTTACAGCAAGGCAGAAGTTGAACTGCATTGCTTTTTTGTACTTAGTCATAGAACAAAAAAGCAGTGCAGTTCATTTCTGGAAAAAGTCGTTCAGTTTGAAGCTTTGTCTGATAAATGCTGTAGATATATGTTAAAGTCCTTATTTTTCATTTGCCAACCAAGACAAGTTTCATGCCTTTGGCATACAATATAATTAAAGCAACAAATGGCTTGCATCATTATCACTGTCTGAACGATGCTACTTTTGTTGTAGCTACAACTTATAACCTTGCCTTGGTGTAGATCATTCAAATATTGTTTTCCTTTTTTTTCTATTACAAAACGCTTTGACCTAAAAAAATTTTTTTTTACCAATATACATATTATTTTTATGCCGCGAAAAACCAATAACATTTTTTCTACAAATGGCAAAGGTACAAACGCATTCAGCCTAATACGCGCAAAAAGGGCGTGTATGCATTGAGACTTTTCGCACAATCGATCTTGTTTGTTGAAAGGCTCACAATAGATTATAGAAAATAATATTAGTTGCTCCCGATTTCGCATTAGAATTGGTATTATTTGAGGGATTGAGATTAATATTAACTTCTGTATTGGTATTTAATGAGTGAATGAACGAAAGAAAAAAAAACAGCAGGCTTATTCTGTAAGACAGTTGTTTTCGGAATTTGCTCGTGATTATACGCTGTCCATTAAGTTAACCGTTTTTTGACAGATCTAACTAGTGAGCAATTATATATTTTTTCTCAAAACTGATACACGTACGGTATTATAATGTCTGTAAAAAGTCATAAATAAGATAGGTAATTCAATAAGATTAGGCATTTTATTACGCATTCTAAAGTTAACTTTTACGTAATCTGGAATAGTAACGTTCTAAGGCAGCTGTCAAAAAACGGTTAACCTAGTGGACATGGTACAGTAGAGTTCATTCCTCTAAAGAAGTCCCGCGGCAATAAGTAGAACCAATTATTATTAGACAGGGTCAAATGAAATTAGCTAGCGAAACTGCAATGTGATGAGTATCAGTGGGCTAACTGCGTAACAAACATAAAATGACAATTGATAGCATTTTGACAGTTCAACAACATTCATTGCGTTATTTACATTGTTGAGCAGACACATTTTTTGAACATATGAAGCAATGGATTAGCAATATTCTTCAAAATCATTCAGATTGTGATCAAAAGTGTGTTACACAAGCGGGGTGCTATAGGTAAAATAATATTATTCTGAGAGCCAGCCTAACTCGAATAGCTACCATTTTTGCTAGACTATATAAAAAATAAATCCAAAAAATTTTTTGAATATTAAAACCTACCAAAGAATTATATACTAACAATGAAATAAAAACAGAATTTAAATACGAAAAAACTAATAAAAACCACATCAAACATATTCAATATTAATTTTTCAACCATTATTTTGAGTCACCCCTTAAAAAAAACTTGTTTATCTAATAGATTACTACAACAATAGATCTGTTTTTATCTCTGTCCGTCAAATTGGGCGTGTCAGGCTTATTATCCGACAAAATGTTACCATTACAAAAATCTGTTGACATAAGCAACAATAGTTTGCTACACTGGGAGGTCTGCACAAAAAGTTTGAATTTATTGTTTATGGTCGAAGAAAAAGAAAAAGATTTAAAAGTGAGTGTTTTATTGTCTGTGGTTTTGATAAAACGGCGTCGTCTTCGAAAAAAAATGAATTCTCACATACTGTTTTGTTGTAGGTTTAAGTATTTGTCACTACTTGATACAATTTCGATTTTTTAGCGATGAGTCGGCTTACGATGTTCAATTTAGATCATTGCCATTGTGGTCTTTGGGCATAAAAGGCGACCTCACCTTTCTCATAATTTGTGGGTGTTTTTAAGATTAGCGGGTCTACCTTAAACAAGCTTTAGTTATTAAAAGACATAATAAAATAATATAAGTATACTTACTGTATACTTCACGTGGGTAGGTTCCTAAAGTAACTGATGAAAATGTAAATTAATGTATCATCCCTGAGAAAACATCCCTGTAAATGTCAATTGTAGTGGCACTTACAAATTGACTGCTTTAATGTATTTATTTGAATGCTAAACCCCGAAATTTAAATTCACCTTTAAGATGTTCTTCATTTGATAACTCAGGTTAATTATATCACAAAAAAATTTCGTCTGATATGAAGGATTTTTCCACGACTGCCCAAAAAAAAAGGAGTGTTATGCTTTCAGGGTTCATGTCAAATTATTTTCTAACTTGCTATCGCGTTTATAATATTTATAAACTCGAAAGCAAGTTTGTTTTTTTGCTTTCACGTTAAAATGGCTGAACAGATTTGGCTACATTTCATCCGGGATCGCAGACGAAGTCGTGGGAACAGCTAGTAATGTTATAAAAGTAATGAGATATACCTAAAGTTGAATTAATAATGACTAATAATTACATTAATAATTCCCTTTAATTAATGATTGCGTTAAAAAAAAACCAGAACAGGGTTTGTTTACTCATTCATCAGATCAAAAGCCATTTATCCAAACTAGGCTGAGAATCAGCACATTTCGAACGTCAAAATTACATAAGACAGTCCCCCAAAACGCCCGCCCTTCACTACTTCCCAAGGCTTTCGCTGGGAAGAAGAAGTGGCACAACAAACTCCCCAGCAGTACAGCTGTGTGTTCAGTTTTCGCTGGCCTATCAAAGTACCAGCGCTGCGACATTCATTTTTTTTTTTAATGTCGTTTCATCATGCTTTTGGCCTCGTATAGGACTTTGTGTTTCATTTTTCTTTGAGACTTTTTTTATATTTTTTTTTTAACTGTGTTTAGTTTCGTTTATGATCTTCCTGTACGAGTCGCAATAAATACTTTTTCTTTCTTTCACTTAGACACTTTTGGAAAATAATTGACTACTCACCTAAGTACGGATGATGACAGTGTGCTAGAAGATGTTGTAAATGCTGATGCTGGACTGGTATCGGTCTGCTGGCAATAGGCTTGGCGATAGGCCATGGACTGCCCATTATCGGCTGCCGGTATTCTGAAATAGAAAGAGATTTTATAGTTAGTCTCTTTAACCAAGGGGTATTTACTTTATCATGTTACCCAGTAACCGAGTTATGGAGGTCAGCTGAAGTATTTTACATAGAGCGACAGTCTATGTCGCTCTATGTAAAATTCTTCAGCTGCATTCAGTTAGACTGGAAGCTGACCCCAAAATAGTTGGAAAAAGGATGTATTTATCAAAATCTAAAAGAGTTAAATAGGGGATGAAACTTTATATGGGTTATTTTTTCCGACGGGGAATATCATCGGCTCACAGCTTGTCTTCAAATTGCTTCCATGTAACTTCCGACTACCAATAACGCATTGTATAGCCTCGCCAACACAGCACCAAATTAACAGGCATGTTCATCAATCACCACGTGACGTCCATAATAATTATGTACACTCAATTGATTCCACGTACCTAGACCAATATACAGTGCCCTAACTTGTCTCAATATTACAGTCGACCGGTTCCGATCGGTTCCCGGGAATTTCCATACATGAGGAAACGTTGCCAATCAATTCTATGGTACTGTGAAGGGCCTCGAACAACGATACGATTCCTTTAGGTTTATATTGACTGAACGACTTTACATATTCCCGACTGAACTAGCACTGATTTCCCCTAAACAAAAACCTTTATTCCCAGTAGTTCCATGATTAAAATATTTGACACCCCGTTCTAAACATGCTGGAATTTTCCAATGGAAACCGCGCTAAATTATAGCCAGCCTGCACTAAATAAGGTTTATTTTTCTGGACAACCTTTACAATACGCTTAAAATGGTAAATATGGAGGTAAGTGCGTAACACACTAACAGTAGCAATGGCTTTCATTTTGACAGTTCAACAACATTCATTGCGTTATTTACGTTGTTGAGTAGACACATTTTTAGAACACAGGAAGCAATGGATCAGAATATCCATAAAAAAGAAGAATAATCATAATCTTAAGTCGTTTATTCAAATTAGGCTGAGAATCAGCACTTTTCGAACGTCAAAATTATATAAGACAGTCCCCCAAAATGCCTGCCCTTCACCACTTCCTAGTGCTTTCCTTGGGAGAAGAAGTGGCGCAACAAACTCCCCAGCAGCACAGCTGTCTGTTCACTTAGAGAGCTGCTTGGTGATTCTGGTGGAGAGTAGTGGTGGCCCAGTGATAACGGCCGCGACTTACGAGTTGTAGGTCGTAGTTTCGAACCCATTCAGGCGCTTTCTTTCTGCTTTCAAAACGGTGAAGGGTTTTCCTTCACCGCTGAAAGCTGAAAACAGATACGATACCCCTTAGTAAAACTGGTTGTCAGACTTCGGGCTCCTGACTACCCGTAACGACTGTCAAAGATCCACAAATGACGAATTAACGTGCTTTCTGAGGCACGGAGGGATCGCGTTAAGTAAAGATGGTCACCCATCCACAGACCAACCGCGGCAAGCGTAGCTTAACCTGATCGATCGACCTGTGCGGCTGTTATTATTTAGCCACGGGCCCCTCGCTCATCTTTCTCACATACTTATAATAAATAAATTCAACATTAATTATGTAATTCATATTTTTGTAAAAATATAATTTTAAAGAGTGTCCATAGAGTTTCTTGCCCGTTCTTCTCCATAGGTACTATCGACAAAATCTATATCTGACCACCGTAAGGACTATTCCTGCTTGCAGCGCATATTATTAGTCGACCTAAAAAGGATCCTCTTTTGTTTTACTTGCACGCAGCTGTGGTCATCATGTGCACGGGATTTTGTTTTCAAAATGGCCAGATGTATGTAGGTTTTAGCGATAGTACTTACTACGCTTTGGAATGGGCAACTAGCTTCATTTTTCTGACTGACCGACTCCTTGACAATTCAAAAGTGCCTGTCAATGGTTTAATTGAAATAAATGCTTTGAGTTTGCGTTTCTGTTACTCCTTCAGCCATTCATAATGAAACAAAAGAAAATCGACTCCCATTCCAGAATCGAATAATAAATAAATGAATCTATCAAAGACACGCGGATCGATATAAAATAATCAAAGTTGAACAGCTCAGTAATAGGATAACGACGTGATTACTATACAATGCTTGCTGGGTAGGGAGCGTGTGGTTCAAGTTGGGAACTGATGGCGTAATGTATGGTGATGAAAAATGGGGGTGCATGAATAAAAAAAGAAAGAAAGAAAATACATTTTTCGAACTAAGTTCTTTAAGGGAGGTAGGAGTAAACTAGTAGAAATCGTGACGTAACGAACAAGCGTTATGCCTACATGCGACTTTTTATTATACAAGGTGTCGTTTTGCATCCTCGTCAAATTTAAGGAGGCAACTATGCTTCTGATTCTCGATACGAATCAATAATAAAATAAGTAGGTTTTTTTTTCTAATTTTCGGAAATCGGCATGTGTGGGACAAGCATTTTAAAACGCGGCCTGTGTGAGACCGCTGTGTAACTGCCCTTTTACACACACATAAAAACGCGGCCACTTATACGATACCATAACGCGATTCTGTTCTTTGAAAGTGGTGTATTCTGAAATACTGTCAAACTTAAATAACTAAAAAAACAAGTATGTGTTCATTATTTACCAGGAATCGTAATTTTATTTGATTATTTATATCTTTCATAACAGCCTCCTGAAATTTGACGAGGATGCAAAACAATAGCTTGTATGTAATAGAAAAAGACAGAGAGAGAGATAGTTTTCATAGTTGTCGAAGGTGCTGAAGCCGAAAGTGGGGTCAAAATAAAAATAACAGAAGGCTGCAAACAATAAATTTTCTAAAAATTTCGCTATCTTGGATTTTCATTTTGAACTTCGTTTCTGCCGGGGGTACCCCGACCCCACATGTTCTAGGACATGCCGGCGGTTTCCTCACGATGTTTTCCTTCACCGTTTAAAAAGCAGTGGTGATGAAAATAATTTACACAATGAAAGCACCTGTCTGGGTTCGAACCTACGACGTACAACTAGTAAGTCGCGGCCGGTACCACAGGGCCATCACTGCTCTTCACCAGAAAGACCAAGCAGCTAGAATAAACAGACAGCTGTGCTGCTGGGGAGTTTGTTGCCCCACTTCTTCTTCCCAGTGAAAGCACTACGAAGTGGTGAAGGGCGGGCGTTTTGGGGGAGTGTCTTATGTAATTTTGACGTCCTAAAAGTGCTGATTCTCAGACTAATTTGAATAAATGACTGTTAATTTTGATTTTTCAAATCCACAGCTCTTTAGGCACAGAATATTATTATATTAATAATATTTTTGTTGTGTGCAATAAAGTATATATAAATATAAATATAAATAAATATAAAAATATCCTTACACCTTCATCAATCAATGAGTGTACAAATAAAAATTTCTTACGATGATGCAAAAAGTGTCATATTTCTGTCAATAAAAATATAACCATAATTTATAGTAGATAAATTATTTACTACTAGCTGCGCCCCGCGGTTTCACCCGTATAAGTTTCGATCCCGTGGGAATATCGGGATAAAAAGTATCCTATATATTAATCTTGGTTATAAACCATCTGTGTGGCAAATTTGATCCAAATCCGTTCAATAGGTTTTGTGTGAAAGAGTAACAAACATCCATCCATCCATCCATCCATACAAACTTTCGCGTTTATTATATTAATATAGTACTTAATAATAATTAGTAATTGGGCTTGTTTCAGAAAGCGGTACTTCTGGACACGGCTCGCATTGTCAGGAGGTTCCTCTCTCTGGAGCCCTGACCGCCGGTAGCTTGGACCCTGTTCCCGATACCGGAGGGCTACTATTTTTTATATTTTTAAATATTTTGGTTATAAAAATATTTAAAAATGTAATTTATATGTACTTAGTTGAAATAAAGAATTAGTAATATTATTATTAGGATATTAGGACTTGTTTAAGGAATTTTAGATAGTACTTATATATAAGCACTTGAGTGAGATACCTGAGATATACTTATGTACAAGAGATACAGGTTTATTTAGGTGTAGGTATATAGTATAAGGCCCTATTTTGTAAATATTTATACAAATCAATTATATCAATAAAAAATTTCAATATGCTGAATATATTCTTACATCAATCAATGAATGTACAAATAATTGACTCCCCGCCCCCACCCACTACTTGTACCATACGCACCCTGATTTCTTACTGCCCCGTACTGTCAAAGACACGCTGCCATTATATATTGTGGAGCCTTTGTGACGTCATTAATCATCGCGATCCCCTGCTTTAGATTTAAACTATTATGTGCTGTTATGGTTGTTTGGCGGAGTACTTTAATATGGATGAATTTGGCAGTACTTCAGTGTTTTAGTTAATAGAATGTGAGTTCACGTGTTTGCCTCAACGACGGGCAGAGTTGGAGGTGTAAGCCGTGTCTACTGCGCGTGTTTTTTCAAAACATTAACATACAGTTCGTGCCTCGGAAAGCACGTTAAGCCGTTGGTCCCGGCTGTCATTCGTGGATCTTTGACAGTCGCTACTGGTCGTCAGTAGCCCGAAAGTCTGACAACCAGTCTTACTAAGAGGTATTGTATTACCCAGTGACTGGGTTGTAGAGGTCAGATAGGCAGTCGCTCCATGTAAAATACTGCTACTCAGCTGCATCCGGTTAGACTGGAAGCCGACCACAACATAGCTGGGAAAAGGCTAGGCAGGTGATGTTTAAAGAGAACTTAAAACAATTTGAGTAAAATAAAAAATAAAAATTGTTGTTATTTTGTTATACTAATCACAACAACTCACAAAAGATTGGCAGCTAGTTAATTGTTCAATGATTTGACCAGGCAAACAGTCCCCCGGCCAATTTAGTCGCCAAAATGCATTTAAAATAATCCCCTACATACATTGGCTTATTAAAAGGGGGCGTACCCAACATAAATTAACTATAACAAACGATCCGTTAAAAATAACACCCAATAACAAATACAAAACGTTATTTTAACGCAACCAAAACGGACTTAAAAAGATATTAAATACCTATTGTTAACAGATCAAAACTATCTTTTTTTTTATTCTATTATGTCTATGGATTATGCTCTGTTTGCTTTGCATTATGGTTTTCTTGTCGATGGTCGTTTTTTTTTGTTTTCTCAAGTGTTGCCAGTATTTTTGCGATGCGCTTTTTTTGTTAAAGGAGTTTTTAATAGGGTTTGCAAAGTAATGTGGGTTTGTGGAGTTTATAATTTCTATTGTGTGTGTGTTTTATTTCTTTTGTATTTCTTGGTTGAAGAGGGGTATTGGTCTTCTTAAAACTAATATTGCTAGCTCGATTTACTTCGATGCGCAATTAATTGCCTTGGATATTGATCTGAGGCAATGGGATTGGAGATTCGTATTTATTGCGCTCAATCGTTGAAGAGAGTGCATTTAAATGTGAATAAAACAGCTGCCGATTCTGATAACGCACATAACTTGGCATCTACCAGTTCTAGTTAAGGGCTGTCCTTTTATTACGTAAGGTAATTTTAACCAAATTCTGACCCCCCCTCCCCCAACGTAAGTAAAAATAAGACTTGAATGAACCCCCTCCCCCCCTTTGAATCTTACGTAAGATCAGTATCTACAAAAAATGCAAAGAAAAAGTCGATTTTTTTTTAACTTGTAATTTTTTCTTACTTTTGTGGTCTTATGTAAGAATAATGTAGACTCCTCCCACCCCCGTAAAAAAAAAATATGACTTGTTTGGACCCCCTCCCCCCTCTAATCGCCTTACGTAATAAATGAACAGCCTTTTTTGGATTATAACGAACACCGTTGAATTTTTATCCAGCTATAACTGCCGCGTTCAAAATATTAGTTTTAGAATAGAATATTCTCTATTAGGTATGTTGGTGAACCGTGGCCCGTGGCTAAATAATAACAGCCGCACAGGTCGATCAATCAGGTTAAGCTACGCTTGCCGCGGTTGGTTCGTGTGTGGGTAACCATACCAAAACCCCTTCGTGCCTCGGAAAGCAACTTAAGCCGTTGGTCCCGGCTGTCATTCGTGGATTTTCGACAGTCGATACGGGTCGTCAAAAACACGAAAATCTGACAAGCAGTCTTCCGATCCGATCCGATCTTTCTGAGTATTTTTCTTCTTACTCTGCTCTTGAGGGTCATATCGTGATATTAAATAGCCTTCCTCAAGAAATTGTCTATCTAATGCAAAAAATCTAATTCGACTAGAAACTCTTTAAAACCCATTTTTACCATGGAAAACAAAAACAAAAAAAAGACACGTACCTAATAGTGTAGTGAGTGGAGGTATTTATGTGTACCTCCATAATAAAGAATATTCTATTCTAAAACTAACATTTTGAACGCGGCAGTTTATTATCTGCCTAGCCTTTTCCCAACTATGTTGGGATCGGCTTCCAGTCCAACGGGTGCAGCTGAATACCAGCATTTTACATGGAGCGACTGCCTATCTGACCTCCTAATATGATGGGTAATATGATACCCCTTGGTAAGACTGGTTGTCAGACTTTCGGGCTTTTGACCACCCGTAACGACTATCTAAAATCCGCATATGACAGCCGGGGCAAACGGCTTAACGTGCTTTCCGAGGCACGGAGGGGTCTCGGTATGCAAGTCACTTCTTACCGAGACTTACATACCGACCAATTATCCACAGACCACCGCGGCAAGCGTAGTTTAACCTGATCGATCGACCTGTGCGGCTGTTATTATTTAGCCACGAGCCCCTCAATCTCCGATAATACCAAATTATCCAAATGCAAGCACCCAAAATTCCAAAAAACCTATCAAAAACATTCAGGAAATCAACCCCTATAATATTATAATAAAATAATTAAAATCACACCGGGGGTGAAACGTTTTAAATCGTTAACCGTTCGGGGTGTTTCGGGGTAAACTTTTCCGGGGTAACGCCTTCACCCCTGTCTGGGGGGTGAATTTTCTTCACCTTAAGCAGCTGAGCATATTTTCTGGATACGTCGGTTCTTGGGGGTTGAAACTGTAGGTTAAGTGGGATTTGAAGGATATGTTTTTGTAAGCCATTAACAGGTTCAATGAAAATTATGTTTATTTTTTTAAGAATTCCATGATCTGATTATAATTTTTAGTCGCTTGTAGTTTTTGAAACAAAAAAAAATAACTTGATGTAATTCTACAATTCAAAATCAAATTCATTTATTTTAGCTTACACATAGTTCTTTTCTCAGTAACAGAAGACTTAGGGCTGATTTTTCGATCATCTGACATGCTTAAACGAGGAATAATTTTGAAATTTTGACAGTTTTTTGATACAAAAACTGTCAAACGTCAAAATTATTCCTCGAATAAAAGTTATCAGACAATGAAAAAATCAACACTAAGGGCTGATTTTTCAATCGACAGATATATTTTATTCGTGGAATAAAATTGACGTCTGATAGATTTTGCACGGAAGATACTGTCAAAAATTCAAAATTATTCTTCGGATAAAAGTTACCTGACGATGGAAAAATCAGCCCTTAGATAAAATAGCGGGTCCCAAACTAGGCCCAGACTGTATCTTGGTGACCCAAACACCACACAAAGTTAATAATTTAATGTGTTCAGCGCGCAAGATTGTCATTGTCAATTGCTCTTTTTTAAACGTTACAACTCTTAAAAGAAAAAAAGAAAGAAAAATATTTTATTCTGCACAAACAAAACGCACAATTACAAGTATTAAAAAAAAAAAAAAAACAAAAAACGAAAAACGAAAAAAGACATAAGATACACATAGTCAAAAGACTCGTACTCATGCATAAAAAAAAAATGTTGACACTTTTGTCTATTGCTCGCTGTCAAGCAAAGCAATTAGCAAGCAAGCAAGCAATAAGTTAAGGCTTTTAAATTGCCTCTACAATACCTCATCCAAGTCCACTAAGACTTTAAATATCAAAATATTGTACAGACGCCAGCACATCAAGCTACTACAATCTGTCAAATTTATTTAATATATTTTTAACTTTATCGCTAAAGAATTAAGGTTCAGGGTTTAATGGGAAAATTTGACAGTTTCGGGTAGCTTGACCTGCTAGCGTCTGTACATCTATCACTTGGCTAAATAGACTCAAAACCTATAATCACAGCCCTAAAAGCAGAACAGAGCAATGCAGATTCATAACAAATAATGTTAGGAATGATAAATCATTTTTTTTTAAACCATAAAACAATTTGGTTGATATTAATATTATAGACGCGAAAGTTTGTGAGGATTGATGTTTCTTACTCTTTCACGTAAAAACTACTCAACGGATTTTGATGAAACTTTACAGTAATATAGGTTATACATCAGAATAACATATTGAATACTTTTTATTCCGATATTCCTACGTAATCGACACTTATGCGGGTGAAACCGTGGGGCGCTGCTAGTACAGAAATAAAATCATTTATCATTTGACATCATTCAAAAAACATATTTCGAAAGCATGCATGCATTTGGAACTGAAATTAAAATTAGTCTATAAATTCCTGCAAGTACTAATTAAACCATTGTACAGACGCCAGCAGGTCAAGCTACCCGAAACTGTCAAATTTTCCCAACCAACCTTGAACCTTAATGCTTTAGCGATAATGTTGAAAATCTATCACAGAAATTTGACTGATTGTAGTAGCTTGATGTGCTGGCGTCTGTACAAAAAATATGAAAGATACAATGAAAAATAAACTAATCAAAATCCAAAAAGGTTATTTAACTTAACAGTAACGTTATTCAATTAACCGCTACTCGAAAACGATTTAGTCGTATCTGAACAACGGCTATTTGGCGCCAATTTTTTCGCGGGAAAGTGAGAAAATAATTGATTTCGGCGAGGGGACGAATTTTATTGGACCCTCCCGAATCCCGGCGGGCTTAGTATTGTCGCATTTAATTTCTTTGTGATTATGTCCCCAGTTTATTGTTTGGAAATAAAAATTGTTATTATGGGCTACTTTTTTGGGAAATACTGGAAAAGAAAAGGGTTTATTATAGACAATGGTTATAGCTATTATTGGTATAACGTTGCTAGGATTTACTGTCGCATGTAGTTACTGTCGAATTGTAACCTAAAAGTTAATATTTATACCCTGTCCATTAGGTTAACCGTTTTATGACAGCTGTCTTAGAACGAACTATTCCAGATTACGTAAAACTTAACTTTAAAATCTTATTGAATTATCTTATTTATGGCTTCTTACAGACATTATAATACCATACGTGTCAATCAATGTATTGGATGTTGCTGCAATCACTAGTTCCATCTGTCATAAAACGGTTTACCTAATGGACAGGGTATATTCGGTAACCGTTTATGGTTACATAATTGCGGGCCCTATCAGAATACCAGCGCTGCGACATTTATTTTTTAAATGTCCAAGCATCATGCTGAGATAGGAGCCTGTTGGCCTCGTATAGGACTTTCTGTTTCATTTTTCCTTTTGCTACTTTTTTTTTATATAATTTGTTTTATTTTTATTTTATCTGTGTTTAGTTTATAATCCTGTACGAGTCACAATAAATACTTTTTCTTTCTTTGCAATTTGTAAGTGACTATAAAAAATGTTGCTACACAATGACTGATGCATGCATCTGTTGGGACAGATCAACTGAAAGCTGCAATGGCTCTTTCTTCAAAAGACTCTTTCAGACATGGCCCTGCATTGTTAGACTTACATAAAATTCTAATAATATAATGTTTGGACTTTAAAAGAGACCATGACTTCTGGCATTTTCTCATTCATCCTCTCTCGGCATTTCTTCTCAAATGAATCTTCAGAAATGCCGAAACAAACATAGAAATTTAAATAGAAAATTTATACAGATGAAAATAGATGAGATTAATTTCAAATCGACCAACAAAATGTTGACGTGTAAAAAGTGTGTAAAAACGTGTAAAAAGGATCTACTTACAGAAATAAAGATTTCATTTCATTCCAAAGTATAATATAATGTATCATAGAATTGACTTGCCATTACCGTGGTTCACTAGCATCAATTTATGATTATGCCAAATCAAAACATAATTGGAAAAACACGAAAAACTTCAAGTCTGAAAATTTTAATTAAGGGAAATAGCTAAAGCCAAAAACAACGAAGAAGAGGGTTTATGAAAGGCGGTATCCTTTACCTATGCAATATCACCGAACGTAACCAAATTGTATAATCTGCCAAAACGAGCAGGAAATAGCCCACCCCTTTAAAAAATACTTTATTTATCCATAAGTATTCATGCATATTACTGGATAACAGCAGGGTAGCTGCGTAACACACTATCAGTAACAATGGGTTTCATTTTGACAGTTCAATAACATTCATTGCGTTATTTACCCTGTTGAGCAATCACATTTTCCGAACATGTGGAGCAATGGATTAGCAATATGCTTCAAAATGATTCAAATTGTCAGTTACACAATTAGGGTGCTGGTTTGTGTAGATCAGACCGGTAGTCGCTCCATACTGGTGTAACTATATCCGGGAAGATAAACCCAACATTGGGAAAAAGCTACGATGACGATGATTCCTGCATATTACTCTATTCCAAGGCTGCTCAACCTTTTTAACAGTCGGGCCAAACGGAGGATTCAGGCATTTCGGGCGGGACACTGACAATTCCTATTTTAGTTAGGTACTCTAAGGACATACGCAATAAAACCCCAATATTAAAAAATGAAATTGATAATTATTGTTTATTTTTGTTAGGTATTATTTAGTACAAAAAAACAAAGAGCATCTTATGCTGAATAAAGAAACAAAATTGAACTTAAGTACTATGTATCTTCTCAAATGTAAGGTAAGTTGATGCTAACATCAACTTACCTTACATTTGAATCAATGTGATTTCTGAAATTGTTTTTCTTTTAATTTTCCTCGCGGACACTTCGTTCCTACCGCAGCTGCAAATTTGGTGGGTATTTCAGGACTTGCATGCGCGGGCCATTTAAAAATCGTTGGCGGGCCATAGTGTGGCCCGCGGGCCTGGGGTTGAGCAGCATTACTCTATTCCATAAGAGAAAGAGTGAGAAATATTTTTTCATAAACTATTTATTTCTATTTTTGTCACAAAAAACCTTGTCAGAACTGTTGACTACATAATAAACCTGGCAGCTCTCTGGCTGTTATGACACCTATAAATGTTAACTTAAAACAATCCACCAGGCCGGCTTGTTACGAATATTAACGTCACAATCTGTGCTGCGGTTACCCGTGTGTTCCAGACATATTATGTTGCGTTTCAGAATTATGCTACTGAATACGGTAAACCTATTGGGACATGAACCATATAGGAGTAACCCGGGTATAAGTAATGATGATATTTCATAAAGAAGTAAAATTTGTGGACTTTGTCCAATCCGAATAAAAAAAACATTCACTGATTACTACTACTAATAGCTACAGTATTGCCGAGTTTCATAGGATAAAATACATTTTATATTAAAACAAGAAATTTCAAGCGGACAAAGTCGCGGACAGAAGGAAGTGAATAATCATTTCGATGACAGGATACCCTTTTATGCTGATTAATGTCGGCCAAATTTTCTACTACAATGTAAAGTGTAGAAAATTTATCTAATATAGACAGACAAGGGATATTCTTGTATTTATTGATTATCATGATAGTTCGCCGTGCATTCGCAATTTCTGAATATTAATGTTACTTCTCATCGTATGGCTTGAAAAATTCATTATTTCGCTAATAAGAACAGAATTGGGAAAATTATAGTTCCCTAAGAGACTCCAAAAATATTTTAAAGTAAATGTCATTAATGCATAATCTTTGGGTAACGTACAGTTAAAAGTGTAGACGCGGAAAGAATATGAAGAAAATCTACTCCGTAAAATGAGTCTTACCAACTTTTGTCTGCATAATGTCACTAATAAGTCAGTCGAATGCCTTATAGAAGTTCAAGTTTCGTTTCACTATAATATGTACATGATAGAATCGGTATCAACTTTTGAATGACACTCTCGCATGGTACGAAAGCGAGCAACATACCCTTATTATGGGATATCAAAGTGATAATCCCTTCCATCCCTTCCAATTGGCAGAAACCCTAAAATTTACATACACATACTTAAATAAAATTCATCCTAACCCGCCGACCGCAATCGACAATTTCCGTGGAAACCCGAACGCGTTATCGCGTTGCCATTGGCTCGTTTAAATTCA
The DNA here is from genome assembly GCA_911387795.2 of Apamea monoglypha. Classification (NCBI taxonomy): domain Eukaryota; kingdom Metazoa; phylum Arthropoda; class Insecta; order Lepidoptera; family Noctuidae; genus Apamea; species Apamea monoglypha. The sequence continues at coordinate 8,329,136 of OU426942.1, forward strand.
GAACGTGTCTGCGGTCGTGTGCAACGGGCGCGGAGTGTTTCAAAATTGGAACGCAAACATTTCACAGGTGTAGAACATTTAGTGAGTGCGTTAGCGGTTATTTGTACTTATAGTTTTGTGCGTATGTGTGCGTTATATTGTTACCGGTAACCGGTAATTTAAACTACATACATTGTGTGGAAACATGTGTCTCATTTGATTTGGAATTGTTAGGAAAATCTCTGTTGGAAAAGGTTTGCTGGTAGGAAACTCAATTTAAAACCAAACGAATATTCGCTACTGGATTTAAAGTCAACAATATTTTAAGGAGAATTAGGAAATTTTGACTGTCAAAATGAAGGCAATTGAGCTATTTTTAGCATCATATAAACAGTGGATCGAAATAGCAGAAAGTCATATGGCAGATCTTTGCCCAGCTGTGGGAAGATGAAGGGTGACAATATAGTATACATTATCAGACTATAAAGTTCCCACTGCTGGGACTCTGCCGTCTCTTCAAGAGGGAGTGGGCTGTAATCTACCACGCGGATTGGTAGATGTCACATGTCTTCGAACTTCTGGTTCTAGGACATGTAACTAGTATCTAAACAGTATCAAGAATAGAGCAAGAAGCTCTGAAAATTGTCTTTATTGCACAATATGCGAAGTCACAATTTATTTACCTCCCCTGAAAAATATCCAGCCGAACATTACTAAAAGAACACAAGGAAAACCTCAACCCGCTCCGACTCTAACACAAAATCCTAAAACTAATTCCATAAACGCTCACCCCTTTTCGAACCTACTCATTCACTTTTTCATAACAAATTCAGGCGCCGACAATCACGTACAACCTAAACTAACAAAATAATAATTTATTCCACCTGTTACTAAAGAAAAAGTATCCGTCCCAATCATTTGATAATAATCGAACTGAACTCACTAAAACGATATCCATAGCAAACTTTACGACGTCTATAAAAAAAATCCGATTCGGAAAATCGACTAATATATACTTGGACAAAAATAAAGTTTGCACACAGAAAAAGCTTTGTGTCAAACAGACTAAGGTTGAAGATCGTCTGTTTCGGATGTAAAAATATATTGGCAGTAAAACGTAGTGAGTGAACGTTCAGAATTCGAATATGATCGCAATATGGCGGGAATGACATGTTAATATGAGCCTAGGGACCGATATGCATAATTTTATAACTCCCGATTCAGAATTTTGCTTTTCTGTTCTTATTTCTTGTGTTAGCAGATGTTGTAATATAGATTTCTGGTACGACTTCGTCTCGGTTTGTCGGGTTATTGGAAATTGTTTTAAAACATATCTTATTTGGTTTCTCGCAATTTTGGCTAACCATTTTAGATTTTAAAGGGGATTGAAGATTTTTATATGGAGCCGGTCTGCCATTTTGGTTTTTTTTTTCAATATGGTGGCGACGCTTTATACCTATATAAAACTGCTGACTTCAATGCAAACAGAAAATATAATAAGACCAAAGCCCGTAAAGTGTCTCGTTTCCGAGATTAGCGTTCAAAGTTGATCACGTGACATCCATATTTTTTAACTGATTGATCTAAGGGGCAATTCTCGTAAATTTAAGAGCGTTCATAGTCTGATCTCAGTGTCAACTTGTCAAAACTTTCTCTAATTTCCCTACATTTTTGACATTTATTTGTCGCCGAGATGAGACTGCGACTAGATTTTGACCGTTTTAAATTACGAGAATTGGCCTTCTGATGTTAGCTATCGATTTAGTTTTAGGACATGCGTGGCCGCCATTTTGAAAAAAATAATCAAAATAGCGTACAGATGGTGTTCCACAGATCTTCGATCCCCTTTGAACCACGTGCAAAGAAATCTCCTCTTTTTAGCTTTGCTGGAGGCGAGACATCATCTTCCTATACATATATCATCTTCCTGCAGTTCTGCCCTTATCCCAATTTCTTATCTCTATTTTTAACTTAACTAACATTAAGTGGATTTTACTAACACAGTGGATCTTACGTTGTCCGAAATAAAGAATTTATTTATTTATTTATTTATTTATTATTAACCATCATCTTCGAAGTCATAATTCTTCCTAACTGGCTTGATGAATACTATTATCACCCCCTGGGCCTTATACTTCTAATAGATTTAATACACATCTACTATACAAGATACAGGTATTAAAAATAAAGGTCTTATCTTATATACTAATGTAGGGGCGGTGCAGAACAGCCCTGCCCCTGACCACTGTCTTGCTGTGTAGACACGGACTCCCCGGAGTAAAAATAGTATCATTTAAAAAATAATGTTAGAAAACTATTATATAAATAAAATAGGCTCATTTTCGCTTAACGTCTTTTCTGACTTTCTTTCTTTTTGCTTGGCTCCTAAGGGTACTAGCGTGATGTTAAATAGCCTTTCACGAGAATCGGGTTATCAAATCCTACTTTCTATCCTACTAATATTATAAACGTGAAAGTTTGTATGGATGGGATGTTTGTTACTCTTTCACACAAAAACTACTCACCGGATTTGGATGAAATTTGGCACACAGATGGTTTATAACCAGGATTAACATATTGAATAATTTTTATCCCGATATTCCAAAGGGATCGTAACTTATGCGGGTGAAACCGCGGGGCGCAGCTAGTGTAAAAATATATGTTTTAGTCCGACTAACAGTTCCAGAGATGAGCGCGTTTAAACAAACAAAGAAACTCTTCAGCTTTTAAATTTGAAACTAGCTAGATCAATAAGGGCAGTACTAACTACTTTACTATTTAAAACACACGCACCTGTAGTACGAGTAACCTTGCCATAAGACCTTCATTGTAACTACATAGGGAAACTCTATCTTGAACTGTTACTTTAAACATTTTGTGTATTAATACTTTTTCGTCACCACCTCGTGATCATCATTGTCCTTTTCTCCTCTCAATTTACCTATTTTTCTTCCATGTATCTCTACCAGCCGTCATCTCGGTTTACTCCGTTCTTAGCCATTTCATCTTTCACAATACATCTCTACCAGCCGCCATGTCAGAGTTCTCTTCATCCTGAGCCTTATTTTTATGATTTACCCAACATTACATAATCAACCTGTAATGCTCCCACTGCTGGGGCACAGGCCTCCTTTCTGTGAGAGGGAGTTGACCTTAACCCACCACGCGGGCCCAGTACGTTTTACTAGGCAGATGTCACATAATATGTCTTCGAATTTTCACTATGTTTTCCTTCCCTGATTTGAGAGCAGTGGTGAGAGAAAAAAACAACATGTTTTATATAATCCACTTTCAAAAAGATTCTAAATACATATTTTACTTAACATAAACCTACATGGGCACTTATGAAACGTCGGAAGCTAGGTGCACGGTTCCAATTAGTCGTTTCATATGGAGAAGAGTCGGCAAGAAACTCCACTCCACACTTTTCAAGACCTACGAAGGACATCCAAGATCTCATAAACACAGCTAAGCAAAATAGCTAGACTAATGGTCCATCGTAAAAAGAAAACCACAACAAAAAAACTATCTCCCAGCCCCTAAAACTACTATATTTCCCACAAATAACACTATCTTTATTTCCCCGTAATTGCTTCGTTCCTAATATCGGTAGACAATAAGAACGTATCAACGAACGACATCAATAATAAAATAATATAAAAAGCAAGTTACTTCCTAGCGTTATGTAAGGAAAAGGACATATTAATTTCGCTGGTAACCCCTCGAATTATATCTATCTCTTTCTTGGGAACAGAGTTATGTATAGCGCTGTCTCGCTCCCGCCCCCGCGCTTAAGTGTCCGACCAGATGTTACCAACATTTTATTGAAAAACTCCCCGAAGCCATATTGCTACTTGCCTTTAGTGAATTAAGATGTAGCAACGATATAACGTTATTGTACCGTTATTAACGTGTTATTTTCTTTTTTATAGTTCTTTTTTCGGTGAAGTTAATTAATTTCTTTGTTTTGACGCGATGTTATTTCTTAGTATTGGGATATTACAAATAGCGATCTTTCTCGGGCAAAAAAAAGGTTTGTTTTTTTGTTTTGCACCGAATATTCGACCAAATTGTAATGTTTTCTATTTATTTTTTGTTATGAAAGCAAAGTATTTTAGGAAAGCGGTTTCTGTAACAAAGTCACAAGAAAAATAGATGCATAAAGGAATTTCGACATCGTTTTTACCGTCGCAAAACATGACGTTTTATAAAATTATTTTAAAACACACATTGTCATATTTTTTTTTTAAATCAACTTAATCTAACACCGGGAAGTAAGTCCAGTGGTCGTGGGTGGAACTTGCAAATATTGAAGAGGACAACTTATATATGGACATAAAGTTAACTAAATTTGTAAATTCACATTTACAAATTTAGTTAACTTTATGTCCATCCTATTTCATCACTACTCACCACTTTATATCACCAGGCGACTTAGGCCACGTGACGTGCGTATCGTCACCATCGGTAGAGGAAGGCGACTGCAGGTACCTGCCCAAGGAAGTTCTGCAGGAAGACCTGACGCAGTTGACTAAGGCTGATATTTTTGCTTTTGGTGAGTTTTACTTATTACAGTAGTTTTTTTATGTTTCTGAAGCTGGAATATAAGACGGCCAATTCATGTAATTAAAAACGTTCAATATCTAGTCGCGGTCTCATCACAGCGGCAATCAATGTCAAAGGACTTTGTAGGCCTTGTAGACTTTAGATCTGTAGACCATTTATTATTTTATCAAGTACCTGGTACTTGTTGACAGGCCTACGCTGTCCTCCCATACCTACTGTAATTTGAAAACATTGTAAAAGCCAATTATTTCTAAAAGAGTAACCGTGGAGTTTCTTGCCGGCTCTTCTCCATAGGAAACGACCAATTGGAACCGTGCACCTAGTTTCTGACGTGTCATAAGTGCCCATGTCGGTTTATGTGAAATAAAATATTTTGATTTTGATTCCCCGTAAAAACTTGTAAAAGTACGGATGACATGAACATACGGATAGTGAGTAATCAATCTCAATACTTCATTATTTATTGCATTCGGGCACAGCAAAAATAGATTTGACTAGCTGCGCCCCGCGGTTTCACCCGCATAAGTCTCGATCCCGTGGGAATATCGTGATAAAAAGTACCCTATATGTTAATCCTGGTTATAAACCATTTGTGTGTCAAATTTCATCCAAATCCGTTCAGTAGTTTTTGCGTGAAAGAGTAACAAACATCCATCCATCCATCCATCTATTCATCCATCCATCCATACAAACTTTCGCGTCTATAATATTAGTAGGATTTGATCTTCCAAAAGGTAACAAATTAAACGCTGTTGTTGCCTCCAATATTACGACGATACGAGGACGATAGCCGTTGCCTTCAAACCGTGCCCAGAAGTAGTGTGTTATTGTATATTGTGTTATTGTGAATGATGAATTATTATTATTTTATTTGTCTTTGACATGTCTCGGGACCATATGGGGTCCCAGACCTTGAAAGGCGTAGTAGGGGCCAAAGCCAAATCGCAAAGGCCCTTTACACGATTCTAAATGATGAGGAGGCACCATTCCGTCGATTATCCCTGTATGCACCATGCAAGTGCACCCAGGACAACCCCCGGTTGGTGCAGGACTATTGCAGAACATGGAAACAAAATATAGTGGGCTATGGGTTTCGTGGCTATAGCGGATCGGTTACCTTGAAATATGGAAGGTATTATTATCGTCTCTGACATGTTTTAGAATTTATTAATTAATTGACAGAGGTATATGTACTAACACTAGTTTATAAGTTGTTTACATCATTAGTAACATAAATGGATTGTACTGCTCTGTCAAATAAATTATTATTATCTCCTTTATTTCATCTAAGTACTTATAAATTTCATTTTTAAATATTTTTATAAACAAAAGGATAAAAAAAAAACATTTAAAAATATATAAAACAGTAGCCCACCGGTATCGGGAACAGGGTCCAAGCTACCGGCGGTCAGGGCTCCAGAGAGAGGAACCTCCTGACAATGCGAGCCGTGTCCAGAAGTACCGCTTTCTGAATCAAGCCCTTGATACAGCTGCCCAATGAGAGCCTCCTCAGATGTTGGTCGAGGCTCTTGGCTATTAACCCATTGGCTGTCACGACTATCGGCACAATGATCGCTGAGTCCACATCCCACATGTCGACAACCTCGTGAGCCAAGTGAAGATACTTGATTTGTTTATCTTTCTCGGCTTTCACGAGGTTTTCATCATGTGGGACAGTTATGTCAACAATCATTGCGCACCGCTCTGATCGACTATTATTATTATATTGGCAAGGCATTGGCAAACCCCTTCTTACTACAGGTGACGGTAAACTCTGCCCGTAAGCTTGACCGTCGGCATCGGCTTGTTTCAAATACATACAAGGTGTAAGACGACACGTCACATAGCCGAAAACTACGCATTCTGTTCACCAAATTAAGTAACATTGCACAAAAACAATTACTGGGAAACGATTTTTATTGTAAGTGTAAAAAATTTTTTATTTGCGACAGTGCGCAATGCAACACACGCAAAACATTGTGTTTATGGGTGCATGCAACGTACAGGGGTCGTTCGTGGGGTATTTAAAGTTGTATTATAACATTAGAAACTTGTTTTAAAATGTTTCACATGTTTTCAAATGTTTTAAAATTACAGTGTTAACAGGTATGAGAGGACAGTGTAGGCCTGTCAACAAGCACTGCTTAACAAAATAGAAAACAGTCTACAAATCTACAGTAGTAGGGTCTAATTTATATAAATAGATAGATTCTCGTAGCACTATCGTAGCCCTTTGTATTACTACGTTTTTAAAACAAAAGACATAAACGCGCACACGCACAATACAAGAAAATGGCGTAAGTTTTCTTCGGAAATGTAAAACTTTGGAATTTTTTATCAAAATTACAAGTCATTTATTCAAACTAGGCTGTGAATCAGCACTTTTTCGCCCGCCCTTCACCATTACCTAGTGCTTTAGCTGGGAAAAAGGCATGGCGCAACAAACTCCTCAGTAGCACGGCTGTATGTTCAGTTAGAAGAACTTGATTCTATAAAAGTATAATCAGCCTATTCTGTTCCCACTGCTGGGACACAGGCCTCCTCTCGGTGAGAAGGAGTGGTCCGTAATCCACCACGCGGGGCCAGTGCGGGTTGGTATATTACACATAAATTCGAATTTTTTTCCTGCACCGTTTTGAGAGCTTTGGTGACGAAATCATTTACACAAAGGAAAGTGCCTGCCTGGGTTCGAACATATGACCTACAACTCGTAAGTCACGGTTGTTACCACTGGGCCACTACTGCACTGATTTAATACAATAGTAAGTGATTAACATTATGAAACATAAAATGAACTTATTTGCCATATGTCAGCTAGCACACGCTAATATACCATCATTTTCTATTTCTTGTTTCTTGGTTGCGACTAAACCTAAACTCGTAGCTATTTTTAAAACCGTATTGTGCTATAGCATCTAGGACAACTAGATAAATACCTAGATACCAAACAAAACATCCCTTAGGAAGTTAAAAAAAAAATTAGTCTTCCCAAGCCGTCGGCTGTTACAGAGAGAAAAAAATATTCATGACGATATATTTCAGAGCTTACAAGGTTAAAAAAATATTCATGACGACATATTTCAGAGCTTTCAAGGTTAAAAAAATATTCATGACGATTTATTTCAGAGCTTTCAAGGTTAAAAAAATATTCATGATGATTTATTTCAGAGCTTCCAAGCTTAAAAAAATATTCATGACGATTTTGATGAATCATCTACTTATTATTATTTATTTTTAATCACTGCTGGGCAAAGGCTTTCCCTTCCTATTCTGTTTCCACCTCATTCTGTCCAGAGCTTGTCATAAACTCGAAAGAGGTAAGGCGAGCAAAAGAGCAGCTCAGCCTGATCTACATGCTGTGCTGGCTCGCTCGACTACAGACTGAGCAATAGTTAAACTAAAAACGTGCAATTTTAGGAACCTATATTATTTATTTATACTTTAGTTTGTTTTTTACTATTCCGCAAATCCTATGCCACAGATGTTAAATTATAATTATGCATTATTTCTTTAAATTTTACTCGCTCACGACACAAAATAGATCCTAAAAATATGACAAGTCCAAAAAAAATCGTTTATTAATGTTCCAGTTTGAGAAATCCAATGCCCCGATTGACTCTATTCCGGAGACGTTAAGTTATATACTGTTTTGAATTTTCATTTACTCAAACATTTCTAAATCACTTCTGTTGCCCACCAGCACAGAAAACACGGGTCAAAGGTACCGGCGGCGGCGGCGAACAGGACTCAGAGAACCTCCTACCAAGATGAAGTACTTATTAAATGTCCAAGAGTCACGTTTCCTGTCCCAATTTCTTGGTCCACTCGAAAGTATAATTCTCACTCATCCGGCTCGAAGGACCACATTCTCCTGCCCTGATCACAATATATTTCCGGTCGGTGCAACATGCATTTTTCTCCCATACTTCTCATTAGTCGTCATCTCGCTAGTCACCCCCTTTCCAACCATATCATCTTTCACACAGTCCATACATCGTTTCTTTGGTCTTCCCCTAATCATATTATAGCCGTCCACATCATACATATAAAATATCATCGTCTGCCTAGCCTTTTCCCAACTATGTTTAGGTTGACGTTCAGTCTAACCGGATGCAGCTGCGACTGCCTATCTGACCTCCACAACCCAGTTACTGGTTACACGATACCCCTTGGTAGGACTAGTTGTCAGACTTGGGCTTCGGAGTACCCATAATGACTATCAAAAATGTACGAATGACACCCGGGACCATAGGCTTAAGGTGCTTTCCGAGGCACGGTGCGGATCCACGGACCAACCGCGGCAAGCGTAGCTTAACCTGATCGATCGATCCATGCGGCTGTTATTACTTAGCCACAAGCCCCTCCTTCCATACTAGCCATATACAAATAAATTAGTTGGTTTACAAATGCTTTATTTATATGTTAATGTAAAAATAGCGTTGTAATGAACAAACTAATTACATTACATTAAATTACCCTAACCCGTGCCCTATGCCCTATACCTGGATGACCAATACCCGTAATTAAAAAAGTTAAAAATCTAGACGCAATCTCATCTCAACCACCATCAATGTCAAAAATGTAGGGAAATTAGAGGTATTTTTGACAGATTAAGACTGAGATCAGTCTGTGAACGTTCTTAAAATACGAGAATTACCCCTCAGGGATCACTAATTAGGTTCATTGGGGATCCGTAAAAAAAAAAAAAACTATCGCGGTCCGTTTAGTAAACGATTACTTTTACTTTAATACTTAGCAAACAAGATTAAAAATATCAATTAAGAAAAGAAACCGGCATGTCTTAGAACCAAAAGTTCGAAGACATTACCAACCCGAACTGGGCTCGCATGGTAGATTACAGCCCACTCCCTCTCGAAGAGACGGCCTGTGCCTGTGTGTTAAAAGGAAAATAAACCTGTTTTTCTTATTAAGTAATGAAACAAATATTTTGCAAGGAAATAAAATAACAAAGTAAGTTATTAATATTAACATGAAAAAGGTATTTTTTTTACTTTGAACTGTCAGTCGAAGACAAAACGTGATCTACATAAATTAAATTACTTAGATATTTTTACTGGGTCCGCAGAAAATAGATCGGTGGTCCACCATTTAGTGACTCCTACCCTATACTCTTTAGTAGATATTTATTTGGCCGTAAATAAATCAAAATCAAAAGTCATTTATTCAAATTAAGCTGAGAATCAGCACTTTTCGAACGTCAAAATTTCATAAGACAGTTCCTAGTGCTTTCGCTGGGAAGAAGAAGTGGCGCAACAAACTCCCCAGCAGTACAGCTGTGTGTTCAGTTAGAAAATACTTGATAACCTGAATTTTCCCACAAATAAAACCCACAAATTAAAAAAAAAATACAGCAGTTTCCTTGACAAGTCGGTGTCGCTGGTTGAGCATTTTCGTTTTATGCCATCGACTTCCGAAATTAAAGTTATTTTTTCACTTTGGTATTTTTTTTTTTTTTGAACTCGGTTGTTTTTTTATAGTAATTTTTTTTTTGCACTTTTTAATAGTTTTACCCCACACAAATTCGTATAACACTGCTTACTATGTAAATATCAAGACTTAAGAGTTATAACAACATCATCAATATAAACTAAGTGGAAAAAATACGTATTATTGAAGATAACTCAAAAACTCCCCAAGCAAAGTTAATCAAATTTATATGGGACCACCCCTTAAGTACACCAACCTATCCATTAAAAAAAGAATTTCCGAAATCGATTCACAATTGCCGGAGATATCGCGTAACATTCATTACATACAAAAACAAAAAAATTCCGACTCCTATTTTTTTGAAATCCATTAACAAGTATTCAAAATAAAAGAAAAATAAAACTCACCATTCACGTTGCTACTTTTCAAACTATCTTCGCCCAAAATGGCACTAACACTGAACTTCAACAAGGGCTTTTTTTGTTCGGTATACTCCTCGCAGGACCTCACCAACTCATCCGTATACCCCTTCCCTTCATGCTTATCCGCCTCATCCCCTGAATTCTCATGATAATTAAGGCTAAACCTCTTTTCTAGTTCCTCTAGCCTTCTTATCCCAGACTTCTTGCAAGAAAACGGGGGACAGTCGTACGACCCACAACTTTGACAGCGCCGAATCAAATTTGGGACGTTTAAAACCTCCTTTTCCGCTGGTCTTCCTTCTTCGGTCCTTGGATAGTATTCATTATTATAGTAAACCTCATTTTTGACGTAATCATCGTCTCTGCTCTTTGAATCGTCATCTTCTATTTTTGAATCCTCAATCGATTCTTCGTGTCTCTCCTCGTCACATTCAGCGAGTTTCGATTCGTCCATGTCCGGTGTATTTTCTCGAGATCTTTCGTAGTTCTGGCGGACGTAATTTTCTATCTGCTGATTTATGTATTGGTTGTGTAGGTCTGTTTTCTGCTGGTGCAGGATATTGTCGACTAGAAACGGTGACGTCATATTAAATGGTCCCGCACTTGACTTGTTATAGCAAAAGTTTTGAATCGTTTTCAACATAATGTTATGGTCTAACTGTTTTCCGAACGTGTTCAGTTTTAACTGTCCATTCTTTAAATCTGTTGGGTACATAATACGTTTTGATTAAAACTATTTAATTTACAATACTATTAGCACAATAAACAACAAAAAAATAAAATAAAATGGAAACAGTTTTTTATAATGCGGCTCATCACTATCACTAAAGTTCGATTCCTCAAATTCAAAATTCGCGCTCGGATACGCGTCAAAAAAGTTCATACGCGTCTTCCTCGTTCGACGTTTGAACAACGACTGGGGCTTAAGGGAGTGGTTCTTCAGAAAGGGGCGTGTATCCGAACACGGGGTGGCTTTTTAGCGCGCTTTTGTTACAACCACCATCTTTGTTTGACCCCCGTATACCTTTTTGAATTTAGCACCAAGAGGTCAAGATTTGTTTGTCGTTTTATCGACTTACAAACTTACATAAACCAACCAGCCAGTCTAAAATAACTCGTACTTTAACCTTAATAAAGACTTTTTTCATATTTTTCGCATGTGATAACAAAATTGTCCGACAAATAGGTATGTGTGTTGTATTCATAAGTTAAAAGGGGTATTTCGAGTTGTTTTTCATGGAGTTAGTTTCTGCCTTCGGTCCCGCCCGCGTTTTATTGTAACAAAACCCGTTCACGATTGATACAAAGCGATAAATGTTGTTTTGATAATATCAAATCGGGCGCCATATTGGATTTTTGTGAGTTATTGTTTTATTTGTGGATTAGATATTGGATTGATATTGTGGCGAATACACAACTTATATGTGGAAATAAAGAAAGGATAAACATTAATTTCACATATATGGTCCGTTTTTTTTAGGTGACTCAAGTATCATCATTGAAAATGATTCAAATTGCCATTAGCCTTTTAAATCACTAACAAATTATATTCTTAAAAATAGAACACAGCATTTTAAAAAAATTATGAAAATGAATTTTTATCTTTTATTTATGTAATCACTAGCTGCGCCCCACAGTTTCACCCGCATAAGTTTTGATCCCGTGGGAATATCGGAATAAAAATCCTATGTGTTAACCCTGGTTATAAACTATCTGTGTGCCAAATTTCATCCAAATCCATTCAGTAGTTCTGGCGTGAAAGAGTAACAAACATCTATCCATCCATCCATCCATACAAACTTCTTTCACGCAAAAACTACTGAACGGATTTGGATGAAATTTGGCAAACAGATAGTTTATAACCAGGATTAACACATAGGATACTTTTTATCCCGATATTCCCGCGGGATCCAGACTTATGTGGGTGAAACCGCGGGACGCAGCTAGTAAATAAATAAAAATAAGAAAATATTACTGTGGTTTTCTGGGACTTTCATTTTTGGGTATAAAATGATCGACACTTGAATGATGTCCTTTGCTTACGTTTTTGGGAATTTGCAGGTCAGAGTCCGGTTGTATGTTAATTAAAATATGATTCGCGACTGTAACAAATATGGCTTTACAGAATTAGAATCAGCAAACTTCTTGAGTTAGAATTGGTCTCAATCACATTTGAGACCAATTCGAACTCAAGGAGGATCAACTCGCCACCATTTCCTCATATTTCTTACTTCACATCAACTAACTCAGCCTATCGCAGTCCACTGCTGGACATAGGCTTCTCCCAAGCTGCGCCACAACACCCTGGCCTTCCGCATCCAGCCACCTTCTTTAGGTCGTCCATCCATCCTACGCTTCCCGATACGCGGTCTCCACTCCAGGACTCGTCTGCTCCAGCGGCCATCGGTTCTTCGACAGACATGGCCAGCCCACTGCCACTTCAGTTTGCTTACTCTGCGCGCTATGTCGGTAACTCCGGTTCTTTTCCGGATAATTTCATTCCTGATTTCATCCTTCAGAGACTCCGAGAATTGTTCGCTCCATAGCGCACACACTTACTTCACACGTTCAGGCTGAATAGGTTCTCCTGTGTAAGCCTCTCCCATATAGCCTGACACTGAACGATCTAGATTGTTATCCCTTTGAGGAACGATACGCCTGAACGCCTTTGTCAGCATTTGATAAGCATGCTAGCTAGATATTCAACCAGATATGAACACGAAATTTCGGCGATGTCGCCGGCAGAAGCTAGTCCAGTCAAAAGTTAATGAACTTTTCTAGCACTACTTTAAGAATGTTTTTATTTCGGGCAAAAATATAGTTTTCAGACTAAATCAAAATCAAAATATTTTATTTCACATAAACCTACATGGGCTTATGAAACGTCAGAAGCTAGAAACTCCACGGTTACTCTTTTAAAAATAATTGGCTTTTACAATGTTTTAAAATTGCAGTAGGTATGGGAGGACAGCGTAGGCCTGTCAACAAGTACCAGGTACTTGATAAAATAAAAATAGTCTACAGATCTAAAGTCTGCAAGGCCGACAAAGTCTGTCCCTACGCCAGTCTCCTAAAATTTGTGTAAATCTTATAAATCTCATCGGAACCTGCACTACTCTACTTTGTAGTTTATTTGTGCAAAAAGCAAGAGCAGTAATGTTCCTAAAAACATCAGAATTTTGCTTGAAATTAAAAGTTAGTTTCCATCAGGCGTGATCGAGGTCGAGAGCAGGCCCATTTAGCAATTAAAAAAGTGTTATCTCGTCTTTCCTTCTAAATTAACATTTTTCAAGTTATCTTAATGAATATCGGGATAAAAAGTATCCTATGTGTTATTCTGATGCATAAGTTATATTACTGTAAAAGTTTCATCTAAATCCGTTCATTAGTCTTTGCGTGGAAGAGTAACAAACGTCCCAGCCATCCATTCATCTTCACAAACTTTCGCGTTTATAATATTAATAGGATAGAATTTGTCAAAAGTTTATATCATTTTCTCCACCACATTTTCGCACTACATCAGAAACGTTTATATCTACAAACTAGCTTCTGCCCGCGAATTCGCCCGCGTGAAAATTCTTGTTCCCCCGACTCACCCCGTCGCATCGCATCGCCTACCCGCGCTATTACTCCGTTTTCGCTTAACTGTCTTTGTGACTTTTGTTTTTGCTCGGCTCCTAAGATTCCTAGCGTGATGTTAAATGTAGCCTTCCTCAAGAATTGAGCTATCAAATGTAAAAAGATTTTTTCAAATCCGACTAAAAAGTTCCGGAGATTAACCCCTTCAAACAAACCCTTCAGATTTATTATTAGTATTGACTAGCAGCGCCCCGCAGTTTCACCCGCATAAGTCTCGATCCCGTGAGAATATTGGAATAAAAATCCTATGTGTTAATCCTGGTTATAAACTATCTGTGTGCCAAATTTCATCCAAATCCGTTCAGTAGTTTTTGCGTGAAAGAGTAACAAACATCCATCCATCCTTACAAACTATCACGTTTATAATATTAATATGAAGTAGGATATTACGATAATATAACATGGAGAAAATTCCTACACCATCAAATAAAGCCCAATCAATTGAAACTCCAAGCTTGCAATAACAGCATTTCCAATTAACATTGCCGTTTGCCAGACCGTCGCTTTCACACCCCGGTACCCCACCCCCAATCCCAACAGCTGATACTCTCTCAATTTCCTCTTATGCCCTAAAAAATACGACAATAACAACCATATTGCCGTACAAATAGACCCTCAACAGTCAAATGCGCAAATTGACACAATTTTTCATTGAAAATCAAATCAATTCGCAAACTTCCAGACGTCTTGCTCCCCCGACGTTCAACCACCGACTGAGCGCAAAAGAAGAACGATGTTCTAAAGAAAAAATCGTTCCAATTTCAAAATTGGCCCCGCCCCTCATTGTTATTGGCTGTTTGGGAGTCTATAACCGGTTTTGTTTGCTACAATTGATTTTGGACTTTATTTTTTAGGTGGAAAAGTTGGTTTTATGTTTTGTTTTTTTTAGACTAAAAAAGCATCATTATGAATTTTACTTCTTAAAGCTAAATATTAGATTTAATGAGGTAAGGCAGAACAGTTGGTTATTGCGGTAAAATATGATCGTAAAAGATTGGATATGGGTTACTGTGGCTTGTAGATGGAAAAGCAATCTTTTTTAAAAGATACGTTTATGTTTACGCTGTTACTTTGTTACCTACGGGGTAGCAGGATTCGTAGTTATTATGGAAATTTGTTTTTTTGGATGTGAGTTGATTCGGAGGAGACACGTCCTAGAAAGACGGATAGTGACCTTGTTGGTGATATTCTTCAGAATGCTCAGGTCCTACTACTCGTAGGTACTCGCAACCGGCATGCGTGTATGACCGTAAACGAAGCAAAAGGAGTATGTAAGATTATCTTTAAAAGATCGCTCTTAGCGATAAGACAGCCCATTGTGTCACCCTTTGTAAAATCCTACTAATATTATAAACGTGAAAGTTTGTATGGATGGATGGATGTTTGTTCCTCTTTCAGGCAAAAACTACTGAACGGAATTGGATGAAATTTGGCACACATATAGTTTATAACCAGGATTAACATATAGGGTAGTTTTTAGCCCGATATTCCCACGGGATCGAAACTTATGCGGGTAAAACCGCGGGGCGTAGGTAGTTTTATACATTTATGTTCTATAATTTGTATGGTGTTATAATAAAGAGTATTCTATTCTATTCTACGTAAGGATCGTAGCAGGTGATATTCTGTAATTTCTGCCTGCCACCATGGGAAGAATATGTATGTGTGTTCTAGATTATAATTTAGTGGTTTTGGTCGAAATATGGAAATCTCGGGGTTGCTCCTATTCTTTCTGAATACATTTGCTTGTTTTCCCGAAAAGTTTTTTGTTTTGAATATTTGGATTGTTCGATTCACTCGTTATTGTTGAGGTTATATCAATATTACACCCTAAATTATGAAAGATATTGTTTGTGGTTTTGTTTGTCATTCATTGGAATGACTAACATAATTTTTTTTTAACATGAATGATGTAATTACCTACTTCTTCTTCTCCGTGTCGCTGTCACGACTGAATTTTAAATGTTATTTTCCCAAAACTTTGCCACTTCCACGGCGTTGTCGGTGGCAGCGCAGAAGTCACTTTGACTGCATGTTTTGGGACACATAGGGTAGGATAGGAGGTGGAGCATGGTTTGTGACATAGCTCCACAATCACACCCTACTGCCG
Organism: Apamea monoglypha; assembly: GCA_911387795.2. NCBI lineage: Eukaryota > Metazoa > Arthropoda > Insecta > Lepidoptera > Noctuidae > Apamea > Apamea monoglypha. Next base: position 8,345,300 of record OU426942.1, read on the forward strand.
CTCAGTCAAGGCAGCCCCACTTTACCAGGTTGGACTTACATCTTCCCACTTGTGTCCGGAGACGGTTCAGAGACTTCCAAGTGGACCACGGAAGGTTACACCCAGCAGGAAGATGCTCCTTTGGTGGTAGGTAGCAATTAGGAGGGGGAAGAATATCCTGCCACAGTTTGCAACGGGCCTCGACCGGGTTTCCTGACAGAGACGCTGTCGATTTTAAGAAGCTGTGTCTGCTTTTTAGCCTTTGCGTTGGTAGCTGTGCGCCAGATAGTGGGTGTCTGCGTATCTGATTCCTGTTTGAGTTTCTCCACTGCGCATGCAACTTACCTACTTAACCAATATATTGATTTCGAAGGGTGTCCGTGGAGTTTCTTGCCCGTTCTTCTCCATGGGAACCTACTATGCTTTGGAATGGGCAACTAGCTTCATCTTTCTGACTGACCGACTCCATGACAATTAAAAAATGCCTGTAATTGGTTTAATTTAAATAAATGCTTTGAGTGACAGTTTAGGATTTTTTTATAAATTTTCAAAATAAATATTAAGAATAAGAATTAGGCCGGATACTGGATACTTGCTGAATATCCGTCTTTAAAATAGTTATAACAATCAGTGTCACACCATGAACTGTATGTAATTGACAGACAGGTTACTGCCAACACATCGGTTACCGACATCCAACACAATAGGACGGGACCCTTATTAGAATGTGATTTAGAAAATGCAGTGCGGGGTGACAAAACAGCTGACGTTGACAATTGTTTATAGAAACTAATAATATAAAGAGAAAAGATGACGTTGGCAGAATATTGTATATACTTGTGGAGATATCGGCTTAGTTACCAAAGAAGACAAAAAATCAACAGTTTTTTTTTTGTATGTTTGTTTGTTACGCTTTCACGCTAAAACGACTGTACGGATTTGGATGAAATTTGGCACATGGGTAGACCATGACCTGGATTGGGATGTGGAATACTTTTTTATTCCGATATTCTTACGGGATCGATACTTATGCGGCTGAAACCGCTTGGCGCAGCTACTTACTTATAAGTTCCAATCAATGAGCAATTACTGCGCGACTTGTCGTCGTAAGTTCGAACCTAAGGCTTACTTTGTGTATTAAGAAAAAATGGTGAATGTGCCTGGTCTTGAGCTCACAGAACAGATAAAATTGAGCTCGATCACGGCTATTGAAAAGCGATAGATGAGGTCTATGATGGAACGAGCATGCCCAGAAGATGGCTGTTCACACTTGCTTTGAAGGCAGACGGGTAAATGATTACAGCAAAAATGCTCTCAAAACGGTGAAGAAAAAAATCGAAGACATGTGACATCAAACACTGGGCCCGCGTGTCGTTATTATGGCCCACTCCCTCTCACAGAGAGGTGGCCTGTGTTGTAGCAGTAGGACAATAATATCCTGGTAATATTAATAATATCAAAACTATAAAAAAAATGCTTGCGAAGCGTTGTTTTGACATTTACCCCTTGCCAACAGACAACTGTCCGTATCGAATTGATGTAATTGCGTAAACATTGTGCAGATTTGAATAAAGCATAATAGGGGGTTGATATGCAATGTATTATACACGCTTGCATTGTTAACGGGGTGAGCTGCACACTTGCTCTGATAAAATATGGGAGTTTGTTACAGTAATCTAGAGCGTTCGCGCTGTATCCTATCCGAATTCAACAAATGTCGGTCCGACTTTGAAGTATCCATCATCCGCGTAGCCTTTTAATAAATAAAAAAGCCTTATATTTCACTTATTTTGTACAGCGTTTATCAATTATTTTAGGAGTTTTAATTGTTCTTTATTTGAGAACCCTGAGGTGAAGGCCTCCTCCAGAGAATGCCAGCTTTCTCTGTCTTTCGCTACGTCCATCCACCGTGATCCAGCTATACGCATTACGCACTATCTCGTCCTCCAGCGAGTGTGTGGTCTTCCTCGTTTGCATTTGCCAACTGGTCCTGTCCAAGAAGTCATATTTTTGCCCATCTATTGTCATGCACTCTTGCAACTTGGCCTGCCCATTTCCACTTAAGTTTGAGTGCGTGTGCCTAGCTAACTATGTCATGGTCGGCTTCCAGTCTAACCGGATGCAGCTAATATTTTGCATGAAGCGACTGCCGATCTGACCTCCACAACCCAGTTTTGTAACGTAACGAATGTCAGATACTCAAATGACAGCTGGGCGCCATTTCCAGCCTGAAGTACCTACATAATAGTATTATTTTTGAGGGCTAGGGGCTAGTACACTGACTCCCGTCAGTACGAATTTAGAACATTTCTAATTTGAATGGAACTCTGATCTCGAATTCAGATTTAGATCGCGATCTAAAGATCGAAAAGCCTTTATTTAATTTTATTTCTTCATATTTTCCAATTAGACCCATACTGCAATAAATATGGAATCACATATTAAATATAACTCATAAAATTAATATAAATTTTATTGAACGCATGCAATTGACACGCAATTTGGCGGCAAAAGGCACGCGACGCCATCTTTTGTTAGATTCGTCGCGCTTCCGTATAATTTGACATGGCGAATTAGTATTGCCATAATTATATTTTATTTTTGTATTTATTACGATTTAGATCGACTAATGGCGGATTTAACGCTTTGGTTTTACTATACAAATGTGTTATGGCTATTTTGGGTGGATTTAAAACCGGTTTTGCGGTGATATATTAAATGGGAACATTTGAATGGGGAGGACAAACGTTTTGTGACGCCGATAAAAATAAAAGATGAGATCAAATGAACGTTTTATTAAATATATCCCTAATAACAGCGATTATTCCATTAAACTACAGACTTTTCGCAGTCAATAATCCTTCCGACCGAGTTCGGTCACGGTGGCCAATCTCAACGAAGATTAGCCAGATTCGCAGGAGATATTATTGTGCACAAGTGTGTGCGCAAACACAGGGGCACTCTCTGTTCATTTACTCTCATAGTCCGATGGGACGGCAATCCGACACGACCGGGGAGAAATTAGGCGCAGGACCAAAGGCGGACCAGACCAAATTGTTATAACTGGTAAACACCGTAATAACACACAGGAAACCAGAGAAACGTCAATTATCTCTTGAATATAAGTATTGCATGATAATTCAACTGAGTCTGCTTATCCTTCTTATTTTAAACGAGTTTAATGATACTCACAAATTTTTAGTAAAGTGATGTAACTAGCGCCATCTGTTGTTCAGTAGCAACACTAAGAACTTTTATAATATTTCCTTTACTGCACGCAAGATGGCACTGTCTCAGATTTTTCCTAGCGTGGTGAGCGGGTGTCGTAATCTTTTTATTATTATTTTATAACTAAGGAAGGTAATTTAATAGAATATCTTTAATTTGCATTAAATATGGTACAGACGCCAGCACATCAAGCTACTACAATCTGTCAAATTACTTTAATAGATTTTCAACTTTATCGCTAAAGTTTTAACGTTCAAGGTTGATTGGAAAAATTTGACAGTTTCGGGTAGCTTGACCTGCTGGCGTCTGTACATAAAATGTTTTGTATATCGGCGCGCAATCTGTTACCATGGATTCAGTACATGATTCGGAGCAGCCTTGCGTTGAATTTGGAAGGATTTTTGAAAATTCATCCCCTAAAGTGGTATAATATTCGAGGGGCCCCTTAGGGCCGAAGCCTGCCGGGTCAACGGGATTTTCCGAAAGGGTTACCGCTACCCCGGAACATAAAGGTCAAAGGAAGGAACATGGGTGGGTTTTAGTCAGTAAGAGTTTGACACTCCCTTCCGCTCCACCCAGAGCGGGAGGGGTCATTTGATGATTTCCCATCCGGAAAAAAAAAAGGAAAAAAAAGTGGTCTAATATGCAAAGTATGAAAATTACCAATTTTTGTCGATAGGAAATCTGATCGGGCTCCACCGCCAATGCCGCGTTCGGGCAATAACAGCCAACGGTTACGCTACACTTGCCGCGGTTGGTCCATGGATGAGCGACTATCTTTACATACCGAGAACCCTGCGTGCCTCGGGAAGTACGTTAAGCTGTTGGTCCCGGCTGTTTTATTCGTGATCTTTGACTGTCGTTACGGGTCGTCAGAAGCCCGATAGTCTGATAACCAGTCTTACCAAGGGGTATCGTATTACCCATTAAATGGGTTGTGGAGGTGTGAATACTGGTAATCAGCTGTTTCCGGTTACACTGGAAGCAAGCCCCAACATAGTTGGGAAAAGGCTAGGCAGATGAGGAAATCTCATCGGGCCTGTGTTTTCAATAAAATACTTCAAATAATTGAAACAAGCATTTATTACATTATCAATAAGCAAATATACATACAAACTATACAAGCCCACACGTCTTCCTGCTTTGGTGGCGTCCAACAATCAATTTTGAGTCATATTTACACAATAACGGTAAAAAACAGAATTTTGGTACAAGCGCACAACTCCTCAACTGCGAAGTTCATATTTTTACAAAATATATATTTTTTAAGAAGACATTCTCTCACGGATTTAGCAGAAAAACAAAAAGAAATGAAATTACTAGAAAAAAAAAACCGAATTCAAGAACAGAATTTGGTTCAAACAAATTTCGAAATTTAAAAAAAAACCGTTACGTCTCCAATCAAATTCAAAATTATTTTTAATTGAAATATAAATATTTTAACTGCAATGAAACTTAAAAAAGGGGTTAGCAAAAGCCTTTTTCAAGCAAGTTGAGTCAAAAAATTTATTTAAAAAAAAAACAATTTTCTGCCGTCCCCGTAAGCAACTAACATGATGGTATCCGCAGTCAAGTTTTACCATAGACAAAAAAAGTAGAATGAGATCAAACTAAAATTAAATAATAACCAACCCACCATGTGGGTAGGTCTGATTTGTTATAAATTATTTAAAATTACATGGACGACAATTTGTCCCTTCACCCTACTAACATAAGGGTTTCATCACATAGTCATATTATTTCTCTAACAGATAGAAATGACAAAATCTAATTTTATAACTTGTGACATGACATTTGAACGCATATATATGTCTCAGATGAATTATAGAATCCGCTGTTTTACAAAACCGCAAGTTATTTTACAAAACAGCTACGTTATTTTACAAAACAGCTACGTTATTTTACAAAACAGCTACGTTATTTTACAAAACAGCTACGTTATTTTACAAAACAGCTACGTTATGTAAAACAACTGAACAACGTTCAGCGGTTTTCCATAATTACTGAACTTGAACACGCAAAATACGTTTTGCATTTATCAATAGAATAGAAAACTTATTTCAGACAGGAGTCCATAGGGTTAGTATTAATTTTACTTAACTTCTAGTGTTAGTAAGTTACAGACAGAGATGTACATACAATTAAAACTCAGCGTGGAGCTGCATCCACCTCCGCAACATCGGGGAATCCCACCGATCTGCGAACACACTGAGAATACTGTTTGTGCCGTCGCGAACACGCGTCATCAGGGATGCGAAACTACTCCTAATAATGATATTAGGAGTAGTTAGTAGTAGCGGATAATAATATTATTATTATAATATTATTATCCGCAAACATTCCTGACGCACTATAACGCCACGGCAGCCGCATGAGTACTCTCAATGCATTATTATATTGACTTATTTATCAATGCAGCGGGTCAACGATTAGCGGCTTTGTAAAACAGCGTGAAATGAAACGTCAGATTGTACATTTTAGTTCTAAATTTTGTACAATCCATCTGGGACATATATATTATAAAAAAATCGTGGGCAAGCTAGTTCCCTAGAAGACCGGTGACCGTCACATAGCGTCCGCAATTTACCGTCGAATGACGTCACTGAAACGGCATGAAAGTAAGTTGGTGTGTTTTCCGAGACAGCGTTTTGGACACCGTAACGTCAAATTCCGCTGCTATCATTTTCATTGCGGCCGTTATGTGGCGGGCACCGCTCTTTTAAGAGACTGCAGCTGAAGACTTACTATGAATTCAGTTTGGTAATAATTAGTTAAAATATTAATAACAAACATAACAGGTTTTGTTGTGGCAAAATCTAAATTATATGAACTATGTTACAAAACCATTTTTAATAAAGACAATTTTTCCCTCGAAAGACGAATTTTTAATAGGAAAATTAACTGTCAAAAATAGTTTTCTTTTTTTAAATGCAACTATTAGGAAGAAATGAGTAAAAAAAAAATTGTCAGACGTGGGAAAAAATGCCTATATTTTACTTAAAATTATAAAGTTTTATTTTTCAATAGTTTGATTGGATTATACATAAGTCATAGATTCTATTGTTGATTTTTCGCCAATGACCATAAATTAAAAGGTGCACAGAACAAAAAAAAAAATGGCGTTTTTTTAAGATTCTAAAAACTAAAAATTATATCATTTGATTATGGAGTTTATTACATGCTAAAATTAATAAAAGGAGATTATTTTGTAAATACGATTGAGAATTACGATTGTGGTTTGAAAAGAAGTTTTTAGATATTATATGGAGTATCCATGGAGTTTCTTGCCCGTTCTTCTCCATAGGAACCTACTAAGCTTTGGAATGGGCAACTAGTTTCATATTTCTGACTGACCGACCCCTTGACAATTCCAAAGTGGCTGTAGTTGGTTGATCGAATACACTAGAATTGTAAATAACAATTTAATCATTAGTCTTAATTTTTTTTTTCGTAGTTGTTGGTGTCTGTACGTAGAAATAAATGTATTATAAAAATAGACTTGGAATGCAAAAAAAAAAAAAAAATAGCAGAGTTCAAAATATCAATTCTTTCTTGGTTTTTTAGTAGCCTGATCAGTAAATCTCATGTTAGCAGTTGTGAAATATTAAAAGTTGTCATGAGATTAGAAAATAAATTACATTGAATAGGTGTTCTATGTCACGGGTTTGGTTTCTGCACTTAGTCCTTCAAGTGGACCATTGTACGTGGTTGAATAGGTGTCACCAAGTATTGGTATTCAGCTGCATTCGGTTAGACTGGAAGCCGACCCCAACATAGTTGGGGAAAAGGCTAGGCTGATGATGATGAGGTTTTACCAAGTAACTGGACTGTGGATGTCACATAGGCTCCATGTAAAACACTCAAACATAGTATTTATTTCAAATAAACCAATTACAGGCACTTTTGAATTGTCAAGGGGTTGGTCAGTCGGAAAGATGAAGCTAGTTGTCCATTCTAAAGCGTAGCAGGTAACTATGGAGAAGAACAGGCAAGAAACTCCACGGAACTGGTATCCACACTGGTATCCAGCTGCTTCCGGTTAGACTGAAACCCGACTCCAACATAGTTGGGAAAAGGACTAGTCTTGCTTTTGGACAACAAATCGCAATACTCAATTGTACGTACTGACAATAATGTGGACAAAATCAACTTAAAACGAATAATTCTTAAATTTTATAATAATTACATTAAACTACCTAAGACAGTTTGGCCAGAATGCCCCTAAACGCGAATTACTGAGGATTGCGAGGCGTAGAAAAAAAAAACAATTTAAAGAAAAATCGACCATATCTTTAACATCAAGAGTCTAAAATCGCTCGTGTTACCCAGTAACTGGGTTGTGGAGGTCTGATAGGCAGTCGCTCCATGTAGTACTAGTATTCAGCTGCATCCTAGCCGACCCCAACATAGTTAGGAAAGTGCTAGGTTTAAAATCGCCGACTGGTCTTGAGCAAGCGTGGTGATCAATGCTCGTGCCTTCTCTGTATGAGAAGAGGTCAGGCCCAACAGTGGGACAGTTACAGGATGATAATATTTATAATGAAATGTTCTATTTAGGGTTTTGCTAGCAAAAGAGCAGTTTTCTCAATGATTAAAGTAGTTCCACAGTACTTTTATCTCACGAAGCCACGCGCTCTTTACTTGTGATTACCAAGTGTACAAACACGTTGTGAATGTTTGTGTAAGCGCAGGAGCTCTCGGTACAGTTAGAGACAATGGCGAAGTTGGAAACGTCTGTTATGCTGACGCTACTTCATGCACACATTTACACTTGGTTACCACAAGTAAAGTGCGCGTCGCTTCGTGAGATAAAAATACTACATTACAAAAAAAAGTTTTTTTTTTCCACGCCACGCATCCGAGCAATGCACTAACAAAAAATTAAAACTGATTGATTAGCTTAAAAATTAATAATTTTTTACACCTATACAAATTATTTTATGTTCTTTCTCATATAAATATTACATTTATTATATTTTTTTTTATTACGTATGATTAGAGAAGCTGCCTTATATTAATAAATTGAGACATGGCTTGAAAAAGGAACTTTGGAACATTCTATGCTCGGTTTGTACATATGTCTGTTAGTCTGTTACTCCGAAACGATTGTATGGATTTTGAGGAATTATTTGTCCAATTATTATACGGGGTGATCTAGTTCAGTAAAATAATATACAGCGTTTATGAGAAAGGTGCCATAGGGGGGGTGGGGTGGGGTGGGTGTGTACAGACTATCAAAATGAACAACTTTTTCTATGAGACCAATATCGTAATCGCGAAAAAATTCAAACTCACTCAAACGTATTTGAGGTCTGATAATTTCTTCTCGATTACAATGTTGGTCCCATGCAGAAAGTTGTTCAGTTTGATGGTGTGTACCACACCCTTAAATATGTCCAGAGCTTTCTGGTACAGGCGCAGCACATCAAGCTACCCGAAACGGTCAAATTTTCCCAATCAACCTTGAGACTAATGCTTTAAGCGATAAAGTTGAAAATCTATTAAAGAAATTTGACAGATTGTAGAAGCTTGATGTGCTGGCGTCTGTACATGTTGTATCTTGTTAAATTTTTATACTTTTCATTATTCCTGTAGGTATATTTCGTTCAAAATGTTGCCATGTCTCAATAATCTAAAATCTAATTACATTACTATTTCCAAGATTTTATCACAAAGAGTGCAATGGAAGATACAATTATCATTTAGAGGACATTTTTTATTATTTATACAAGTTTATTTTATACTTTAAATTCGATATGAAAGCACTTTTCAATCACATTTGTTACAGAAGGCACTAATATTAAAATCTATTAACTATACAGGGGAGTCGTGGGGGTCGAGTTACTGCTAAATAGCTGCGACATTTTTTTTGCCAATGTTTTTCGATTTTCTGACATTACTGTCAAAATCTGACATGACTGTCAAATCTGACAATGCTGCCAAAAAACTGAAACAACTGTCAAGAAATTGACATTACTGTGAAAAATCTGGAATTACTAGCAAAAATCTGACATGACTCAAAAATCTGACATTACGGATGATAAATCTGACATTTTTGCAAAAGCGTCCGACATTAAAGTCAAAAATCTGACTTTTATGCCAATATATCTGACATTTTCGCCAAAATTACGCATTTTAGTTTTGTGAAGTATTTTTAAATAACTAGTCTTATTGATAAAGTAAATAGTTTCCTTAATTGTGGATTGGTCAGATAGGCAGTCACTCCATGTAAAACACTGGGTCAGATTTCACTGGTTTTCCGAACCCCGACATAGTTGGGAAAAAGATAAGCAATTTTTTTTTGGATTTTGTTCCTGTATTCTGTCGCAGCAAATTACATTAACATCACGCATCCTTACATTAAGAGGATAAGCAATATTCAACATCGCATCGGTGGACTTATTTATACATTTCAACATCAAATACGGACGTTTCTAAGCGCCAATATTAATATTTAACTTCATAACAAGATTAGTCGCTTATACGTAGAGGAAATATGTTAACGGCGGTGTTCAAAGGTACTAGATAGGAGTAAAGGATTTTGTCTATGCCAGATATTTTAAGTCGTTAGATAAAATTACCTGTATTTTTTATGCTTTATGGGACTTTGTCAAAGATTAAGTCGGTATTTCAGCTTTTAGAGGCGATAATCCTTTGAATGAACCTAGTAATCTTACAGACACTACGATTCTTTGAAAATCTTTTATTACAAAGACTAATCATACAGATGCGACAATGTCAACAAAAACTCTTCGACACCGCGCCGTAAAAGCTATTACGTAGGTAATCAAAATAAGAATATTAATCACGACTAATTTTACCGATGTCTATGCAGGATCAAATTAAATGATTTTCGTAACTTAACACTATGGATATCGAAATCGCATTCGGGACTTATTTGCCAAAAATGTAAACAAATATGAATTTATGGAAAAATCACTTTAATTGCTACACAATAAAGTTCAGTTAACGCTACAACATCAAACATTTTTATAAGTTTTTCAATAGTGCTAGTCACTCTGAAATCAACTTAATAATCATTAAAACAACGTTGATATTTGTTTAAAACTCACGCCATAACTGCGAAATTTCGCCAAATTATTTGATTCTGCACCCGGTTAGACTGGAAACCGACCCCAACATATTTTGCCAAAGGCTAGGTAGATAACGATTCTTATTTTGACCACAAATTAATGGACATATTTTATAAATATTAACAGAGGCGACATTTAATAAATACTTCTAATTACAAACTATACCTTTTTTGTTCTCCTAAACGTTCGATCCATCGTCCTGTCTATTCTGATCGGTGACGTCACGGATTGTATCATTTCCGCGATATGTGTGTCCACGCGAGGCTTCTGCAGTCTCTTCGCCGACCTCGTCCGGAACTTGGCCGATTCTTGATTCGTTATAATGTTTGGGGTTAGGGATTTTATACATCTGTGAAGCGAAATGGGTTCTTTGTTAGTATTTTTTTCGGTTTTATGTATCTGTGGACGGAAATGTTTTTGTTGTTAGATATTTCTTACATAACATAATTAGCCTATAATGTTCCCACTGCTGGGACACAGGCCTCCTCTCGGTGAGAGGGAGCGGGCCCAGTGCGGGTTGTTAGATGTCACATGTCTTCGAATTTTTGCTTCTAGGACATGCCGGTTTCCTCACGATGTTTTCCTTCACCGTTTTGAGAGCAGTGGTGATGAAATAATTTACACAAAGTAAAGCGCCTGTCTGGGTTCGAACCTATGACCTACAACTCGTAAGTCGCGGCCGATACCACTGGGCAACCACTGCTCTTAGTTATTAGTTATTTCTTAATACCTACTAATAATAAAGATAAAGCAATTCTTGAGGAAGGCTATAGGCTATTTCATCTATTTCATATCACGCTACTTTTTAGGGTTCCGTACCTCAAAAGTAAAAACGGAACCCTTAGATGATCACTTCGTTGTCCGTCTGTCTGTCCGTCCGTCTGTCAAGACCCTTTATCTCAGAAACGCGTGGAGTTGTCAAGTTAAAATTAATATCAAATACTCAGGGCTGCAATACCTTGAAGCAGTGAAAAAATCACTTCCCGTTGAGCTAGAATCATGAAATTTGGCAAGAAGCAAGACCGAGTCCGACTCGCACTTGACCGGTTTTTTTTTTTTTTTTAAAAAGGCAGCGATAGCGAAGTCATAGCGCCGGCAGGCGATGCGATGCGACGGGGTGGGTCGGGAGAACAAGAAAGGGGTTTGAATTGTTTTATATGGAGCCTGGTAAACCTATTGTCGTTTCTCTAGGCAATAGGAAGTGGTGAAGGGCGGGCGTTTTTGGGGGACTGTCTTTTGTAATTTTGAGGTTCGAAAAGTGCTGATTCTCAGCCTAATTTAAATAAATGACTTTTGATTTTGATTTTCTAAATGTTTTAGTATTGTATTTGTGTCCCTAATTTGTTATCTACTCAATTTGTCAAAAAATAAAAGGCCGGTTTTGACATTGACAGTTCCAGTAGTTAATAAAGATCAAATTCGCAAAACACGTATTCGTTTGTTCATACAAACGAATACGTGTTTTGCGAATTCGATGACACCCTTGACACCTGTCAGTTTCATAACTGACAGGTGTCAAGAATGCATTCTCAAATGTCAAAACGGGCCTTTTATTTTTCGACAACTTAAACTAACATAGTTTTTTAAGATACTTGTAACATTAACACGCTATGGGCCTACAATGCCTGCTAATAAAAGATTGTTATTTTTATTTATTTATCGAAATCCTGTTCAGTGCTTTATTATTGTGTGTTAGACTGCGGACACGGAGTCAGTGAGCGCGGGGCGGCGAACCGCGCGGGACAATGCATGGAGTTATATGGAACTGTCTCGCGGGCAGCGGAGTACCAGCGGCGAACGAGCGGCGTACGAGTGGCGTACGAGCGTCGTACGAGCGGCGTACGAGTGGCGTACGAGCGGCGTACGAGCGGCGTACGAGCGGTGCGCACCAGTGTAGCGGTGCCCGCGCGTCTGCATTGACGTAGTGTTGCTTTTCAACGACTGACGTTTCAAAATGCCCGCCGACGTGGTGGAGCAAATGATAGACATTTCGTTCGCGAACAAAGACACTAATTTCTCATAGTCATAACACAACACTTCGCCGCGTGACCTGCCCGCTGGCTTCCTGACCGGAGTCTATGTTGCCGCCGCCGCCCCGCTCCCGCTGACTTCGTGTCCGCAGCCTTAGGGCGTTTTGTTGTATTTCTCACCTCGCAGCCTCCTGCAGCTTCCTGGCGAGCAGCTCGTTCTTCATCTTGGCGGCTGCTAGTTCCCTGCGGAGCTGCGTCTTGCTCTTGTTGCCCGCGGGGTGCAGGAGGGGGTGTCGGCGTAGTCGCGCGGCTGAGGGCCGGATTGAGGGGTCAGGGTCTACCATTTTCTGTGGACAAATAGAAAGGTAGTCTGTCAGTTTATTCCGAAAAAAATAACGAAATGCTGGCTAAAAACGGTTAACCGTTTTTTGACAGCTGTCTTAGAACGTACATATTCCAGTTTACGTAAAAGTTAACTTTAAAATGCGTAAGAAAATAAATATATAAACTGCCTTTTATTATTGAATTATCTTATTTATGGCTTCTTACAGACATTATAATACCGTACGTGTATCAATCAATGTATTGTGTGTTGCTGCAATCACTAGTTCCATCTGTCAAAAAACGGTTTACCTAATGGACAGGGTCATCATCTGCCTAGCCTTTTCCCAACTATGTTGGAGTCGGCTTCCAGTCTAACCGGATGCAGCTGAATACCAGTATTTTACATAGAGCGACTGCCTATCTGACCTCCATAACCCAGTTACTGGGTAATACGATACCCCTTGGTAAGACTGGTTGTCAGACTTTCGGGCTACTGACGACCCGAAACGACTGTCAAAGATCCAGGAATGACAGCCGGGACCAACGACTTAACGTGCTTTCCGAGGCACGGAGGGGTCTTGGTATGTGAAGATGGTCACCCATCCACGGACCAACCGCGGCAAGCGTAGCTTAACCTGATCGATCGACCCGTGCAGCAGTTATTACTTAGCCACAAGCCCCTCACCTAATGGACACGGTATAATGAAAAATGTCTTGTTTTTAAAAATTGTTACAAATATACTTCGAATAGAAATGATTCTGATATAACCGGGAGACTTTACAATGATAGTGGTTTTTTTTTTCTGGTGGGAAATCACCAAATTTATGACCCCTCCCGCTCTGGGTGGAGCGGAAGGGAGTGTCAGACTCTTACTGACTAAAACCCATCCATGTTCCTTCCTTCGCCCTTTATGTTCCGGGGTAGCGGTAACCCTTTCGGACAATCCCGCTAATAGTTGTATCGGGGTACGGTAATAGTAGAAAAACTTACTTTTAACAACTGATTGAATTCCCTGGACAAATTGGGCAGTTCTGGTAGCTTCCCATCTCTATAGTCATGCCATTGTTGACCGTTCTTAGGGAGCACACCACCACCGCCGGCTTCGAAAAGCGTTAAACCTGTAAATTGTAAATATGATTAGAAAATTAATATCACCATTTCCATAATCAGCCTAGCCTTCCAGTGAGAGGATGCGGGCCATAATCCACCACGCGGGCCCAGTGCGGGTTGGTGGATGTCACATGTCTTGGAATATTTGGTTCTAGGACATGCCGGTTTCCTCAAGATGATTTCCTTCATCATTCTTTTAATTAAGTTAATATTTCTGCCTAATCTTTAGGGGAAATAAGCGTGATAATGTTTGTGTTCGTTTTTTTTTCAGTAACAATTTAACAGAAGTTTAAAAAATGTAGCAATATAATCAAACTGTGAAACAAGTGTGCCTTTTTTTACATTTTTACCAAACCAAATTCATTTTTTTGGTTTTAATTTTTAGCAATATAGTCAATACAATACAAGCAAGTAAATTTCAAGAACATTCACAGTCTGATATCAGTTTCAATCTGCCAAAAATACCTCTAAAATCCCTACATTTTTAACCAAGTTTTCAAAATCAAATCAAAATCAAAATATTGTATTTCATATAAACCTACATGGGCACTTATGAAACGTCAGAAGCTAGGTGCACGGTTCCAATTGGTCGTTTCCTATGGAGAAGAGCCAGCAAGAAACTCCACGGTTACTCTTTTAAAAATAATTGGCTTTTACAATGTTTTCAAATTACAGTAGGTATGGGAGGACAGCGTAGGCCTGTCAACAAGAACCAGGTACTTGATAAAATAAAAAATGCTCTACAGATCTAAAGTCTACAAGGCCTACAAAGTCCTTTGACATTGATTGCCGCTGTGATGAGACCGCGACTAGATATTGAACGTTTTTAATTACATGAATTGGCCGTCTTATATTCTAGCTTCAGAAACATAAAAAAACTACTGTAATAAGTAAAACTCACCAAAAGCAAAAATATCAGCCTTAGTCAACTGCGTCAGGTCTTCTTGCAGAACTTCCTTGGGCAGGTACCTGCAGTCACCTTCCTCTACCGATGGTGACGATACGCACGTCACGTGGCCTAAGTCGCCTGGTGATATAAAGTGGTGAGTAGTGATGAAATAGGTGATTGAGGAAATTGGTTACTAAACGAAACAAAGTTTTAGAACCACAAACTCAATGTCATACTAGATAAAGTTCAAATTCCATTGCAACCAAAATTTTAGGACTGTTTTTAAACAAATGGTTTCTCGAAAATAAATTCAGACTACATAACGCTAAAGGAGATTGTAAATATGATATTTTATTACTATAAATTATGTAGTTATAAAAAACACTTGTACAAGTACACATCAAAATAAATAGTAATATTTTAGAACTTGAGTATGTTGAAAAGAAACACCTAAACAAAATCAGAGGTCAGTCTCTTTGAATGTAGAAAAGTGGCAGAAATAGGCAAGGTGGCAGTTCTTCCTCAGATGAGCTAAACAAAGGGCTATTTTACTCTATAATGTACAGTTACAGCAGCTTTTACTGGTCACGGGTTTAATAAAAAACCTCTTTGTCATAGGAGTCACAGACAGTCCGCTGTGCAGGGCCTGCATAGGGGACGACAAGACCGCAGCTCATGTACTTCTACACGGTCGCCGTACTTCGGTAACCCAGATACTCCCGTGAGACGGTCAGTAACATCATGGAGTTTCTGGCCTTCCTTGAGGAGCTGGGGTGGATCCCACCCGTACGCAAAATACGCGCATTGACGTGGAGTTGCGGACACCAGCCCGTATTACCGTATTACCTCTGTAAATGCACACTTCCTCTCACTTGAATTCTTCAACCGGGGGGGGGGATGTTCGGGCGCCTCCGGCAATCTTCGGCAGCTGTCGTGAGACAGCGAAAGGCGGCGAGCAGAGCGGCGTGCGGGACGCGGGTGGTCGGACCACTTCGCTACCGATCTCGGATGATAAATCACTCACCAATCTTATATTTATGATGATACTGCGGCTCGTCGTCATCGTAGCCGTCGTCTGAATCGTGTGAGGGTTCCCCTTCACCGTTACAGATGAAGATGTTGCCAGGTTTGACATCCATGTGGACTAGTTGGAGGGAGTGGATGTAGCTGTGGGGCAGAAGAAAATGTAGTTAAAGAAAAGAAAGAAAAATATTTTGGACAGGAAATACAAATATTAAAAAAGGAGCAATTAAAACTAACAAAGTTTTAGTTTGCATTAATTCTTCGTTTTGTAGGAACGATCTAGTTCAACGTGTTGCAAACTTGCTTCGTGTTGTGAACTCTGCGATAAATGGATAGCTTATCGTGCGCGCTCTAAAATTTATATGTATTTTAATTATCTTATTAATTGTGATAATTTTGAAAAAAAAAAAACTAGTAGACGATAATTCGGCAATGGCGCCAATTCCCTTGTTCACAAACTAAACTAAATTTAAGTTCAGTGCATATTTTTCTTTCTATTTCATTAAGAAAAGGACAGAAGATAAAGATTAGTTTAGTCCTGTCAAAATAGTCAGCGCCTGACGTAAATTGACGTAGGTATTTTTAGTTGCCATGTTTTTAATCACGTTTATACTGTCTATGGAGTATCTTAATTTGACAGGACTAAACTAATATTTATCTTCTGTTCTTTTCTTAACGAAATAGGAAGAAAAAGATGCACTGAACTTAAATTTAGTTTAGTTTGTGAACAAGGGAATTGGCGCCAATAACTTAGTTTGCACTATCTAAGACAATAATTAGACGATTTTTTTCAAGAATTAAGATTTATGAAATGGCAATTTATAATGACTTTATAACTGATACTGCACCTCCTATTTCGATTTGGCGTAAGTTTTCAATTTCATCCTTTATTAATGATTCTCTTTGATAATAGATGATTAAGGCCTGTTTCAGAGTATACAGAGGGACAATTTTCATAATTTTAAGAATATTCGCGTTTATCCTAGAAATAATTTTGGAATTTTGACAGTTCTTCCATACAAAATCTGTCAGACGTCAATGTTATGCTACAAATAGAAATTATCTGTTTATTAAAAAACCAGACCTTAATCTTTTAGAATCATTTCCAACTAAACATATTTTAATTTCTATATTTGATCTCAGCCATAGGACTCTTAGTGGCATAAATGATTTTTAATTCAGAATTTAAAAATTCGAGGTGGGGCGGCAAAGAGTTCCTAGAAGGACTTGGCGGGGCTTTTGTCTAAAATTGGGGCAGTGTAGGCAAACAAAAAAAAAGGAGATAGTTGTGTATACTCACGCTAAACCATCAGCTATATGAGCCAGCAGCAACAGCAGCTCAGCTTCAGACAGCGGTCCATTCTCCATCTTCTGCTGTAACGAGCCTCCGTCACAGTACTCATTCTGAATTATCATGTGGTCATCTTCTGCCCAGGCTGAATAGTATCTGTTGAAGAAAGAAGAGTTTAGTCAAATTAATACTCCATAGATAGTTGTTTAAACGTGAATAAAAATATGGCGACTAAGAATACGTCAATTTACGTCAGGCGCTGACTAATTTGACAGGACTAACCTAATATTTATCTTCTGTCCTTTTCTTAATGAAATAGGAAGAAAAGACGATCTGAACTTAAATTTAGTTTAGTTTGTGAACTCGGGAGTCGGCGCCAGTCTCAGCACAAAACTTGGTTCCATATTATTATTTTTTTTAAACGTTGCCCCCACACTAGGATTATCTCCTGTATCGTGGGTGCGTTTACAAACATTTAAACTCACATACACAAACAGCCAGACCCGGAACAACTACTTGTAGGTCATACAAATATTTGTTCCGCGCGGGAATCGAACCCACGACACGCAGCGCAGCAGTCAATCGCTTAACCACTGCGCCAACCGTGCCGTCCACACATCGTTATAGCCGTTATAGTAATTACTACTATAAAAGGCTATAAACATTGCTTTATCCATTGATAAAACAATGTCTTGTTATCCTAGCAATAGCCTTATGGGATTTCTAATGTAAGTTACCATAATCAGCCTATAACGTTCCCACTGCTGGGACACAGGCCTCCTCTATTTGAGAGGGAGTGGGCCGTAATCCACCACGCGGGCCCACTTATCTATATATTTATTTATCACACACTAGATATATGTTAGGTTAGGGCTGACAGGTACTAGGGTCTTAGGGACTGTTAGGCTGGTAGGTCTGAGTAGGTCCTGTAACTTAGCATATATTTTCATATACAGTTACGCCCGTAACATTACTGCGGCCGTAATGGACGTTTGTTAGGGTGTGCGTACATTTTGGTCCTTCGAGCCGGATGCTGAGTCAATGTCCGAAGGTAACATTGAACAGGTAACATATTCAGCCTATAATGTTCCCACTGCTGGGACACAGGCTTCCTCTCTGTGAGAGGGAGTGGGCCGTAATCCACCACGCGGGCCCAGTGGGTTGGTATTATGTAAGGTAAGCTTAAAGATTTTTGTTAATGAGGTACATTTTTATCTTTCCGCAAGTCTTAAAAGAAACCGAATAAGTCGACCCTAGAACTACTTCTTATCCCGAGAATGGTCCGAATTTGTTTTAAAAACAGCCTTCACGATTGTCAATACTGTAATGTACAGACGCCAGCAGGACAACCTACCCGAAACCGTCAAATTTTCCCAATCAACCTTGAACCTTAATGCTTTAGCGATAAAGTTGAAAATCTATTAAAGAAAATTGACAGATTGTAGTAGCTTAATTTGCTGGCGTCCGTACCTACGTCCAGCGAACCCAGCACTACAAATATTTTGTGACAAAGTCAGACATTAGTGGTACTCCAGCTGACCTGACGACGTGCGGGTGCTTCCCGAGCGCGGCGTGCGCGTACACCTCGGTGAGCGCGGCGCGCTCGGCCGCGCTGCCCGCCACGGGCCGCAGCGAGCGCTTCAACGCGTACACACAGCCGTCCAGCTTGTTCACGCACTTCGTCACGCGCCCGAACTGCCCGCGCCCGATCACGCCCAGCTCGATGAACTCGATGTTGTAGCGGGATATGTTGGATTCCTAGAGAAAGACGGATAAGTTATTTATTTAAACAATATAGGCATATATTCTCCGTGCCTCGGAAAGCACGTTAAGCTGTTGGTCCCGGCTGTCATTCGTGGATCTTTGACAGTCGTTACGGGTCGTCAGTAGCCCGAAAGTCTGGCAACCAGTCTTACCAAGGAGTATCGTATTACCCAGTAACTGGGTTGTGGAGGTCAGATAGGCAGTCGCTCCATGTAAAACACTGCTATTCAGCTGCATCCGGTTAGACTGGAAGCCGACCCCAACATAGTTGGGAAAAGGCAGGTAGATGATGAGACATACATTCATTACATGCATAAATTGAAGAAGAGTTTCTACACATCTGCTTACAAAAATAAAAATCCATCTTTTAGATTTAATTTGTTATACAAGGTGTCGTTTTGGATCCTCGTCAAATTCCAGGAGGTAACTATGCTACTGATTCTCGACACGAATCAATAATAAAAAAAAATAGGATTTTTTTTTTCAAATTTTCGGAAATTGGAATATTTTGGACAGGCATTTTAAAACGCGGCCATATCTAACCATACCATCATTCACACAGTCCATCCATCGTTTCTTTGGTCTTCCCCTACTCTTATAGCCATCGACATTCATACTCAAAAGGGATGGTAATATTATATTTACCCTGAGTCTCTTGGCTGGCTGTTCAGGTGTCGCATCGCCCCATGTCGGTGTTTTTGATAACGCACGCTTCTTCTTGTTCAGCGCTTGTCCTGCAAATAAGAAATAACTTTAGTACATGTAAAGAAACACCTATAGTTGAAATAGGCACTCTATGACCGAATCCCCGCTTGTGGAGGCTTTATTACTGGAAATAATGAGATAATGAGAGTTTGGGAGTGGAGGAACAGGGTGGAAAGTTCCTCCATTGAAGGGGTGGATCCTTCGACCAGACGGGTGTTGTGTCTAGCTACTGCTACTGTCCAAGGGTTGTTCTTGGCTTCCTGTACATGTACAGATCGCGCGATAAACACAAATCAGCATAGATAGCCATTTATTCCTGAGGCAGATTTATTTTTTAACTCTCGATGGACAATCGCTATACATGTGTACAGACGCCAGCACATCAAGTTACTACAATCTGTCAAATTTCTTTAATAGTTTTTCAACTTTATCGCTTTAGCATTGAGGTTCAAGGTTGATTGGGAAAATTTGACAGTTTCGGGTAGCTTGACCTGCTGCCGTCTGTACATTTACTTAAATATGAAGAAATAATTGTTTAGTTTCTAATTTTATGGTTATGGTCGTTTTGTTTGCAAATTTTATGTTACCTACTCCGTTTTTTTGTATTTAGTAATTATTATTATATTTTTTGGTTTAAGATGTTTTAATGTAATTTTGTAGAATTAGCATAGATATAAGCGATTTGGTGCAAACTGTTAGCTTATATCTGATGAATGAATAAATGAATGAATGAATATCTTATTCACGATCACTCGATACGCTTCCGTACCGTATCGAACATCAATCAATGTTATTGTAGGAGTGCTCTAAACACTGTTCACAAGTACAAAACCCGAAAAGTTATGTCAGTTTAAAGGCTGATTGTTCCATCGCCAGATAACTTTTATTCGAGGAATAAAATTGACGTTTGACAGTTTTTGTATGAAATATCATCATCTGCCTAGCCTTTTCCCAACTATGTTGGGGTCGGCTTTCAGTCTAACCGGATGCAGCTGAATACCAGCATTTTACATGGAGCGACTGCCTATTTGACCTCCACAACCCAGTTACTGGGTAATACGATACCCCTTGGCAAGACTGGTTGTCAGACTTTCGGGCTTCTGACGACCAGTAACGACTGTCATAGATCCTCGAATGACAGCCGGGACCAACGTCTTAACGTGCTTTCCGAGGCGCGGAGGGGTCTTGTAAAGATGGTCACCCATCCACGGACCAACCGCGGCAAGCGTAGCTTAACCTGATCGATCGACCCGTGCGGCTGTTATTACTTAGCCACAAGCCCCCTCTCAAGTTTTTGTATGAAATAACTGTCAAAATTTCAAAATTATCCCTCGAATAAAGTTATCAGATGATTGAAACATCAGCCCTAAATCAAATAGACGACTGCTATTCGTCCGACAGCTGTTTGGTGTCGGGGGCAAGGCAACTTAGGTTATCGAAATGTGTCACTTTCGATACGACAGCCTGTCGGATGGTTGTGAATCGCTCCTTCTTCTTCGTGTCGCTGGCACGAATGAATTTCATATCTTGGCCCAAAACTTTGCCACTTCCACGGCGTCGACAGTGGCAGCGCAGAGGTCACTTTGACTGCATGTTTTGGGACACAGAGGGCAGGATAGGAGGTGGAGCATGGTTTGCGACATAGCTCCACAGTCACACCCTACTGCCGTTCCGTCAAGGTAGCCCCACTTTACCAGGTTGGACTTACATCTTCCAACTTGCAGAAGTTGCAAGCGCAGTGGAGAAATCCAAACAGGAATCCGATACCAGAGTCTGTTATCGGATGTATGCGCCAGATAGCCAGACACCCACTATCTGGCGCACAGCTACCAACGCAACGGCTAAAAAGCAGGCACAGCTTCTTGAAATCGACAGCGTCTCTGTCAGGAAACCCGGTCGAAGCCCGTTGCAAACTTTGTGAATCGCTATACCGGTGTGATGTCAGTGATATTTGCGTAGTTGAATGTAGAGATATAGATGCCGCCACAGGAGTGTTAAAGACTCTTGCGTTAATTATAAGACTTACCATCAGGTGTAAACGGATTGATGTTAGCTACAGCTCGTCGCGTCATCCGAGACTCGTCGAGTTCGTCGGGCGGCAGGCTGCCGAGTGCACTGTCTTCGTCTCCTGATGGCGGGTGGAGGTGGTGACTGGAGCCCGATGGTATGCCTGTGGGAGAGAAAAGAGCGTAATGAATGTCGTATCTTCTACTTGTTGTAGAGAGGTTATTTTATTATTAGATAGTTTCCGCACTAAGTAAAAGCAAGCTAATGGCGCCGATTCCCTTGTTCACAAACTGAACTAAATTTAAGTTTAGTGTATCTTTTTCTTTCTATTTCATTAAGAAAAGGACAGAAGATAAATGTTAGTTTAGTCCTGTCAAATTTAGATACTCCATAGCAGGTTTAGACGTGATTAAAAACATGGCTACTATGGTGGACTGTATTTTAGATGAGGGGAGATGCCGCTCAGCTGGTACCGGGGTTGCAGGGAGGAATAAAACACTTGATCCCATGAGATTCTTCCAGTTTATTTTCTCTTCTTATTTCTTCCGCTGCTGGAGACCGACTGTGTCCCAGCTCACAATTCACCCGACTTATATGCTAAATTTCCTTAGCTAAGGTAGGGCCTCTCCTTGGCCAACCAATCCTAATCTACCAATCACAAGCAGCGGTACCAACTCAAAATATTTTGCTTCAATCCTAAGTACCGCGCTACTTTACCGTAACGAGAGACCACCTTAATCACTATGTTCACTTCGATAACACACACAAGTTCGGCGTCCGCAACATCTCTCCCCCCGGCGCAGCTCGCGTAGCCTCCTTCTTCACCAGGACGACGATCTTGCTAGCTGGCCGGCGGAAGACGCCGGTCCTTGTCCGCACCTCGACGACCCTGACGCCGCCGTCTGGTCCCGGATGTGTGCGCTCCACTTGCCCCATCGGCCACGTGTTTCTGGGCAACGTGCTGTCGACGATCAGGACCACATCTCCAACTTCCAGCGGGCGCGCGTCGTTCCTAGGCTCGCCCCGGGGCACCAAAGTGGGCAGGTACTCCCGGAGCCAGCGCCTCCAGAAGTGGTCGGCGAGCGCCATGCTAGCCCGCCACACTCGTCGATCTGCTTCGTCGCACGGCCCAGTCGATGGCAGGCCGGTGGAGGACCCCAACAGGAAGTGGTTGGGTGTGAGGGCCTCTGGATCCTCAGGGTTCACGCTCACGTGGGTCAGTGGGCGTGCGTTGACCGCGAACTCCGCCTCCGTCAGCAGCGTCTGCAGGACTTCTTCTGCCGGTGCCTTCTCCCGCAGAGTCGCGCTGAGTGCTGTCTTCACCGAGCGCACCATGCGCTCCCACGCACCACCTTGGTTCGGCGCGCCGGGTGGTATGAACCGCCATTCCATTCGGTGAAGCAGCCCCTCGTCTCTCAGCGCTGGCAGCCACTCTTCATAGGCGGCGCGAAGCTCTTGGTCGGCCCCGCGGAAGTTCGTTCCGTTGTCTGAGTACATTATTCTTGGCCACCCTCTGCGTGCAGCCATCCTCCTCAGCGCCATGATAGCTGAGTCTGTTGAGAGTGATGCGACGAGCTCGAGGTGCACGGCGCGGCAAGTGAGGCACGTGAATAGTGCGCCCCACCTCTTCTCACGGCGACGCCCCACCTTGACCAGCATTGGCCCGAAATAGTCCACGCCACAATTCGTGAACGGGCGGTGAAACGGGTCAAGGCGAGCGTGTGGCAGGTCCCCCGTCGCTGGTGTCTTCGGCGTTGCACGTCGTCTTCTGCAGAGGGCGCAGCTCCTCTCCACAGCGCGTACTGTGGGTCGCAGGTGGATGACCCAGTACCGCTGGCGAAGATCGTTCGTCACGCGTTCTCGGTTGGCGTGCCCCGCAGCACAGTGCTCCCGCTGGACGATCAGCTTCGTGATGTGATGACGGCCGTCCAGAATTACTGGCCGCTTGGTTTCTATAGGCGCGGAGGAAGCCTCGATGCGGCCTCTCACGCGCAGGATTCCATCTTCTATCACCGGGTCCAACCGGTACAGTCTGCTCGTTCTTGGAAGTGGGCGAGCAGACTTCATCCGCGCAAGTTCGTCGCGGAAGCTCTCTTCTTGCGCCCGTCGGATCAGCTCGCTTTCGGCGCGTTCAATGTGTCGGTGCTCCAGCCGCGTTGCTCGTCGTCGGCAGATGTCGATGAAGGCCAATACTCTTGCCGTACTTCTCACCAGTGCTTCAAATCTGGAGAAGCGGGCTGGATCTGGCAGCCAGCTGTCTTGTTCCGCTTCGTTCGACACGTGCAAGACCTCTTCTTCTATGTCTTCATCTGTCGACGCCCTGGGCCACTGCTCTTCAGGGAGGTGCAGAAACTCGGGCCCCTGGAACCACCGATCTGTTGAGCTGATCGGCGCGTCGGTCAACCTTGTGGCGTCATCAGCCACGTTCATTTCCGTAGGGAGCCACCGCCATTCTTCTTTCTGTGTGAGTTCGGCGATCTCCCCCAAACGATGTGCGACGAATGGCGTGTAGCGTCGCGTGTCGTGCTTAATCCAGTGCACCACCGTCGAAGAGTCAGTCCAATATGTAGTCTGACCCACTTCCATCCGATGCTCCCTCTTGATGGTGCTGGAGAGTCTTGCCCCGATGACCGCTGCTTGCAACTCCAGCCGAGGTATCGTCTGCGTCTTCCTCGGCGCCACCTTCGCCTTGGCCGCTACCAGCACGACCTCGATGCTCCCGTCGCTCCTCAGGATCCGCCAGTAAGCCGCAGTCGCAAAAGCTTGCTCGCTGGCGTCGCACAATATGTGGAGATCGATGCGCTCGTACTTCTTCAGGGCGTAGCAGCGTGGCAGTCTCAGCATGGCTATCTCTGGTAGGTGCGCAAGCCATGACGCGAAGAGTTCATTTTCTTCCTCAGGTATCTGTTCGTCCCATGTCATCTGTAGGCGCCATAGACTCTGCAGGATTATCTTGGAACGTATTGTGTAATGGCTCAGCAGTCCCAGCGGATCGTAGATGGACATCACGGCGCTGAGTGCTTCTCGCTTGGTCGGCGCACGTGATCTTGATCGCACTTCTTCTGGGACCCGATTCATAGTGGTGTTGAACCCGAGCTCATCCCGTTCCGCGTTCCAGAACAGCCCCAATATCTTATTCTCGGGCTGTTCTCCCCCCAATTGGGTAGGGGTGGTGGCGTGCAGTTCCAGAGGCACGTCTTGCAGCACCTTCTTCTCGCTGGCGTTCCATCCTCGGAGTTTGAACCCGGCGTGTGCATGCACGGTCCTCGTTTCTTCGACCGCCTTTCGTGCTTCCTCTGCGTCTTCATAACTCGCCACCCAGTCGTCCATGTAGTGACATGTCGTTATTGCTTCTAGTGCGCGCGGGAACTCCTGCCCATGTACCTCAGCATTGTGGTTTCGCACGTAGTGGGCCATGTATGGAGAACTTGCTGCGCCGAAAATCATGCTCGTCATCTTGTATTTTCTTGGAGGCTTCTCTCGTTCTGTTCCTCTCCACAAGAATTGCTGAGCAGGCTGATCTTCAGGTCTTATCTTTACTCGTAGGAACATCTCCTGGATATCTGCTGTGATCGCGACGGCCTTCTCTCTGAATCTGAAGACGATCCCTTGTAGTGACAACAGCAGGTCCGGTCCCTCCAGCAACTCGTCGTTTAGGCATACTCCGTTGCTCCTGGCGGCCGCGTCGAACACCAACCGACACTTGCCTGGCTTGTTTGGATTCACCACTGCGAAGTGCGGCAGGTACCAGCGGATGGGACTTGCGTCTTCGGTCCCGTCGCACGGAGCTGCGTACCCCTTTTCCAACAGGTTCTCTATCTGGCTGGAGTAGTTCCTTTCGAAGGCCGGATCCGAGTCCATCTTCTCTTCGATCTTCCTCAGTCGGCGAAACGCTTGACTGTAGCTGTTGGGCATGGCGGTGTCATCCCGTCGCCATGGCAGTCCCACCTCGTAGCCGTTGTCGATCTTCTTCACTGTTCGCTCGACGATGGAGATGGCTCGCTGATCCGCTTCGCTGATTCTTGGCTTCCCTTGGATGCCTAGAGACTCGATCTTGAAATGAGCCTCCACCATGTTGTGTAACTCCTGGTCGCTCCCACTCGTAGCTCCGGCAGGCTTGTACAGATGAAGCACGTTTCCTTGCTGATAGATGGCGCCGCGTGGTGCGGTCCCATGCACCACCCATCCGAGTTGAGTCCTTGAAGCAGCTGGCTGGTTCGGGCTGCCGACTCGCAACTCTCTTGAAACGATGCACTCCCAATGGTCCGTACCGACCAAGAGTCCGGGGCGCGCTGTCCCATAGCACACCTCGTCCCTGTTCAAGTCCCTCAGGTGCTCGTATTCCAGAAGGCTTTCCGGAATGGCCTGCTGATGCAGCTTCAGATCCTTCATGGTCCATGCCCTGATCCGATGTCCATCCGTTTCCTTAATCCCCTTGACCTTGATAGAAACGAGCTGACTTTCCATTTCCTGCTGCGACATGTTCACTCCGTTCAGGTGAAGTGGTTGCGACGGCCCTTCTGCCCCAATGCTTGCTGCGAGCTCCTTGTCAATCAGCGTGATGGTAGCTCCCTCGTCCAGCAGCGCGTAGGTCTTCGCCTCCCCCCGTGGTCCAGACACGATGATAGGGCACATCTTCAGCAGCACTGTCTTCGGCCCAGTAGCAGGTCTTGTTGCTACCGAGAGTACTGCTTCTTCTTTCGGTGTCTCTGCGGTCTTCGCGGCTTCGGGTTTCCTCTCTTCTGTGTGCAAGGACGAATGATGAGAGCGACCACACTCGTTGATGTCGCACGGCTTCGCTTTGCACACTATGCGCCGATGTCTTCTCTGGGCACACTTGAAGCATATTCCCTTCTCGCGAACCAAACGCCATCTCTGATCCACCGGAAGTGCCTTATATTTGGGGCACGCTGTCAGCAAATGGTCTTGATTGCACTTGGGGCACAAGTCCTTTCGTTCCTCCGATCCTTCTTCGGTGGCATATACTGTCGCTTTCTTCTTGAAATTCACAGCAGGTCTTGCCTCTCTCTTCGTACTGGAGGCGCACGTAGTTGGGGCATACGCGTAGCGCAATGCCCTATCCGCTTCACGCATCAGGAAGCGGGACATGACGACAATCTCGGGGTCTGTTGTTCCTTCGTGGTCGTACGCGTAGTCACACCATCTTGATCTTATGTGCGGGCTTAACTTGTCCAGCACTTCTCTTGTCAGCAGCGGGTTGTACAGATATCCTCTTCTGTCGATGGTCTTGAGAACGCAGACGATATTTTGCAACTTGATCGCGAAACTATTCAACTCTGCAGCTGATGTCCCTGGTTTCGGAAGCTTCTTCAAGTCTTCAAGTGCCTTGTCAATGATGACCTCTGGTCTTCCGAAGCACTGCTCCAAAGTCTTCATAATGATTTCGGGATCTGTGGCCGTATGTAGTAGGGCGGCCACTGCGTCTCTTGCATCTCCCTTGAGGCAGCTCCTTAAGGCTTGGGCACACCAAAAGCAGTTGCAGTGCGGTAGCAGTGCGTCTCCGTTAGAAAATAATGTAGTTATATGAGGGATGACACACTGAACAAACGCGGGCCCGCTGATCCTACCTGCTCCGCCACTGCACCGCGCACGCACTGCTCTTCTACAAAACTTTTGGACGGGAGCAGCGCAGGCGCGGGGCGGTGGCAGCGCGGGCGCGGGGCGGCCGCAGTGAGTACACGTTGTATTACTACGTCCGCCATATTGACTAGTCACACCAAAGTAGTTGCGCGGGACAGACGCAGCGCGGGTCGTAAACGGTTGTGATTTTTTACAACTTTATCATGGAAACGAATGAAAAATTGATTGAGTTGGTGAGGAAATATAAATGTTTATATGATTTAAAGGATAAATATTATAGAAATACGGTTTACAAGATGCGACTATGGGTGAAGATAGCTCATAGATAGATTCTAATTCCCGACATAGACGATGATACTCCCCATATTCTTCTCTTCTCTTATTTACATCGTGAACCCATAGTCTTATTTTTTTACTTAAAGCTAGAAGCAACAATAGCTCCTCTTCGTCAGAGTCAGAACCGTTCAACATCTTGAAGTGTACTGAGTGTGGCTATCGATACGACACACATAACGCAGTTACAAAGCAGGCCCGCATTCAAACTGCTTTCTGACTGCTCACGTTTCTGGTGTGACATCAACCGCGGCGCAACTGCCCTGCCCTGCTAAGGTGCTGCGCTTGTCCTGCTTTTGGTGTGCCCAAGCCTTTAACCGTAGAATATTCTCTGCTGCCGATATCTGGTACATCTGTGTCGAGTCCCGAACTGCTGCTTGGAAGGGAAGCCACTCGTTGGTCGCCCCGGTGAAGGTAGGTAGGTCCGTATGGCGCGGCCTCGGTCTTGCCATCTTCTCTAGGGTGGCTGCCAGCTGGTCGATGCTGTTCCTCGATCTGGTAGGTGTCGGTGATCTTCCCCGAGCGGTGTCGAATCGGAGCTGCTTCGCTTCTTCTCGCCTGGGCCCCTCCTCCCCCCGTGAACTGATTGGGTTCTTCATGAGCCAGTCGTCCACCTTCTGCAGGGGTTCCTCACGTGGATGGGCTTCGGGTAGCTGCTCTTCATGCACGCTCTCTTCATCTTGGATGGCCGATACCTCTGCCGCCAGCCTCCTCTTGACCAGGTCCGCTTCAAGCTCCAACTCCTTTCGCTTCAATGCGGCCAACCTCTCTGCTGCTTCCAGCTCCACCATGCGTAGTCGCGTCGTGACACTCGTAGTGGATCGTTGTGACCTCGTAGACCTTGCAGGAGACCTCATTCTTCTTGGTCCCTCAACTGTCGTCGTCAGCCCAGAAGGTCCCGCCGTACTTGTCTCCGCCATCCTCGAAAATGGTGACGCCGGCGGGTCTATGGATAACCTCCTTAGGCGTTCCTTTTCAATTCGCGCTGCTTCTCGAAGCTGGGCGCGTCGCTGCTCCTCTAATTCTGCAGCATCACCTTGGCTTCTGGTGACCACCATCTTGATTAGCAGGTTCCCTTGGTACCGAAGATTTTCTCTTGACCTGCCTCTTGACTTCGCGAATCCACCCCCTCGCAGTACCTCACTTCTTCAGGACCAACGAAGCTTACTTCGTCTCCACTTCAGGCGGAGTCCTCTTCAAGTGACGCTGGTGAACCCCTTTGCGTTGTCTTCCCTCGGCGAGATCTCAAAAGATCATTCAGTCGAACGTTCTTGACAAATCTGCTAAGTCACGACACCCTCAGTCGCGACGTGCTTTTGACAAGTATGTTCACGTACAAGTCAGGTCGTGACAAGTCCCAACTTGTTCGGCTGACTTCGGTACGTCCCTCGTTGACACGTCGACTCCGTCGATACGTTGTTTGAACTTCGGTTGACCAGGCTTGATACTGATCTTCTATCCGACGTTGACGTAGGTACCTCGCTGATGATCTTCCAATCCGGCTCGAAGGACCAGGACTATGGTGGACTGTATTTTAGATGAGGGGAGATGCCGCTCAGCTGGTACCGGGGTTGCAGGGAGGAATAAAACACTTGATCCCATGAGATTCTTCCAGTTTATTTTCTCTTCTTATTTCTTCCGCTGCTGGAGACCGACTGTGTCCCAGCTCACAATTCACCCGACTTATATGCTAAATTTCCTTAGCTAAGGTAGGGCCTCTCCTTGGCCAACCAATCCTAATCTACCAATCACAAGCAGCGGTACCAACTCAAAATATTTTGCTTCAATCCTAAGTACCGCGCTACTTTACCGTAACGAGAGACCACCTTAATCACTATGTTCACTTCGATAACACACACAAGTTCGGCGTCCGCAACAGCTACTAAAAATACGTCAATTTACGTCAGACGCTGACTAATTTGACAACTAATATTTATCTTCTGTCCATTTCTTAATGAGATAGAAAGAAAAAGATGCACTGAACTTTAAGTTAGTTTAGTTTGTGAACAAGGGAATTGGCGCCAATATAGTAATTATTTTAGTCAATTACTCACAACAGGTGAGATGCTAGCTGATTAAGTAATAATCGGAAACCTGTTCAAACGTAAAAAATAATGGTGCTTCAATATGATGTATGTAAAATATGCAAGTTCAGGGACAGGGATAGGCGTTTAGTCCTCATTTCTTTAAGTGGTAAAAAACCGGTCACGTGTTGCCAAGGAGGCCAAGGATTTGTGGGACTTAAACAACTGGCTAAATCTGAGTTTACTATCGCCCAAATCGCTATCTGGGGGCCTACTACGAAGTGCAAAGTGCGAATGATCGGATCGGACCGACACATGGCCGAACCGAATATTATTGAAAAATTTCGGATCGGCTCAGTTGGGTCGGGACCATAGTCAATATTCGAAAGAGTGTAGGAGTGTAGGATCGGGACCGAGCGAACCAAATGGTAACTTCGTAGCAGGAAACGGCCGAACATTCGGCCGATACCACTTCGGAGTAGACCCCTAGACCACCGTAAGGACTATTCCTGCTTGCAGCGCATATTAATCAACCTAAAAAGGATCCTCTTTTGTTTTACTTACGGACGCAGCTGTTGTCACAAAAGTTCCCGTGCACATGGCATGGGAACTTTTGAATCGCGACATATTCGCCAAAAACGTAAGCAAATATGAGTTTATGGAAAAATAAATTTAATTCCAATACAATAAAGTCAGTTTCCGCTACAACTTCAAACATTTTTATAACATTTTCAATAGTGCTAGTCAGTCTGAAATCAACTTAATTTACCATTAAAATAAAGTTGACATTGGTTTAACTTGAAATAACGTCAATTTGAATATACCTAACTTGGGGATTAAAGGTGTGATGTATGTGTTATGATATGATTCATTCGACTTACCCGACTGCGCATTTAATTTGGGCGGAAAAAGTCTGGATCGAGGCGGATGATGTGAAGGCGTCGAACATTTCTCAAGCAACGTCTTCGGTGTGTGAGGGCTGTCGAATAATCTGGAAATAATAGTAAAAAAAACATTATTATTTATTTTATTGCAAAGGTATTGCAATGTTTCTGGATGGCAAACAGCCGTCGGCCACCATGGTAACTGGATACCGCCGTCATTAATACAAATTTCTTTCACAATTTGTACTTGTGAGAGAAGAATAGTATAGATCTGTGTTTCCCAAACATTGTTCTGCCATGGCCCGGTGATTTTCATACATCCCATTCGTGACCCACTCAATAGTTTTAACCCAGAGGGGGTAAACTATTGAGTGACCCCCACAACCCAGTTACTGGGTAATACGATACCCCTTGGTAAGACTGGTTGTCAGACTTTCGGGCTTCTGACGACCCGTAACGACTGTCAAAGATCCACGAATGATAGTCGGAACCAACGGATTAACGTGCTTTCCGAGGCACGGAACATAAAAACTATTTTAAAAATGTCTGTTTGTTCCGGCTAATATCCGCAACGGCTGGACCGATTTTGACGGGACTTTCACTGGCACATAGCTGATGTTTTAAGGAATAACTTAGGCTAACTAATTTTATTTTCGAAAAATTATTAGGGTTCCGCGCATAAAGAATTAAAACCCATGGCAACCCAATTTGTTTTCCGCCATGCACGCAAACGAAGTCGCGGGCACAACTAGTTTAAAGGTATAATAAGCTAAAGTATGTATGTCAAAAGAAATAGATCGCTAAATAGATAGTCGTTTGTTTGTTTTCATTGGTAGAAGTTTTTCCATAACAATATTCGAATATTCTAAAAATTAAAACAATTCCCAAGATATCCTGAAAGAAAAAAGACATTCAAGAGTCGCTGAATAATAATAATAATCAATACATTCTAACTAAGTTGTATTATGGAAAAACAAAATATGTAGGTAACAAATTACTATACAATACATTATAATAACTAAAATGTTTAATAGTCTATATCGTGTTTTAAAACAAAATTTATAACAAATTCTAAAATGTTTAATAGTCTATATCGTGTTTTAAAACAAGTTTAAAATAAACAATTTAAGTTGCATTCAATTTCGTTAATTCTTGAACCACCTCACTATCTTTTTTTTGTCAAAATCTGGTAACCCTTCAACTATCCAGTTACTGAATACAATTAAAATTCCAAGTATAAATTATGACGGCACTTTCAAGGACTATTCAATCGCCAGTACTGTCTACCAGCTACCAGCACGTCTCTGCTGAGAGAGGAAGAACTGAAGAACAGCACATTATGCGCCGACCCCAACAAACACAAGGGAAGTCAAAAGAAGAAACGATGTCATTTAACATGACTATTTTCTAGAATCTAGAACAATCATCCACGATAATCAAGTGCGAATACGCCAGAATACTCTCTTAGCAGTCCTGAGCACACGGATCTGCGACTAGAGAAATACTATCTGTCATCTTAAATACCATGCCTAATTTCTTTCCGTACACCCAACACCATTCACAATCAAAAACAGCTGTCCCCCAAAAAATTCACGACGAAACCCCTCAATTAAAATATCCAGCACACCTTTAGGAACGCACCCTTATAATTTTTTTCCTTTTAAGAAACCTCAGGTGTTTGAAATTCAATAAGAAAAGACGCAAGTGTGTGTCTATTGTAGTATAACTTGCAAGTTACAAAATGTGTGGGGTGGGGTGACCCGAGATTGTTTTGGGTACCTGTAGGAGATTATTACTTGAATTTAAGATTACAGAGGGCAGGATGCAAGTTGGTCAAGGTGTCATTATTGTTGAGATGAAGCCAAGCCAGTTTTGGAAGTATGGGGTGATGACAAAAATATTGGCAGGTTAACAAACATTGACCGAAATTCTAGAATGACGATCGAACATGCAAAATTCGATCGGATAAGCAACGCTTGCCGAGGTCGGAGGGAGGTGACAATTCATTACATACCAGACTCCTTCGTTCCTCGGAAAAGACGTTAAGCCGTTGGTTTCGGCTGTCATTTTTAAATCTTCGACAGTCGTAACGGGTAGTCAGAAGCCTGAAAGTCTGACAACCAGTCTTACCAAGGGATATTGTGTTACCTAGTAACTGGGTTGTGGAGGACAAATAGGCAGTCGCTCCATTTAAAATACTGGTATTCAGCTGCATCTGGTTAGAGGGTGAATGCGGAAGGAATCGGGTGTAATGGCGCAACTACAAACAAACAAAATATTAAACAATGGAATGCGATAAGCGATTCTCTTTGCCGGAAACAGTACGACATTCAAAGAATCTATGGTCATGCCGCGAATTCAAAATGGCCAGAACGAAATCGAAAGTTAAAACACGTCCAAATATTTGAAAGACGAACCAGAAAGTCGTTAAAAATCATACCTACGTACAAAACACGTGACCTTCCGTTTACGCGGAAAAAAAAGCCACGACCGATTTTCGTGAAAAAAAAAAGACAGTATTTTCAATTCAATTAGCATTTGTTTGAAAATGAACTTTAAAACTTACACTTTTAGATTCACTTTCGCGAAACATTTCTACTTAAGAACCACGCATTTGATACAAATTCAACCTTATCTTAACACAGTCAAGGTTGAACTCACCTTGAACGTACAAAGACATGTGGTTGTGGGTGTATTTTTTTTCGCCAAAGGCAGATGTCAGCTGTTCCGATCATATGTTTTTCTTATATAACTGTACTATAACAGATTTTACAACGAAATTCTTTTGACTGAGTCACACATAATAGGAGTTTTTTTGTTGACGTAAGCTGCGCGCTTCGTTTCCGTTGGGTAAGCTGAGTTCAAGGTACTTGGAGTTGGGATGTTGTTCACAAAGAAGATTTTATTTTGTTTTCTCTTGTATCGGCAAGAATTTTATGAGCATAGCTCATGACGACGTGGTAGAAAAACAGGGTGACAGGGACATCAATGCGAAAACTGTAACCATAAATTCAGCACATGATTCGAAGGAGTACGGAGTAGGAATCGCCCGTAACGTCGACCTATTGTCGGGTTTGAACGAAACGTAAGTTTACACTATGTTGTTTACCCTAACTGCGTAGATATACGTTCAGTATAATATGATCTACTGATGTACTCTCGCCGAAATCTATATTTGACCACCGTAAGGACTATTCCTGCTTGCAGCGCATATTATTAGTCGACCTAAAAAGGATGCTCGTTTGTTTTACTTACGGACGCAGCTGTGGTCATCATGTGCACGGGATTTTGTTTTCAAAATGGTCAGATATAGGTTTTGGAGATAGTACAGCCCGATTCAAACTTTGTAGCGGCTCGGAACATGAGGAGAGTCACTGCGCAGTAACAAATCACGTGTCATCGGGGGCGAGGGGTGAGGGACTGCGCAGCGAGAAGCCCACTACAGAGCCGCCATACAGTTTAGCTCCAACCAAAAGATTACTTCGGAAGTCATCAAATCCTATTGCCTAAACTTCCAAAAACAGCCTTGTTGCATCGGACATTCTCTCCTCCTCTTTAAAGTCTTTTAAAAAACATGAAAAAATATATTTCGGAAGCTGGTAGTCGGACCATCAAATCCTTTTGCCTCAACGTCCAAAAAACAGTCTTGTTGCGTCGGACATTTTCTCCTCATCTTTTAAAAAAGATGGAATGATAACAAAAAAACATAGGAATGCGCTCGTGTTTCTCTAGCAGCTGTTTGAGGACAAAATGCGATGTCATGCCGAGATACCATTGTATAAATCCGCTCACAAACAAAACACAAAACGGGTGTAGAGAGCACAAAAGCTCCCAGGAAATCCCGTATTGCAAAATCTCGGTAATTCCCAAGTCAGCGTCCAAATGCGTAACGTAACAAGCTTTCAGTTACACTACGAAGGATTTTGAATGATATTGCTAATCCAATGCTCCATCATCATCATCTGCCTAGCCTTTTCCCAACCAGTCTAACCGGTTGCAGCTGACCTCCACAACCCAGTTACTGGGTAATATGATACCCTTTGGTAAGACTGATTGTCAGACTTTCGGGCTTCTGACGACGCGTAACGACTGTCAAAGCTCCATGAATGACAGCCGGGACCAAAGGCCTAACGTGCTTTCCGAGGCACGGAGGAGTCTTGGTATGTAAAGATGGTCACCCATCCACGGACCAACCGCGGCAAACGTAGCGTAACCTGATCGACCCGTGCGGCTGCTGATCCATTGGTTCATATGTTTGAAAAATTCGGTCTGCTCTATAATGTAGGTCTACAACGCAATGAATTGTCAAACTGCAAGTCATCATTGTGTGTTACGTAATTACCCCGGATATGGCGCTTTGGATAACGTTCCCGGAATTTCCTGTTGCTGTGATTGTAAAATACTGTGATTTAGCGAGATTGTGGAAATCGGGTGTCATAGTGCCCATACAATGTGAACCGGATCAATGTCGTGATGAAAGTTTTGAGTAAAAACGTGATGGCTATAAGAGTAGGAGATATCCTCCTATCCTGCCCTCTGTCCCAAAACATGCAGTCAAAGTGACCTATGCGCTGCCACTGACGATGCTGTGGAAGTGGCAAAATTTTGAGCCAACAAGATATAAAATTCAGTCGTGCCAGCGACACGAAGAGTAGGAGAAGCCCAAAGAAATGGTGTTTACCGTAAATAAACGTATTTCCTTCTTATGAATGGGTGGACTGTGTGAATGATGATATGGGTAGAAAGGGGGTGACTAACAAGATGACGACTAATAGAGAAATATAGAAGAGGGGAGGAGGTTTTAATAATTGTTTGCTGCACCGAACGACTTCATTACGTCGGCGCCGGCTGTCGCTGAAAACCAGCTCTGGGGCCCTGTCTTGCATAGCGTCGCAGCATAATGCTGAGCGATAGCCGTTTTGCGTGGATGTGTCGCATGTCAACCATTTTTTATGTTCTTTTTTGCGTCATGTTTACCGCAAATAAACGTATTTTCTTTCTTTTCTTTACATGCTGTGCCGACCCCTTTATACATCACTAGCTGCGCCCCGCGGTTTTACCCGCATAAGTTTCGATCCCGTGAGAATATCGGGACAAAAAGTATCCTATGTGTTAATCCAGGGTGTCAGCTACGTCCATACCAAATTTCATCAAAATTGGTCCAGCCGTTTGAGCGTGAAGAAGTAACAAACACACACAAACTTAGGCCTTTATAATATTTGTGTGATTTACCAGTAATGCCTTCACTAAAAAGCCATTAACATGCATACGTAGTATCACATAAGTTCGTTGGTTAGTTAGTGAGTGTGCAACCCATTTTCTTTGGTTGAATGGTTACACGTTATGCATTATTTATATGAAAAATACCGTATATGACTATGGGAATGTTTCTGACCCTTTCATTGTTTTGGTAGAGGTTGCATGCTCGAAGCTTTCGTAAGTAGGAGAAAGTTGAAGAAGGAATTTGTAGTGTAGAAGACCTTTTAGATTGTTGTCAGTTATGCGATGATCAGATAGGAATAAAGAACATCCTGCATTTGTGATTTTTAGGGTTGCGTACCCAAATTGCGCCAACAGGACCCTAAGAGCGGTTTCGCACTACGTCCGATCCGAATCCGAGGAATGGCGGTCCGAAGTAGCCATATTACTATTTGTATGACGGGTTGCGCACCACATCCCTCAGTCCGTCCGAATTTAGAACATTCCCAATTCGGATTGAACTTGGATCTTGAATTCGGATTCGGATCGGACGTAGTGCGAAACCGCTATAAGCCTCCGTCCGTCCGTCTGTTGTAATAGACAGACAGTTGTAATTTTCACAGTGTGTATTTCTATTGCCACTATAGTCGATAATCGAAGACATATTTCTACGCTAGGGGGTCTAGAATCATGTGCCGACTTCATGGTTAGGGGCTGTTCATTTATTACGTAGGACGATTTGAGGGAGGAGGGGGTCCAAACAAGTCTTATGTTTCCTTACGAGGGGTCTAAATTGTTCTTACGTAAGATCACAAAAGTAAGCAAAACTTATTAGTTTTTAATTTTTTTTGCTAATTTGATAGATACTCATCTTACGTAAGATTGAAAGGGGCGGAAGGTGTTCATCAGTCTTATTTTTTCGTACGTAGTTGGTTCCTGCCATTCTGCATATGATTTTATCCAAAAGCTTCTCATTAAAAAATCCACGCACAAGAATAACAATTTGCCATTCTGTAAAATGTCCCCAAAAAAGCTTGTACAGACGCCAGCACATCAAGCTACTACAATCTGTCAAATTTCTTTAATAGATTTTCAAGTTTATCTCTAAAGCATTAAGGTTCAAGGTTGATTGGGAAAATTTGACAGTTTCGGGTAGCTTGACCTGCTGGCGTCCGTACATACATTAAAAACGCTTTTATAAATCACCACACAACAAGTTTTTTCGCTACAACGCAAATAACAGTATTTGTGCGGAAACCAGTCGGACAAGTTTGGAATGAGGTCACCTATGAATTTTGGAGGGTGATAGGCATAGTAGTAACATGTTGTAACTTGTTCTCGATGTCAGGATGCAAGGAAAAACTTTCTAAGGTTTTGGTGTACTGGTATTTTGGTAATCTGTGTGCAAAATTGCAGATTAAAAAGCAAAAAAAATAATCGCTTTTTTGTGTTAAGTTTTGCTTTCCTTTTCGATGATTTCTTTGGAGAGGTTTTAACAAGGACAGGAAATACTCCTTGAACATTCATGAATACCTATTGTCTAGTTGAAGACGGGGGAGACTTGTCAAAACCTGTTTGGGGAAGAGGAATGGGCTTGTCTTTCTTCAGGTATAAACCTGTGGTGTAAGATGATGTAATAAAGACAAGTTAAGTAGTACTTGTTGGAACTTGAATTTGGGTGAATTTGGGCAAGATTTTTGGGAGATCATCAATCAGTTCAGCTGAATGATGTCCACTGCTGAATATAGGCAAGGCTAAGCATCGGTAATTATCAGGGACTTTTTCTTAAACCTTCCATACATACTCAGCCTGTAATGTTCCCACTGCTGGGTCACAGGCCTCCTCTCTGTGAGAGGGAGTGGGCCGAAAGCCACCACGCAGGCCCAGTGCGGGCTGGTAGATGTCACATGTCTTCGAATTTTTGGTTCTAGGACATACCAGTTTCCTCACGATGTTTTCCTTCAGTTTTGTGAGCAATGGTGATGATATAATTTACACAACGTAAAGCGCCTGACTGGGTTCGAACCCCCGAACTACAACTCTTAACTCGCGGCCGTGACCACTGGGCCACCACCGCTCCTGCCTTCCATAAAGACTAGAATTTCAGTTGGGAACCTTTGGATTAGCTGTAAAATTAATTGGAGCTCCATGGATGATTTAAAAAATCGATGATCTTGGGCTATAGCAGAGCCAAAAAATCTGTAAGCATTTTGTTGAATCAAATATTTTATATCCCAAAGAAATATTAATAGTTAATACTACTTGTTATAAAACCAAAACAGTTTCTGCAATGACCTTAATTACATCAGGACATGATATTTAAAGTTAATGCTATTATTGTAACAATATTATCAATCCTGTTTGATATTCTATGATAGAAAAGTTTTGTGTATGAATGTCGAAGAGAGTCATGGTCCGCACAGGCCTCAGGGACATGCGCCACACAGGCCGCAAGAGGGGCAGGCGGTGCCGCAAGTTGAGCACGCCCCGCAGGAGCAGCAAGGTGCACAGGGGAAGAACAAGGAAACAATGTATGGACTGTGTAAAGGTGATGTCTAGAAAGGGGGCGACTACTTAGAACTAATAATAAAGTATGGCAGAAAAGCAAATAGTTTGTTGGAGATACTTAATCTGTCCAGTCGATTCTTGAAACAGTTCAGTGTGGGAGCAGTCACAACATTCTCATGCCTATTCCATGCTGTTACAACTCGATCTGACAAGAATTGCTTCTAATAATACTGCTATATAATTAAGGTGACCTAGCCTAAACATGATTATCAATTCCTTCGTTCATTTTAGGGCTGATTTTTCAATCATCTGATAACTTTATTAGAGGAATAATTTTAAAATTTTGGCACTTGTTTCAAACAAAAACTATCAAACATCAATTTTATTCTTCGAACTAAAGTCATCTGGGGATGGAAAAATCAGCCCTTAGGTAATTTAGTTTAGTCCTTTAATATTTTACATTTTAGTCAAGCATATTATTACAAGGTCGATCAATTTCACAATTTGTCAGTTTTATCAACGGTATAGTAACGTAATAGGGGTGAGCTTAGACTAGAATCAATTCTATTTTATTGTAATTTTTGACATTCAAAAGTGTATGTGCCTATTTGAAATAAATACTTTGACTTTGCCTAAAGCTACATGCTTTCATAAATGATAAATGATTTATTTTCTATATGTAAGAAAGAAAGAAAGAAAAAGTATTTATTGTGACTCGTACAGGAAGATCGTAGGAAGAAAGTAGGTTTGTACAAACACTTTTATACATCAATAAATGATTAAACAAAAGGTCTTCATAGTATTTAAAGTAAATCAATCTGATGAATCATTTCTTAACTGCTTATCAACGATGTTAGGGTCAGGTTTGACCTTGACCCCATACGAAGTTAAGTTCAATTGGCATCTGATTACCAATTAATAAGTAATAGAAGAACATTTAGTTCATTTACAGATAAAGCATCTATTTATACTGATTAAAACCATTTCAATCGAAGGAAAAGGAGTATGTAATGAATCCTTGATTGAGCTACAAAGCAGGTGGTGTTCTGTTGCAACCTCCCCCCTGGGAAGAAAGCTTGAATGTATGTATGTAAAACACAGTTGGAACAATTTCTAGGCAAAAGGACAAGTGCAAAATTTACTTTTTTCCAAAAGGATGTCATTTTATTTTGCTTTTGTTATTGTTTTGCTGATAGTAAAGGCATAGTAATCTGATTTGAAGGGATAAGTAGGAGTCTATGTAATATAAATAATAAAATTTTAAATATTTGTATGAGAAAGTCACATTCGATTCATCATTTTTAGGTATAAATCCAAATTTTTCGTCGAAAATCGTGATTATTGTAGAAATTTCACTCGGACAAAGTTAATTACAATTAAATTATGACATTATGCATGTGAAACTGTACTCTTCTACAACTTAGGAATAAGAAAACCACAAAGAAACAATAAAACATAGACGAAAAAATACTAAAAACGATCGAAAAAGGTTCTAAAAAGTAGCCAGAACATTCGATCTATTAAAAAACTAAAATTATCATTCAAATTGCATAAATTTGACATTCACACTCAAAGTATACCAAAGAGTGAAAGTTACATTATTTACGTCGTAAATACGAGCTCTGAGACGCTATGGGGACCTGAAATGCCACAAAACCACATAGCGTGGTGGTGCTTTCCTATAGAATTAAAGAGTGGAACCTGAGTTACATACCTAAGAGCCCTAACTCTTTTGTACGGGGGGCTATGTGAGACTGGAGGCGGCAATGCATTCCTCATGCCGTCGTCGTCATCCATGCTACTAAAATCCAACTTCCTAGGCACTATAGAAGAAGGTATCGGACTCAAATTATCCGAAAATATATTGAAAGAGTCTGACATTTCACATGAAGTTTCTGCCGACAATTCCGATGAATCATGCTTGTTCATGAAGCCCGTCTTCATTCTATACCACTCAGTCATCTTCGTTA
The DNA here is from genome assembly GCA_911387795.2 of Apamea monoglypha. Taxonomy (NCBI): domain Eukaryota; kingdom Metazoa; phylum Arthropoda; class Insecta; order Lepidoptera; family Noctuidae; genus Apamea; species Apamea monoglypha. The sequence continues at coordinate 8,385,204 of OU426942.1, forward strand.
ACACATTAAACACTTTAACAACAAATATATATCACAATAAAATCACTATTTTCTTATACAATTCACAAAACGATCTCACTTTCACGTACTAACAACGTTATGGCGGATGACGCATAGCACCTGTTCAATAGATCGGCCAATCACAGCGAACCATTTGACCGGTGAATTGAATACTCAAATTCTATTGGCTAGGGTTATTTTTTTTAAATAACGAAGTAGCTTCTTTGTCTGTGATTGGTGGTTTTATAGCTGCGTTCGGCTTGAAATTAATTTTGAGATGCGTTCACAAGAATGCGTGTTCCTATTAGATGAAATCTTTCTAGTTGGAGAAAGAAAAATAGTTTCAGTTAGAAGCCCCAAAAAGTGTTTTTTGGGGCTTCTTAAGTTTCTCTTGTGTTTTCTACACAAGTTTTAGTTATATTAATAATTCATAGCTATCTGTCAGAAAATACTCAATATTCTCGTCCTGACAGGCTGGGACAGCATGATTACACACCTAAGGGCATGAATAGAGCTAATATTGCGCTAGCTGTGCGTCAAGAAGTTTTATTATAAACTTCTTGCTATGCACTTAAATACCAAGTATTTTATCTTGCTGCTAGAGTTGAGCTAAGATTCGATGATAATTAATAACTACCCGCATCACCGCATGTGGGTGCGAATTCGAAACAGAAATGCAGAGTTTGTATATAAATGCACACATTCAAGTTTCAAGAAAGATGCAGTAACTCGTATGGTATACATCATTGATTGTGCAGTGTGAGGATAACCAAGGTTATAATAGAAAAATATTAACAAAGTAAAAGAATGAATCAATAGTGCAACTTCGATTTTTTGTTTTGATCGCGTGTAAAATGGAAATGCACGAAACCATACCATTTTGGGGCTTATTTATGAAAACAGAAATAATATAATCTTTGAAGTTTGGTGACCAATTGACCCACGACATAAAAATAAAAAAATGGAAGGAAATAGCATTTTTTGTATTAAACCTTCTAAGAACACTTTCTTACACCTTCAAAATTCAAAACATGATTTCGCGACAGAGGGTAACGCTCATAGAGTAAAGTAATATATCTAAAGTGCTCTGTGATTATATCTGGTAACGCTCCATTCAGAATTGTCTGACAGTGAATACACAAAAATGTCAATATTTCATGACAATGTTTATTAAAGCAAATTTGACAAATAGTCACCTGACGTTCAAAAAGTTAAACAGAAAAATTTCCGTTTGTCGTGACAATCTGACATATTTGTGAATTTTACACTATGACAATTTTGTCGCCTGTAAGATTTTTTTTTCTTCTTGATTAGGTATACAGAAAAATTTCCGAATTGTCACTTTTTGACATAATTATGTCGGACTTGTCGGATTGTCAGTTTTATTAAACAGGGCCCAGATATTCGTAACAAGCGGGATCGTCCGTTTACCGCTACCCCGGAACGGGCAAAGGAAGGAATATGGGTGGGTTTTAGTCAGTAAGAGTCTGACACTCCCTTCCGCTCGACCCAGAGCGGGAGAGGTCATTCGGTGAATTCCCATCCGGAAAAAGAAAAAAAAAAAGATATTCGTAACAAACTATCAATCTGAATCTGAATAATTTTGAAGGATATTACTAATTCATTGCTTCATATCTTCGAAAAATTTGTCCGCTCAGCAACGTAAATAACGCAATGAATGTGTTCGAACTGTCAAAATGAAAGCCAGTGCTACTGATAGTGTGTTACGCAATTAACCCGTTGATATTACACTTATATACAAGATAAACAAAACTGGATATTTAATAGATATTGCTATGACAAATACACATAACTTGCAGACAACAATAGCAGAAAAACTGACCAAATACACTGAATTAAAAGATGAAGTAGCCCGACTTTGGCATCTGCAAACATTCTACCAATAGTATTGTCCAAAGAATACTATAGTGGCGCCGATTCCCTTGTTCACAAACTAAACTAAATTTAAGTTCAGTGCAATTCTTAGTCAGCGCCTGACGTAAATTGACGTATTTTAGTAGCCATGTTTTTAATCACGTCTAAACTTTCTATGGAGATAGCTATGGAGTATCTTAATTTGACAGGACTGAACTAATATTTATCTTCTGTCCTTTTCTTAATGAAATAGAAAGAAAAAGATTCACTGAACTTAAATTGAGTTTAGTTTGTGAACAAGGGAATCGGCGCTATTGTCTACAACAGGGGTAATACCGAAACAACTTCACCAATCCCTTACCAGATGCAGACTCGTGAGAAAGTTTATTATTTTAAATTTATAAAGAAAGTAAGTACCTATGTACCATAAACACCAGTGATTTTCTTTTTAAATTAGGGAGTAGGTTCGTCTTCGTTTTACTTCCCAGTTAAATGCATAAAGACGCATAGATATACTTTATTGTACAGACGCCAGCACATCAAGCTATTACAATCTGTCAAATTTCTGTAATAGATCTTCAACTTTATCGCTAAAGCATTAAGGCTTAAGGTTGAATGGGAAAATTTGACAGTTTCGGGTAGCTTGACCTGCTGGCGTCTGTACAATGGGCGGCCATATTGCTTTCTGCGATCACTACCAGGCAGCCTTAGAATGGACAGTGATTTGCCTGGACACAAAATGGATTTATCGTTGGTGTAATAATTGGTTTACAATATACTAAAATAGACACATAGATATATCATATCCTAAATAATAGATACATAAATACTAAATATATAAGCAACGAAAATAAATGAAGACTATAGATAATTACAGTTTCGAGAACAAGATCACAAAGACAAGTAGACAAATGTTACGTTATTATTTTTGAAATTTATTTTATATTCTCAGTTAGCCGGATTATCAGTTGGATTAAGTGCGGTGAAGTGCAGAAGATTGCACAGAAGATGGCAGCGTGGTTATGTTTTGACGTGGGTTTTTTGATACACATTGCAGAAATTTTGAGTTATAAACTAACTAGTGTTAAACTTACAGATTACCGTTTCCTGTTTCTTTGCGACTTCCACACGGAATTTTTAAGGTCATCAGATAACTTAAAACTTACATAAAATGCCTATGCACCGACTTTCCTCGACAAATCGGACAAATCCTGTCCAGGCCGCTCGTTTGTGGACACAGAGTACATTTTTATGTTTGTGGAATCCATTGTCAGTTGTGATAACGCGCAATCGTTATTTGTTTAAGTTTGCATTGTTAAATAAAACAGTCTTGTGTTTCACAAAGTAACAGTTGATAGTCGATTAAATGACTCTCTCGTTAGTCTAGTCATCTAGTAGTTGCAAACACAATTATTGAGCATGAGATCCTTGGTTTGATCCTGGGTCAGGTAAAATGTTATTGAGTTACCCAGGGGTTCCCTCATCAGTTTTTTCTCAGCCCGGAGTCTAGATTTCTGCCGGGTTGATGGAAATAGGCTCGATTCCCATAACATATAACTAAAATGTACGGACGCCAGCACATCAAGTTACTACAATCTGTCAAATTTCTTTAATAAATTTTCAACTGTATCGTTAAAGTATTAAGGTTCAAGGTCGATTGGGAAAATTTGACAGTTTCGGGTAGCTTGACCTGCTGGCGTCTGTACTATGAACTATGAGTAGCATTTGGGATGTGAAAGCGTTGTGTTTAGTAACGTTAGTCGATTTCTCCACAAAAAGGGTGATTAATCCGATATTAATAATTGGCTAGTTGACTAATTTTGTATTATTATTTAAATTGAAGTTTTTTACCTCACCACTAGCTTGGTATAACCAGTTTTTTAATATCTTCGGAAATTAAAAAGATATAAGCGTTCAAAACTCTCAATTAGACAGAGAGGGAAATACTGAATTGTGACATAATAGTTCAGTATCGCCATATAAATTACATGCAATACTTCGTTTTGCGAGAAATAGATAGACAAAAAGCTTTTATAAGTTATAAGTTTTTTATTTTTCGACCGATTTCAAATTTGATTTCGAATTCTGTTATCGTATCACACATGAATATATTATCTACTAGAATATATAGTATTCAATATCATGCAACCACCCAATTACAGGCCCATTAGTTTAATATCACATATCTACAAAATGTTCATAAAAATAATTGAACATCGCATATCTGGCGAACTAAATAAACACCAACCCCCTGAGCAAGCAGGCTTCCGGTCTGGCCTTTCTACGACAGATCATAAAATCATCAGGAATATAAAATCCCGTTATACCTCGCTATAGTTGATTGTTCCCAAAGCTTTCGACAGCATTTCACACACATCAATTTTTGGGGGTAAACCTGCGCTGGGGCTCTGTCTCGACTATAGAGTCTTAGCATTATGCTGAGCGATGGCCGTTTGCGTGAATGTGACGCATGTTTACCCCCATCTTGTTACTTTTCTTTGTATGTTTGTTCTTTTTTATGCGTCATGTTTGCCGCAAATAAACGTATTTTCTTTCTTTCTTTTTTTTTGACGCAATAAGCAACCAAAACATTGATCCCACCTATTTAAATATCTTACGCAACATTTACAAAAATAGTACAGCCACAGAAAAACTTGAAACCACCAGTCCAAAATTTAAAATAGAGAAAGGAGCCAAACAGGGCGACCCGCTATCTCCTAAACTGTTCACCAGCACCCTTGAAGAAATCTTCAGGAAGTTAGCAGCCAAATGGAGGGAAAGAGGCATTGTCCTTGGCGAAGCAAGAATGACAAATCTACGTTTCGCCGACGACATTGTTCTCTTTTGATCCTCAGCCACTGAACTTGGACGGATGCTCCAAGAACTTAGCAATGCAAGCCTTGAGGTTGGACTAAAGATGAATATGTCGAAGACCAAAGTTATGTGCAACGAAAGAACACCTAGAAGCATAAAAGTAGACGCGGAGATAATACAACTTGTCCAGGAATACCTTTACTTGGGCCAAGTAGTCTCTTTCCAGGTGAGACAAGATAAAGAAATCACAAGACGAACGGAAAACACCTGGAAGAGCTGCTGGTCCTTGAAGGATCTATTTAAGGGTGAGATGCCTATGGCACTGAAACGCAGGCTCATGGACATATGTATTCTTCCCGTCTTAACGTGGTGCACAAAATTGGTCTTTGACTTACATCCAGAAGTCCAAACTCAAGGTCTGGCAACGAGCAATGGAGCGCAGTATACTAGGCGTTAAGTTAACGGATCGTGTTCGAAACACAATACTGCGCTCCAAAACAAAGATAGCTGACGGGGCTCAAAAGGCTGCCTAACTTGCAAATGCCGGACAAACTGCGAGGCGAGGTCGCGGCAGACCACGTAGGAGATGGCGGGACGAGCTGGATAGGTTCCGTTAAAACTGGATGGAGGACACGCGGGCTCGCGAAAGATGGAAGGAGTGGAGGGAGGCCTTTGCCCAGGAGTGGGACAGAGTAGGCTAACATAAATAAAAAAAAAATCGATTTCTGAAGAATTAGTCGATGTTAGTGTTTATATCTGTGGTGTTTAGCATTCCTAGATGACATTTTGATGAGACAGAGACATTGACAACAGTTTTGATTGATAAAATCTTCGGTGTTTGGGACTCAATTTGATTTTCCCCGATAAATTGCTATTTGTATCAATATAAATTGTAAAGTATCGTTAAAACTCAAAGTAAATGACTCGCTTCAATCGCATATTAATTTGGTGCCGTTTGAAATAAAATGGCGTTGCTAGGATGGGTGAAAATTGTGTTTTTGTTATTTGGTCTGCCTTACCTATGTTTGCAAGAGAATATAAACAAAGGAGGAATAATATTCCACTACAACAATACGTGAGTTTGTTATGTTTCGTATTAATTAGCTTATTACGTTCCATTGCCCGCGTTTTGTGCGTTTTAAATTTCGATAAAAAAACTCTATTTTTCGTGAGTAACGATTTATTAATCTGTATTGCTGATTATGGATAGTTCATGGACCTTTTAAGCTGTTTCCTAATTATCTAAGTTAATCGATATCGTGAGATTAACACTGGCAACTGACACAAGTAGTTCCGAATACCTATCTACTTTTTTAATGCAATTTGCTAGGTACTTTTTTTTTCTGCTGACTATAACAGTGTCAATGCCTTCACGTAAAGGCGTGGTAAGAAGCAAAAGGACGATCGAACGACAATAGCGCATCGCGGCAACGAAATAAGGTGCAAAACAGCGATGCGTTTGATGTCAGTTGAATCGAATGACCACCAAAATGAAAGTAATTTTGTTTTCATTCTCTTCTTCTTAGAGCGCTGGTGGCAAGAAAAAAGACATAGTTTTTTTAAGTTTGGCCCAAATTCTAGCAATGCCTACCTAATGGTCACATCAACCTAACCTAATGGTTACCTAATGGTCACCTGGACCTAATGGTCACATCAGCGAATGGTATCCCCATTCTCTGAGGTCACTATTAGGTCCGCAATTAGGTTTTAATTAAATTTAAAAATAAATGCATGGCTCAGTGGGATAATTTATAGTTGATTTCTCTAGTTGATTGAATTATCATTATATAAAATATGATAGTTTACACATAATTTTGAAAATTCATCATTCATTCATCATTCATCTGCCTAGCCTTTTTCCAACTATGTTGGGGTCAGCTTCCTGTATTAGTATTTTACATTGAGCGACTGCCTATCTGACCTCCATTACCTAGTTACTGGGTAATACGGAACCCCTTAGTAAGACTGGTTGTCAGAGTTTCGGGCTTTTGACGACCCGTAACAACTATCAAAGATCCACGAATGATAGCTGGGACCAACAGCTTAACGTGCTTTTCGGCTTCTTCCTGTACGAGTCGCAATAAATATTTTTTCTTGTTTTCTTTCCGAGGCATAGAGGGGTCTCGGTATGTAAAGATGGTCACCCATTCACGGACCAACCGCGGCAACCGTAGCTTGAACTGATCGATCGACCCGTGCGGCTGTTATTACTTAGCCACAAGCCCCTCCATAATTTTGAAAATTATGTGACGAAACATATTTTATGTCTTTTCTTTGGGCAGTGCCTTAACTTAACTACAATATCTCAAAACTGTAATTGTTCTACGTGATACTAGCTGGCACAATTGTGGTGTCCCTTCTACAAAAGCCATTAATGAAGAGTTGAAGGTTAAAAAAGGAGGCACACCCACACACAAGCAGAGAACTGGTGGTCCTCGTCACCGGGCTGCAGGCAGTCCAAGGAAGCCATGCCATTATTAGATGGCAAACTAACCAAAAGGTTACTACGCCTGGATAGGAAAGGCTTGCGCCTGATGACGGGGACCATCACGGGACACTGTTCACTAAACAAACAGTTTCACACAGTAGGCATAACAGGCAGCCCCCTGTGCAGAGCTTGCATGTAGGCTGATGAAACCGTCTCTTGAGTGCACAGGCATCACCTAGATTAGGTCGGAAGCCCTCGGGACACCCACATCTTACACAGATGTTCTCAACAGACCAGGAAACTTAATAAGCTTCTGGAGGGAGGTGGGCTGGTTGGAATAACCACTGACGGCCGCCATGGCCCACGCACAATGGTCCACCTGAAGGACTAAGTGCGGAAACCAAACCCGTAACATAGAGCATAGACGATTAAAAAAAGGTGTTTTTACAACTCATAATTTATTATCATTCATCATTGATTTCCTTGACGATTTCCTGCAACACAGAATACAGCCCGCCTCAAAACGGTGTAATAATAATAAAAATAGTTTATTTGATAACCTTAAACGTACAACAAATTTGAGAGGTGTATACACGGACAAGGAAATTTTCATTGTCGAACTACCTTTTGAATTGAATTACTACTAGTTATAATATTTCTAGTTGTAGTTGTTGTTATTATTAATACTACCTATTTTAAGATAAAATTTCAAAGAGCTGTGGATTTTGTGAATAATAAATAAATAAACTTTTGTATTTTTATGTCGTTATGGAATGATTGATGTACAGACGCCAGCAGGTCAAGCTACCCGAAACTGTCAAATTTTCCCAATCAATCTCGAACCTTTAATGCTTTAGCGATAACGTTGAAAATTTATTAAAGAAATTTGACAGATTGTAGTAGCTTTACATACATATTTGTTAGATTTATGTAGATTACCTTGTTTTGAACATAGAGTATACATAGATGTTTTGAACCAAAATGTTTAATTTGTTTTGATAAAATAATTTGTATACTATGATATGATGAGGTGGATACAATGTTATGGAAGAAAGGTTGATTTGAAATGGTACACCTTTTTGAGGCTGACTGCAACCACAGGTATTCTAACATATTTAACATACCTGTTTTGTTTTTGCAAGTCCCTCCCAGGTCTTCCTGCAGTCCTTTGTAGACCATCTACACAGATTTTAACTTGTAGCAGTACCTACAACGCCACTTGCGAACAACGAAATTTACTAAACACATGCTCGAACAACGGTTTAAACATTCAGATAGCTTGGGTTCCCAGTCACTCGGGTATAGGTGGCAATGAGTGCGCCGACTCACTGGCTAAATTTGCTTCATCTAACCCGGTGGATCGGAAGCACTACACGGTACAAAGTTTTTTTTTTTTTTTTTTTTTTTTTTTTTTTTTTTTTTCATTTTTTTTTTTTTTAAACGTTGCCCCCACACTTGTACTTGTAGTTACGACTTACGAACTGACACCAAACACAAACTGTACAACTCGTGGTCAGCAGGATGGCAGGTAAGTTCGAAACTTAAGGGGGCGTATTACGCCAGTATTCAACCTGACATCCAGCGGAAACATTGGTTTTTAAAATGTCCAAAATTATCCAGAAGAACTGTTGCTACTTTGTGTAGACTGAGACTTGGCACTGCTGCAGTCCAGTATTCTTATATAACACCCGTGTTCGTGACAGTTCCATGTGCGGATGCAGTCTTGATGATGGTACTCTGGACCATATCTTTTTCTCTTGTCCTTCTCCTCACTCCCCATCCTTTGACTTGTATCATAAGCTTTCCAAAATTAAAATCCCTCTTCCTACTAACTTCCATTCCCTCTTGGCTAACTTTTCTCCCAAACTCATAAAAAATTTATCATTCTTTTTTAATGAAATCAAATTGTAGTTAGCTACTAACATATAACTACATAACTACCACAGTACCACGGACTGCAAAGTTCGACGGCTGCGGTAAACCTTGCTGCGTTGCCGTCACCACATGACGCTGGCAGAATAGTCGACAAGGCTCAGTTGCCAAAAAAAAAAAAACGCGTCATACTGACGGCACGCCGATCCCGCATCTCGCAAGCAGAGTTTACCGCGCAATTAGCATACATACAAACTTCCCGACTTCAGTCGTTGGGCAATAACATATCATCAGTCATCATTTCAGGATGTCTTTTGCATCCACTGCTGGACATAGACCTCCCCAAGCACTTCCACTTTGACCGGTTCTGTGCCTCTCGCATCCGACGTGTTCCTGCAGCCTTCACAAGGTCATAACATACAAATGAATACAATACTCTTTATTATGTACACCATATAAATTACAGAACATAAGTATACAGGGTGGCAGGCCAGCCTGTATACTTATGTTCTGTAAGTAATCCTTCTGTTCTGTAATCGACGCGAAAACCTTTTCACGACGTTTTCGCGTCGATGTCCAGGGACATCGACGCGAAAACGTCGTGAAAAGGTTACACCTGATGCCATAAATAGGATTACGAAAGTCATTCATCTCGGAAATGAACGGTTAAAAAAATCATTTTTGAGTGCGCAATGTATTGCAAACAACGCGATCAAAACGCTCTGCGGATGGCGCGCGCGCGCTACCTACCGCGATACCGCGCGCTGCCCTTTCGAGTTTTATTTACATTGCTGTTTTAATTAAAACAAGTGAATTTACTATTTTTTAATCCAAAATCTCATTGGGTTAGATAAAAATAATGGTTTTAAAAAGTTTACAGTAAAAAAAAATTGCAGAAAAAAACGTAAAAATTATGAAAAAGCTGACGAAAAATTTCAACGCTTGGGAGTCCAGAATCATGTAGGTATTGAATCCATGGTAAGCGGTTGCACGTCGATGTCCCTGCCACCCTGTATACATTTTACAAAAGGTGACTCAATGGGCGGTCAACATAGTACAGCATTTTTTTATTCTCTTCTTCCTGGATTCTTTCTGTATTAAGTTCAGACTAAAACTGTAATGTTTAAACATTAAGAACACATGAACACATTCATCATCACCTGCACAGCTTTTCCGCAACTTTGCTAGCGTCGGCTGCCAGTCTAGCGGCATGAAGCTGAATACAGAATAATCAGCCTATAATGTTCCCACTGTTGGGACACAGGCCTCCTCTCTGTGAGAGGGAGTGGGCTATAATCCACCGTGCGGGTTGGTGGATGTCACGTATCTTCAAATTTATGGTTCAAGGACATGCCTGTTTCCTCACGACGCTTTCTTTTGAAAGCTCTCATTTAATTACAAAGAATCTGTACAGTTTCGGTAGGTACAGAAACGATAGCGCGCCGATCCGGTGAGAAAGGTGCCTTACAGACTCCTTTTGCTTCGCTGGTCATACACGCACGCCGGTTGCGAGTGCTACGCACCTGACCTGGGCTGACCTTTCTGAATAACGTCACCAATAAGGTCACTATAATATGTCCTAAGGCGTCCCCTCTGCATTTCTGCTCACATCTCAACCTTATCTACAACAAGACAAGACCTACGTTTGCACATAAAATTATTGGAAATTGAACCTTGTAGCCTAAGTTACTTTGTATTAAAAATAATACAATAGCTGTATTTATATAGTAAATAAATAAAGACTAATGTGTGGAATTGTGGATAAGAACAATACTTAGTTGTTTACAATATCTGTATTTCATTGAACACTATTTACAGTATAGTAAATACCAAGGGGCAGTGGTAACCCTGTAGTAACGGCCGCGACTTACGAGTTGTAGGTCGTGGGTTCGTACCCAGCCAGTCGCTTTACTTTGTCTAAATTATTTCTTCACCACAGCAGTGCGATTCTGTAACCATCTCACCGTGAAAACTCAGGTGAAGTGAGCGTGGAGGGAGCTATCATTCCAACTAATGCTAAGGGATTGACACTATTGACAGCTCACTCTAAGCTCACTTCACCTAACTTTTCACGGTGAGATTTTTACAGAATCGATCGGCTGCTCTCAAAACGGTGAAGGAAAACATCGTGAGAAAACCGGCATGTCCTAGAACTAAAAATTCGAAGACATGTGACATCTACCAACCGGCACTGGGCCCAAGTGATAGATTATAACCCACTCCTCGAAGAGAGGAGGCCTGTGTCCCAGCAGTGGGAACATTAAAGGCTGATTATGTAAATTTTACCAATATTTCACTAAAGCGCAAGCTCGTTGACATGTGTATCCTGCCTATCCTAACCTGTGGCGCCCAGACTTTGTCTTCGACAGAGGCTCAGAAGTCCAAGCTCAAGGTTTGCCAAAGAGCGATGGAGCGTTACCGTTAGCCTGCATCATCGCACTACTGGTCAAAGGCCTCTCCCCATGACTTCCAGGTCTTTTGATCCAGGGCTAAAGTAGACCACTGGTCGTATGTTTTGTCCAGCTGGTCCCGCCATCTTCTACGGGGTCTGCCGCGACGCCTTCTAGCTGTGTCAGGGCTCCACGTGGTGGTTATTTTGGCCCACAGCTTATTGGGCATACGGCAGACTTGGCCAGCCCAGTCCCACTTCAGCGATGGAGCGTAGTATCTTGGAAATTAAACTTACCGACCAAATTCGCAACACCACAATACGCTCCAAGACAGGTATCGCCGATATTTGTGGCAAGTCTGTGAGGCTGAAGTGGGGCTGGGCGGGTCACACCTATGGGATGCATCCAGACAGATGGGCCAAAGTCGTCACACAGTGGTGCCTGAAGCCAGGCGTCGTCACTGAGGCATGCCTAAGAAACGCTGGCGTGACGACTTGCACTCGTTCCTAACCAATTGGACGGAGAAGGAACAGCACAAGGAAAGGTGGAAGAATATGAATGAATGAAAGAAAGAAAATACATTTATTTATCAGAGGCTAAAAGACACTCAATACACCAGATACACAGATATAGATAGACATAGATAACGCAAGTATCACGATCTGTATGAAAACCAAGCGTGCCATTTTTTGACTACCTACTATGACGTCACAAGCACTCTTTCTCACTCACGCTCACCCAGCCTGCAGTACACAGGACTGAGCGCGAGAGTGGCGGCTTATGATTCTGCATCATAAGCTGGGGCACGCGAAGTAGTTGCTTTTGCGTTATCTATGTCTATCTATATCTGTGACCAGATACATACATCAGATAAAAAACAAAAAAATAAAGATGCAATAAAAAGTGTAAAATCCTATGTAAGATTTTTTTTTTTTAATGTTGCCCCACCAGGAATTTCTCTTGTATCGTGGGTGCGTTTACAAACATTTAAACTCACATACACAAACAGCCAGACCCGGAACAACTACTTGTAGGTCATACAAATATTTGTTCCGTGCGGGAATCGAACCCGCGACACGCAGCGCAGCAGTCAACCGTTTAACCACTGCGCCAACCGTGCCGTCAAGTCAAAATTAGCAGGACAGTGTGCCTCACGGCTGCGCCAAACAGGCCCAGTTCAGAAAAAATGCCAGACAACTAGTGCTTGACGATGGTTTTCAACTGGACCTGATGTGTGAGAATATGGGGGTGGCCTTTGCCCAGCAGTAGGAATATATAGGCTAACGGAAAAAAAACGCAGCATTTCACATTTGGGGTAGGCAGAATCACCATCATCATCATGATTCCTGGCTTCCTGTCTTTTATACCATGTGTCCCTGGTCTGTGTGAGTCTCTCATCCAGACAGAAACCATAGAAGACCACAATTTTTCCACTATCTTTACAGAAGTCTTTTTGCTTCTTCATTCATTCATATATATGCAGTTTATTTACCCTACCATTTGTGTGAAGAGCAGTCAAATAATCGATTCAATAAATAATCGTTTATTTTGGAACAAAAACAGATACGTAATCATAAAAATAGTTAAACGATGATAACTGCAAAACTGTGGCGCAGTTATCAACGCCCGGCTCCTAGTGAGGGGGTAGTTCGTTCCAGATAAGAAAAATGTTTTAAACTTTATAAGTGCAGTGGTGGTCCAATGGTATCAGTACCGACTTACAAGTCGTAGGACGTGGGTTCGAATCCAGGCAGGCGCTTTACTCTGAGAAAGAGGAGGCCTGTGTCCCAGCAGTGGGAACATTATAGGCTGATTCCATGGAGTGGAGATTTCCACGAGTATTGGAAAAAAAGACATTTGTGTTGATATTCTTTAAGGCCTGTACTCACAGCGAGCATTCCTTTCGCGCATTAGTTTTGCAAACATTCGTTGCGCGAGCTTTTGTGCGCGGCGAACATTCACTCACGAGACGAACACTCGTAAGAGTACACGTACTAACCAAAATGTTCGTTTCGCGAATGAATATTCGCCGCGGTGTGAGTACCATCCATAACAATATCAACACAAATGTCCTGTTTCAATACTTGTGTGTCAAATTCGCATAATAACTGGTTATAAAAACATTGTTTTAAGATTAAAAACTTTGTTTGATTTGTCAACCTTATCAAATGAATTCAGCCTTTCCTTGTCTTTCTAACCGGCTGCGCGTCTGCAGCTGAACACCAGTTTACTTAGAGCGACTGCCTATCTGACCTCCACAACCCAGTAACTGGCTAATATGATACCCCTTGGTAAGACTGGTTGTCAGACTTTCGGGCGTCTGACGACACGTAATTACTGCCGAAGATCTACGAATGACAGCCGGGACCAACGGCTTAACGTGCTTTCCGAGGCACGGAGAGGTCTTGATATGTAATGTTGGTAGCCATGGTAATCTAATAATAAATAAAACAGCTAACGACTGTACGCACGGCTACACATCAAGCTATACATAACCAGTATAAGCTGACTTCTGATTGTAAGAAAAACCTATATAATGCGAGGTCAGCTAAAACTGGAAATGTATAGCTGGATGTGTAGCCGTGTGTACATTTACCAGGCATGCTTGGCCAATGTACTCATTTATCATTATTGCTTTGTAAACAATTAAATGTTTTATTTTATGACAAGTGATAACTAAAAGAATATTCGATGACTCAGGACTAATTAACATCTTAGTTGATGTGAGGATGTTGATAAGAATAGTAGGAGTTTAGATTATTAATTAGTAATTATTGTAATCTATAGGTACTATAAACTTGGTCTTTGACTAACATCCAGAAGTCCAACCTCAAGGTCTGCCAACGAGCAATGGAGCGCAGTATAGGCGTTCAGTTAACGGATCGTGTTCGAAACACAAAACTGCGCTCCAAAACAAAGATAGCTCAAAGCTTATTGGGCATACGGCAGACATCCAGTCCCACTTCGGCTTAGCGGCTTTTTCGGATAGTAAAAAATAATATTTATGAGTTAGAAAGAGAAAGACGATAGTGTTGAAGTAAGATCGATTTGTTTTTGCTATTCTGCAACAAGCACAAGGCCAGACCAGGCATTTATTTAAATTTGGCTTGTCAATAATAAACCAGAAAGCCAGTTTTCCGTTCGCAAAAGAAGGTCTTCATGGAGAAGAAGCACAAGAAACTCCAATCTTTTTGCATTTGATAGCCTGATTCTTGCGGAAGGCTATAGGCTATTTAACATCACGCTAGCATCTTTAGGAGCCCAGTAAAAAATAAGAAAGAACGCTAAGAGAAAATTAAGTAATAACGCGGGCAGGCGATGCAATGCGATGGGGTGGCTCGGGGGAACAATAAATTTCCCGCGGAATAAGTCGCGGGAAGAAGCTAGTAATAATAATATAAAGAAAATTCTGATAGTATGATTGTTTTGGCTTGGGCTTCTTCTCCGTGTCGGTGTCACGACGAAATTTTAATTGTTATTTTCCCAAAACTGCCACTTCCACGGCGTTGTCGGTGGCAGCGCAGAGGTCACTTTGACTGCATTTTTTGGGACACAGAGGGCAGGATAGGAGGTGGAGCATGGTATGTGACATAGCTCCTTGACTTTGAGGGTTGGGCTAATTTTACAACTTACCTTGCTTGCAGAAAATCGTATGTTGTGTCGACTTGCGACTTTTTCACGGCTATTGATAACGTCACGTCGCTAGCTAATTTAATTTGACCCTGCATTAACAAAATGGTTAAGGCAAAACTTGTGAAAGCTTTTGATTGATACCTCCTTAATGACAATAATTTTTGTTACAGATACAAATACAACATACCCTACACAGTTGCTGTGAATAAGAGCACAGAATACATCCTGGAATTTGCTGGGGTAAGACATATTTATTTATGTGATGTGTGGTCGACTCTTATGCGTTCGCGTCACAAATAATTTCCATTTAAACAAATAACAACTTTACGAATATGCAGATAAAGTTGATTTTGTTTTTGCCGCTCGACGCTGTTTTGATTTTTTGAAGCGCAGAGAGAAACGCTCTCGGATTAAGCGCATATCCAGAGGGTATTGCCGTAGCAATGGCTCTCATTTTGACAGTTTTCATTGCGTTATTTACGTTATTGAACAGACAAATTTATCGAACATTATGAAGCAATGGATTAGCAATATCCTTAATATCGTGTCTTTCGTATCCTGTCAGCTGCACGTTAAAGGAACTAATAGACGCTGATGGTGCCAAACAAGTAGCCGAATTCTGGGCCGAGTCCATTTAGATTGCTATCGACACGCTAAGATGAAGCATTAACCTTCAAAATCATTCAGATTGTGACTGATAGTGTATTACGCAATTAGGGTGAAGATTACGCATTTTAAATGCGTTTAATTTATAATTCCCAATGATTGATCGGGATTGCAATATAATTTGTTGTGTTTCTCTATGATATATAAATAGTAATACCTAACATGCGGTTTCGATTCCGGGAATTGTTTCCATAATATTGTATTGTGTTCGCAGTAGGTTACTATAGTTCGCACGATGAACGACGACATAATAAAATACTATTTATACTTCTATACTAATATAGTATTAGTATATCCAGCGACTGGTAGCAGCTGGATGAGAGTTGCTGAAAATCGATTTGAATGGCGTGCAATAGGAGAGGCCTATGTCCAGCAGTGGACATAGGCCTCTCCTATGCACCTCACTCCTCTGCTATAGGCTGATGATGATGATACTAATATACTAATACTAATAAAGAGTATATTATAAAGAGATAAAATGTCTTTGTTTTGTTTGTATGTAGGGGGTAATATCTAGGTAATCTCTTTAGTCATTGGCGACTGGACTACCAGTCGGATTTGAAAAAATATTTATGCATTCGATAGCCCAATTCTTGAGGAAGGCTATAGGCTATTTAACATCACGCTAAGCGAAAAGTAATACCGCGGTGGGTCGGGGAGCAAGAAATTTTCAATCTCCTTTATTAAGTAGAAGCTTGATTATGTGTACGCTTGGCTGAAGAATAAACTTTATTGCCAAGTGTATATTCACGGTCGTTACTCGTAGCGTAAGAAGTAGCAGGTGCAACATTGAATGACATAGACATCTGCACTGCAACAAAATAACATTCGTAGCACCATCTAGTGACAACATCTTACATTAACACAACATAAAGTTGCGATGTTCCACCAACAGATGGCGTTTAACTAAATTAAGGACTTCTTGACCTAAATAGTCTGATACAACAAAGTAACCTTTGTCAACGCCATCTAGCGATGACATCTTGCACCAACACGACACAAAGTTGCTATATTCTAACAGCAGATGGCGTTTAATTAAATTATCAACTTCTTTCAGGAACTCGAGACGTATGATACTCCAGCCAGGGTGACAGTTGCCAGTGACTTTGCCAATAAGACGTACCCTTTGTTTATCACTGCGAGGCAGCAGAAAGGTATGTTCATAACTTTACTTCTTTCAGCTGCATGCTGAAATATGGAATGATGAAACGAGAGAGTCACTAGAGCGAAAATACTCCCTAAGCAAATCCGTAGTTTCGGCCAAACTTACGGGCGTTTCCTGCTCCGTATCACTTACGGACATATATGATTACTTCGGGGCTCGAACTAAGAATTTCAGGGCTGGAACTGAGAACGAATAAGAACTCGATTTTGAGTGCCTGCTCCCGGTAGATATTTTCCCGCTCGAAAAATTGAATTTTTCACTTGTTTTGACTGAACAGCTCATTTCGGACGGACCCGTATCTTCTTTGTCGGAGTTAGAGAGTAGACCCTCTAAATCCTCTTGCAAGTAAGACCCCAATATTTCTGCCCACTTGCTAATCTAACACAGAACTTTGCGCTCAGTAACAATGCTTGCAACAAGCAATTTAAACTTTAGAACTTCACCATACCATCTTTCGCCACTCGCATCTTACGTCGCTCGATCTTATGCCATTTTCATTAATACAGGGGGTCTACTACGAAGTGCAAAGTGCGAATGGTCGGATCGGACTGACACATGGCCGAACCGAATATGATTGAAAAAATGCGAAAAAAGTTCGGATCGGCTCAGTTGGGTCGGGACCATAGTCAATATTCGAAAGAGTGTAGGAGTGTAGGATCGGGACCGACCGAACCAAACAATAGCAGGAAACGGCCGAACATTCGGCCGATAGATAACTTCGGAGTAGACCCCCTGTCCTCCAGACCGTATTTCCTAGCCAACGTGGCCAATCTGAACGGAGACTAGACTTGCCTTCGGCGCGGGAGATATTATAGTGCACAAGTGTGTGCGCAGACACAGGTGCACTCCTTCCCTCACTCTCATAGTCCGATGGGACGGCAATCCGCCACGACCGGAGAGAGATCAGGCGCAGGACCAACGGTTTAACGTGCTTTCCCAGCCACGGGGGTATAACACCGCCAACTTCCAAATTCCAGGCTGTTACTAAGAAATTCCTGATAGAAATATTAAATAAAAAAATCGAGTGTGGTTATGACCACACGACTGAAGTGAAACTTCTTTCTCAAAATATTAAAACTATTATTTTATATATATTATTTTATTACTATTATTGTTCAAAACGAAATAGAATTACGAAAAATAACCAAAGAATTACCGTTCGCGTAACGCTAGTAAACTCGCAAACGAACTATTGACTGAGATGTATACATATTTCACTTACTAGCTATAAGAGAAAGAGAGAAAGAAAATGTGCGCGCGCACTGCTCTCTCTTGCTCCTACACTGTGATACAGACAATAGGCCTGCACTGTGCTTAGATATCCGGAACGTATTTGGCTATGAGAGGAAGAGAGAAAGAAAACGTGCGCGCGCACTGCTTTCTCTTGCTTATATCCCCCACTCAACTCCCGTTCGCCTCGCCCGATTACACTTTTCGTAACGCTTACGTCACGCGTTCGCCAGCTTACTCCCCAAGTCAAGCGTGCGTAAAGAAGTTTCACTTCAATAATTTGCCCGACCTGGAATCGAGCACCCCACGCTCAGCAGTCGCCATTTTCATTTATCTGGTACTTCGAAGATGGTCGCTCCACTTAGCTTGAGGGCGTCGGTCTCCACTGCAGAACACGTCCACCCCAAAGTTATCGGTCTTACGGCTATTATGGCCGGCCTATTGCCTGTAACTTGCTATACCCTGTCCTGTGTCTTAGAACTTAACTATTCCAGATTACGTAAAAGTTAACCTTAAAATGCGTAATAAAGTAAATATATAAACTACCTTATCTTATTGAGTTATCTTATTTATGTTTTCTTACAGACATTATAATACCGTACGTGTATCAATCAATGTATTGTGTGTTGCTGCAATCACTAGTTCCGTCTGCTAAGAAACGGTTTACCTAGGTATAATTCCGTCGGCTATTTTAGTTCTCTGTCGGATCACCTCATTCCAGATTCGATTCCTCAAAGAGGCTCCAAGGATAGCCTTTTCCAAACTTACTTACATAAGCTTTATTTGTTTCCAGGAGTATTCTCATGGCAGCTACCCATGCTGGTCCAGACTCCAGTCAGTCTGGAACAGTTCACCAACATATCAAGGACTCTGTGTCCTCATAACAATATGTTTACAGAAGACGAAGACACCTGTGGTGAGTGAATTAAAAAAAAAAAATAACCGCCGTTTTGTTTTTTTTTGTCCCTTTAAAATGGATATGAGAAACAATTTTTTTTAAAGAGATTCTTTGGAATAGAGGAGATGTTTTGATGTGATCTTAATTTTTTTTTCATAAGTTTTATAGTCGCGTTCGTTTTTTCAAGTAAATATTAAATTGTAGATCTTAAATATTTGTAATGATTAAATATAATATTTTATTAATTAAATTCTAAAAGATACAACTTCGGGGACTGCCAGATACGCGATATAAAAGGGATGATTTTTCCAAATATTTTTCTGAGCATAACAAAATACAAACATACTACCAACAAAGAAAAAAATGTACGAGTAACATTTTTTTCTTTGTTGGTAGTATGTTTTAGATGTTTTAATCTGGCAACCCAATTCATAATTCAGTATAGCTTTTATTTTTTAAATTCTGCAAAAAAGAAAAATATTGGACTCGCCCGATTTTTTGGACTCGCCCGACTTTGTTGACCCCATTTTAATTTTCCTTTTCTTTCTGTTCACGCTGTCTTAGTCAGTGGGAAAAGGATTAGAGTCTACTGTGGTCCTCTTATACGTAACTATTTATTGTACCTTTTATATATATTTTTATATGCTCGATTGGGAATTAGACGTAAGAAGGCACATTTTTTTAATAGTTACTCTCAAATTAATCACCACTGCTCTCAAAACGGTGAAGAAAACATCGTGTGGAAACCGGCATGTCCTAGAACAAAATATTCGAAGACATGTGACATCTACCAACCCGCACTGGGCCCGCGTGGTAGATCATAGTCCACTGCTTCTCGAAGAGAGGAGGCCGGTGTCCCAGCTGTGGGAACGTAATAGGCTAATTATGAAAATTAATAACACACAGTTAAATTATTGAGTTCAAAATAATTTTTTTACGTTACATATATTTTAACGGGATTACCCGACTTTAGTATCGTTGCAAACGTTCGTGGTAGTAGTGTTCACACTAGGAATTTCTCCTGTATCGTAGGTGCGTTTACAAACATTTAAACTCACATACACAAACAGCCAGACCCGGAACAACTACTTGTAGTTCATACAAATATTTGTTCCGTGCGGGAATCGAACCCGCGACACGCAGTGCAGCAGTCAATCGCGTAACCACTGCGCCAATATTTGGAAAAAGGCTAGGCAGGTGATGATTACCTTAATAAGATAATGTTGAAATTAAAGGTTTCCCGAAAGAGCTGTAATTGAGAAATTCAGTTTCTGAAAAGTTAAAGGATAATAGAATAACCCCAATTCAACATATTTATAAACTGCCATAATAGGGTTAATCTCTTTTAGCGTCAGCTTTACACTGGAGCCCAAAAAAACCTCAAAAATAACACCTCATTTCTTTTCCAGACGTATCCACGCAAAACACTCCAATTATTCACCTAACTTCATCTTCCCCGGACTCCATAAATGTTACCATTTTGGTAGAAACTGTCACGGACTTCTTTGTCAGACTAAATTCTACCACGAACTTAACTACCACGCCGAGTCAGCCGATGTATTATTTCTTTCCCTTCGATCAGTCTAATAATTTAGACCTGAATTATCAGCATGAAAAAAGGAAATATATGTGTAATCAGATGGATGATACGGACAGTATTCATAGGTATGTAGTCATTTATTTTCTTTCTCCCTTACACTAAGCGCAATTTCCTTTTTAAGGGGAGTATACACTAGAGCATTTTCTCGAGCATTTCCATGTAATGTAACATTCTAATGAATGGTAAAGACGCCAGCAGGTCAAGCTACCCGAAACTGTCAAATTTTCCCAATCAACCTTGCGATAAAGTTGAAAATCTATTATAGAAATTTGACAGATTGTAGTAGCTTGATG
This sequence comes from Apamea monoglypha, assembly GCA_911387795.2. NCBI lineage: Eukaryota > Metazoa > Arthropoda > Insecta > Lepidoptera > Noctuidae > Apamea > Apamea monoglypha. Next base: position 8,406,068 of record OU426942.1, read on the forward strand.
TGCTGGCGTTTGTACTATACAGGCAAAAGCTCCAGTTTCCAAAAGCATTTCCATGTAATGTAACGTTCCTGCGAATGCTCGACGCTGCGTTCGACTTAATGCTCACGGCGAGTGAGCATTTACCTAATAAATAAATAAATAAATAAAATAAATAAATCCCTGGACATTTCACACAGCACCATTTGTCCCAAGCTAAGCAACCTAATGCTTGTGTTATGGTAACAAGATGGCTGATAAACTACTTATATACAATTTTTTTTTTTTTTTTGTAAATACATACATATTATAGATAGAAAAACACCCAGACTCGGAACAAATACATGTAGGTCATACAAATATTTGTTCCGTGCGGGAATCGAACCCGCGACACGCAGCGCAGCAGTCAATCGCTTAACCACTGCGCCAACCGTGCCGTCAAAACCTGTAACATTTATTTCTACCTTGCGTTCATTGTTGAATGACCTACACGTACCGCTCGTGCGTTTGCTCGATAAAATGTTACACCAATAAGCTCGTTGGTTTTTAAAATCAGGGGGTCTACTACGAAGTGCAACGTGCGAATGATCGGATCGGACCGACACATGGCCGAACCGAATATTATTGAAAAATGCGAAAAAAGTTCGGACCGGCTCAGTTAGGTCGGGACCATAGTCAACATCAATCGTTGGGCAATTGCCCGCCAGACACAACACCCGTCTGGTCGGGAAATTGCCCAACGATTGATGTTGGGAAATTGTTCTGTCTATGCTAATTGCGCGGTAAACTCTGCTTGCGAGATGCAGGATTTGCGTGACGTCAGTATGACGCGTTGTTCGCATGTGGCGTTGTAGGTACCGCTACAGCACTGTGGCCGCGTGGTGAATTACGACCCCTCTCTAGAGAGGAGGCCTGTGTCCCAGCAGTGGGAACATTATAGCTATGTTATGCTTATGCTATACTTTTTACTTCAACGACTATCAATCGAAGTATATTGAACCATGTATTTTTGCCTTAAATATTATTTTACTTAAAAATGCTTATTTTTCCAGGTATTTGTTAAGAACTAACCTGGAGACTAGAAGCTGGCTGTCTCGACCCAAGAGTGTGATAGTAATGATTGAGTCCGATGATGATATTTGTGCTGTGGTCTCTATCCAGAATTTTTCGGTGAGTAATTGATCTAATTTTATTTATTTATCCATTTATTTCAGGCATCAAGGCCCATATAAACACATACAATACTATATTAATATAACTTAAAAATACTATAAATACATACAACATTATAATTACACTACAAAACTAACTAACGCACACGAAGTGTCTGCGTCGTGTTGCTGACTGGTGTCATGTAGTCGACCACGAAACCGGCGGTACACAACACCCTTCGGCCAGAACTCTTCCTTGAGGAACTTCTCGAGATGATGTGTCGGAACACGCACCACAACGACTTGACGTTCGAGTTGTGACGTGACTCCAACTTCTCGACCCTCAAAGTCCAGTTGGTATTCACACGCATGTACTCCACGATCTCCTCAACCTTCGTGGAGTGGTGCAGTCTGGACACGTACAGCTGCGTCGTCGGGATTGCTGGACGCAGCAGCATGTTGCGTCCTGCCTGCGCGGTGCCAAACTGGTTCTGACAAGGAGGCTTCTTCTTCTTCTTCTTCTTCTCAACCTTGCTGAAACCATCCTTGTCGCACGTCCTTCTCTGGACCCTACCTTTTCAAAACCTTGTTGGGTTTCGACCGGCTCCGTTTACCCCCTTTCGGTTTTCTCCCTAGTTTTACCTGCAAGTTCTGCGACTCAGCAGGCTTGTTAGCGGCTACTATTGCTGCGTAGGCTCGTTTGGGGGTCCCAGCAGTGGGCAGTGGTGTGGTGGGGTGGCGTTTGGGGGTAAGACTATATTTTACAATTTTCAGTTGGCCAGCATGGCTTTCGTGCCGAATTGAACATCAATTAATGTTCTAAATAGAGGTGTCGTCTAAGGGCTGTTCACAAATCCCAAATCCAATTTTTTTTTTTTTGACAATTTAGTGCATAGGTTTTCAACCTTCTTCGGCCCACTGTCAACTTGGAGAATATTTATTTACAACACAGGCTTATATATAATAATTTTCTTTTGTGGGCTTGGCAAATCAGGAAACCGAAAATGTGTTTTTTTTTCGATTCGGAAGCCTGTCGAATGACTGTGAATAACTTTAGTATGCTGTTTTGGCTCAATGTACAGCCACCAAAGGAGACAAGCAACCAGGGTCGTCGGATATAGTTGAAGTTTAGTACGAAACAGATGGATACTTTCGAATAAAATAAAATAAAATTAATAGAAAACAAACAGTTCATTTACCAAATTAAATTTCATTCAAAAACATCCAACGGTTTATTTCCTTTGGTGACTATACGTACGAAGACATTTCAAGCTAACCTTACATTGTACCCAAACTTATACAATGCGAGCTTACGAGTATACTATTAATGTATAGCTTTATAGAGGTATGAGGAACAGGGTGTAAAGTTCACTTATACTACATAGAAAAGGGTGGATCCTCCGAGCAGACGGTTGCCGTGTCTGGCGGGCAACTGCCCGATGATTCATGTCGGGCCGTTGTATATATGCTAGTTGCGCGGTAAACTCTGCTTGCGAGATGCAGGATTTTGTGTGACGTCAGAGTGACGCGTAGTTTGCATGTGACGTTTTGTAGATACCGCTACAGCTTGATATGTCGTCTTGTGAGCTTCATATGGAGCGAGGCTCTTTATTTACTTTTTTTTTTATTAACCTCTATGAATTTTGTTTTTGCAGTGTCCAGTTTTCGACAATGAGAGGGATATATTATATGATGGATATTTCCTTACTATGACCAGGAGAGGTGGCATAACTTTAACGGTAAGTAACTCATAGATTCCGAAGTATGTTAGCAAAGTTTTTTTTTTTTTTTTGTTAGCTTGCCTCGTGTCCTATTGCTGGGCAAAGGCATCCCCCTCGTTTCTTCCAAACCTCCGTCTTGTGCAAAGAACAAAACTTGTTGCTTATGATGTTAGTAATGTAGTCTTGAGATGTTGTTAATGTTTTACCAATAACCCTGTATATGACATACTAGCTGCGCCCCGCGGTTTTACCCGCATAAGTTTCGATCCCGTGGGAATATCGGGATAAAATATATGTTAATCCTGGTTATAAGCCCTCTGTGTGCCAAATTTCATCCAAATCCGTTTAGTAGTTTTTGCGTGAAAGAGTAACAAACATCCATCCATCCATACAAACTTTCACGTTTATAATATTAGTAGGAAGACTGACTTTTATTGTCAATTAATCTGTAATAAGAGATATTATTTTTCGGGGAAAAGAAAGGAGTATCTGTCACTTCTGTCTTCTGACATTACTTTTAATTTCAGCAAGACACATTCCCCGTGGGCTTCTACATAGTATTCATAGTGAAGACATCAGACGAGGACTGTACCGACAAGACTGGTAACGCCACCCTACCCCAAGTGGCTCAGTACCTCGGCTGGACGCAGGAGGAGGAGGTTCAGCTAGTCACCAATGATGGCAGGGTTAAGAAGTTTAGGTAAGTGACAAAAATGTTGGTTAATTTGTCATTTTTGTGGGTAAATTATAAGAAAAAATTTAGTAAGTCAGTTTAAATTGGTCATTCATTGCCACCAACAGTGCCACCACCACACCACCACCAGAATACTGCTGTCTATGAACGGCATTGTGACTTGTTGTAATACATATAATGTATGAGGAGTATGAATATCGATGGCTATATGAGTAGGGAAAGACCAAAGAAACGATGGATGGACTGTGTGAATGATGGTATGGTTAGAAACGGGGTGGCTACTGAGATGGCTTCGGATTGGACTTGGAGCGAGCTACGCTCCAAGTCTCAGTCATCCGCTCAGTACCGCGCAGTCGCAGCAGTTCGTTCGATCCGCAGTCATCAGGAATTAAATTATCCGCAAAAGAACCGGAGTTACCGACATAGCTTGCAGAGTAAGCAAACTGAAGTGGCAGTGGGCAGGCCATGTTTGTCGAAGAACCGATGGCCGGTGGAGCAGACGAGTCCTGGAGTGGAGACCGCGTATCGGCAAGCGTAGTGGGGGACGCCCCTCAGCTAGATGGAAGGACGACCTAAAGAAGGTGGCTGGGACAGACTGGATGCGGAAGGCGGAGGACAGGGTGTTGTCGCACAGCCTGGGAGAGGCCTATGTCCAGCAGTGGACTGCGATAGGCTGAGTTGATTGATTGATTGACTGAGATGACGACTAATAGAGAGGTATGGACAAAAAAGACATATTGCGCCGACCCCAAATAAATTGGGATAAGGGCAGGAGAGTGATGATGATAGTGTATGAGGTGATGGTTAGAGTGTCCATGGAGTTTCTTGCCCGTTCTTCTCCATAGGTACTTACTACGCTTTGGAATGGGCAACTAACTTCATTTTTCTTACTGACCGACCCCTTGACAATTTAAAAGTGCCTGTAATTGGTTTAATTGAAATAAATACTTTCGAGTTTGAGTTTGGGTTAGGTAGAAACCCGAAAGACTGACAACCAGTCTTACAGCGTGGTATCATGTTACCCAGTAGCTGGGTTATGGCGGTCAGATAGACAGTAGCTCAATGTAAAATACTGGTATTTAGCTGCATCCGGTTAGATTGGAAGCTGACCATGATCAGCTGAGCGGACGATGATCTGCCGAGCCTTTTACCGACTATGTTGGGGTCACGCCGGTACTTCTTAGTAAGACTGGTCTATGTGTTAATAGGTTTAGGTGAGTGAATAATATAATTCTCAAACGCTGCATTATATTGCGCGCATTTTAGTTTTTAATCTTGTATCTGTCACTTTGTTTGCGTATTTTTGTGATGGAAAAATTAAGAATGTCTTAAAGTTGTCAAAAAATAAAAGGCCCGTTTTGACATTTGAGAAAGCGTTCTTGACACCTGTCAGTTTCACACAAACGGATTCGTGTTTTGCGAATTTGATCTTTATTAACTACTAGAACTGTCAATGTCAAAACGGTCCTTTTATTTTCTGACAGCTTTAAAGTTGTGTTATTTCGAACTCACTTTCGTTTTTTGGTTCCAAAATTAACAGTTTCGAATACGGGGCCATCCATAAATTAAATCACACGTTGAGATGTAGGGAGGGGCCAACAAAGTGTGACATCGTGTCACGATGATAAGGGGGTCTACTACGAAGTACAGACGCCAGCACATCAAGCTACTACAATCTGTCAAATTTCTTTAATAGATTTTCAACTTTATCCCTAAAGCTTTAAGGTTCAAAGTTGATTGCGAAAATTTGACAGTTTGGGGTAGCTTGACCTGCTGGCGTCTGTACAAAGTGCGAATGATGGGATCGGACCGACTCTTTTTCGAACCGAATATTATTGAAAAATGCGAAAAAAGCTCGGGTCGGCTCAGTTGGGTCGGGACCATAGACAATATTCGAAAGTCTGTAGGAGTGTAGGATCGGGACCGACCGAATCAAATAGTAACTTCGTAGCAGGAAACGGCCGAACATTCGGCCGATACCACTTCGGAGTAGACCCAAAGCTTCGTGACGTCGAGGCGAGAGGACGAGGGGGGCGGGTCCAAAAATCATAATATTCGTGTTATGTAATTTATGGATACTTATGGAACCACTTCTATACCCGCCTGTCCTATACCTACTATATGATCACCCTCAAGATATATAAATATTTTGACGGCACGGTTGGCGCAGTGGTTAAGCGATTGACTGCTGCGCTGCGTGTCGCGGGTTCGATTCCCGCACGGAACAAATATTTGTATGACCTACATGTATTTGTTCCGAGTCTGGGTGTTTTTCTATCTATAATATGTATGTATTTACAAAAAAAAAAATTGTATATAAGTAGTTTATCAGCCATCTTGTTACCATAACACAAGCATTAGGTTGCTTAGCTTGGGACAAATGGTGCTGTGTGAAATGTCCAGGGATTTATTTATTTATTATTTATTTATTTATTTATTTATTTATTTATTTATATAAATAATAGTTTCACCCTCAAGAGTGATAATTTCATGCTTATGCGTGGCCAATTTGCCCTAAGATGCGTCATTGACATCCCTGGATACAGTTTCAGGATAATCCAGACGATATCGTATCAGGAGTACGCGATCGCGGCGGGCGCTGCGCTCGCGTTCTTCAGCTCGTTCTATGTCGCGTTCATCGTAGTTGTGCTGTGTCGGAAGAAGGTGCAGCCGGCAGAGCCCAGCGAAGAAGGTATAAAACATTGTATTTGTCATTTTAATAGATATTAAGGCTTCTCTTTAAAAATGATTTTAAACTCTTGGCGCTGAGCCGAGCGTTTAAAATCCAACAATGCAAATACATATTTGCAATTATATCTAGGAGTTCATTTAGGACGGCCTTCATTTTTGTCCAGTGCTGTTTTAATGCTTGGGTAAAAGTAAAAGGCTTACAAGTTTTGAAATTCTTTAAGTTACCAATACTAATTATCAAAAAGGCTCCTATCTCAGCATAATGCTGCGATATTTAAAAAATAAATACAGAGCAGCCCTGGTTTTTAAGTGTCTGTGAAGGCTTTGAAGGTCCGAGGCGTACCTATAGTCCGCAAGTTTTTTTTTTTTTTCAAAATGGCGGCCCCGCGTGATGCATTTATACATCGATGCCTCTTAAAGTTCGAAGTAATCAAAATTGTTGTCATAAAATATGTTTAAAATATTTCCTATTAGTCGGTAGAATTGAGATCAAAAAGTTATTTATCATAGCTACGCGTAGTTGTTTTTAATGAAGATTTAATACGAAATCTCCTATCTCACATTTTCTTTCATCTCAACAGAAGGCCGCCTAACTCCCCCTTTAGTCCCCCACGACGAGCTCAACATCAACGACCTCCCCACAACAAGACGACGTCACGTCAACGTTGTGGACACGAGCGGAGAGAGCACCTCGCGACAATGTCTAGTTGGAGACGGGGACGCGTTCACCTCACGAACAGGTAACATTGTACTGAGATGTACAGACGCCAGCAGGTCAAACTACCCAAAACTGTCAAATTTTCCCATTTAACCTTGAACCTTAATGCTTTAACGATAAAGTTGAAAATCTATTAAAGAAATTTGACAGATTGTAGTAGCTTGATGTGCTGGCGTCTGTACGGCAAACTAACGCCATTTAGTTAGAAACAAAGAAAATTGTAACGTTATTGAACAGTGTTCTGGTGATTTTTCACAAAAACCTATCTGACTGCCTCTGTGGTCGCAAGCGCAACTGCTGACCTTGGAGTCCTGGGGGTCTACTCCGAAGTGGTATCGGCCGAATGTTCAGCCGTTTCCTGCTGCAAAGTTACTATTTGGTTCGGTCGGTCCCGATCCTACTCTCCTACACTCTTTCGAATATTGACTATGGTCCCGACCCAACTGAGCCGAACCGACCTTTTTTCGCATTTTTGAATAATATTCGGTTCGGCCATGTGTCGGTCCGATCCGATCATTCGCACTTTGCACTTCGTAGTAGACCCCCTGGTTTCGATCCTCGGGTCGGGAAAAGTGCTACTGGATCATTCCATCAAGAAATTCTCAGTAGCACCCCGGTGTCTAAATTTCTGCCCGGTTATGAGGCTAGCCCTTCGTAACATGGGCTTTACATACAGGGTGGCCGGAACATTGACGTCCAAAAATAAAATTTAGGTCCCTTGTATCGTGGGGTATCCGAATCACCCCCATGTATGTTCCGCGACTTTTCATAGTTTTCGAGTTACGAATTTTTTTCTGATTTTTTGAGAATGATCGACCTGACCAATCTAAAAAATGGCTTTGTCGAGATTTTTTTTTTGCAACTGAATCTTCGTGAGTAGTACTTTTATGCATAAAATAATCAGCTTCGTAAATGTGATGAAAGTTATGAAAAAGTTGGTCTAAAGTGCTAATTTTTTTATGATTATGAAAGCTGAGAGTCTGGCGCATTCTTGAAGCCTACTTAGGAACCATGAAGTTTCCTGTTTAAATTTTTTATTTAAAGTTAAAATGCTAAGCCATAATTTACCGAACGTAATTTTTTCACTTTAGACCAACTTTTTCATAACTTTCATCACAGTTACGAAGCTGATTATTTTATGCATAAAAGTACTACTCACGAAGATTCAGTTGCAAAAAAAAAATCTCGACAAAGCCATTTTTTAGATTGGTCAGGTCGATCATTCTCAAAAAATCAGAAAAAAATTCGTAACTCGAAAACTATGAAAAGTCGCGGAACATACATGGGGGTGATTCGGATACCCCACGATACGAGGGACCTAAATTTTATTTTTGGACGTCAATGGTCCGGCCACCCTGTATAGCTAGCGACATGTGGATGTATGGCACGTAAGTAGAAGAACTTGCTTTACGGAAACCTTACTGCTACGTAATAAAGCCACTGTCAAAGTTCAAGGGGCGATTTTTTCATACGGTTGGTTAACGTAACATACGTACGTCAAATATAACGATTACGTAATCGTTAATATTTGACGTACGTCAAGGCCATCATTTACACTGAGCAGAAAAAACGTGAAAGAAAGAAAATGAACCAAAAAGAGTGTTGCAAAACAACGATTTTTTGTTTGACGATAGTTAGCGCCTTTTTTGACTCATACGCGTGTGTCAAGAGGGGCTTGTGGCTAAGTGATAACAGCCGCACGAGTCGATCGATTAGGTTAAGCTACGCTTACCGCGGTTGGTCCGTGGATAGATGACCATCTTTACATACCAAGATCCCTCCGTGCTTCGGAAAGCACGTTAAGCCGTTGGTCCCGGCTGTCATTCGTGGATCTTTGACAGTCGTTACGGGTCCTCAGAAGCCCGAAAGTCTGACAACCAGACTTATCAAGGGGTATTGTGTTGCCCAGTAACTGGGTTGTTGAGGTCAGATAGGCAGTCGCTCCATGTAAAATTCTGGTAGTCGGCTGCATCCAGTTAGACTGGAACGCGACCCCAACAGTTGGGAAAAGGCTAAGCAGGTGATGATGACGCATGTGTCAAGTGTACGTGAAAAAACCCGCCCTAATTATTATCATGCATGTACAGTTGACTGGACCATAAATCTCAGCCTACCCTTCGATGTTAAAAAATAATATTTTTCTCAACAGATGGCAGTTCTTCGTCAGACACTGAGTCAGATTTCTCAACGTTGGATGATGTTAATACTGATAAAGATATCTACAGACTTGGAGGGAAACTGTGTGTCGCTAACTTGGCTAGGTAAGTCTGTGCCATCTACCCCCCCCCCCCCCCCTCCCCCGTGATTCCCACTACCTACCTGTGTTTTTATTTTGTAACACCTAGTCTATTTGTGTCTATTTATGTACATGTTTTAAAAAACTAACAGTCTTAAAATAACAATGGCGCGGATTCCCTTGTTCACAAACTAAACTAAATTTAAGTAAGGACAGAAAATAAATATTAGTTTAATCCTGTCAAATTAGTCAGCGCCTGACGTAAATTGACGTATTTTTAGTAGCCATGTTTTTAATCTCGTCTAAACTGTCTATAATAAAAAATAATAAATAATAATAATTATTATTTATTTCGGAACAACATAGGAACTACTTTTGTTAGTACACACCTTAAATACTAAAACTTATACACTAGGGTTAGTAACAAAATTTAAGAATACACTTTTAATGAGTCATGTACTGACAATGATTTCGCATGAGATGCCTCAGCACAGGAGCTCTCGGGTCCTCAGCCACGACCCTCAGGCTGCTATTGCTACTCCCTCGGATCCTCCCCACAAGCGATGCTACCTTTTTCCTAATGATCGCATGGAAACCATCTGTACGCGATTGGGCAAACATCCCTGAGGCACTACAGAAACGAGGGAGTTTCAACATCTATGGAGTGTCTTAATTTGTCAAGACTAAACTAATATATATTATAAAGAAAAAGATGCACTGAACTTAAATTTAGTTTAGTTTGTGAACAAGGGAATCGGCGCCACTATGTAAAAGTATATAAAAAGATGGGGAAATAATCTAGCGGCATCAAAAAATTCGTCCGCATCGCTGCCAACAGGAAAAGTGCCCAAAACGCATTGCCGTATTGGCATTCATTCTTAGTTTGGAGACCGAACTAAACTTATGTTCGTAAGTAATACGGTGTAGGAAACGCCCGTAACTTCGGCGGCTGAAACTACGGACTTTGTGCTTAGGGAGTGTTTTGCCCATTTTTTTAAAATAAATTTTTAAAGCCGTGTTTCGCTATCTCTGCAGCTGTTTATTATTTTATCTCTACAGATGCCGTCCTCGAGTCCTGTCAGCTAGGTCCAAGATGTATCTCTGGAACGTGCTGACAGTGGCTGTATTCTACACGTTACCTGTCATACAACTTGTGGTCACATATCAGCGAGTAAGTTCCCTATCTTTAAGTAATTTACGAATTTTCATTTGATTTATGTAAACACTAGCTTTTGCCCGCGGCGTGGATGTCGGAATGTCCCATGGGAACGAGCTACCGGGACAAGAAGTAGCCTATGTTCTTCCATAGGCTGCCATCTATCTCCTTGTCTAATTTTATTGGAATTGGGTCAGTGGTATAGGTGTGAAAAGGTAACATACAGACAGACAGACAGGCAGAGTTACTTTCGAATTTATAATATTAGTATGGATGTGTTAGAACATCACTTTAAATTATTTATTTAGATAATCTTCATAGACTTATAGAGGTATGAGGAACAGGGTGTAAAGTTCACTCCACCTCCATAGAAAAGAGAGGATCCTCCGACCAGACGGGTGTTGTGTCTGGCGGGCAACTGCCCAACGACTGATGTCGGGAAGTTTGTATGTATGCTAATTGCGCGGTAAACTCTGCTTGCGAGATGCAGGATTTGCGTGACGTCAGTATGACGCGTTGTTCGTATGTGGCGTTGTAGATACCGCTACAGACTTTTTGGTAACGTGTTAGTTTAATCTAACATTTGGAACGGCCAACTAGCTTCTAACTGACCGACTCATTAATAGTCCAAGTGTCTATGAATGGTTTATTGAAATAAATGCTTTGACTTTCAATAATAATAACAAAAATTGGCAAATCTCGTTGGGCAGCTGGATCAAGGGCTTGATTCAGAAAGCGGTACTTCTGGACACGGCTCGCATTGTCAGGAGATTCCTCTCTCTGGAGCCCTGACCGCCGGTAGCTTGGTTCCCGATACCGGTGGGCTACTATTTTTAAATGTTTTTTTAATATTTTTGTTTATAAATGTAATATTTAAAAATGTAATTTATATGTACTTAGTTGAAATAAAAATTGCAAAATAGTTTTTACGGTGTTTCAAACTAACGAACGATGGTCTAAAAATCAGTTTATCAATATTGACGACCGAAAACCATGGAAATGACATCCATGACGAGTAATTTAAGAAGTCGCCTTTTTCAATTTCAGCATAAGCCCCCTTCGGAAACCTTGACGGTAAAAAAGTACAGTATTAGGTAGCAGTTTAAATCAATTAGCTGATAGCTCATTATTAAGTATTTTCATGGCCCAAAATAGATTTAAAGGGGTGACAAAGTATACATTCCATTAAATAAGTGTTTTTAGAGGATCACGAGAAGACGCATTTATAATATTGGGGTATCAATAGGTATTTTGGGAATGAAAAAAAAAAAAAAAAATTATCGATAATATACTTGCCTAATAAATGCACATCTCAATTGTTACAGCTCCTAAACCAGTCAGGAAACCAAGACCTATGCTACTTCAACTTCCTCTGCGCTCATCCTCTCCTAGTACTATCAGACTTCAACCACGTCTTCTCGAACCTCGGCTACGTGGTGCTGGGGCTGCTGTTCCTGATGCAAGTGTGGCGACGACACAACACGCACCACAACAACACTCCCGCGCAGGTAAAGAGAGAAAGAAAAGTATTATTCAATGTTGGTTTGGACGGTCACCAAAGGAGATAAGTAACCAGGGGGTCTACTCCGAAGTGATATCGGCGTTTCCTGCTACGAAGTTACTAAATATTAGTAATAAATATAAGAAAAGGACAGAAGATAAATATTAGTTTAGTCCTGTCAAATTAGTCAGCGCCTGACGTAAATTGACGTATTTTAAGTAGTCATGTTTTTGATCACGTCTAAACTGTCTATGGAGTATCTTAATTTTACAGGACTAAACTAATATTTATTTTCTGTCCTTTTCTTAATGAAATAGAAAGAAAAAAGATGCACTGAACTTAAATTTAGTTTAGTTTGTGAACAAGGGAATCGGCGCGCGTTTAGGATACTGTTGGGGTTGTCGTGGCGTTGTGGTGCGTCCACAATGGTTGCGGAGGCGCGCACAGACGATTTTTACGCCATATTAAGAAAAAGGACCGCCTCCATGGCCGGCCGGCTACGCGCCACCTCCAACGGTCTCCTGAGCGTGTTCTCAGATCGGTGAGATTCCCCTCTGCTGCGTCACTGGGTAATAATCCATCCCAGCTGAAATTTTATTTGTATCTCTTATTACTAACACTAGTTATTAAGTTATTTCCTTTATTTCATTTACATACTTACAAATTATATTTTTAATTTTTTTATAAACAAAAAAATAAAAAAACATTTAAAAATATAAAAAAATAGTAGCCCACCGGTATCGGGAACAGGGTCCAAGCTACCGGCGGTCAGGGCTCCAGAGAGAGGAACCTCCTGACAATGCGAGCCGTGTCGAAAAGTACCGCTTTCTGAACCAAGCCCTTGATCCAACTGCCCAACGAGAGCCTCCTCAGGTGTTGGTCGAGGCTCTTGCCTATTAACCCATTGGCTGACACGACTATCGGCACAATGATTGCTGACTCCACATCCCACATGTCGACAACCTCGCGAGCCAAGTCAAGATACTTGATTTGTTTATCTTTCTCGGCTAAGAGAAAGTAAGCTTTTAAGTTATTTTATTGTTACTTTGGAGGTATAAGGAACAGGGTGTAAAGTTCACTCATCCTCCATAGAAAAGGGAGGATCCTCCGACCAGACGGGTGTTGTTTGACGCATGTGGCGTTGTAGATACCGCTACATTACTAACACTATGGACCCAGGTCTGAAATAAAGAATTTGAATTTTGAATTGTCCACAGAAAGAGCTAGGCATCCCACAGCACTTTGGTCTACTGTACGCGATGGGTATCGCGCTCGTCAGCGAGGGTCTTCTCTCCGCGGCATACCACGTCTGTCCCAACAGCATGAACTTCCAGTTCGGTGAGTTATCTAGCAGTACACGACACTGGCGCTGGATCCTATATACAAAGAGCTAGGCATCCGACAACCATGACACACAAAACATGTAATTGTCGAATTATGTCAAATTAAATGTAAAACCGCACTCATGCTAAATTTTTTTTTTGGCATTTGCCCACGCATTTGTAACAAAGTACTTTATTACACTATAACTATATTATTAAAACCACGAAAAAGCCGACGAAAAATTTCAACGCAGGGCGCGTTGAATCAGCGGGATTGTCCGAAAGGGTTACCGCTACCCCGGAACATAAAGGACGAAGGAAGGAACATGGGTGAGTTTTAGTCAGTAAGAGTCTGACACTCCCTTCCGCTCCACCCAGAGCGGGAGGGGTCATTTGATGATTTCCCATCCGGAAAAAAAAAATAAAAAAGGGCGCGTTGAAATTTTTTCGGCTTTTTCTGCATTTGTTTTACTCGAAACTGTATAAAATCATTATTTCTATCTAACCCAATGAGATTTTTAATTAAAAAAATAGTAAATTCACTTGTTTCACTTAAAACAGCAATGTAAATAAAACTCAAAAGGGCAGCGCGTGCGTTTTGATCGCGTTGTTTGCAATACATTGCGCACTCAAAAATGTCAATTTTTTTTTAACCGGTCATTTCTGAAATGAATGACTTTCATAATTTTATTTATGGCATCAGGTGTAACCTTTTCACGACGTTTGCGCGTTGATGTCCCTGCCACCCTGTATTAAAAATGGAGATGGACTGGCAGTGGTGTACATAATGTGTATGTGGCGTAAAGATGCATGATAGGTGGAGATGGGGTAGCGGAAGGTGGAGATGAAGGCAGAAGCGAAGAGTAATCAGTTAAAAAAAATGTCGTGAAACGTGGAGGCCGAAGAGAGGCAGGTAGATTCGACGGCCACGCGCGCAGCTGCGCACGTGCGCGGCGCGGAGGGTATCCGTGGAGGGGCCCACGCTGCAGGACCAGGTGCCGCGCCTGCAGTCAGCCACGCTGTCCGGTCGACAGGCACGGCGGGCTTCTGCAGGGACGCTGTTAGCCCGACAGGTGTGACGGCCTTCGGATGAGGCGCGCTGATGGCCCGACAAGTATAGGAAGCCTTTAAATGAGGCGCGCTGTTGGCCCGTCGTGGTTGCATCGAAATGCAAAAACTGGCTAAAAAGTTTAAGCTTGGACCAAAGTTATGACATTACGATTCGAAACGAAAAGGAACTTACTAATTTAATTCCGCACCGGATTTTGCCTTCCTTTTCGTGTACAATACATTTTTAATTTACTTTAAATATCTGTTTTCCCAACAGACACATCGTTCATGTACGTGACCTCAGTCCTCTGCATGGTGAAGATCTACCAGTCCCGACATCCTGACATCAACGCACGCGCACACGCCACCTTTGGAGTTCTAGCGCTTATTATATTTATTGGTAAGTCATTATTACCTGCCCAGCCTTTTCCCAACTATGTCGGGGTCGGTTTCCAGTAAACGGATGCAGCTGAAGTCGTTATCGTCATCAGCCGAAAGCTGTTCACTGCTGGACATAGCCCTCCGCCAAGCGTCACAACGACCGATCCAGTACTTCTCTCATCCAGCGGATTCCTGAGACTCTCTTGTGGGACGGGTGTTAGCGAATATCCTTGTGTGGCGCCATCTACATCGCCACATGCGAACTATTCATCACACTGACGTCTAGTAAAATCCTGCATCGCGCAAGCAGAGTTTACCGTGCAAGTAGCATATATAGTACGGACGCCAGCAGGTCAAGCTACCCGCAACTGTCAAATTTTCCCAATCAACCTAGAACCTTAATGCTTTAGCGATAAAGTTGAAAATCTATTAAAGAGATTTGACAGATTATAGTAGCTTGATGTGCTGGCGTCTGTACAACGTCCCGACATTAATCGTCGGGCTGTACCCCACCAGATGATCCTCCCTTTTACATAGAGGATGAGTGAACTTTACACCCTTTTCCTCATACCTCTATACTAGCTTTGCTGTGCCGGTGCAATCAACCACACCTCTATGGTAACAATTGACATTGATTTTGAAACTGACTTGTATCGTAGTAGTAAAGGCGCATGTATTGTGGGTACCTTCGAGCTACTGCTCAAGAAACTAGACTGTAAACTGTCGGATCATTTCAAAAACTAAAAAATATCCTTGTCTTTAATTCCCCAGGTCTTGTGGGAGTCCTAAACGCGAACTTCTACTTCTGGATAGCGTTCACAGTGCTGCATCTGGTCACCTGCTTGGTAATGACCTTCCAGATATACTACCTGGGAAGATTTAAACTGGGTGAGTTTTGTCAACTACTAGTGGTCAGATTTAGGTTATTTCCAGGTCATTTTCAATGTGAATGTGTTAATGAGACAGCAATATTTATTTGTATGTGAGTGATAGACTATGATAACGTCTCTATACAAATCCTACTAATATTATAAAAGTGAAAGTTTGTATGGATGGATGTTTGTTACTCTTTCACGCAAAAACTACTGAACGGATTTGGATGAAATTTGGCACACAGATGGTTTATAACCAGGTTTACCTATAGAACACTTTTTATCCCGATATTCCCACGGGATCGAAACTTATGCGGGTGAAACCGCGGGGCGCAGCTAGTATTAAATAAAATTGAAGTGTCATATATCATAAAACAGCTTTTTACTAACTGCATAATATGAAAGTATATTTTTGCTATAACTACCGTAGTTTTTATTTTAAAAAAAAATGTTGTCTGTCTGTATGTATGTCTGTTTGTTCCGGCTTATCTCCGAAACGCCTGGACCGATTTTTGTCCTATGTTTAGCTTTATATACCCTGAAGTTTTATATTATAGCCTCTATTTTGACAATTCAGACCTTTAGATTTTGAAGGAAGTATTCATTTCGCAACCTCAATTTTATTTAACATTTTATATTTATCCCTCCCCCACCAGACGGTGGCATAATCTACCGAGCTGCTCGTGAACTACTGTCGCGCCCTCTCGCGGCCATCACACCGACCTACTGCGGCCGCTGTGTACTACTCATCATCGCTAATCTAGCCAACTGGGCTATTGCAGCCTATGGGTAAGTGACAATCTATTATTTTTTACATAACAACATAACATGACGCTTGTATTCTCCGAAGGGTTAGACAGAGGTGTCACGCCACACAACACACACACACACCACACCACACCACACCACACACACAAACCACACCACACCCACCACCACACCACCACCACCAGTTATGTTTAAGTCCTATGTAATAGGGGGCGAGCCTATTGCCAAAAACCGGGCACAACTCCAGGCTTTTTTAAAGAAATTTGACAGATTGTAGTAACTTGATGTGCTGGCGTCCGTACATCATGCATCTTGTTACACAAAAAAAAATATGATTAAAATGTAGATTAAAATGAAAATGAAAAATTTTAATTAAAATGTAAATCAAAGCCACGCTTTTCCATGTAAAATGGACTACTTATACTTACCTACTTAATTACTTATTATCGAATAAATGAATTGAATTGAATTGACTTAAGTCACAGGAAAGTGTGACTTAAGTGCGGGTTTAGGTCATACAGTGCTATAAAGAACCACGAATGCCGCCGGATGTTTTCTAAGTGACTTCGCCATTAAAGTCAATAGTTTATGAGATAGAGTGGAGTGGAGGTGGAGTGGGAGTAGAGGGGAGGAGGAGTTTCTTCTCCATTCTTCTCCATACGAAAACTACAATTTGGAAGGGGCGACTAGAATCAATTCTATGTTATTGTAATTTTTGACGTTCAAAAGCGCCTTTTATGTGCCTATTGTCACGATATACTTACTTGCTTAATATACAAATTTTTAAAACAATAAAATAAGCAAGTATGATACAATAATAAACTACGAACAAACGGACAGAGCCACTTCTTACGGCGCGCTGTTTTATATGTAAATTCCAAAACCCCTTCCCTTCACCTGATACGGAGCGCGGGCGCACGCAGGCATTTCGACGGAGCCGCCGCCAGTGACGCCCGATCAGCTATCAGGGAACGACACGTACTAAACGTCCTGTACCGTACCTCTACAGCGTACGACCTCGTAATTCTTTTATTTATTTAAATTGTTCACTATCTTAATTGTGAAATCATCAATAATAGCGTCAAAAGCCTAAACACTAAAATACTCGGCAACCCAAGTGATTAAGTGCCGTATTTCTCCCGTACTGGGTAAGTTGTTATAACTAAAGTAAAAACGAACGTGACACTATTTGAAATAAATAATTTGACGTTGACTTTGATATTTTCGATTACAACCGTAGAAACTTAGTTTTTCTATGAAACACAAACTTATTTTTGCGGCCGATAAAATCACTACGGAACCCTTCACTGTGCGTAGTCCGACACGCACTTGGCCGGTTTTTTATTGTTTTTATTTCCGTGTGTCCCGAATACTTTTCTATCATTTTTACTGCGGTTGCGGAAAGAGATAGTGCGCCTGTCTCTGCACACTTGTGCACTATAATATCTCCCGCGCCGAAAGCAGAGGGGCAATTCTCGTAATTTTAAGAACGTTCACAGTCTGATCTCAGTCTCAATCTGTCAAAAATACCTCTAATTTCTCTACATTTTGACATTTGTTTGTCGCCGAGATGAGACTGCGACTAGATTTTGAACGTTTTAAATTACGAGAATTAGCCTTCTGGTCTCCGCTGAGAGTGGTCGCCATGGCCGAAATACGGCCTGGAGGACTTTATTTCTTTTTACTACGGTTCCTGAACTAACACTATCATTTTCCTGAGTGTTGCCAACCTACATAACATTATTTTCTCCCACAGTGTTGCCCAACACAGCCGCGACTTCGCCTCTCACTTGCTGCTCGTACTGATGAGCAATCTGTTCCTCTACACACTGTTTTATATCGTCATGAAGCTACTGCATCGAGAATCTATTCGGTGGTACAGGTATGTAAACTAATATTCAAATCCTTTCATCCAACTAAACTTATTTCCACTTATACAAATTAATATCAACGTTATGCTAGTGAAAATTAAGTTGATTTTTGAATGATAAGCACCTACTATTGAGAGAGTCGTAAAAAAAATCGAAGTTATTAGGAGAGCAGTGGTGGCCCAGTGGTAAAGGCCCCAACTTACCAGTGGTAGGTCATGGGTTCGAACCCAGCCAGGCGCTTTACTTTGTGTAAATATTTTCACCACCTCTGCTCTCAAAACGGTGAAGGAAAACATCGTGAGGAAACCGTCATGTCCTGGAACCAAAAATTCGAGGACATGTGACATCCACCAACCCGCACTGGGCCCGCTTGGTGGATTACGGCCCACTCCCTCTCACAGAGAGGAGGCCTGTGTCCCAGCAGTGGGAACATTATAGGCTGAGTATGATATGCTTATCCTAAATATCATGTTGTATGTCTACTGTGATATAGGAAGTTAATTTATTTTTTATATGATATAATTTATTTATTTCCACAGCTGGGTATTCATAGCGATGACGTACTCCATTTGGTTTGGATCTAGCTACTTCTATTTGGATCAGAACACTAACTGGGCGGTAAGTTTCTTATTTATTTATTTTGTTTAAGATCACGGCTTAAAATAAATGTCAATATGTCCCTTAGAAAGTTTCTGATAGTCTAAAAACGAATATTATAAGATGGTTTTGCACTTTCCTATGGCTAGAAACTCATACAAACTCAAACTCAAATAATTCATTTCAATTACAGGCACTTTTGAATTGTCAAAATTAAATAGTCGGTCAGTTAACCACAAAGTTGAAGCTAGTTGCCCATTCCAAAACGTAGATCTCTATGGAGAAGAACGGACAAGAAACTCCACGGACACTCTTTTAAATCAAGATGTTATTACAGAATCATGGGTACATTATTCTTGTTGCTTCTATATGTGAGAACAATGTAAAAACAAATAAAGTAACAATTCAAAATATAAAATTGAAAATAAGCCCTGACAGTTAAGAGATGACCAGTCTCAACCGACGGCGCCCGTTCACGAACATACAGAAAAAAATGTTAACCAATATGCAAACAATTCGCATGTGGAGTAACGTTTTAATAAAAAATAAAAATAAATAAATAAAATAAAATAAACTAGCGTAGAAAATTTTAGTTGGTTATTTAAAAAAAAACTGCTTTTTCATAGGAAAGTGCAATAATGCTGCTGTTTCATATTAAATAGCAAATTGGCTCAAATATAGACCATGCCAACGCAAAACAGTATACTTTTTATTCGGGTACAGTTTGTTGCGTCACTTCTTAGCGAAAACACTAGGAAGTGGTGAAGGGCGGGCGTTTTGGGGGACTGTCTTTTGTAATTTTTAAGTTCGAAAAGTGCTGATTCTCAGCCTAATTGTAAATTTTGATCATCCTAGGAGAAATATATGACGTTTTTCAGAATCACAAGTCATTTAACTTATGATTCTGAAAAACATGATATATTTCTCCTAGGATGAGTGTAAAATCGCGGACAAAATCCATGCTTTAATGTTATAAATGCGAAAGTGACTGTCTGTCTGCCCAAACCACTGTAGCGATCGTTATGAAATATGACGCATAGGTATCCTGAGACCTGGAGGAGGACATAGCCTACTTTAAATCCTGGATCCTTTGTATAAAAAAATATGAAATACACAATATGTACTACCTATATCTGACCATTTTGAAAACAAAATCCCGTGCACATGATGACCACAGCTGCGTCCGTAACTAAAACAAACGAGCATCCTTTTTAGGTCGACTAATAATATGCGCTGCAAGCAGGAATAGTCCTTACGGTGGTCAGATATACATTTTGGCGATAGTACAGACGCCAGCAGATCAAGCTACCCGAAACTGTCAAATTTTCCCAATCAACCTTAAACCTTAATGCCTTAGCGATAAAGTTGAAAATCTATTAAAGAAATTTGACATATTGTAGTAACTTGATGTGCTGGCGTCCGTACATGCAGACTAAATCGCTGACAATGACTAGTTTAGTAATATAATATTTTCTTTCCACAGCTTACCCCGGCCCAATCTCGTCAAAGCAACCGCCAATGCTCTCTGCTCCAACTCTACGACGCGCACGACATCTGGCACTTCCTGTCTTCGACCGCCATGTTCTTCTCCTTCAACATGTACCTGACCATAGACGACAACCTCTCTAGGACGCCCAGAAGCAACATCATGGTCTTTTAGGTAATTAAAAAGAAAAATGTATGGAGTATGTATGGATTGTAGCAGGTGGCGTTTTGTAGGTTCTGCCTACCCCCAAGGGATGAAGGCGTGAGGTTATGTATGTATAAAATAAAAACTGTTTGTTTAAGCTAAAGAATGTGCATAGCAAGCTTGGTAATCGTTTTTACCCTATTTTAAATAATGATAATTACCCTTAGCACTCTCGAAGGGTCATTTAATGTTATTTCACGTGGTAAAGTGCAGAATTAATTCAACAAATGCCTGGTTTAGTGTCAGTTGTAGCCTATTGTAAAGAAAGGTAATTACCCTTAGCAATCTTGAAGGGTAAGTTTGTTACTGTCTGAAAGTGCAGAACGATTTCAAAAATAGAGCTTAGTAACATTTTTACCCTTGTGTGAAGAAGGGTAATAATTACCCTTCTGAGCAATCTCTAAGGGTAAGTATTTCATCTCTTGTCTAAAAGTGCTGAACAAATTCTTGCTTGATCATCTTTTTACCCTTGTGTAAAGAAGGGTAACCCTTCCTCTCATCTGCCCGCCTTTTCCCAACTATGTTGGGGTCGGCTTCCAGTCTAACCGGATGCAGCTAAATACCGGTATTTTACATGGAGCGACTGCCTATCTGACCTTTACAACCCAGTTACTGGGTAATACGATACCCCTTAAGACTGCGCAGTCGACTGTACATCTTATTAATATGTTTATTAGTTTATTTCGGTTTTGTAAAAAGTACTTTTGACGTGATTACAAGTCCTCTGTACAAATATTTCAAATTGCATTGTCCCTTGAAAGAGTTCCTAAATAAAAGTATTGTCTTGTTAAGTAATTATAAATTTCCATTTACACGATGAAACTTTCTCGCTTGTGGCATACAAGAAAATTGAAACAAGACCTGACTTTGCATCGTCTGAACAGTGTTTAGACGATGCAACTGTTAAGAGGCCTCTTACAGTCCACTAGCGCCGCCAATCGAAAAAATGTCATAACTCGTAAATAGAATCAAAAATACAAAATATGTTCTATTATTACTGTGGAAAAGGCAATAACGTAATTGTATAACACCTTATCAACACTTGAAATATAGCTGTTTAGCTAAATCGTGCATTCAAAACATAAACGGCCGTTTTTGTTACAAATGCACGATTTAGCTAAACAGCTATATTTCAAGTGTTGACAATGTGTTATAAAATCACGTTATTGCCTTTTCTACAGTAATAATAGACCGCATTTTGTATTTTTGATTCTATTTACGAGTTATGACATTTTTTCGATTGGCGGCGCTAGTGGACTGTAAAAGGCCCCTTAAGGATAATTTCCACCAAACGGGTCGTATCGCACCGGATCGGAGCGGATTTTACAATCTTTAAACGATATTAAGTCGTGTACACAGTATTTAAAGTCTATATTACCATGCCGCGCACAGCAGCTTGACAGCGGACGTCTTCCGCGACACGCGATCGTAGCCGACAGTATGCTGCGACGCGCGATCGGCTCCGTTCGCCTGTCGTCGTATCGGATCGAATGCTTTCAGCATTAGATCACGTCAACACGGTAGGAATGAAACTATTTGACTAGGCGCAGAAAGGGATACGTTCGTAAGCGATGGTACGGAGCCGATCGTATGCTTCGACATCCTGCCGGACGCGATCGGCTGTCGCCGTATCCTTCGTTCGTAGCCGTTTGGTGCAAATCGCCCTTAAGTGTTTTTAACTGCTCCGTTGGTCTCGTGGTCACAAACGCGATTGCTGAGCATGGGGCCTTTGGTTCGATAGCCAGGTCGGGCAATGTTATTGAGTTTTTCCATTGGACATTTCTCAGTAACAGTCCGGAGTTTGGAAGTTGGAGATGACTCGGTGCGCACGTGTCGCCGTTGGTCCTGCGCCTGATCTCTCCCCGGTCGTGTCGGATTGCCGTCCCATCGGACTATGAGAGTAAAGGAACAGAGAGTGCACCTGTGTTTACGCACACACTTGTGCACTACAATATCTCTAATATAATTTAATTGCATCGTGTAATTTGGGCTAAATTATTGATAGTGTATTTTAAATTGTGTACATAAAGTGTTCTTATTCAATTTTTTTAACGTTTTTTTTACAATTTACATGTCAGTTTCAGGTTGTATGTAGATCTAAATATAAAGAATAAAGAACAATAATATGTTTATTTCCTAAAAGAAAATACAGATAGTTTAGAACAAGAATACCAATCAGTAAGTTATAGATGACATATTAGAAGGCAAATGACATTTAATATTGCAGTAATCTGTACATAGCTCTTTGACCCACCCTCTTAAACTAGGGCGACCTGTGTCCCATGAGATAGTGTTCAGCCATTATTATTTAACTAATAATTAATGCAACTATAGAGAAGTGGTGTCGATCTACTTAACAGAACGAAGGTTGTCAGGATGAATGAAAAGTCGTGTTTGTTTGTGTGTCTGCCTGTGTGCGTGTGTTTGTGCGCGTTTGTGTACGTGAAGATATGTGAGAAAGGGTGATTGAAATTTGATTCGCGGCCGTAATATATATTTATTTATAAAATAATCATCAATAAAACTCTCTAAGTTCATATTACCCTATCTATTTAACTAGCTTGTACTGTCCCACTACAGGGCAAAGACCTCCCTCTCCCTTTTCCACACAATTCTGTCTTTTGCGAGTGCCGGCCAGTCCCTACGCTAGGAGTCAAGTTCGTCCCGCCATCTCCGTCTCGGCCTGCCGCGATGGCCTCTTGCGTTTAGTGGGACCCAATCGGTGGTTCTTTAAGCCCAATTGTCATCTGACATGCGGGCCGGCAGACATGTCCGGCGCAGTCCCACTTAAGTTTAGCGTCTTCTCTGTTATCTTAGTTTTTATTCCTTATGCGGTCAGAAATTCGAACCCCCAGGATACTGCGCTCCATGGCTCTCTGGTAAACCTCGAGCTTGGGCCTCTGCTGTATTGAGTAACTATTTCATGAAATCATGACATTTAAAGCCAGTACTAGGCACACTTTCATATTAATTTCCTACATCGGACTTCAGATTTTTTATTTGAAATTTATTTGTTTTTATCTGATGTATGTATCTCGTGTATTGTGCCTTTTAGTCTGTGTTAAATAAATTAATTTTCTTTCTTTCTTTCCTAACTGAAGGAGTTGTATTATCTAACGATTATAATTCTGTAAAGCCATATTTGTTACTGTCACAAATCATATTTCCATCAACATAATTATAACCTGTCACTGACCTGCAAATCGCTAAAAACGCAAGTTAATTCGAATTTCGCGGGATACCTTACTGCATCCCCCTTAACTGCAAGGCTTGGAGTAGACGAAAATAGATGCTTTGATTCGAATTTATATATTTACGAATGGACTATTTTGTTTTTTTTTTTTTTTATTTTATGTGTCCTAATCTTTTATTGTGATTTAGTTGTGAATAATTTAATAAAAAAAAAACTATCAAAATCAATTTTTAATAGGCTAAAAATATTATGTTCCATTAAGATATCATATTTAATGACAAACTATCCTCAGCTCAGCACAGCTGTCTGTTCAGTTAGAAAATACTTGATGATGACTATGTGGGGGTCACCTCTTTTTTAGGAAACCCTAGCTAAACAGACCCACTATGCACTAGGTTTAATGTAATATTTAAATTCCTTTAAGACCTGGCTTAGCTTCGCACACTAATTTCGCGCTGATCTCGAAATAAATAATGTCCATGACAAATTGTGCTCAAAAAAGTATTTATTACTAACATAAGAAATTACACACAGTGACCATAAGCAGGGTCAAATTAAATTAGCGAAACTCCGCGGAGGTGATGGGCATCGATATCTCACCATCTGCCTAGAATTTTCCCAACTATGTTGGGGTCGGCTTCCAGTCTAACCGGATGTAGCTGAATACCAGTATTTTACATATAAAAAAAGATATTAATTTGATGATTGTTTTGTGGGGTATATAGTTTTTTAAAAATCTGTTTTTCTTGTGTAAACTTCAGATTTTCTCAACTTGAAATAATAACAATACCAGGAGTCGTCGACACAAAAAAAACTTCAAAACAATTTTATTTTATCGTATTTAGATGTCGATACCCATTACGTCTGCAGAGTTTCGCTAGCTAATTTAATTTGACCTTGTATTCAGAAAGGTCAGGTGCGTAGCACTCGCATCCGGCATGCGTGTATGACCAGAGGGGCAATTCTCGTAATTTTAAGAACGTTCACAGTCTGATCTCAGTCTCAATCTGTCAAAAAATACTTGTAATTTCCCTACATTTTGACAAGTTTTTGACATTTGTTTGTCGCCGAGATGAGACTGCGACTAGATTTTGAACGTTTTAAATTACGAGAATTGGCCTTCTGATGCATGAACGTAAACGAAGAAAAAGGAATATGTTTAGATCGTAGCAGGTGGCGTTTTGTAGTTTCTGCCTACCCCCCATGGGGAGAAGGCGTATGTTTTTATGTATAAGAAATTTTCCGGCTAGTTACGTTATTCGATTAAATAGTCACTTTGGTTTAGTAGATTTTAGTACGTTAAATTAATTACTTTAGGTAGTAAATTCTTGTAGTCAACACTATTTTGTAAGTATGCATAGTAATTTTCTATCAAAAAAAACTAGCTTATGCGCGGGACTTCGTCCGCATGAAATATCTCATCCGCCCTGTCGCATCGCATTGCCCGTTCGAGTTATTACTTCGAGTTCTTTCTGACATATGTTCTTTTTGCTCGGCTCCTCAGTGTCGTAGCGTGATGTTAAATAATCTAGAGCCTTCCTCAAGAATTGTGCTATCAAATGCAAAAAGAATTTTTCAAATCCGACTGGTAGTTCCAGAGATTAGCGCGTTCAAACAAACAAACAAACTCTTTAGCTTTATTTAGTACAGATTTAGCCTGCACTACAATAATATAGAAAACTTATGAAAAAAATACCGTCGATTGAGAATACTTCAGATTTGATTGTATGTTAGATAAGATCTCGACCAGCTAGACTAGCTAAACCTGGGTGTTCATACACCTCTGCCTAACCCTTCGGGGAATATAGGCGTAATATTATGTATATACCCTGTCTATTAGGTTAACCGTTTTTTGACAGCTGTCTTAAAACGTACATATTTCAGATTACCCGGGCGAACCGGAAGACGTTGCGTTGGAAGGCCTCCCACTAGGTGGACCGATGACCTGGTGAAGGTTGCGGGAATCCGCTGGATGCGAGTCGCACGGGACCGGTCAATGTGGCGACACTTGGGGGAGGCCTATGTCCAGCAGTGGACGTCTATCGGCTGAAATGATGATGATGATTTCAGATTACGTAAATGTTAACTTTAAAATACGTAATAAAATAAATATGTAAACTGCCTTATAACTTATTGAATTATCTTATTTATGGCTTCTTACAGACATTATAATACCATATGTGTATCAATCAATGTATTGTGTGTTGCTGCACTCACTAGTTCCATCTGTCAAAAAACGGTTTACCTAATGGACAGGGTATAATAGTTTTATTGTGTTCTGATACAAAGTATGTGTGTTTGATTAAGTTAAGAAATAGTTATACTGCGCAAGCGTAGTTTTTAAATGATTGTCACTACAGATTTTAAAAGTAAATTTTAAACGTTAAAAAAAATATTAGTGTAAATTTTTTAAATTATTTAATACTTTTAAGCTTCTGGATACGCCTTAGTTATTTAATTTAAAAAAAAATTCTCAACTATTTTGTATTTTAGTTTTAATTTAAAGAGTGTAAGGGCGAACGAAAATTATCTCAAAATTAATGTGACAAATTGACGCGCGCGCGCGCGTTATTTGGGCACAGTCTATTCTAGAGTGAAAACTAAGGTAAAGTAAGCTTGAAGTGGGTTGTCGTTGCACCTGAGGGAAATTCTCGTAATTTTAAGAACGTTCACAGTCTCAACTTGTCAAAAATACCTGTAATTTCTTTACATTTTTGACCAGTTTTTGACATTGATTGTCGCTGAGATTAGATTGCGAATAGATTTTTAATTACGGGAATTGGCTGCAAATCCTAGGGATTAAGACTACTTACAGCTCGCTTCATCTAAGTTTTCATGGTGAGATTTTTACTGCCTAGATCCGGTAATGGTAAGCAATGATGCGGTTGACGATGGTGCACGCTTGCCTAGATGTTACTTAAGTTTTCATACAGGGTGTAAAAAGACCCATCAAATAGCCGTCAACTACATCAAACTATGTAACATTGCACCAAAATAATTGCTGGGAAACGACTTTCATTTTTGGTGTGAAAAATCGCTGTTTACGGTAGTGCGCAACGTAACGCACGCAAAACATTGTGCTTATGGATGCATGCAACGGTGCAGGGGTCGCGGGTGTATTTTAAGTTGTGTTATATAAATGAAAAGTTGTTTTTACGTAAAAAAAAAAAAAAAACTTCAGTAAAAGTTGTAATTTTGACCTTCAATATCTCCGTAACCAGAAGGTTCCCAGGTATGGTTCCGTACAAAAAAATGATTACAATGACGGGGAGTACAAGTGACCCCCGGCTTCGTTAAGTGACTTTTTACACCCTTCATTAATAGTCGATTAAAATTACCTAAGGAATTAAAGTTTCACCAAAGCTTATAATTAGTTAAATCAATTAGTGAAACAAGGTGCTATGGAAATTGTTAAATTAAATTTTTAAATATTTAAATTAAAAATGTCTTCTTGCTTGTGAGCTTGTTACAAATTGGACAATGTTTCCTGTTTTTAGTTTAGAATAAATAATAAATGAAGATATATAATATGCTGCTTGTATTTTTAAACTAAAGTAGAATATAATTATAGTAATATTGAATAGTGCATTACGAAAAGTTTGACTTAAGTAGTCCGGTATTGCACGGCGTGAAAGTAGACGCCGTGCAATAACACTAGTTAAGTCACACATATTGTATACTATTTTATAGCACGTGTGACCTAAACCCGCACATGTATCACGCTTTTCTGTGTATAAATGGCTGTGACTTAAGTGCGGGTTTAGGTCACAGAGTGTTATAAACACGTTTTATTTTAACATGTCCTCTCTCACTCATTTTCATGTTTCGTATGTACTCGAAGAGTTTCGGATTCATCACTTTATATCTTCGTTTGAGTTCGAAACTAACCAGAGGGACAATTTCCGTATTTTTAGAAACGTACGTTAACGGTAATACTTGTTTTTCCCTAAATTTTTGACAAGTTTTTGACATTGATTGTTGCTGAGATGAGATTGCGACTAGATTTTGAACTAAATTTTAGTTACAGGAATTGTCCTTCTGGAAATAACGAAACATGCATATGAGCGGAATTAAAAAGTTGGATTAATATTAAAAGTATTGTTATCTACGTAATAGAAATGTTTTCAAAATGTAAATATTATAATTAAATACACCCCAAACATTTACATTATCAATCATCATTTCATATTTCTCTCTGCACACCCTTGTAAGGCACTTAGGAATTTTAATAAAATGCAATATTTAAAATGTATAAAACTTGCACCCACTTTCGATTCTGCAAGTAGAATTCATGCAAGTCGCAACGCAATTCTTGCATGCAAGAAAATAATTGTGTAAGATCTCGCCTTAAAACACTTCTACATATTTCTTAAGACCTGCAATAATATTTCAAAAAATTAAACAAATCTTTTTGAATGTCACTTTTGCATTCTTTCCAAGCTTTTTAGAGGCTAGTGGCCGATAGGAGAGCCTCGATAAATCTTAATATCAATATGTTCCACGTAAGCATGATATGCAAGTTTTAAGGTCGGCCACACGTATCAGGGCCGTGTCCGGGACGTGACAGGGCCGTAGCACACACAAGGCAGACACTGAAACTCCGCCGCCATCCCGGACACGGACATGTGTGAACGAGTTCATATTAAATGTATACACCGATATTTTTTTGAGCCCCTGACAGAGCACGGTCCTTCCATGTCCCAGACACGGCCCTGATATGTGTTGATAGACCTTTTATTGGGCAAGTTGCAGTTTGAAACCGATTTTCACTGTGTAAGCACAGCAAGTTTTGCTGTAAGGTCCTTCAACTATTATTAACTCATTTCTATTCAGACATGTAAAGTGAAGTTTAGATTAGCAACTAAAACTTGCAAAACTTGTCAATTCTTATCGTTTAAACAATCTCGCCAAGCTTACTTTCGCAAGAATGAATCTTCTTTAAGTTTTGTAAGTTTCCCGATGAAGAGCAGTGGTGACCCAGAGGTAAAGGCCCCGACATACGAGTTGTAGTTCGTGAGTTCGAACACAGGAAGGCACTTTGTGTAATTATTTCATCGCCGTTGCTCTCAGAAACGGTGAAGGAAAACATCGTGGGGAAACCGGCATGTCCTAGGACCAAAATTTCGAAGACATGTGACAGCTAGGTACCAACCGGCACTGGGCCCACGTGGTGGATTACGGCCCATTCCCTCCCACAGAGCCTGTGTCCCAACAGTGAGAACATTATAGGCTGATTTGAAACTTGCAAGAAAGCTTTAAAAAAAGTATTACATACAGACCTAATTTCTTCTAGTGTACATTTGCACTACTGTACATGCATCGTTGTTAATAATGTATTTCAAGATGCTATCGAACGCAGAAGTATTGTCCCGTTTGGAAATGCGGCCTCAAGCATCCAACTTGTTCAATAAAACTTGCAAGTATAATATTAAAGGTCATTATTTTTATGTGTTGTGCAGGTATTATGTTCAGTGGCGGCGTGAAGATCGGTGGAAAAGAAATTCAAAGGAAACTAGTAAGAGTTTGAGTCGTGATTTATCAACGAAAAGATCGATCAGTAAATAATTAAAATTTGTTAGGAATTTTGACTTTGACTTTGAAGAATGTGAACTTGTCAAACTAAACAATTTGTTTCAATCAATTTGAAGCGCTTTGACCAAATAATTTGAAAAGCTTCTGCCTCGTAACCGTTTCGCGCCGCCTCTTTTATACCGGACTCGATTTTTATACTTTGAATTTAAATTTGATTGAAAGTCTGTTCAGACGGTCCAAATCGCTTTTGAATTAGAAATAAAGAAAAAGTATCAAACTCAAACTCAAACTCAAAGTATTTATTTCAATTAAACCAATTACAGGCACTTTTGAATTGTCAAGGGGTCGGTCAGTCAGAGAAATGAAGCTAGTTGCCCATTCCTAAGCGTAGTAGGTACCTATGGAGAAGAACGGGCAAGAAACTCCATGGACACTCTTTTAAATCAAAATATGGTTACAAAGTATTAGTTACATCATTCATATTAAAAATTATGCATGTGAGAACGATGCAGAACGTTAAAAGCGTCCGTAATGAAAAGCCTAAAACAATCCAAATATTAAATTAAATTAAAAATAAGCCATGGCAGCAAAGAGATGACCAGTCCCCACTGACGGCGCCCGTTCACGAACATGACGCACGGATTAGCACCATTCAGCTCAACCGTTTTGAAGGGAGCTAAATGATCCAACACATGTGCCACCATCAGCGAGACATTTGAGTGAGCATGACATACTCTCAGCCGCCAGGGCACATTCAAGTCAATGAAAGACGTACCCAGTAAATGGTAGCTTTATAGTATGTAACTACATAGTACTCACACATGAGCTATACAATTATACAATACTAGGAGATTGAATTTATATAATGCAAAAATAGTATTTTACAATCTTCAGCGGCTCCAACAGTAGGTACTTCCAAATGCTAATGAATTTATTTATGCGTCCTGTGGAGCAGGACCAGCGTTTAGCCAAGCATTTTTATCAGCGATGTAATCTCCCAATTTATAATATGCCTGGCTGCATAGTGTGCGTTTTATACAAGATTTAAATTTCGTTTCATTCTGTTCAATTATGTGGGGAGGTATTTTATTGTAACATTTTAAACAGTACCCCATGAAAGATGAGTCTACTTTAGCCAGCCTGAAACCTGGTTGAACTAATTGGTCCCTATTTCTAGTGATATAATTGTGTCTTTCACCTCTTTTACTAAAAATATGTAGATTTTTCCTTACGTACATAATGTTTTCATATATATATTGACAAGGTACCGTCATGATGTTAATATCTTTAAACAGTTCTCTCAGAGAGTCACGCCTGCGGAGGCTATATATGGCTCTGATGGCTCTTTTCTGCAGAATAAAAATAGATTCGATGTCTGCAGCCCGTCCCCATAGTAAAATACCGTACGACATGATACTATGAAAGTAACTAAAATAGACCAGTCTCGCGGTATCGACATCAGTAAATTGACGGATTTTTCTCACAGCATACGCTGCTGAACTTAGTCGTCCTGCAAGGGATGTTAAATGAGGACCCCATTGAAGCCTTGAGTCGAGCGTGAACCCCAGGAAAACAGTTTCATCGACGAATTCTAGTTTCTCTTGATTCAATTTTATCTCACAATGACTACCTTTGACATTTGGTAAAGAAAATCTTATACACTTCGTTTTTTTCCCATTTAATACTAAATTATTAGCAGTGAACCAATTTTGGATCTGCAGTAGGGCGTTATTTACGTCGTCAAGATTTGATGCACGTCTATTAATTTTAAAAATCAAGGAAGTATCGTCAGCAAATAACACCATCTGTGGTTGGGTTTTTAACAAATGGGGTAGTATTTATCAGTTGTACAGACGCCAGCACATCAAGCTACTACAATCTGTCAAATTTCCTTAATAGATTTTCAACTTTATCGCTAGCGTTAAGGGTCAAGGTTGATTGGGAAAATTTGACAGTTTCGGGTAGCTTGACCTGCTGGCGTTTGTACTTAGCAGTTGATCTGAAATTGAACCGTGTGAACCCGGTATTAGCTAGCATATTGATCAAGTTTCTAAGACTGTTGTCATTTCTCTCGTGTAGGTAGATATAGTTATGTTTCACTGTGTAAATAAAGATTGCTTTTATACTAAATCGTTTTATTTTTACCATTTTAAAAATCATGTAGGTACAGTCACGGGTATAAATTTACTATGGACAGCACGGCAATAATATCTGGGGGCAATTCTCATAATTTTAAGAACGTTCACAGTCTGATCTCGGTCTCAATCTGTCAAAAATACCGCCAATTTTCATACATTTTTGACAAGTTTTTGACATTGATTGTCGCTGAGATGAGATTGCGACTACATTTTGAACGTTTTGAATTATGAGGATTGGCATTCAGATGGCCGATGGGGCGATGGAGTGGCGATCGCGTACCGAAAGAAGTAGCGTTGGAAGGCCTCCCACAAGGTGGACCGATGACCTTGTGAAGGTCGAAGTGGAGGTGCTTGGGGGAGGCCTATGTCCAGCAGTGAACGTCTCGGCTGAAATGATGATGATGATGCGTCTTTCTGGGATATTGTACTAATTCTTCTGAGGGGCTGATATGAGATTGCGACTAGATTTTGAATGTTTTTTTATTACGGGAATTGGCCTTCGGATTTTATGATGAATCCTTTCATATCTATCGTCATGGCGGCAAATGGCAGCACAAATTTAAGTGACACCGAAGGAACACCAAAACTATCTGACGAGACAACTGGAGTCCACGTATCACTGGTCATTTTCCCTCAGTCGTCAGTTTATTTAATTCGCCAGTTTGTTGATTAGTCAGTTTCACCGATTCGTCAGTTTTACCGATTTGACAGCTGCGTTAACTCGATAGTTTCCAGTATTTGCCAGTTTTCGTCGATTCGTCAGTTTGTCAGCACTAATATGTCAACACTTGGAAACTTACAATAGCGATTTTTGCGTGAAATAACGAAAACAACAATGAAATACGACACATTGCAAAAACCTAAGGGTACCAAAATACTATGTCCGTAGCAACATAAAATTTCATTAAAAAATAAAGGAGTAAATCGCTTTTGGATAAAGCCAAGTGTATACATACTTATGCTCGTAACTGTACATTGGGTCTACTACGAAGTGCAAAGTGCGAATGTTCGGATCGGACCGTCACATGGCCGAACCGAATATTATTGAAAAATGCGAAAAAAGTTCGGATCGGCTCAGTTGGGTCGGGACCATAGTCAATATTCGAAAGAGTGTAGGATCGGGACCGACCGAACCAAATAGTAACTTCGTAGCAGGAAACGGCCGAATATTCGGCCGATACCACTTCGGAGTAGACCCCCAGGTTGTTTGAGGGAGAATAAAAATACGAAAATTCCGCAATACTTTTTATTCGTCATAACCTACATCTACAAGCCGACAATAAGGAAATATTTATATTACAAGACTAAATACAAGGGACGCTCAGTGGCGCCCTCTGCGTCCATAGCCATCATAAGTGGAAACGCTTTAAAGCTCACTGTTTTATACTTAAATATTGATTCACTACTTAGTTTGGTATTTTAATATCCGAATCCGTTAGAAAAAATACAAAATTTTAGGAGTCGGACAGTTGAACTTAACAAATTATTTATTACGAATATGACAAACAAATAGGTCACAGCTTTTAAATTAACAAAATATTTTCACGTAAATCTATAATAAAATAACAGTAACACCAATTCTTGAAACCAATAAAAAAAAAAACTCCATAACAAAGTTTCCAAACTCCTTAACAAAGTTTTGAAACGCCCTCATTTCACAAAGGCCGTTTCAAAACTACCCAAATACCAAACTGAGTACCAAAACAACAAAATACACCATTTTTCCGTTACAATTTTACATCTGTTATCATATTTATATGCTTAATTTTAAAAATTGAGGTCGAGATCAATAAACGTCACTTAGCACGAGCACTTTGGCTAAGATATGTTCCTGTCTCTGTCTTGCACTTGTAGTTTGAGAGTTGTATGACAGTGACAGGAATAATACTTAGACAAAGTACGTGCTAAATAATTTATATTTATCTCGCCCTGAGACTTATCTCGCGTTGCTTATTATTAAATACTTTATTACAATATTATTTGAAAGAGATAAACGATTTGGCAATGTCACAGTCGGTTGGTTATAAGATTATGTGTGCTGTATGTATTTTTATTTAATTATTTAAATCCTGTCCACACTAATTAAATTAACATTTGAAACTGTATTTGTGTGTATGAAATTACGAAGTTTTCCGTAGTAGATATACAAGTCTCACTGTCACTGAACCTGTTTCCGTCTGTGTGTCGTGTGTGTGTGTGTGTGTGTGTGTGTGTGTGTGTGTGAGCACACCTGTGTCTGTGTCTGACACAGACACAGGTTCACACACTCACACACAGTCTCTAATTTTTGTAATTGATTTTAAACAGTTATAATTATTAAAAAAAAAGAAATAAATAAATAACTGCTTTTCTTAGCATGTTGAACCTAAAATGCAATTTTGGATCTCTTGTAATTATTAAAAGTTGAAACACATCATGCGTGACTCATTGAATCTCTCATTTAAAACATGGTGATGAAAAAACCAAACTAGTGTTTATTTTAGTTTGATCAATTTGACCAGTCGTCAGAAATATACAAACATAAAATTTTGCTTTCCCACGCAGACCAAGTACGATGAGAGTAAGTCTAACGGTATTAATCTTTGCATACACGACACATAATCTTACATGAAAATAGCATACGACTTGGAAAAAATATTTTGGAGACTATTCAAACTTGTTTACCAATTAAAACTCTATAATTGATTTCTTCTAGATTTATAGAACAAAAGTAATATAGTCCTGAGAGGTTACTAATGTTTTACAATAATCCTGTATAATTCAGACTAAATTAAAAGCTTGCTAGCCGAAAACAATTCACTTTTACATTTATAACATCAGTATGGTTTCAAAATGTACGTACCCACGAGTAATTTTAACAATATAAAACCGACAATTTAGCGTCCAAAACTCCTATAAACTTTTGAACGATGATATTCTCAAAGCGTTGGTTTAGATACATGATTATTGTCCGTATAGAATTCAATCGAGTCAAAGACATACTAAGTTTCAATTCCGTTTAGGAACGAATCTGTTTACACGTTTTTAGTATTAGTAAGAGCATTTACCGCACCCATTACCCGCACTGCGCCTGCGTGGTGGATTACGGCCCGCACCCTCTCACAGAGAGGAGGCCTGTGTCCCAGCAGTGGGAACATATTATAGGCTGATTATTTGACGACGTAAAAATACGATAAAGGGAGTAAAAAAATACCCTTAACAAAGCAGAGAGTCACCTGTTCTACCCGTTATTATGATATTGTTTTGGTCTGGACCGTGCCTGGGAACCTGGCTACGGAGATATTAAAGATCAAATTTTACAACTTTATTTGACGTTTTTTGTGATGACTAGTTCAAACCACCCTACTGTGGATACGCGGAAACGCATGTCCGAGAAGCCATCCTGAGAGCAGTTCTGCACTGCATCCGATCCGAATCCGAAAAATGACGGTCATATTACTATTAGTATGAGGAGTTGCGCACCACATCTCTCAGTCCGTCCGAATGTAGAACATTCCCAATTCAGATTGAACTCGGATCAATCAAGTATTTTCTAACTGAACAGACAGCTGTGCTGCTGGGGAGTTTGTTGCGCCACTTCTTCTTCCCAGCGATAGCACCAGGAAGTGGTGAAGGGCGGGCGTTGTGGGGGACTGTCTTTTGTAATTTTGACGTTCGAAAAGTGCTGATTCTCAGCCTAATTTGAATAAATGACTTTTGATTTTGAATGATGACGTCTTTGCAATGGGTCTTTTTACACCCTGGATATAAACCCCTAGATAGAAAGTTAGAAAATGTTAGTACTTACTTGCTTACTAAATACTAAACACATGTAAACGAGATATGATCAAGTTAACTGTATATTTAGCTAATTTTAGTACAATTGAAAGTTAAAAATATAATCAATTCATTCAGAGAAAGTTATTTATTTATTTCTATAAACTATTTTAATGTACACAAACTAAATATGTTTTCGACTCCATTAACCGACTTTTTACAAAAAGAGGTGCGTATTTATATACAAAGAAAGCTATTTTTTATTCGAACATATCTAAATATAATATGACTATGCAATTTCAATTTTATTACAAAAAAAAACATTCCTTTTTCTTGAGATTCGAGTCAATTTCTGGCACCGTCAGAATTATGTTCTGACAATAAGTCAGAAAAGTCAGAATTGTTCCCGAGATTCATTCTTACGTATTTTTTTTTAATATTTTCATATTACATAGTCTTGTTTTATTATATTTCTATAAGATTCAAATATTATACAGCCTCTATTCTATTGAATAAATACTGCTTACAAAAATATATTAATAAATGCATTTTTATTATTTATATTTTTTTTTCAATATGGCAACACAATATTCCTTTTAGGTGGCAATGTTTAAATGGTTTTCACTTTGATACAATACCTTTTTACGTAACATAACAGCTGTAATCTCCAAAGGGTAAGGCAGAGGTGTAAATATATTTTTATGATAATTTACATTAATATGAAATTAAAAATCATACGTATTTTGATTATATTGAGTTTGATGTGTCTGCCAGAGATTTCAGATTTCACTCAAGATAAGTAAAATAACGTTTCATGGGAAAACCAACCTTATTTGTATAAAGTTAGTGCTTTTCATACAAACATTGACTTTATATATGAACATTGACTTTATACAAACAAGGTTCAATTTCTGTCAACCAATCACAGGGTGCTTGAAGATGATTCCAAGTTTTTTTTTTATCAATAACATATTTGTAAGATTAAGTTTCATATTTAGAAACCGGTTTAAACAATCGAGCCGTTATTGAATTTTGAACTTTATTCCGACATACGTAAAGTTCTAATTATTATAAAAAGTGACGTCTGAGTCTGTTGTGAAATCAGTATTAAAACTACGTCACTGGTAATAAAGTTCAAAATGCAATATTTGGCTCGAAGGTTATGGGATTGGACTAAAGTAAGAACTCGTTTTGTAGTGAGACGGAAAATTATAAATAAGTGAAAACCATTTTAACATTCAAATGCCTGTCAAATAAATATTTACGGCGCCTTTCATTTTAACTAACGAGCTCGAAAGCAAACAGTCTTGAAGAGATTACGTTACAGAGTCACTAAAGATTCCAATACTTGCTTGTATGACCTTTTTGGATATACAGAGTGTAACAGAGAAGATCGAATAATGCTTTAGGGAGTAATCAACACTAAAATACACAACAATTACAATTTACAAGCTAGCACTAAAATATATTATATAAAAGTATATAATAAAAAATTAAAGAAAAAGGCAGGAGCTCATTGGGCATCAAAAAATTCGTCCGCATCGCTGTCAATGGGATAAGTGCCCAAAAGGCCACGTTGGATGCCAATGCTGATTCTTTGGGGTATAAATAGGTTTAATTAATTAATTTGTCAGCTTGTGAATTGTAACTTTTGTGTCTTTGTGAATAAATAAATTAGATAATATACTGTCAAACTTATGTAAAGTGATTTCGCTGTTATTTCGGTCCGCCAATCACAGCAGTACGTCTACCATGAGTTGCTATCGCTAGCGTATTAACGTGGATCGAATAGATTTCGATAATGCCTGCACCATGAGTTTTACGGAGTCTTACGCAGGCGCTGAGGTAAACTCGATAGATCGTGTCCAGGTAACAGGAGTTTTGACAGTCTGTTGCCTAAGTATTGTGATGATAAGCCTTTTAGAAAAGGTAATAAGCTGATATCAGAATTGATGAAATAACATTGGAATAACCGTTCATCTGCTCATTTCATTTTTCGATCATTCGGTGAGTGAATTAATTTTTCCGGTTACCAAACTTCGACTTCGAGTGACAGATTTATAATGAAAGGCAGCATAATCAGCTTGTACTGTTCCCACTGCTGGGACACAGGCCTCCTCTCAGTGAGAGGGAGTGGGCTGCAATCTACCACGCAGACCCAGTACGGGTTGGTACATGTCACATGTGTATGAATTTTTGATTCTAGGACATGCCGGTTTCCTCACAATGTTTTCCTTCACCGTTTTGAGAGAATGAAAGGCAGAAATTAACAAAAAGTGAAGTTTCTGATATCTGCTTCAGTTATTAAAAGTATTTTTACATTCATGAGTGATGACACCTCCCAAATTATCAATCTATTTTTTACACCAGAGAAAATGTCAAAAAACAGTCACACATTTCCCCCTTTAAAATAGAAAAGGCGCCTATTACCATGCCCTTAGAGTCAATATTTCAATAACATCATATCCCTGAGAAATATAGTGAGATTCCTCGTAAAACAACTATCGTATGAGAATTATCCGTTTACAATATAATGTAATAATACTTGTTCAATTTGGTTTTGAAGCGGTAAAGATTTTATTTACATTGACATAACATCATGCCCGTAAACCCAGATGGGGTACACAGAGAGGTATATTACACCCATAATTCGCCAGTTTAATCTAAAGCTCTGGCCAACTGAGGCGAATCACGCGCAGAATGCGGGACGAAATTTCGATTGCGCCGATTGTGTCAAATTTAATAATAATAAGTCCTCCAGACCGAATTTCAGCCATGCCGACCAATCTCAGCGGAGACTAGCCTTCGACGCAGGAGATGTTATAGTGAAGGCGTGTGTGCGCAGACACAGGTGCAATTTCCCTTCCCTCATTCTCACAGACCCATGGTAATCCAGTACGAGCGGAGAGAGGTCAGACGCAGGAGCAGGCGACACGTGCGCGCCCGGCACACCGACAATGTTTGCGTATGCCACAAACTCCGGGTTGTTATTAAGGAATTCCTAATGGAAAAACCCAATAACACTGCCCGACCCAAGAATCAAACCCACGACCCCAAACTCGGCAGTCGCAAATGAAACTTGGTGGGCGCCAATTGAAACGAGTAGTTCCGTCACTTCCTTCTTATTTAAAGTGAGCAGTCGTGTCCATCATCCGCGCAGGATTCACCTTAGTGGAGCCAGAGCTTTATAGGAGGCAAGTGTTGCCATTAACCAGCACCCAATTTCAATTACAATCTGAATCACTTTTCACAGACAAGTTTGTCTGCTCAACAACGTAAATAACGCAATGAATGTTGTTGAACTGTCAAAATGAAAACCATTGCAACTGTTAGTGTGTTACGCAATCAATGCTGTCTAGGTATTTTATTTACCTGTAACTTTTTGGTCATCATACCTGTAACTTTTTGGTAATCATACCTGTAACTTTTTGGTAATCATACCTGTACTTGCAATACCGCTTCAAACCCAATCAAATTGTGATGATTAACCGACGAAATAATAATATTAGTAAAAAAAAACTGTCAATAAATAATTTAACGAAACAAGTGACTTATGCATAATAACTATAATATATTACTTGTACAATATACATAGAGGTAGGTACATATCATGCTAGTATAACTGATGTAAATATACCCTTAACGAGGCCGAGAGTGACTTGTTCTTCTCGATAACCGAACCTTCGGGTTACAGAGATACTGAAGGCCAAGGGATTTTTTGACATATTTTGTTTATGAAATCAAGTTTTAAATGTTGTTACTCAACTTTAAATACTCCCACCATCCCTGTACCTTTGCATGCAAGGGCCATAACTGGGAACCTTCTGGTTACAGAGATATTGAAGATCAAGGCTCAAACTTTTTTGACGTTTTATTTTATGAAATCAAGTTTTAAATGTTATTACTCAACTTTAAATACGATCCCTGTACCCTTGCATGTACTCATAAGCACAATGTTTTGCTATTATCGTGAACAGCGAATTGTCACAACAAAAATATAAGTCGTTTCCCAGCAATTGTTTTTGCAGAAAGTTATTTAGTCTGATGTACACCAGCACATCAAGCTACTACAATCTGTCAATTTTTTTAAAATAGATTTTCAACTTTATCGCTAGCATTAAGGTTCAAAGTTTATTGGGAAAATTTGACAGTTTCGGGTAGCTTGATGTACTGGTACAGAATGCGTAAATAACAGCTTCATAAAGGGTCTTTTTACACCCTGTATAATATAAGGGTCAAATTAAATTAGCTGGAAAACTCCACAGACATGGTGAGTGTCGATATTATCCTGTTTAGATATTGATACCAAACACGTTTCTGAAGTTTCGTCAGCTAATTTAAATTGACCCCGTATAAATAAGACAGCGAGGAGGTACAGACGCCAGCACAGCAAGCTACCCGAAACTGTCAATTTTTCCCAATCAACCTTGAACTTTAATGCTTTAGCGATAAATTTGAAAATCTATTAAAGAAATTTGACAGATGACTTGATGTCCTGTCGTCAGTACAATTGTTTACCTATCATTATGTATATTGATACAAGTAAATATACTCTTATACAACTTAAAATTAATATTTTCACAATAAAATGAGTTTCATTTTGTTAATATACAAGATAACAATTTAAATGGCTACTGTGGTGAGACTTTGGCGAGGATACCTACCGGAAATACGGTAATACCGGTATTTTTTTTGTAATCGGATGCAGTTGAATACCAGTATTTTACATGGAGCGACTGCCTATCTGACCTCCAAAACCCAGTTACCAGAGTAACTAGGCGTTTCTAAACTCTAGCGAAAAAAACTTACAATATTTTTTTACATTTTACATTACATACGCATATTTTTTTTTTACATTACATAACTTCACGCCTGTATTCCCCGAAGGGTTAGGCAGAGGCGTACCTATAGAACACCCACATTTCGCCATTAATATTTAAGTCCAATGTAATAGGGGGCGAGCCTATTGCCCTCAACCGGGCACAAATACATTTCAATTCTTAGTTCATAGCGGTAAGCTTACAAATTTTATTTTTTCTAAATTTTGCGACGATGTCACTTTTAAAATACATAAAATAACTCAAATATTTTTTCAGCAAACTTCACAACTTAGATCATAATTAGTAACAAATCTCACCAAAAAAGCAAGCTCAATCAATATACAATATAATTTTGTTGTAATTATAACCAATTCGTAATTATTTTAACATTGTGACAATTCCACTAATACTTTTAACACAATTTATCCTTTTTTTTTTTGTAACTTTGGCAAACATACCTGCGTTACCGGTATCGCCTTTGATCGCATAGCATACAATACATAATTTTGTGGTAATCATACCTGTTACAAATCATTGTGACCATTTCACCAATACATTTTAAACATAATTTACCAATTTTTGGTAATTTTGGCAATCTTACCCGAGTTTACATGTATCGGCGCGAGTCTCACCACAGATTATGGTAAACTTATGAATAGTTGGTATATCAACCGGTGTGTGGATGCGACTTTTGCTCGAAAATTGCCGTCATATCCCGAATATTGTATGAGGGCGAAACTTTCTCCTTCCTAGGGAAAAAATGAGAAAAAAATATTAATATTTTGCACCAAATTACCTAGGAACCTGAAATAAAGTGGAGATAACTTTTGATAAAAATGATTCTTTAGTAAATTAATAAAGAAGATATATGCGTTCTTTTTAATACAACACCAATTAGATAAAAACCGATTTATATTTTGTCCAATAATTCAAAAACAAACAAAAAGAAACAGGTAATTTACACATAACGGTATACTTGAAGATATAATTTACAGGTATGAATACCAATATTCTGAGGGACAATAATTCTAGTAAGAACGTTCACAGTCTGATCTCAGTCTGTCAAAAATACCTCTAATTTCCCTACATTTTTGACAACTTTTTGGCATTGATTCTCGCTGAGATGAGATTGCGACTAGATTTTGAACGTTTTTAATTACGAGAACTAGCCTTTTGCTATACCGCTAAGTGTATAGTTACCTCCATAATACAAATACTACAACATAACAAAAATACACATAGAATTTTGTGCAAAACTAAAGTTATGATGTTATATTTCACAGTTTAAAGCCAATTTTACATAAAACAAAAAATCAAACATAAAATATAGAAGTGGCTTGGAAGATATCTCGCTGCGTGGCTCATTCATTTTCTATCATAGACATGTTAACTGAAAATAATCACGATTTTAAAGACAAACTAAGGAACGCGGCGCGAATCATTCATTCTCATTCGCACATTATTACTGTGTGAGTGAAAGGACATGATGAACTCCTTTATTTGGTCGCCATTTTGAATTCTTTAAAGGCGCGGGTTATAATAAAAAGAAATATAGAATAAAAATAAGTTTATTTACGTGATTTTTCTACCCTTCTTTGTAAGAGAGTCATCATCAGTGGTCGGCGCAACATGTCTTTTTATCCACACTTCTCTATTAGTCGTCATATCGGTAGTCAAACGTTTTTTTAAGAGAATGAGCCAAAGAAACATCTCCCAAGCCTTCTAATCAACTTACCTATCAAAATTCCTTTCATCTCGAAACTCTCTCTCAGGACTAGAAGGTGACGGGATCGACTCCAGGTTGTTGCTACTTTTAGCCAGACTGAACCTCAGCCTCTGTCCCAAATCCACCGTATTCCTCCTTTCAAACTTCGGCATCTCATCCTTTAGCCTCTCACAAGTCTCGATTTTATCCTCCCTATCTTTCCGTATCTTTATCCGAGTCAGCTGCTCGGGATTCGAACGGAAAGATTGCGAGCTGTATTTTTCTCTGAGAAAATTTCTGCGTTCTTCTTTGTATTTTTCTATGCGTTCGCGACTCAGTTTCTTGTCACAGTCTACAGAAATTAGGTTTTTTATGTCCGGGCGATCGAATCTTTGTATTAGGGAAATTTTGTTTTCTGATGTCGGGATTATAATTACTTTGTGTTCATGGTCTGTATTTAGATTTAGATCTGGCTGCTTTTTGCTCGAAGTTTTGACTTCTAAACTTTTTCTCCTGTCTACATTTGATTGGTCGTTGCCAAATTCTTTTATAAACGCATTCTCGTCTAACGATCTCGCGTTGTGCGAATTTTTCGACAGTCTGTACGACTTTGGTGACACTGTTGGCGTTTTGAAGTCAATTTTCTTGATTTCTATAACCCTTTTCTCGTCTTTTCGTTCTAAGCTAGGATATTTGATCTCAGCCTTGAATTTGTCAAACGTAAAAGCAGCTTTCTGCTCCGTAGGGCTTTCAAATCGGATAGCCAGTTCTCTGACATTCATACTTTTAAAATTTCCGTTCTCGGCCGCATCTTTGGAATTATCGTCTTCATTAATCAAATCCTTATCGCATATTTTAAGCGTATCAACATTAATATTTTCATAGTCGTTTTGTTTTTCAAACGCCATGTTCTCGTAATGTCTGTCTTCCGGTAGAAGCATGGCGTTGACTTCATTGACACTCTTTTTGAAGAATTTAACTTGACTGTAGACATCAATATCGTCATCTAGGTTGGTTTCAGTCGGTGTTTCGAGGATTATCAGGTCCTGGATATCATCAGGTTGGCAAGCCTGTTGGGTAGGCAGACAGGCATCAGTCTGTGGTATACTGGCGTCTTCGACTATCGACAGATTCTTCTCCAAATCAATATCTTCGTACACGGAGTCCCTATCATTAGTGGGAGTGTCTTCATAATTCTTACACTTAGTAGGAGATCGGAATGTGATACTAATAGTAGATTTTAGAGGACTTTTTAAAGGACTTCCTGGTGAACTTTTACTAGTACTTGAAGACTGTAAGTTTATGTAATTCGGTCGAGTGTAATTGTAACATTCGTAAAGCTCATCTCCTTTCGTCAAACTGACATTTGAATAGCTGGATGAGCTCTCGTGTGAAGACGTCATAACTTTCATGACGTCATTGTCGTCTTTTTTCTTGTCAGTTTCGGAGTTTGAGGAGTTTGACACAGCTGATAATCTGTTCAAATTGTGATAGCTGATATCGGTGGAGTGTAGCGGACTGTGTTCTAAGCTATCATGAGGATTTTCGGCGAAATCTTTTAAATTTTCGTAGTCTGTCGCTTTTAATTCGCATTTGAGACATTTCTCTTGATCACAGTTACTGCAAACTTCACTTTTAATTTGGATAGTGTGTTTGTTTGTCTCGCTGACCTCGGAGTCGCTTTCTAGCGGGTCGTATATTGGTGTTATCGGTGTTAATGGACTAGAATTCAGTGTGCTTGTTGTTAGAGTCGACACAGAGTTCTCATTCGGCCAGTCTATCTTTATTAACGTGGAGTGTCCATCTTTCCCGTGCCAACTGAGTCGGTTGGTGGATTTGTCTGTGTCTAAATGCATGCCGCTGTATCGAGTTTTGGATTTTCTCGGGGAGTTTCGTTCTCTGAAAGTGTTAGATGTCAGTGTAAGCGGAAATTTAGGTTGTTAACACATTTATGTGTAGTTAT
Organism: Apamea monoglypha; assembly: GCA_911387795.2. Taxonomy (NCBI): domain Eukaryota; kingdom Metazoa; phylum Arthropoda; class Insecta; order Lepidoptera; family Noctuidae; genus Apamea; species Apamea monoglypha. Next base: position 8,449,570 of record OU426942.1, read on the forward strand.
TTTGGCGTTGTGGATTTATTACTATTTTAATTTGCTTGTTTATTATTCTATCGTTTTTTATTTATGTTTTCGCAAGACTTTTATCCGTGCTACTTTTCGCACGGATAAAAGTACTATGAAATGGTGAAGTTATTTGTTTTGATGGTATCAATTTTCTAACTGAACAGACAGCTGTGCTGCTGGGGAGTTTGTTGCGCCACTTCTTCTTCCAAGCGATAGCACTAGGAAGTGGTGAAGGGCGGGCGTTTTTGGGGGACTGTCTTTTATAATTTTGACGTTCGAAAAGTGCTGATTCTCAGCCTAATTTGAATAAATGACTTTTGATTTTGATTTTGATATTTCTCGGGACCCTGGGGACCTTTGGAACCTTTGGAAGGCGTACGAGTGGCCGAAGCAAACTCGCAGAGGCCCAGACTTTTTAATGAAATGAGGCACCAACCGACGATTATCCCTGTTCGCACTATGCAAGTGTACCCAAGGACAACCCCCGGTTGATGTAGGACTATTGCAGGACATGGAAACAAAGATATTGGATTATGGGTTTGGGTGGCTAAAGTGAACTGGTTATTGAAAGTTTCTTGTTTTTTCTTATTATTGCGTTTAGTTGAGGACTAGGGACACATTCATCAAACTAAACTTAAGTCTGGTTAATTTTAAACACAATGTTAACGGTAAAATATTCTGCACAACTAACAATAATTAATATTTAACTATAGTTCAAATGGATAGGCCAAAATGTTTAATGGAAATGTGTTCGAACTAATTACATGTGGCCGTTATCTGCGAAAAGAATTTGTTTTAAAATTGCTGAATATTATCGATTCTTGGACGTACTGCATCTTAAGTAGTCTTAGTAATCTTAAATAAATGTGATAAATCCACAACACCATTCTAAATAACTAATTAATAAAATACAAAGTAACAGTGGCTGCTCACACAATTTGTAAAATGTACGTGTTATTGAAAATGTGGGTATTTATAATTATGCGGGTTTGTGATGTTTCCGTTTAATACGATTCTAAAGGAACGACAGTATTAGATCGGTTCAATAATTATATATCGGTTATATGTGCTGGTAAAAACAGTATTAATATTTATGTAAGAAAGTATAAAAGAGAAATTAACTAGCTTTAACTTACTGACTGATACTCTTTGAAAGTTTGAAAGAAATACTGAACTATAAATAGTTTGGCATAGCATATAATCAGCCTATAATGTTCCCACTGCTGGGACACAGGCCTCCTCTCTGTGAGAGGGCCGTAATCCACCAAGCGGGTCCAGTGCGTGTTGCTAGATGTCACATGTCAACGATTTTTTTATTCCAGGACATGTGTTTTTTGATTCATCGTTTTTGACAGCAGTGCTGATAAAATGTTTACAAAGTAAAGCGCCTGTCTGGGTTCGAACCTACACCTATAACTCGTGATCCTTTATTGGCAAATACCTCTATGTATTTGTTTTGTTTTTTTATAAAACGTTGCCCCACACTAGGAATTTCTCCTGTATCGTGGGTGCGTTTACAAACATTAAACCCACATACACAAACAGCCAGACTCGGAACAACTACTTGTAGGTCATACAAATATTTGTTCCGTGCGGGAATCGAACCCGCGACACGGAGCGCAGCAGTCAATCGCTTAACCGCTGCGCTAACCGTGCCGTCAAACTATTTAATACTGTCGTTCCTTCTCAATTAAATAACGTGTCTGTATGTCTCCAAGATTTAGTGAATAACATAAACATATTTGAAGTCAATCTAATTCATATAGTTGTGATTTTTATTTCAATACAATGGCGCTGATTTCCTTGTTCACAAACTAAGTTCTGTCAAATTAAGATACTCCATAGACAGTTTAGACGTGATTAAAAACATGGCAACTAAAAATACGTCAATTTACGTCAGGCGCTGAATAATTTCACATGACTGAACTAATATTTATCTTGTATCCTTTTCTTAATGAAATAGAAAGAAAAAGATGCACTGAACTTTAATTTAGTTTAGTTTGTGAACAAGGGAATCGGCGCCATTATCGATCTGTAAAATATGTTTGAAAATATACGTACAGGCACGTACAGAGTATTTAAAGAGGACAGAGATGACTATTCCGAGTCTGTTACTTTCCCCCACTACACCACACAAAACATTACAAAACACATAACATTTATTTAAATCCCAGTAAATGAATAACTCCGGACTAACATACATTTTATCGAGTTAGATCACTTGGTTGTTCAAAAGAGATACCGTGACCCCTGGCACAGGCAACTGAAGGAACACGGGTGGGTTTTAGTCAGTAAAAGTCTGACACGCCCTCCCGCTCCGCCCAGAGCGGGAGAAGTCATAATTATGATGATTTCCCACCCAAAAAAAAGGGTAACAGTCGAGCTCGAAACCGGTCGGGCTTGCCGATAAAAAAAACACGTAAGTCACAATTAATACTTCTACAAAGTACATATTACTATAGACATCTCTTTCTTATTTAAACGCTCTGAGGAGATATATTTCTTTTATATGACACATAAGTACAGCACATATGTATAAGATACAAAGTACCCGACCATTAAAATAACACATCCGATTTCAGAAGTCCAAAATTAAACTTACAGCATTTATTTCAAATAAACCAATTACAGGCACTTTAGAATTGTCAAGGGGTCGGTCAGTTAGACTGAACAGACAGCTGTGCTGCTGGGGAGTTTGTTGCGCCGCTTCTTCTTCCCAGCGATAGCACCAGGAAGTGGTGAAGGGCGGGCGTTTTTGGGGGACTGTCTTATGTCATTTTGACGTTCGAAAAGTGCTGATTCTCAGCCTAATTTGAATAAATGACTTTTTAATTTGATTTTAATTTAGAATGATGTAGCTAGTTGCCCATTCCAAAGCGTAGTAGGTACCTATGGAGAAGTACGGGCAAGAAACTTCACGAACACACTTTTAAATCATAAAAGTTCCGTTTTGTATCGTGTCATCTCGGACACACATACAGTATTTTTATCTTATGGAGCGACGCGCGTTTGACTTGTGGTTACCAAGTGTACAAACACGCTGTGAATGTGTGTAAGCGCAGGAGCTATCGGTACCGTCCGAGACATGGCGAAGTCGGAAGCGTGTGTGTGTGTTATGTGCTGACGCTACTCGTCTTCACGCACAGATTCATAGCGTGTTTGCAGACTTGGTTACCACAAGTAAAAGGCGCGTCACTTCGTGAGATAAAAATACTATACCTGTGTGGCAGTCTTTTTATAAACCTCATCATATGCCCAGCCTTTTCCCAACTAAGTTGAGGTCGGCTTCCAGTCTAGCCAGATGCAGTTGAACACCAGTATTTTATATGGAGCGACTGCCTATCTGACCTCCACACCTCCACAACCCAGTTACTGGGTAACACGATACCCCTTGGTAAGTAATCTCTTTCCGAAATTCGATGTGTGATATTTACGACCGGATACTGTATTTAAGTCAGAGAAATCAATTGTTAAGAAAATTGACGAGCAATTCAAATGTACTTCCCGAGTTTTTCTTCGATATTACTGATATCGGTGAAGGAAAACATCTTTCCTCACGGTGTTTACTAACTATAAGTCCAGGTGGTAAGTCTGATATCGCCAAGCCGTCTTGAGCAAATGTGGTGATCAATGCTCGTGCCTTCTCTGTATGAGAAATGGCCTTTGCCCTGCAGCGGGATCATAATAGGCTGTCGCTATTATTGAATACTAACATAAATTATCCATATATTATTCAAAACTAAACTGTCATTCTTTGACAGTTGTATAAAATGGCTATAACACAGCAAAATGAGGTAGGCTGTCAATTTGCTTCAGCAAAATCAGCCTATAATGTTCCGACTGCTGGGACACAGGCCTTCTCTCTGTGAGAAAGAGTGGGCTGTAATCTACCACGCGGGCCCAGTGCGGGTTGGTAGATGTCACATGTTTTAGAATTTTTGGTTCTAGAATATGTTTCCTCACGATGTTTTCCTTCACCGTTTTGAGAGCAGTGACGATGAAATTAAATACTCAAAGTAAATTGCCTACCTGGGTTCGAACTCAAGACCGACTAGTCAATTTGCTAAACAATTAATTTCTCTGACTGTATAATTTATAATATGCATGTAAGGACTAATGTTTGGTATATTTACCTGAGTTTCACGTTTCCAAGGGAAGTTGGGAAGTCGGTAAGAGAGGTCATTGGACTGTCACGGTCTTTGCATAGTCTGCGGACAATGGAATATTAGATTAATATTTTTTTTATTGCGAAAATGTATGTATGTATGTGTATGTTTGTATGTGTTTTTTGAGTTTCGGTGTAACAATCGGAGCGAAATGTCGTCGGTTTCGACTTTGTAAATATACAGTATAGGTCTACTTCGGACATCTCAGATTAGTATTTCCGTAAAATAAACAACCATTATTCTCGTAGTTTTTGTTTAGTTTTTTAAGAGAAATGTTTTTGATTGTATGTATTATTTTTTGTCTCCTTTACTATTTCACACGCTGTCTACATCTCTGTATCTATTGTCCTGTCTCGGGTGTGCTGGAAGAGATTTCTTGTGAAATAAGCATCACCTCTGTACCTATTTTTTCTCTTCTGTTTTTCTTCCCTGTTTATATATGTGTGTACATAAATGGTAAAATAACCATTTTACAAAAAAAAAAAAAGTTTCGCTTCATAAACTTGTCACTGCACTGGTTGACGTCATCACGTCAACGCCGACTGTCGCTGAAAACCAGCGCTGGGGCTCTGTCTCGTATAGGGTCTTAGCATTATGCTGAGCGATGGCCGTTTTGCGTGAATGTGACGTATGTTTTCCCCCGATTTGTTATTTATGCCCCTTTTTATGCGTCATGTTTGCCGCAAATAAATGTATTTCTTTCTTGTCGACTGCTAGACACGTACAAAACAGACGCGGCACCGCAACAAAATAGCAGGCCGACTTGCGAGCAAATCGGCGAAATCAAGCGGTAAAGAGAATCATAATCAAATCTGTGCGTTAGAACAGGCAGTTTCGCTTGTCGTACAACGGACAGGTCATGGCGGAACTACTGCGGTTTCTGTGGTTTCGCGGCGGAGATGTGATACCCGCCTCATAGTTATAGTATTAGTGGTCTTACCTCTTAGCGATATCCGTGTGCCTGGGCGAGGCAGGTCGGGCCGAGTGCCGTTTCTCTGGCGGCGGGCGCGCGCGAGGAGACTCGCCGTCTATGTAGCCGATCTGGGAGAGTTGCTCTTCGAGGGCGAGGCGCCGACTGGAGATGGAAATTGTTGATTTTAGAGTACATAAATTACAAATAATAAGAACAAATTATCGTGAACGACTAACTTCTAAAACTATTTTTTACAAGATTGAAAAAAAAATGTGTTCTCATATGGCGTATTTTTCGCACAGACTAAGACCATTTTCCCCTTTATTCATAAGCATTGCTTAGAGTTAAGTAGTGATTAGCGACTGTTTGACCATACATTTTTGACGTTCAAACGTTACTTCACTTAAATCGTCGTTTATAAATAAACCCCAAACTGTTTAAACCAAGATTAATTTCTCATAGTTTTCTTGAATCCCCAAAATAGCCCATGTCATGAAATTTTCAAAAGGAGATACCACTAAAGGATGATTTCTACCAAACGGATCGCATCGCATCGGATCGGAAAGGATACGAACGGATGCGGCGACAGCCGATCGCGTTCGGCAGGATGTCGACGCATACGATCGGCTCCGTACCGTCGCTTGCGAACGTATCCCTTTCTACGCCTAGTCAAATAGTTTCATTCCTACCGTGTTGACGTGTTCTAATGCCGAAAGCATTCGATCGGATACGACGACAGGCGAACGGAGCCGATCGCGCGTCGCAGCATACTTTCGACTACGATCGCGTGTCGCGGAAGACGCCCGCGGTCAAGCTGCTGTGCGCGGCATGGTAATATAGACTTTAAATACTGTGTACACGATTTAATATTGTTTAAAGATTGTAAAATCCATTTCGGTTCGATACGATGCGAGCCGTTTGGTGAAAATCATCCTTAAGTAGATAACAATTCACCTACTAATTAGTGGTACTCCAAGGCACTGCCGAGAGTTAAAAATCTAACAGTTCTGTTGGATTCTCAATGTTCGGCTCAACACCGAGAGTTGAAAGTTCAGTGTGCCATAAAAAAATGGTCCGTGCGAACAACGATGATTTTTTTTTTTTTTTTCGGGATGGGAAATCTCAAATGACCCCCCCCTCCCGCTCTGGGTGGAGCGGAAGGGAGTGTCAGACTCTTACTGACTAAAACCCACCCATGTTCCTTCCTTTGCCTTTGTGTTCCGGGGTAGCGGTAACCCTTTCGGACAATCCCGCTGAATCAATGATGATTATAAATCATAAATACACTAGCAACACTATGATTAAAATTGACTTAATTGTATTAACTAACGATTAAATTGTCTCCGTTTCTTCAGACTTTCTTTAAGTTTACATCTGCACAAGTGTATTATTTAAATCCAACACTGCGAAGCATTATGTGGCGCTTTTAAAAGTGATTCTGAAAGATTACTATCATTATTACTAGATCTGTCAAACTTGTATACATATAAAATAATTTACCAACAAATAATCACATGACCTGCTGATTTTAATCAAAAAACAAAAACTTAATATTTTATTTATTTTATAACTGTCAAATTTTCCCAATCAACCTTGAACCTTAATGCTTTGGCGATAAAGTTGAAAATCTATTAAAAAAATTTGACAGATTGTAGTAGCTTGATGTGCTGGCGTCTGTACTTCGTGATTTACTATTAAAAACAATCAACAAACATACCCTGCGTTTGCAAATTAGTTGCCAAACATGTAAACAAATACGAGTTATTGGAAAAATAACTTTAATTCCTACACAATAAAGTTCAGTTTACGCTACAACTTCAAACATTTTTATAACTTTTTCAGTAGTACTATACTCCATTCGGAATACGATTAGTAGGCATAAGGATGGCATTAAAAGCAAAAAAGTGGTTTAATACCAACTATTTACTGCAGCTGCCATTTGTCATGCCACCAACGCAATAAAAGTCAAAATCGGTTGAACGGACTGTAAAAAAGGTTTGTTTAACTGTCTAATCTTATTCCGAATGGAGTATAGTCACTCTGAAATCAACTTAATTGTCACTTCACTAAAGTTGATATTTGTTTAAATTGAAATAACATCAATTGGAAACATGGATTTATATAGAACTTAAGTGTTTTATGTACTAACCGTTCGGCCAGCTCGTTAGCTTGGTGTATATCAACGCGCAAGTTCCTACGAGGACTGGGCTCGGCGCTGCATAGAACGGACTCAGGAGGCGTCGAGCAAAGAGAGTCACCCTGTAACAATAGGATATGTCGTTAATTATTTCACGTAAAATTAAAAAAAAATCTTAATTTTTTTTTATTCCAAAATCTAAAGTTTCTACATTTATAATCTGTAATATTTATAGTGTAGGTACATAATAAAGAATCATCATCATAACTTGTCTAGCCTTTTCCCAACTATGTTGAGGTCGGCTTCCAGTCTCACCGGATGCAGCTGTATTTTACATAGAGCAACTGCCTCCACAACTCAGTTACTGGGTAATACGATATCCCTTCGTAAGACTGGTTGTCGGACTTTCGGGCTTCTGACGACCCGTAACGACAGTCAAAGATCCACGAATGACAGCCGGGACCAACGGCTTAACGTGCTTTTCGAGACACCAAATCCATCCACGAACCAACCGCGGCAAGCATAGCTTAACCTGATCGATCGACTCGTGCGGCTGTTATTACTTAGCCACAAGCCCCTCTACATACATAATAAAGCATATGCTATTCTATTGTTACCTAGTAACAAGGTTGTAGTGGTCTGATAGGCAATCGCTCCATATAAAACACTGGTATTCAGCCTCATCCGGTTAGCCGGCGCGCCTTGCCTAGTCTAGCTGGTGTACGTTAGGAACAAACCGGCTTGTGATTGATCTGCAGCTGCGTGTCGTCCTCCTCGCTGAACATGTGATGGTCCCTCTCCTGCGGCGAGAGGCGCAGGCGCATGTCGGCCAGCTCCGCCTGCCACGGCTCGAAGTACGAGTCGCACGATGATGACCTGGAGACAAAGTGAGGATTGTGAAAAGGATACTTATCGAACGGAGATCAAGCGTGAATTTTGTTTTAAAACTGTTAGATTTCGCACGAATCTTTATTCATGTCTATAGTCCGTTCCAAAAAGCGTCTGATATAAATGTAAACAAATGGATCAGAAAACGTACAGTCACCAAGAGGGATAAGTAACCAGGCTCGTCGGATACAGTTGGAGTTTAGTAAGAAACGGATTGATGTTTCCGGATAAAATTTAATATAATTAATTGAAAACAAAACAGTTCATTTATCAAACTAAATTTCATTCGAAAATATCCATCCGTTTCTTGCTAAACTTCAACTATATCCGATGACCCTGGTTGCTTATCTCTTTTGGTGACTGTACTGTGATTTGTATACATAAACCTGACATTTTCAATCAACCTAAAGATGTTTTTCATTTGACAATTGAGGTTCAATTTTATAGCCTCAATTGGCTAAACGACAATTTTTTTTTTATTATTTAAATTGAAGCTTTTTTACCTCACCAATAGCTTGGTATAACCAGTTTTTTTTTAATATCTTCGGAAATTAAAAAGATATAAGCGTTCAAAACTCTCAATTAGACAGAGAGGGAAATACTGAATTGTGACATCATAGTTCAGTATCGCCATATAAATTACATGCAATACTTCGTTTTGCGAGAAAGAGATAGACAAAAAGCTTTTATAAGTTAAATAAAAAAAAAATAAAAAAATGACGAACAGGAAGATGTTTGTCGAAACGAAAGTAGTAGTTAACAAAATAGATCCATTAAATAGTAGTAACAGTTGTGACACTAGTTCATTCGAAGAGACCTACAGATCCAAATTGGTCCCAGTAAAAATTGGTGTACCACAAGGTTCCATATTGGGACCAATATTTTTCATTATTTTTATTAACGATCTTATAAAACACATGAATGAAACAGTTACAGGATCTATCCAGCTAGTAGTTTTTGCTGACGATACAAATGCAGTTGTATCAGCAGATAATATAAATAATTTAAATGTAATTATGAATCAAACCTTAAGTACGTTTCACAACTGGTTCACAGTAAACAATCTTAAAGTTAATGCCAGTAAAACGAATGTCATACTTTTCAGTTCAACTACAAGAAAAAATGATAGAATAAACTGCGTGATGAATGGAGAAGTAGTAAACCTGGCCCCAATGGTAAAATTTTTAGGAGTTTATATAGACTGCAATTTTAACTGGAAACAAGAACTTATGCATATGGAAAAGACAATCAGTTCAGCATGCTATGTTTTAAGAAGCCTTAGGAATGAAGTCGACATGAAACATCTTAAAATGGTCTATCACGCACTAGTCGAATCAAAGTTAAGATACAGCATAATATGCTGGGGTGGAAGTTATGCATATAACATTCAAAAAGCTTTTGTTCTCCAGAAAAGAGCGATTAGGACTATAGTCAGGATACGACAGGAGGAATCGTGTAAACCACATTTCAAGGAATTGAAAATATTAACGGTCCCAAGTTTATATATTTTGGTACTTCTAACGTGCTTACAAAAATATATACACGAGTTTGAAACAGAAGAAGAAAGAAGGAAAAGGGAAAAGACAAGAAGAAAAGACTTGCAGACAAAACAGTCGTCTCATCTTAATATCTTCAAGCATGGTTTCTATTATAAGTCAGTTAAAATATTTAACAAACTGCCTACTGAATTAAAAATCTTAGTTTACAATCGAGAATTTATAAAACAACTCAAGCAGTTCTTGTTGGACAAGTGTTTATATACTTTGGACGAATTATAGATATACAATGTTCTACAAATATAAATATTAGACTTATTAGCCAAATTATATTAAGTATTATTATTTTTAGTTTTTATAAATACTGTTATTCTTACAAATAATAATTAAGTACTGACATTTAACAGACATTTAAAATTTATTATGATGTTTTTTTTTTATTATTAGGATTATGAAATTTATATATGGAGGAATTATTTTGTAACTATTTTAAATTAAATATTATGTAAAATTCAAACACAATGTACATTGTTTTATGAATAAATAAATTGAATTGAATTGAATTGAATAAGTTTTTTATTTTTCGACCGATTTCAAATTTGATTTCGAATTCTGTTATCGTATCACGCATGTGAATATATTATCAACTGGAATATATATAGTATTCAACATCATGCAACTACCCAATTAGCGTCCATGTTTCAAGCACAATTCACAGTTTTATGCACTGACTGACCCTTTAGTCTCGTGGTCACAAGCGCTACTGCTGAGGGGGTCCTGGGTTCACTTCCCAGATCGTGCAGTGGTATTGAGTTTTTCCATTAACAATTTCTTAGTAACAGTTGGCGGTGTGATACCCCGTGTCTGGGTGTGCACGTTAAGCCGTTGGTCGTGACCCTTATCTCTCTCCGGTCGTGTCGGATTGCGTGTCGTCACATCGGACTAAGAGAGTGAGGGACGAGGGAGTGCACCTGTGTCTCCACACCCACTATAATATCTCTCGCGCTGAAAGCTAGTCTTGGTTGAAATTGGCCCGCCAAGGCCGAAATACTGTCTGGAGGACTAATAATTTTATTCAATTTAATTTGTCCGAAAAGTTACCTTCTTTATTCGGATGAATAAATAAATAAATTTAATTCATCATCTGCCTAGCCTTTTCCCAACTATGTTGGGGTCGGCTTCCAGTCTAACCGGATGCAGCTGAATACCAGTATTTTACATGGAGCGACTGCCTATCTGACCTCCACAACCCAGTTACTGGGTAATACGATACCCTTTGGTAAGACTGGCTGTCAGACTTTCCGGCTACTGACGACCCGTAACGACTGTCAAAGATCCACGAATGATAGCCGGGACCAACGGCTTAACGCGCTTTCCGAGGCACGGAGGGGTCTTGGTATGTGAAGATGGTCACCCATCCACGAACCAACCGCGGCAAGCGTAGCTTAACCTGATCGATCGACCCGTGCGGCTGTTATTACTTAGTCACAAACCCTTCACAAATATTTTTTTTTTTTTTATAAATAAATAAAATTAATTGGCATAAAAAATCTGTGCAAAGAAAGTGAAGCCCTGAAAGCCTGCCAGAATGTTACTAATTCCCTTTATTGAGTGATTGCGTAAGTATTTGTTCGCCCCTGTGCCCCTGAGTTTGTTTCGCTACTTCTTGTCAGGGGTAGTCAGATGTCAATGTCCACTCGATATATAGACCAACCGCTTAACTCTAGCGTTGCCTGAGGTAGCCGCGCGGTGCGGGAGGAGTGTGGTGACGTGATGCGAGAGCTCAGTGATTCGTCAACTTGTGACAATTATCACCCCTCCCGCGCAGCTACCTCAGGCAACGCGAGAGTTAAGCGGTCGGCTTTTAGTTTATTAGCTGCGCCCCGCGGTTTCACCCGCATAAGTTTCGATCCCGTGGGAATATCAGGATAAAAAGTATCCTATATGTTAATCCTGGTTATAAACCATCTGTGTGCTAAATTTAATCGAAATCCGTTCAGTAGTTTTTACGTGAAAGAGTAACAAACATCCGTCCATCCATCCAAACAAACTTTCACGTTTACAATATTAGTAGGATTTATTTTTATTTGACGTGTGACGTGTTTGAAACCCGATATCCTATTCACGGAACAAACAATTTCATTTACTTTGAAACCTACTTACAAAATAAAATCATTTATCATTTGGCCTGAACCCTGAACTGAGTTTTTTACACTTTCATAAAAAAAACATACAAGGCAATGCCGCCAGTCTCTTGGGTACATTACCAGTCGACAGCGATGCGGCTGAATTTTTCGACGCTATATTTTAGTTTGTGAATAGTTTTAGTTAAGTTAGGATATCATTTTGTTATTTTTATTAATTAATTAGATATTATACCCCGTCCGTTAGGTAAACCGTTTTTTGACAGATGGAACTAGTGATTGCAGCAACACACAATACATTGATTGATACACATACGGTATTATAATGTCTGTAAGAAACCATAAATAGGATAATTCAATAAGATAAGGCACTTTATATATTTATTTTAAAGTTAGCTTTTACGTAATCTGGAATATGTACGTTCTAAGACAGCTGTCAAAAAACGGTTAACCTAATGGACGGGGTACAGTTAGTATTTTATTTAAACTTTCATTAAATACTTTTAAAATAGATTAGTTATAAATCAAGATTCATGCCTGAACATTCGTTCAGAATGGAGATTTAGGGCTGATTTTTCAATCATCTGATAACTTTATTCGAGGAATAATTTTGAAATTCTAAGTTATTTCATACAAAAACTGATAAACGTCAATTTTATTCCTCGAATAACAGTTATCTGGCGATGGAAAAATAGCCGAACAAGGGTAATACTATAATCACCACGCTTGGCAGTTGGATTGGTGATCGAGTTAGTTGTATACATCAGATTCATCAGTTCAATTTCAATTTTCGATTTGAGGGAAGCTCAAATCATAATAAAAAATTTCAGCTCAGCTCATGTCTTTATCCTAAAACCGCTGACAAAAGTAATTTATGAATATCACAGGTATGTATAAAAGTAAGTCAAAACGATTGAACAGATTTTAACAAATGTTGCATCTTTATATCTGCCTTGCTTGATCCAGAATGTGTCCTAGGCAAAATAATTTCACAGAAAAATTCAAAATGGCTTCATAATGTTAAAAAAAAAAAATCAAAAACATAACCTCCTCTTTTTGTGAAGTAGGCTGAAAATATCTCTACAGTTAATTGTTTTCTTGTTATGTTATGTCCTAGCAGGTGACATATTCTACACGGTTACCTTAAATCCACTTTCTCACAAGGCGACAAGAGTTGCGCAACTGTTGCCGGCAACATCGCGCTCTGTTGCCAGATATCGATAGATGAGCGGCTTCTTAAAACAAAAAACTAACATACAATGTTGCGGTTCCAGTTCTATTGTGGACCGTATTGAAGAACTGCCCTTTTTATCCGACTGTACCAGATGTTTACAAGGTAGGAGAAAAAACGTGACACTTTTTGATTCAAAATTCAAAACCAATATGAAGAAAAAATCCTTTCTGGTTAAAAATAAGGTTGGATTTGTTATAAAAGAAGGTCGTTCGTGATAAAATTATAATGTAGCATTTGCCAATGCTGCGATATCACTTGGGTTCCTAAACATCATCTACAATCACCAATCTATTATCCAAGCGCGATGATCATCATCACATCATATCAGCCGAAAGGTGTCCACTGCTGGACATAGGCCTCCCCCGAGCATCTCCACTTCGACCGACGAGGCGATAGCCGTAACACACTATCAGTAGCAAAGGGTTTCATTGTGACAGTTCAACAACATTCACTGCGTTATTTACGTTGTTGAGCAGACACATTTTTCGAACATATGGATCAATGGATTAGCAATATCCTTCAAAATGAAACCCATTACTACTGAGTGTCTACGCAGTTAGGGTGCTGGTCTATTCTGTAAAAATCTCACCGTGACAACTAAGGACTGCAGTGAGCTACAAGTAATAATAATAATATTTTTTATTTTCTCACCACAAACTAATTATGTACATTTGAGAGGTATCAACATAAAATACGAAACAGTAATAATTATACTGTGGGAGACTGGTGCCTAAACTAGACATGAGGTCTGTATCTCAGGTCACCAGAAGGGCAATTCTCGTAATTTTAAGAATGTTCACCTTCTGATCTCAGTCTCAATCTGTCAAAAAAAACCTCTAATATCCCTACATTTTGACATTTGTTTGTCGCTGAGATGAGACTGCGACTAGATTTTGAACGTTTTAAATTACAAGAATTGGCCTTCAGGTCTCGCAAACTTTTTTTTTTTTTTTCCGGATGGGAAATCATCAAATCCTGGTCTGGGTGGAGCGGAAGGGAGTGTCAGACTCTTACTGACTAAAACCCACCCATGTTCCTTCCTTTGCCCTTTATGTTCCGGGGTAGCAGTAACCCTTTCGGACAATCCCGCTGACCCGGCGGGCTTCGTCCCTAAGGGGCCCCTCAAATTATGCTAACAACTCTTTGAGGCGCGCGTGGAACACTTATGTCTCCAACCCTTGCTTACATTTTAATGTTAATGTACTTTGAATAATAAATGCGGTAAGAATTTAGAGAAATCATAGATATACTCGTAAGTGAATTGTCATTCCATCTGACACTAGGGTTTAGGCACTATTGACAGCTCACTTCAACTTAGTTTTCACGGTGAGATTTTTACAGAACAGCACTACTGAAATTCATTCGCACCAGCTCCCTGAATAAAAAACTCATGATACATTATTTAACGTTGGATTCGCTTGAATAATAGTATTTTTCTTAGCGTAGCGACACACGACAAAAATTATGCAACGAAATTTAGGTCTAATGTGTCACTGACCTATATTGTACAAGTACTCAGGGTACCAGCAGTTCTTATAGAAGAGCAGAAGTTGAACTGCACTGTTTTTTTGTTCTATGATTCAGTACAAAAAAAAACCCCTGGACTTCATACAATCGATGTCAAAGCGAAAACATTTGATTTTCGCCATTTTGGCGCTGATAGCAACGTGAGCGTCCGTGGAACTAATATTTTTGACAGAGATTTTAAAAAAATGTTTTTATTATGTCAATTTGAGTTCCTAACTAAAACGCTTACCTGGTGTGGTGTTTGAGTGGTATGGCGGCTCGCTCGGCAAGCGGAGCGAGCGTGTCGCTGTCAGACGCGAGCGACTCGCAGGACTTCACTGGACGCAGGCCGAGACTTGTCGTGCACATTGGGATATCCTGTTGACAACAAGTGTGTTAATGAATTAGAAAAACAGCTGGCGAAATGTGGATGTTATATATTATGTGGTGGTGTAGAATATAGGCCATCATGTTATTTTAATAAGGAGTTAAAGTAGAAATAATCATGTTCAATTCAATTTCATGTTATTTTAATAAGGAGTTAAAGTAGAAATAATCATGTTCAGAAGTGTCGTAAATCAAGGTGAATAGGGATTATTATTATTCTTATTATTTCGCTATAATATTCCTAAAGATGATATGTAAGATATTAATCAATCAATCAATATCTTTATTGTAGATCATAGGTAGGTACATAATACAGATCTTAAATAATAAAATTGAGATCAGCTATGTCCCGCCCTTAGAACATACAATAGTTATGTAGCGGCATCTACAACGCCACATGCGAACAACGCGTCATACTGACGTCACGCAAATCCTGCATCTCGCAAGCAGAGTTTACCGCGCAATTAGCATAGATACAATTTCCCAACATCAATCGTTGGGCAATTGCCCGCCAGACAACACCCGTCTGGTCGGAGGATCCTCCCTTATCTAAGGAGGATGAGTGAACTTTACACCCTGTTCCTCATACCTCTATAGTTGTATAGAAATTAAATTAAATTACATAAGAAGATATTTATCCCGTTACATGGACATTTTGAATAGGTGTGTATAAAACCTCAGATAAAATTAACTGGCGAAACTTCATTCATTGGATAGGTACCGATTTCTAATGAATATAAAAAAGTTTTTTTTTTAATTCATTATTTCTAGTAGTTTCAGCATTCAGCAAGTATAGTTACTTGAGCTTATAAGTTATTTTTTTTTATCTTAATTATATTTTTTTATTTTATAAATAATTTCATTTCATATCAAAATGTTCATCTCAAGTACCTGTGGCGGTGTAGGTGTTCGCGGCACGTGCGGCGCGGGGTCCCTGCGACTGCGCGCGCGCTGCTGCTTGCTGCGGGTGAACAGGCCGCGCCAACCCGACGGAGAGCGCTTCAGCCCGCGTTTGCCTAATAAACACATGATAATAACGTTAATCCACAGATATATTATTGTGTCGGATTGTGTTGTCACTCGGGATATACCAATCAAACAAATCAGTTCAGGACTACGTCAAATCACAACGAGTTTTGATTGGCTAACACTGCGTCAGATGGCGTCACGACACGACACGACACAACACAGTAATTGGAATCCGGCTTAAACCACAACAAAACAAATTGCAATCTATACAAATAAATAAAATTGAAATAACTGTTTGTGATATCAAAATAACTGCTTTTTACTAAATGCATATGAGTATATAAGGAACTAAAACAAAAAAAAATGTCAGTCAGTCTATTTGTATATAGGCTACTTTTATTTTAGAAAAAAAAAAAAAAAATGGGTTCCACACAAAAAAATTAACCCATGAAATCCAATTTTTTTTCTGACATGCACGCAATCGAAGTCGCGTGCAAAGCTAGTCTTAAGTATATACCAACCTGGTGCAGGTAGATCTAAAACGGTGTGATACTGCGGCAAATTGTTGGGACCTGAACCGACCTGCAAGAAGAACATTCATTAAATTCGCGCACAAGAGCAAAAATAATATTATTTGAGTTTTTTTTTTTAATGTACGGACGCCAGCACATCAAGTTACTACAATCTGTCAAATTTCTTTAATAGATTTTCAACTTTATCGCTAAAGCATTAAGGTTCAAGGTTGATTGGGAAAATTTGACAGTTTCGGGTAGCTTGACCTGCTGGCGTCTGTACAAGATGTCGCAGAGTTTAAATGATTAAATACTGAAAACCACAGAAGCCTTTGATGGCTTATATATGGCTAGTGAGTTCGGAAAAATATATCTCATATAGATACTACAAATAATCAAAGGGAATTGCTCATTCTTGGCTTAACGTGGACAAGTTGTTCTGTAAAAAGTATTTTTACGAAAAAATATAATTAAAACTAAAATGAATATTTTTTTGATTCTCGTTGCAGGAAAGTAAATGTAAAAACAAGTCGTTTAATAAGTATTTAAGCTGATTGAGTTCAAAAAGCGTCGCCATTTTATGGTTGGAGGCTGATTCTGTGTTGCCAAATTAATAACAATTGTGATTTCAATCTTTTATTAAAGAAAATAATCGATTTCTAAATCTGAGTAAAAAGTATGTATTTTCTTGAAAATCTGTAATTAAGTGATTTTTCAAAAGGTTTATATTTAGTTTCCTTTAATTACATTAAAAACAAACTAAACACTCATCGTTTTTGGCCATCAAATCATTTTACATCCGATTATAATATTAGTTCGATTGTTGTCAAATCGATTTTTTTTTATTACCTGGCAGCACTAACTGTCAATAATGACAAATCTAGACAACGAAAACATTCGCTTTGCCTCCGTGTATTGTGAATATTGAAAACAAAAAATATTAGTTTTATTTTTTCCATAAATGACCTCAGGATATGTAACTACTGCATTCAAAGTAAGAGAATATCATTATTATAAAGGCAAATGATTTATTTTGGAAAATAAATACTCATAATTGTAACTTTTTCAGCGACAAGTTTTAGCATATGACATGCTAAATATGAACCATTTTTACACTTTCCCGTAACCTTATTACTATAATTCATTTCTTTTAGGCATAAACTACATATTAAAAACCGTAGTCATTAAATATTATACTTAATGTTCACGTTAAGCCAAATTGCCCTAACAAACTGAGCAATTCCCTTTAGACGCTAAGTTTGTAAGTTTTACACTCAAAGAATATTTTAAGTCTTTACTTATTCTATAATATGTTAATAGCATAATTAAAGGTGGTAGTAAGTGTATCAAAGTAAAGTACAGACGCCAGCACATCAAGCTACTACAATCTGTCAAATTTCTTTAATAGATTTTCAACTTTATCGCTAAAGCATTAAGGTTCAAGGTTGATTGGGAAAATTTGACAGTTTCGGGTAGCTTGACCTGCTGGCGTCTGTACATATTCATAGTTTGTTATTTGTAGAAAATGCTTTTTTAATAAATATACGTTGGTTCGTCAATTTACCTAATTTCGTCTGGAAACAATAATTGGTTTGGAGTAAATAAAAAAAATCTGTAGTATATCAATTGTGTAGCACCTTATCAATCACAATCTGAATGATTTTGAAGGATATTGCAAATTCATTTGTTCAAAAAAAAATTCTGCTCAATAACGTAATGTTGTTGAACTGTCAAAATGAAAGCCATTGCTATTGTTAGTGTGTTACGCAATTATCCCGTTGGACATGATTGTCAACCTGCAATACGTGTGGTGATTATGCTCGTTTTTACCAGATTACAAGGAAGCGAAACGGAGGGTTATGATTTTTTTTTGCCGTACGACAAGAGAAGTCTGTAGGAGTTTTTGGTACAGATTGTAGTTGTACTCCTGAGGGGTAATTTTCATAATTTTAAGAACTTTCACAGTCTGATCTCAAATACGTAAAATTTTCCTACATTTTGACCGACAAGATGAGTTTGCGACTAGATTTCAAATGTTTAAAATGACGAGCATTGCCGTGCAGGCGGTCTCACCTCGATGTACTTGGGCCGCAGGTGCGACGAGGGCCGCAGCTGCGTGTTGGCGGCCGCGGCGGCCGCGATGGCGCCCGACGCGGGCGGCAGGCGCGGGCTGCGCGCGGCCGGCGCGCCGCCCGCCTGGCCGCGCCGCCGCGCCTCCTCCAAGCTGCGGGCACAGGTGGACGTTACACGAGGTGCTAAGTAATACCCTCAAACAACTTTAACAACACCTAAACTCACCCCATAGCACTTAGAGAACCGTAACAGGCTGTTATCGATATCGTTAAGTTTTTTAAATCATAATTATAAGAATACTGTTTCGCACCACAAGTTACCACTAGAGCCATCTAGTATCGAGTAGCAGAACTAATAGATCCTTCCAGAAAGTTCGATGCTAGAACTTTCTAGAACTGTCGACATCTAGTCATTCGGGGCCGGTATGTACTCGAACATTCTAGATGTTTCTACAATAGAAGGTTCTAGAACTATCTGCGGCACTATATAAGGCCGGGATAAGACGACCGAGACACAGAGTTGGATAAGCGATACAAGCGAATACATCGAAAGCGCGACTTAAGTGAAATTGTGCTTTATAATTAGTGTGTTTGAGTTGTTATTAGTGTTGTTTAATTAAAGTGTAATTTTTGGTAATTTATATCGGCAGTTTTAATTGTCACGAACCCCCTAGCTCGTAACAATACTAAAGTTGTCAAAAAATAAAAGGCCCGTTTTGACATTTGAGAATGCGTTCTTGACACCTGTCAGTTTCATAAAAAGGAATACGTGTTTTGCGAATTTGAACTTTATTAACTACTAGAACTGTCAATGTCAAAACGGGCCTTTTATTTTTTGAAAACTTTAGCTGCGTCCCGCGGTTTCACCCGCATAAGTTTCGATCCCGTGGGAATATCGGGATAAAAGTATCCTATGTGTTAATCTTAGTTATAAACCATCTGTATGCCAAATTTCATCCAAATCCGTTCAGTAGTTTTTGCGTGAAACAGTAACAAACATCCATCCATAAAAACTTGCACGTTTATAATATTATAATATGAAGTAGGATTGAAGACTGCCAGTTTGAATGGATGAAAAGTATTGGGCATTAATGTACAGTCGCCAAAGAAGATAAGTAACCAGGGTCGTCGGATATAGTTGAAGTTTAGTAAGAAACCGATGGATGTTTTCGAATGAAATTTAGTTTGATAAATAAACTGTTTGTTTTCTATTACTAAATTACATTTTATTCGAAAATGGCGCCGATTTCCTTGTTCACAAACTAAACTAAAATTAAGTTCAGTGCATCTTTTTCTATTTCATTATGAAAAGAACAGAAGTTAAATATTAGTTTAGTCCTGTTAAATTAAGATACTCCATAGACAGTTTAGACGTGATTAAAACATGGCTACTAAAATACGTCAATTTACGTCAGTCGCTGACTAATTTATATCAATATAAATAAAATTGAATCACCGAAATGTATGTACGCGCATAACTTCAGCAGTGCGATTCTGTAACCATCTCACCGTGAAAACTTAGGTGAAGTGAGCGTGGAGTGAGCTGTCATTCCAACTAATGCTAGGGATTGACACTACTGACAGCTCACATCAAGCTCACTTCACTTGAGTTTTCACGGTGAGATGGTTACAGAATCGACTATACCAAATTGGATAATTCATTTTTTCTCGTGTTTGTTATTGTCAGGACAAGGTTTGTATACACAATTGGACCCGGTAGGTGGCGCTGCTTTTGCGGGAAGTACGACGTCTGCCGGGTCCGAGGTCCTAGTAGAGTATAATGTTACCTCAACAACTTCGTAGGAGGGTTGATAGGTAGACTTTTGGGCCGTCGACACGACTCGTTGCCGCGGAGTTCCACTTGAGATTCGCACCGCTCCTGAAGCAAATACCATGAAATAAATACATAAACTCACGCAAACTAATAGCCATAGGGGCTGGCAGAAGCTATAGAATAGTGCCACGATCCAAGTTTTGGTACACGTAACGAAATAAATGCGCAAACAGTTAGTTTTTTTTAATAGCCGACGGGAAATATCAGCGTAGGGGATTTCAGAATCATGTACGGACGCCAGCACATCAAGCGACTACAATCTGTCAAATTTCTTTAATAGATTTTCAACTTTATCACGAAAGCATTAAGGTTCAAGGTTGATTGGGAAAATTTGACAGTTTCGGATAGCTTGATGTGCTGGCGTCTGTACTATCGCCAAAACCATTTTGAAAACAAAATCCCGTGCACATGATGACCACAGCTGCGTCCGTAAGTAAAACAAAAGAGGATCCTTTTTAGGTCGACTAATAATATGCGCTGCAAGCAGGAATAGTCCTTACAGTGGTCAAATATAGATTTTTGGCGATAGTACTGAATCCATGGTAACAGATTGCATGTCGAAGTCCCTGCCTCATGTACAGACGCCAGCACACCAAGCTACTACAATCTGTCAAAATTCTGTATTAGATTTTCAACTTTATATCTAAAGCATTAAGAATCAAGGTTGATTGGAAAAATTTGACAGTTTCGGGTAGCTTGACCTGCTGACGTCTGTACGACCCGAATCCAAAATGAAAAACTGCTCAATATTATCTTGAAATGATAAAATATTTACATTTAATTAATAATTGTTTAAAAATACACGTTTAAATGATTATAAAAGTTACCTGCTCCAGCGACTCAGGCCCCGAATCTTCCCCCTGCTCCTGAGCGAACAACTCTTCGGCGTAGCAGATCAGGAACTCCGTCACCACCGCCTGAAGGTAAAAATACATAGAATCAAATGTTGGTCACATAACATGAATGTCGAAAATGTAAAGCACGCAAAATATTGTGCTTATGGGTGCATAGAATGGAACAGAACTTCTGTATTTAAAGCCTCATCAAAACGGTGAAGGAAAACATCGTGAGGACACCGGCATGTCCTAGAATCAAAAATTCGAAGACATGTGACATCTACAAACCCGGACTGGGCTCGCGTGGTGGATTACGGCCCAGTCCCTCTTACATGGAGGAGGCCTGTGTCCCAGCACAGTGGGAACAGTACAGGCTGATTGTGTATTTACAATATAAAACCTAAGTAAATTTGAATTTCGCGGGCTACCTTAGCGGATCCTTAACGTTTCTTTCAATGGCGCCGATTCCCTTGTTCACAAACTAAACTAAATTCAAGTTCAGAGCACTTTTTCTTTCTATTTCATTAAGAAAAGGACAGAAGATTAGACGTGATTCAAAACATGGCTACTAAAAATACGTCAATTTACGTCTTGCGGTGACTAATTTGACAGGACTAAACTAATATTTATCTTCTGTCCTTTTCTTAATGAAATAGGAAGAAAAATTTGCAGGACTATTGCAGAACATGGAAACAAAATATACTGGGCTATGGGTTTGGGTGGTCATAGTGGAGCGGTTACCTTGAACTATGGAACATTATTATTATGCTACATCTCCTTTATTTCATTTAAATACCTACAAATTACACTTTTATAAACAAAAAGATTAAAAAAAAAACATTTAAAAATATAAAAAAATAGTAGCCCACCGGTATCGGGAACAGGGTCCAAGCTACCGGCGGTCAGGGCTCCAGAGAGAGGAACCTCCTGACAATGCGGGACGTGTCCAGAAGTACCGCTTTCTGAATCAAGCCCTTGATCCAGCTGCCCAACGAGAGCCTCCTCAGGTGTTGGTCGAGGCTCTTGGCTATTAAGCCATTGGCTGTCACGATCGGCACAATGACTGCTGACTCCACATCCCACATGTCGACAACCTCGTGAGCCGAGTCAAGATACTTGATTTGTTTATCTTTCTCGGCTTTCACGAGGTTCTCATTTATGCTACATTATTATTATGTGTACCTGCACAGCGACTCCTTGTAACGCGTGTTGAGGTCGCGGCGCGCGCAGCAAGTTGGGTGCCCACACGATGGCCATGTTCCTGGCCGTCATGCCGGTCTGGTCGCCCAGCAGGGACACGCGCCGGAGGTGACGCATCAGGTAGGCGAGGGTTCTGTGGGAAATAACAAAAGTTAAGTCTTAATACTATCAATCTGCCTAGCCTTTTCCCGACTATGTTAGGGTCGGCTTCCAGTCTAACGGAATGCAGCTGAATACAAGTATTTTACATGGAGCGACTGCCTATCTGACCTCCACAACCCAGCGACTGGGTAATACGATACCCCTTGGTAGAACTGATTGTCAGAGTTTCGGGCTGAATAGTATACCAAATAAAAATAAATAACAAAAAGTCCGTCTGCAAAAACCACTAGAAGGTACAAATCAAGATCACTTTTCAAGCAACCTGATGCAGTTGATAGCTATTATATTCACACATAACATAATCAGTCTATAATGTTCCCACTGCTGGGACACAGGCGTCCTCTCTGTGCGAGAGAGTGGGCCGTAATCTACCACGCGGGCCCAGTGCGGGTTGGTACATGTCACATGTCATTAAATTTGTGGTTCTAGGACATGTCGGTTTCCACACGATGTTTTCCTTCACCGTTTTTAGAGCAGTGATGATGAAATTAAATAAATAAAGTTAAGTGTACTTTACGAGTTGGAACTCGGGGCCAATGCTCTCAAAACGGCTAAATTACTTGCAATTTTGGTGATTTTACGAGATTTTTGTTTGAAACCAACACCATTTTTAAAGTGGTCGTTTTTTTCAAGAGCGCGAGCATTTTATGGGTATAATTTTATGTAGTTATGACGTTCATGAAGTGCTGATTCTCAGCCTAGTTTTGAATAAATTCCTTTCTATTTTATATTTACCTATAATGTGGTGGAGGTAGCTTCACGACGGTGTCTCTGACAGCCCTTAGTCGCGCCGCCTCGTCTCCCTGCTGGACTGCGCTGACGAAGCTCTCGTAAAGCTGGTATGTGCAGAGGGGGTTTGGTAGTTCTCTGTTGACATAAAACATCCGATTAGTTCGATACTGGTGAACAAAGCACATTAAGTTGCTGACACTGAGTCTATAGAAATATGGGGAACAGGGTGTAAAATTCACGCAACCTCCATAGAAAAGGAAGGATCCTCCGACCAGACGGGTGTCGTGTCTGGTGGGCTACTGCCCGAAGATTGATGTCGGGACGTTGTATATATGCTAGTCGCGCGGTAAACTCTGCTTGCGCGATGCAGGATTTTGCGTGACGTCAGTATGATGCGTAGTTCGCATGTAGCGATGTAGATGCCGCCACAAGTTACGAGTACAGACGCCAGCACATCAAGCTACTACAATCTGTCAAATCTCTTTAATAGATTTTCAACTTTATAGCTGAAGCATTAAGGTTCAAGGTTGATTGGGAAAATTTGACAGTTTCGGGTAGCTTGACCTGCTGGCGTCCGTACAATACTCCAAGCATTTTTAACAGGAAACACCATTCGTATTAAAAATGTCTGTAGTATTGCAGCACGTGATGGACTATTGCGCATGCTAACTAGCACTCAATATAATACAAAAAAAAACTATTTTTGATAGTGTTCCGGTTTTAGTGATCTCAAGCTTGGTTTGTAAGTAAAACGATATAATGACGGCTGAGCACAATAAAGAGAGCGCTGAAACACCGATATAAAGTCAAAACACAATTTTTTTAAACGTTGCCTCACATTAGCAATTACTATTGTATCGTGGGTGTGTTTTACAAACATTTAATTTCACGTATACAAACAGTCAGACCCGGAACAACTGCCTGTAGGCAATACAGATATTTGTTCCGTGCGGGAATCGAAACCGCGACACGCAGCGCAGCAGTCGATCGCTCAGCCACTGCGCCAACCGTGTCGTCGGGTCGGGTTTTCAATCTTTGCGGCTGTTATATGGGCGGCATCACTTTATTAGGAAACCCAAGCTTTTCGCTTAAGCTCGGGATGATATCGGTATTGATTAAAAATAATGAATATTTGAATGTATTTCAGAACAAGATATTTGACTCACCGGAAATACATCTTCAGCAGCGAAGGCACGGCGTGCGGGTCGCGCACGCTGGGCGGCGCGGCCAGGTCGGGCGCGGCGCCCGCGTCGAAGGCGGCGCGCAGGCGCTGCGTGAGCCCCGCGCCGCCCGACAGGCGGTACACGCCGTCCACCGCGCCGCGCGCCTCGATGGCGGCCGCGCACTCCACCAGCACTTGCGGCACTGAAAGGGACGGAGTGAGGTCTACATTACAACGTTTGGTGTCGATACAGAATACTCTCTCTGTTAAATGACGCCCTGGTACCGTAGGATTGATTGTAGTTTCAATTTCTTTTTCTACCCAACCAATCCCATCGCAGCGCATCGCATCGCCTACCCGCGCTATTGCTTCGATTTCGTTTAGCGGTCTTTCGTATTTTTTTTTTCTTTTTACTCGGCTCCAAAGAGTGCGCATAATGTTAAATACAGTAATACCCCTGGTTAGCATAAAAGGAAACCGCCAAAATTGGGCCAAAGTATGTACAGAATCGATATGTATATAAAAAAAAACTAGATTTTTTACTGATTAAAAAGAACATGTAACAATAATAACTTTCTATCGGAATGAGCTAAAAATTATGATTTTAAATATGGTTTTTAATTGAACGTAGTTCTAAAACTAGCTCTGTAAACAAGCTGTCAGGTCATTTTAAGTTCGTTCTAAAACTAGTAGGTCTAAAGAAGTTATTAAAAAAACACTATCTATTTTGTTTTAGCATTTTTGACATGAACATTATAATCGTTTATAAAAGAAAAAAGGACATTAGATGAATTATTGTTGTTTTAGTAAGTTATTTATTTATTTAACAATAACATCTTTCAAAATCGTGTATCAGCGACTGTTTCAAAACGAAAACATATCAAAATGTCAATGTCACGTAATAAAATAAGAATCCCAAAAATAAAAAAAATGCCACGTCACTCCTGTAGTGTCAAGTCTCGTCATTCGTTTTCGTACTTGTGCGCTTACGGATGTGCTTACTCGATTTCTGCTATTTTTCTGACGACTTTGGATTGACTTTACGGACTTGGATACTTGTTATTGTGTATTTTATTGGACACCGATTTTGCTTAGACTGGATAATGGTGAATTGCGTGAGTTGTGGTATCGCTACTGATCGTAGCAACGCTACTGGAAGTGTGCCTTTACATGATGAAGCAGTTCTTTCCATAATAAGAGCAAGGACTGGTCTACAAACAGTGAGTATCTATAGCTGTATTATTATTTTTCAATCGGTACCGATTTGGGGCGTTACACGCTCATATTTAAGGGTTCTAATCGGTTTCGATCAATCAATCGGTCGCATAATTTAATCACGAGATAGTTTTTAACGGTTTGTTTATTCCTTACCTATTGACTCGCAGCTAGGACGAGTCACCGACCGAAATTATGTCTGGTATTCTAACATTGTATACTTTTTCTTTTGCAGATTAACAATGCAGATCATGTGTGTACTTCTTGCTGGAATCTTGCAAATGATACATTGAGATCTGAGCATCAAGAAACAAGTTCAAGCTCTACAACTATGGTTGGACATCGAAGTGTGTGTGTACTCTGTGGCCGTTCTATTCTTCGGACACGCTTTCACCCTTTGAACAGTAGTACTGAACGTGAAGCTCGGATCTATAATGTTATTTGCGAATGGATGATGCCACGAACGGTAAATAACATTTAACAAAAGCTTCATGTGTTATTGAGTTTACCATTTAATAGACTCGTATAATTCATGTATGGTTATTTCTACAGGTGGAACTGACCAGCCGCTTGTGCCATCCCTGCTGGATGAGAGCTGATAGGGCCAGTCGCCATTTTATCTCTGGACCATCTACCTCGAGTAGTGCACCTACTGTAGAAGAATCACCTCAAATACCGACTGAAGATCCTCCAATACAAATGAGAAATGTTGTGTCTGGTGCAAGTACTTACGCAAACCAAATTGTTCTACCTGACTATGTTAGAGCTATTGAAACAGAGTCGCGATGCTTTATTGAAGGATGTCAGGGCCGAGAAAGGAACAGAATCTCTTTATCAATTAGAAAGGTAATGCTGGAAAAACATAATTATTATATTCCACCAAACAATCGACTCTGTGATTTTCACAAACATGTAGATTCAGTGCAATTTATTAGTGGAGCCCTTGACAATTATTTAAATGTCTTTAATGCAGTGCATATTCAAGATATGTTATTACTAAAATCTGCAAACCATATGTTCATAGATTTTGACGATCTTGATGATTTGGATGATGGCGTTGTTCATTTTTGGATTGGACTAAAGAAAGATCAATTTAATAACCTATTTCATGAGGTTACACCATTTCGTAACATGAAAAAGGGTCGTACTGCACTGGGTGCTTATTTGATGAAATTAAGAACTGGTGATTCCAACGATCGTATTGCAACAATGTTGAAAATTCCTAGGAGTTCACTAGAAGTATTAATGGGACAGGCACGTGATATCCTAACCGAGTTTTTTGTGCCACATCATTTGGGTTTCCACCATTTGAATAGGCAAGAAGTGTTAAATAAATCACTTTTAATCCCAAAGGGTTTGTTTGGGAATTTTGAGGGGCAGGAAAGACCATTGGCCATTTTTGATGGAACATACACATATATTCAGAAGAGTTCCAATTACTCATATCAAAAAAAAACATATAGTCTACATAAATACACCAATCTGGTGAAACCATTTATGATAGTCTGTACAGATGGCCATATCATAGATGTTTTAGGTCCCTATCCAGCAAAAACATCAGATGCTGATATAATTAAATGTGAGATACAAAAACCGAATTCGGAATTAAAAGAATTCTTTAGACCTGGTGATGGATTTATTCTTGATAGAGGATTTAGAGACGCCTTGCCCATATTAAATGACTGTGGTTACAGAACGTTTGTGCCTGGTACATTACAGGCGGGTGAAACACAAATGTCCACACTTGCAGCTAATAAATCTAGAGCTGTCACCATTTGTCGATGGGTTGTAGAAGTGGTCAATGGCCGCTTCAAAAGAGATTTCAAATTGCTTCGGCTAGACTATTTCAATGTATCAAGTAAACATTTAATGAAAGATTTTGAAGTGGCCGCGGCTCTAATGAATAGATTTCACCCTCCTATCAGAGATCGTCCTGATGCTGTGGAAATACTTAACATAATGAATGAAAAAATGTATGTAAATAATGCTTTGGCTGATATTGTGCAGCAAAATAATTTGAATAGACGTAGGGCTAATTTCACACGCATCGATGGTCAAAGTAACTTAGCGGATTTTCCACAGCTCAGCTTTTCTGAACTAATATTAATATCTCTAGGCACATATCAGATAAAACAGGCACGGTCGTATTATGGAGAGCATGTAAGGGCAAATGGCAGATTTGAAATAGAAGTATGTAGGGAGGTGGACAGCGACCTACTAAGAGAGTTGTCATCTACAAATAATTTGTACTTAGTCAGAGGCCGCATTCAGTCAAGACATGTGAGTGGAAAAATATATTTTATTTATATTTTAGTTGACAGCTCTCTTACAAGTAAAGAAGCCATTTTACAATATTGTTGTAACTGCATTGTCGGCAGGCGAACAGTGGGTTGCTGTGCACATGTAATGGTGGTAATCTGGTACCTTAGTTGGGCAAGGTACCAAAATACCATCACACCTCCTGCACCATTCCTCGATGATATTTTAATTGAGTATGAAAATGAAGGTGAATAAAATATTTTAAAAAATAACTTGTTTTTATTTTACCTACCTAATTCCTTTTTTGTGCTATGCAATAATATGCTAATAGTAACATACAAATATGTTTTCAAATAATTAAATCAATATGTCTATTTGACAGTTTGTATTTACAATACATTTTGGCATTATAAATACAATTCTTACCATTTGCCGCATAACCTAACCTAGTGACCCAAAAACATATTTTCTTCCTAATTCCCATAGATTTTTGAAGAAAATCTTTCTGATATTGATATGTACGTGTTTTATCTATTAAATAACACATAAATGATTCCTGTTCACATTTGGCCCAACGATGTATGGATTTCTGGCGGTCTCCTTTTAAGGCATAATATAGTTTGACAATACGTTTTCGAATAACTTTTATGAGCATAATAATACTGCTAGCATAATAATACTTTCGCATAATGCAAAGGTTAGCATAACTATCATTTAGTCTAATATGTTTTGGCTTAAGTTGGAGTTGCATAAATTTTAAAGGCATTTAGCATAATAGTATTTAGGCATACAATTATTAGGTGTATGATATTTACTACTGTTATTGAATCATATGGGTTAGGTTAGGTTAGAACAGTGACCATTAACGCCAGATCCCCTCTATTGTTGGTGTTGTGGTTTGGGTAAGAATGCGTTTTTAACGTTATGCTTTATAAAATTATGCTTCATTATTATTATGCTAGCAGTATTTATGGCAACAAGCATTAGCAAAACATTTATACCTAATAATATTATGCGTAATAATCATTATGCTGAATTTCGTTATGCCGATGTAAATTATGATAATATATTTTATGCTTAACATTAGTAAACCGTTAAATACCATACATATAGATTTCCTCAAAGAGTGCGCTATTAAATACAAAAATAATGTTTTAAGTCCAACTGGTAGTTTCAGAGATTAGCGCGTTCAAACAAGCAAACAAACTCTTCAACTTTATTATTAGTATAGCTATAGATGAGGCTTTTTGTGGAATACTTTCTTGCGTACTTTTGACGAGAACCTAACCAAGAGAAGGTCTGTGTCCCAGCAGTGGGAACATTATAGACAAGACTATAATGTTCCCACTGCTGGGACATACATAATCATATGTATGCTATTAAATTGTAAATCCATAATTGGCTGTAATACTAGTTTATATATTTTAAGAAAAAATTTCAAAGAGCTGTGGATTTGTTGTGGATGTGAATAATAAATGTTCTGTGCAACCGACTATCGAATTAATGACCTCAAACTACAGATTACTTACTTCCTTATATTTTCTACTGTCCTGGTACTTTTGATATTATGAGACACGCAAAATGGCTGACAAGAACGTAATTTTTTTTTTCCAATATTTTTTTATTATTATTTATCAACTTATCAACCATGAAGGAAGTGATGTCTATATGGTTGATGGCCCATGATGGCCGGTCATTGTGTAAACGACCCATATACACAATGGCCCATTTTAACCTAAGATGGCGAACAAAAGAAAAATGATTTGTTTTAAATAAGAAACTGATAAATAATTATGATCCGTTCGGAATAAAATTAGACATTTAAACAAATCTTTTTTTCAGTCCTTTCAACCGATTTTGACTTCTATTGCGTTGGTGGCATGACAAATGGCAGCTGCAGTAAATAGTAGGCATTGTAACCACTTTTTTGCTTTTAATTCCATCCTTATGCCTACGGAATAGAAGTTAAAGTCGGTTGAACGGACTGTAAAAAAGGTTTGCTTAAATGTCTAATCTTATTCCGAATGGAGCATGAATAAAGACAGAAATCATACTAACAGCACCTTTGTGAAAAAAGTAAACCGAAACGTAAGAAAATAAACATTGAAATCATACTAACAACACCCACCTTCGTGACCGCAGTTCAGCAGATGTTCTCCGAGGTCGCAGCCGAACACCCGCTCCCTCAGTATGCCTTGCTGCTTCAGACTTCTTCGGGAAGGTCTAGAGAGTATGAAGCTTCGGAATAAGGAGATCAGCTTGCCGTGTTTACGGAGAACTGGCTTGATTGGTGCTACGGCTACTGAGCTATAGGGTGGAAAGAAAGATGGTTAAAATATGTAATCAAAAGAACTATGAGAAACTTAGAAATTATAAACGATGAATGGTCGTTGTGATCTTGTTGTCCTAACTGCAATCATCTACAGTTCTTTTATTTTTCTTTGCTTTATATATATAGTATGTATGTATTTATAATTTTGGATATGTATATATTTGTGTATCTATTTTAGTGTATTGTGTACATAATATTTGCACCAACGACTGTCCCATTTTATGTCAAGGAAAATCACTGTCCATTTTAAGGTTGCCTGGAAGAGATCGCAGTAATGCGATAACGCCGCCCATTGTATATTTTGTAGTGTTTAATGTATTTTTATGATATGTTATTTTGTGGTGTACAATTAAGTACTTATATATAAATAAATAAATTTAAATAGTTTTAGGACTGATTTTTCCAAAGCCAGATAACTTTATACGAGGAATAATTTTGAATTTATAAGAAAGATTATTAGTTTTATGTTTGTTAATAAAATTATAATGAGGATCATGAAAGATTTCGTATAAAGTGTGGTCAAAAAAATTAAGTGAAACAATCCTTAATGTTTTCTAATCTAAAAGGAATGAGCTATCTGTTGGACTGAAAAAATATCCACAACTTAGTTTAGCCTGAATCAAATTGCCTGTAAAAAAAGTTTTATTTTTCACTTTATAGTTGTACCTACCTAACACAAATTCATATACCACTACTTGCTATGTAAATATCAGTGACAGGAAGTTATTAAAACATCATCAATATAATTTAAGTGGAAAAAAATCGTATTTATGAAGCTAACTCAAAAAATAACCAAGCAAAGTTAATCAAATTCATATGGGAGAACCAAAGGCATTTCTTAATCATAAAAAAAAAAAAAAATTCAAATCCGTCTCTAAAAGACGGAGTTATGCCCGAACATACATACATTAATATATATATATATATATATATATATATATAAATATCCGAATTGAGAACCTCCTCCTTTTTTGAAGTCGGTTAAAAACAGGATTGTCATTGATGACCATAAAATAAATATTATTTAAAAATATTTTTTCTTTCTTTCTTTTCTTTTAAATAAAAACGTTGGCCCAAACTAGGAATTTCTCCTGTATCGTGGGTGCGTTTACAAACATTTAAACTCACATACACAAACAGCCAGACCCGGAACAACTACTTGTAGGTCATACAAATATTTAATTAAATAATAATAATATTTTATTATTTAATTCTTATTATTTCTTGTTTTATATTTTTCACATCTACCTATTAGAGTGGAATAAGTACGATTTTTATTTCTATAATAGAACAGACTAGAAAACGGATCGTATAGCAAAATGACTATGACACTGTCAGTCGTATAAAATAACGGCTATATAATACACTAGCTGCGCCCCGCGGTTTCACACGCATATGTTTCGATCCCGTGGCAATATCGGGATAAAAGTATCCTATACGTTAATCCTGGTTATAAACCATTTGTGTGCCAAATTTCATCCAAACCCGTTCAGTAGTTTTTGCGTGAAAGAGTAACAAACATCCATCCATTCATACAAACGTTCAAGTTTATAATATTAGTAGGATAGGATTTTCCTGGCTGTACTTAATACAACTTACCCAACTATAGGGGGCGGCTGCGTCATGTGCCTGGGCACCTTGTCTCCGATGACCGCGACACAGTGGTGCGGGAAGAACCCGACGCGGAACCCGCGCTTGCCTCGCCACCACAGCGACTCCGCCGGACCTGACAGAGCTTGGCGCCATTAATACACACGTATAATTAATAGAACATAAGTATAACAGTTTACTAAGACCTTATCCACACTTGTATCATTTTGGTGTAACTAAACCACAGATTACTAAATAGTTACTTCGTAATAGATACATCACTCCAATACAGGAACAGGGTGTAAAGTTCACTCAAACTCCATAGAAAAGGGAGGATCCTCCGACCAGGCGGGTGTTGTGTCTGGCGGGCAACTGCCCAACGACTGATGTTGGGAATTTATTTTGTTTTTTTAAACGTTGCATTTCTCCTGTATCGTGGGTGCGACAAACAGTCAGACCCGGAACAACCACTTGTCTTGTAGGTCATACAAATATTTGTTCCGTGCGGGAATCGAACCTACGAAACGCAACGCAGCAGTCAATCGCTTAACCACTGCACCAACTGTGCCGTCAATAGTATCTATGCTAATTGCGCGGTAAACTCTGCTTGCGAGATGCAGGATTTGCGTGACGTCAGTATGACGCGTTGTGGCGTTGTAGATACCGCTACAGTACTACATTGATAAAGTAAAACTTACCAGGCATATCGATGATCGATATCATGTCGCCCACTTCGAAGCTAATTTCGTCTCGAGCCTGAAAAAAGAAAAATAAATAGAAATAACATCGTATTACGGCCCACTCCCTCTCATAGAGAGGGGGCCTGTGTCCCCAGCAGTGGGAACAAAAGTGGGGGAGTGGGGAAGATTGTCAGGATCATAGCTTGTGATGTTCTACTGTTTCTGCGTAAATCCGAAAGGAAAAAAGTTGTGAGTGAGTAGGTTTGAGGTTTGTGAGTTGGTTTGGTTGGTTGTGGGATTGAGTAGGTTTGCTTTGGTTTTGAAGATATTGAGTATTGAGCCTTAAAATTCAAATACAATATCAGTCTATAATTGTCTCACTGCAGGACAGAGTTCTTCACTTATAGTGAGCAAGAGCATATATGACCAAGCTTCATCATCTGCTTGCCTTTTCCCAACTATGTTGGAGTCGGCTTCCGGTCTAACCGGATGCAGCTGAACACCAGTTTTACATGGAGCGACTATCCTAGCCTATCTGACCTCCACAACCCAGTTACTAGGTAATACGATTTATTTATTATTTATTTATCCTCACACTGGAACACCATACAGCAATTACACCAAATGGAGCAAAACAATCACTTCATGTGCTGCTTTCCATCCATCTTGTGCGCGGTGGACATCGAACGAGTGGCAAAACCGTGGTGTACGATACCCTTTGCTAAGACTGGTTGTCAGACTTTCGGGCTTCTGATGACCCGTAACGACTGTCAAAGATCTAGTGCTTTCTGAGGCGGAGGTCTTGATATGTAAAGATGGTCACCCATCCTCGGACTACCGCGGCAAGCGTTGCTTAACCTGATCAATCGACCCGTGCGGCCGTTATAACTTGGCCACAAGCAGTGGACTGCGATAGGCTGAGTTAATAGACTGTTAACAAATAATTATGTACCTGTGAAACGTATTTCCTGACAGAATATGCAGCTGCCACGGCCGGAGTGTTGATTGACGACGAGTCTTCATTCGCTACCAGCAGTTTATGACCTGTTGAAGAATGGAGAAAGCTACGTTAGTTTTTTCTGTTTTTTTTTAGCCTATATTGTGTCCCACTGCTGGGCAGTCTTCAAGAGATCGGTCAAGACAGGGGTCTTGAGCGATCTCTGGCCATGTTGGCCCTGCAAACCTAGTTTAGCACCTGCAAACTCGATACGTTAGTACGTAAGAAAATTTCTTCATTCAATTATGTAATGAGCCAACATGGGCCACTGGGTAAAGGGGCAGGTGGGCCAACATGGGTCACTGTGTACAGGGGCAGGTGGGCCAACATGGGCCACTGTGTATAGGGGCAGGTGGGCCAACATGGGCCACTGTGTATGGGGGCAGGTAGGCCAACATGGGTCATTGTGTATTGGGGCAGGTGGGCCAGCATGGGTCACTGTGTATAGGGGCAGGTGGGCCAACATGGGCCATTGTCTATAGGGGCAGGTGGGCCAAAATGGACCAATGTTTTTTTAAGTAGGCACATTTTTTTTTACCTTTATTGTCCATCTGGAGCCAGTTGAGCACCGGCCCGCAGTTGATAGAGTCGTCGGCTATGATGGACAGATGGTGCACGTAGTCCGATATTAGACGCTGGTACTCCGATTCTGAGCGGTTGAGGGCCGGTGAAATTTTTTCACGGAGATTCGGTAAGCCTGAGACTTTTCGGTCGTATATGCATCTGGAAAGTAAATAAGGTTGTCTTTAAAAGATCGCTCTTAGCGAATAAGACCGCCCATTGTGTCACCCTTTGTAAAATTCAATAAAGTGTATTCTATTCTATTCTAAGATTGGTATTTAGCGAAATGTGTAGCAAAGTAAGTCGCGCGCATTTTAAAGGTGATAGTGGATAAGCCTGACAGCCCGTTCCTGGGGCACTGGACCCGTGACACAGCTGCAGGTCTGGTGCAGCGGGAGGCGGACTTGGTGATTGTTATAAGTTTTTAAATTAATTATTGTATTATTTTATTTTAATGAATAATTGTATGTGAATTTATTTAAAATGAGAATGTTACTAACATAGTTTATAAGTGTTACTAACAACTGTATGAATCATTTGTGTTCGATGTAAATAAATAATAATAATAAAAAAAAATCAATAGATCATCATCATCTGCCCAGCCTTTTCCCAACTATGTTGGAGTCGGCTTCCAGTCTAACCGGATGCAGCTGAATACCAGTATTTTACATGGAGCGACTGCCTATCTGACCTCCACAACCCAGTTACTGGGTAATACGATACCCCTTGGTAAGACTATGTCAAATGTGCGTACAGCATACAGCTGTCGGGAGAATAACGGTCGTTTATTTGATTTAAACTGACAAAATTTTCGGGTTTTGTACTTGTGAACAGCAGCCTAATTGCGTAACACATTTTCGGCAAACGATTGAGATTAATTGGTTTCGTTTCGATCGCTTTTTGCTTCACTATACGATTTTCGTACAGCGTAACTCCACTATCATGTAATAGCAACCGCTGTTGGTTTGAAACGCTAAAGAGTGAACGATATGTGCTTAAGAAAAACGTAAAATGAAACAAAAAGCGATCGAAACGAAACCAATTAATCTCAATCATTTGCCGAAAATTTGTTAGCCAATTAGGCTGCTGCAATCAGAGAACTCTTACGATAACATTGATGGATATTCGAAACGGTACAGCAGCGTATCAAGTGGTTCTGAATAGCTATGCAGTATAGGCAACTGCGGACATTAGCACTAGAACCAACATGAGCCAAGCACAGGCCTTCTGAAGAGAATGAACGGAGTATAGTGTTGTGAGCTCATTCCTCACCTGTGCAGCATATCGTCGAGTTGCAGGAGATTATCCCTATTCCTGGTTAACGTCCACTCGCGCACGTCGCTGGCTTCTGTCCAACTGCTACTTAATGCTCGACTCTCGACACTCTCCTCGCACGCCGAGTTCACGTGTGAACGGACCTTGAGGCATATCCAACCTGGAAAAATGTAAAGAAACTGATTAGAGGACTTTTGGACAAACGTGTGCACTGCGTAGAGGAATTTTAGGACATTTTAAACAGTAAGGCAGCCTGGGTAAGCCCACGTTCGCAAGGACGTAAAAATATAGCGGCGGGATTTCATCGCGCACTG
Organism: Apamea monoglypha; assembly: GCA_911387795.2. Taxonomy (NCBI): domain Eukaryota; kingdom Metazoa; phylum Arthropoda; class Insecta; order Lepidoptera; family Noctuidae; genus Apamea; species Apamea monoglypha. The sequence goes on from OU426942.1 coordinate 8,485,146, forward strand.
GATTTTCGTCTCTCGGTGTTGAGCCGAGCATTGAGAATCCAACAGAGCGCATCCCAGCTCGGCAAAAAAGGAACACTCTAGCCAAAATCAGCCACAATTAATAGGAGATTGATAAAGATTAGCTGCTCTACTCTGTTATGGACCTCTTGGACCAACATAGGCCACTGTGTAGAGGCGCACTTGGGCCAGCACCCCGCCACAGACTAAAGAGGCTCTTGGGCCAGCAGGGACCACAGAGTAGAGGGGCTCTTGGGCCACTGTAAAGGGGCATTTGGGCCAGCATGGGCCACTGTAATAAAAAGCATTTGGACCAGCACGGGCCACTGTGTAGAGGGGCACTTGGGCCAGCATGGGCCACTGTATAAAGAATCACATGAACCAGCATGGGGCATTTTGTAAAGACTTGGGCCAGCAAGGGCCACTATGTAAAAGAACTTTTTCAACAAATATTAGGCACTTTATTTACCTTCTTTCTCACCTTCGTCCATAGAGTCCTGGCACTTGTCCTCGCATCGTACAGTCTCTATGCTCAGCCCGCCGAGCGATACCCGTTCGTAGTGGAAATGCGCACATTCTTCGAGCTTAGGGAAACGGCAGGACGGTACCGGCGGCACGGGCTGGAAGCATATGAACTGCATATTTACATTAGGCAGCCGTTCTTTGCACAACACATGGGAGTCTCGCCTTTCCACCAGGCGAGATCGAGGCCAAAAGCAGGGGTCTACTACGAAGTGCAAAGTGCGAATGATCGGATCTGACCGACACATGGCCGAACCGAATATTATTGAAAAATGCGAAAAAAGTTCGGATCGGCTCAGTTGGGTCGGGACCATAGTCAATATTCGAAAGAGTGTAGGAGTGTAGGATCGGGACTGACCGAACCAAATAGTAAGTTCGTAGCAGGAAACGGCCGAACATTCGGCCGATACCACTTCGGAGTAGACCCCCAGGTCCGTTTCGCAAAAATAAAAATAAAAATTACTACGGAACCAAAAAAAAAAAAAAGCGAACAAAAGACTCGACAGTAGATTAGGCCCGTATGAATAAACTGTCCTCAATTCAGTCGCTCATAAAAGAAGTCAATATGTAGTCGACGTAAACATTGACATTTTATTCACGCTTTTTTTATCATCTCAAAATAGTTCTCTTCCAGACCGTATTTCGGCTATGACGGCCGATCTCAACGGAAACTAGCCTCCGACGAGGGAGATAAATATAGTGCAGGCGCGTGTGCGCAGACACAGGTGCGGAGTGCTCTTGCCTCACTCTCAGTCCGATGGGACGGCAATCTGACACGACCGGATAGGGATCAGGCGCAGGACCAACGGGCCAACATCTTAACGTGCGCACCGAGGCACGGGGGTACCACACTGCCGACTTTCAAACTAATTCCTGTTACTAAGAAATTCCTAATGGAAAAAACCAATACCGCTTTGTCCGACCCGGGAATCGAACCCATGAGACCCTACGAATCAGCAGTCGCACTTACGACCACGAGATCAACGGGGCAGTCATCATCTCAATACTAAGCAAAGTACAGCCCGATTCAAACTGTTTGGCAGCTCTGAAGTGCGCTAGTCGTTGCGCAGTACCTCACCCCTCACCCCCGCTGACAGGTGAACTTCTTACTGCGCAGCAACTGGCGTCATGTTCCGAGCCACCATAAAGTTTAAATTGGGCCTGTATAAATAATTATAGCGAAACTATTAAGATAGCTCGCAGAAAGTAAACTATTTATTTCTTTACACAGACATAAAAAGAAAATCTGTGAAAACCGTGAAAGTCATACCGTATCGTCGACATCGTATGTGGCTGACGCGGAGGGCGCTGATTGGCTCATAGCCGAGCCCTGTGACGTCACAGGGGTTACGGTCAGCGCCGTCAGAGATATGGAGCCTGGAATTAAAGGAAAGGTTTTGTTAGAAAATTTTAGGCTTTGTTTTAATCTTCCAAAACGTTTATCAATCTCTTCTGAATTAAAACATGTTTGGCCGGGCGACAATTTCAAACGAACTCATGATTTGCCTAGCCTTTTCCCAACTATGTTGGGGTCAGCTTCCAGTCTACTGCCTACTTGACCTTCACAACCCAGTTACTGGGTGCTATACCCCTTGGTAAGACTGGTTGTCAGACTTTCGAGCTACTGGCAACTCGTAACGACTGTCAAAGATCCAGGAATGACAGCCGCGACCAAGGGCTTAACATGCTTTCCGAGGTCCGGAGTGGTCTTGATATGTGAAGATGGTCACCCATCTACGGACCAACCGCTAGCGTAGCTTAACCTGATCGATCGACCCGTGCAGCTGTTATTACTTAGCCACAAGTCCCTCTAATTAAAACGAACTGTAAAGAATGTTCTTAGTTGGTTTTCCATATAGGTAGTTTGGTGTTGAGACGTCATTATATTGGTTTTCATATGATCTGACCAAGATCATGTCTGGACTTTAAAAGAGACTGTGACCTCTGAGTTTGTTTCGGCCTTTCCTCTCAGATTAGTCAGATAGTAAACGCCGATTTATTCTAGTTTTAAAATATGATTGACGTGTAAAAATGTTTGTACACAGCACACCTACTTAAAAAATAAAATCATTTATCGTTTATATTTTTTTAAATAGAAAAAGAACAAAAAGAAAACTAAAGTGGACTCACCAGGCGTCTCCCTCTTATTCTCCGGGTCATTGGAAGCTCTGGTGGAGCTCCGAGAGTCCGAACTGAACCGCACTGATCTGGAGACACATAACATTGGAAGTTAGATACAAGAATATTTAGGATGAAGATGATGATGATGGATGCTTCCATTGGTGAATTCTTGATAGACAATTTTAACAAATGTTAATTAGGTATGTCGTTGTGTGGGTCAAGAGTCCGATTTATTTAAGCTACATTCTTTCTAAGGGTAATTTTATAATTTAATTTGAATTGTTAATAGTATATAATTTAAATTGAATAGTGTTACGAACTTCGGAGTTCGTGACAAGTAAAACTGCCGATATAAATTACCAAAAATTACACTTTAATTAAACAACACTAATAACAACTCAAAGACACTAATTGTAAAACACAATTGCACTTAAGTTGCACTTGAAGATAGCTTTCGATGTATTCACTTGTATCGCTTATCCAACTCTGTCTCTGTCGTCGAGAGATCGCGTCTTATATGGTGCCGCAGATAGTTCTAGAACCTTCTATTGTAGAAACCTGTAGAATTTTCGAGTACATACCGGCCCAGACTGACCAGATGTCGATAGTTCTAGAAAGTTCTAGCATCGAAATTTCTAGAAGGATCTTGACTATTAGTTCTGCTAATCGATACTAGATTGCGCTAATGGTAGGCATTAATTGTGGCGCGCAACAATAGTATAATATAATTTTAATAATACAATGCATGAAAAAAAATTATTTAGTGTTTAGGTATCCAAAATTTGCATGCCTATTAGGCTAAACATAGTGATCCTGACTTTCGAATTATATCTTATTATATTGTACCTATGTTTCACAAATAAATAATTTTAATTGAATTTGCTTCATTGTACAGCAAAATAGATTTTGGAACGAAGTTCTTTAATGAAGCAATCAAGTTGGGTACTACAGAGTCAATTATTCACTATCACGGAACGAAAAAGTTTTAGTCCATACACGTTCGTTTATTACATATAATAGAGAGACTCCGAGAGAAATAGAGAGATAGTTTTCATGGTTTTCGAGGGTGCTGAAGTCGATAGTGAGGTCAAAATAAAAATCCAACAAAGTGCCTTCAAAAATTATAATTTTTTTCGTCATGGGTATCGTTTCCATGGTTTTCGGTGCTGCTGCGAATATTTTCAAAATAAATTTAATAGACGGGAAACAACAAAACGGTGTCATTTGAGGAATGTATAGGTCGAGGGGGCGCATTTCCATACAAGGTTTTGACGATGTTTTTTTTTTACTTTGCAGATTCGTACATTTGCGCGGACCACCAACTGGCATCAGCCCACCATGTCTAGCGGGCCCCATCACCACCAAATTTGGCCAATCCCAGGACCGCATCCTGGGGGGACCTGCGCACGAAGTAAAGAGCCTGTCTGGGTTCGAACCCACGACCGACAACTCGTAAATCGGGGCCGGTATCAATGGGCCAACACTGTTCTCACACGCTTCTTGGTTTTTGACTAAAGCCAATATTCCTGGGTTATCATGACGATCTTACCTGTGGAAGCCACTGCAGTGCGTCATGTCCTTATCGGGCTCGGAGAACGCGCGAGCGGCGAGCGACTGGCACGACATCACCGAACCGTGTGGGGAGCCCTGCAAACAAATAAAAATTCTGTTAGACCTTTAAGTAAACGATGGGATGAAAGCAACTGCTGACGAACGTGGTGACCCATCTTTGACTGAATGATTGCCAGACAATACAAAGCCTTGCCAACCTGATGACAGAAACATGGAATTTGGAAAATATAGCCATGAATTCAGCACTCGATTCTATACCCTAGGGTAGACATTTATCGCAACTTATCAAAAAAAAATCTACTGTTCCATAGAAAAGTGCAATACCTAAGGCCTATTCAAATTTACGTTTCCAATATATGTTATTTCCAGTTAAAAAAATATCAGCTTTATTGCAGTAGTAATTAAGTTGATTTCAGAGTGACAAGCATTATTTAAAGTCTTAAAAATGTTTGAAGTTGTTTCGTAACAGAACTTTATTGTGTAGGAAGTAAAGTTATTTTTCTAATAACTAATATTGTTTGTATGTTTGGCGAATTAACCGCGAACGTAGATTACGTACACGTCACAGAAAATCGTGACTTATGTGCGGGTTTAGGTCGCACGGTGCTATAAAATACTATACGATACGTGTGACTTATGGCGTTTAGCACCCTCACGACTACTTAAGTTACACGTATTGCCATGTACAGACGCCAGCACATCAAGCTACTACAATCTGTCAAATTTCTTCAATAGATTTTCAACTGTATCGCTAAAGCATTAGGTTCAAGGTTGATTGGGGAAATTTGACAGTTTCGGATAGCTTGACCTGCTGACGTCTGTACTTTATTCTGCTCGAAACACGATAACTGGGTCGGTTAGTTCTTGAGCTAAAGTAAAATGAATTTTTCGACGCTATATTTTAGTACATATGTGTATAGTTTTAGTTAGGATTTAAAATGTTATTTTTATTATTTACTTAGGTATTAGTTGTTATTTGCTTACTTATTATTTTAATTAACAGAAATACATACAGCCAAAAATGAGATAAAAAAAGACTAAGGGCTTGCTGATTTTTTAAACATCTGATAACTTTATTCGAGGAAAAATTTTGAATTTTTGACAATTATTTCATACAAAAACTGTCAAACGTCAATTTTATTCCTCGATATAAAAGTTATCTGGGGATGGAAAAATCAGCCCTAAGTAAAGTTAAAACTCATTTTGTAGCCAGACGGGAAAAGTTTATTCCACATCTCCTATCTTTCAAAATCCCCTACAAATCTAAACAGACCACTCAAAGATACTACAAACAATTATCTATAATCTACCTCAGCCACTCGAGTGTTATCACATCGCTAACCACGTTAGGCACTTGCCAGTATCTGTGAGATAACATCCGAGAGGTTTAAAGACGGTTATCTCGGTACAGTTAACGAATTAGAAAAAAGTTTATTGTTTTTGAGTGGTTTCTGGTGTTAAGGAGTTTGAGACTCTTCGTAACACTAAACGAAACGACGAAAAAAAAAAACCGGTCAAGTGCGACTCGGACTAGCGCACCAAGGTTTCCGTTCAAATTTGTAAGTATGTAACTACACGGTTTTCGGAATTTTTCTAAACTTGTGCTACATGACATTGCTTCTTGGCAAATTTCATGATTCTAGGTCAACGGGAAGTAAGTCTATAGGTTTTGATTCCCTTGCGAGTGTCAAAATATGCGGCATAAACGGAACATAAAAGCCCGTATCTTTTGATTGCGTCGACTTAGAAGTTTGATTTTTTCACTGCTTCAATGGATAAAGCCTTGAGTATTTGATACTAATTTCGCGTTCCTGAGAAAAAGGGTCTTGACAGACGGACAACGAAGTGATCTTATAAGGGTTCAGTTTTTCCTTTTGAGGTACGGAACCCTAAAAAGTGTATTGTTTTTAAGTGGTGTTTTATGTTAGGGAGACAACGCTAGCAACGCTAAACGGAACGAAAACAAAAGGTTGTTCTGTAATAAGTTTGAAGACTTTGTTTGTGGCAAATTGTTAATGTAGCTTCGAAACGGATCAACCAATTTTAAATGCGGCTTTTGAATACCAAGAGTACAACATCTATCTACAATCTATACTTATCTATAATAATAATAAAGTTGATGAGTTTGTTTGTTTGAACGTGTGGAAATACCGGTCGGATTTGAAAAAATCTTTTTGCATTTGATAACCCAATTCTTCAGGAAGGCTATAGGCTATTTAACATCACGCTAGGACTCTTAGGAGCCGAGCAAAATGAAAAAAAAATCAGAAAAAACGCTAAACGAAAACAAAGTAATAATGCGGACGGGCGATGCGATGCGACAGGATGGGTCGAGGGAACAAGAAATTTTACGCGAACAAAGTCTCCGGCAGAAGCTAGTGTGATTAATAAAATGTACAAGATCTCAAAGTCAGATAAATCTGCATCTATACCATGTCGATTAGGTAAACCGTTTTTTGACAGCTGGAACTAGTGATTGCAGCAACACACAATACATTGATTGATACACGTACGGTATTATAAAGTCATAAATAAGATAATTCAATAAGATAAGGCAGTTTATATATTTATTTTATTTAGCATTTTAAAGAGTTAACTTTAACGTAATCTGGAATATGTACGTTCTAAGACAGCTGTCAAAAAACGGTTAACCTAATGGACAGGGTATACACGATTTCAAAGTTAGATAAATCTGCATCTAAATCCATTTGCCCCCAGATTATTTACTACGTTCCCACAAAGACGTCTAGACGAGCAAGTCACACGCCCATCTATCCGACTAGGTCATTATTACAACAAAAACCCGTTTCAAAACGCGACCATGTTTATATTACCGTGGATTAACTTTCTTTCGGGTCAGCGCAGCATGTTGGGGCCACAATAAACTGTATATTTTATTTACTATCGATATCTATACTAACTAGGAGGGGCTTGTGGCTAAGTAATAACCGCCGCACGGGTCGATCGATCAGGTTAAGCTACGCTTGCCGCGGTCCGTGAATGGGTGACCATCTTCACATATCAAGACCCCTCCGTGCCCCGGAAAGCACGTTAAGCCGTTGATCCCGGCTGTCATTCGTGGATCTTTGACAGTAGTTACGGGTCGTCAGTAGCCCGAAAGTCTGACAACCAGTCTTACCAAGGGGTATCGTATTACCCAGTAACTGGGTTGTGGATGTCAGATAGGCAGTCGCTCCATGTAAAATACTGGTATTCAGCTGCATCCGGTTAGACTGGAAGCCGACCCCAACATAGTTGGGAAAAGGCTAGGCAGATGATGATGATCTATACTAACTAGCTATTGCCCGCGACTTTGTCCGCGTGAAATTTCTTGTTCCCCCGGCCCACCCCGTCGCATCACCTGGCCACGCTAACACTTCGTTTTCCCTTAGCGTTCATTCTTACTTTTTTTTCATTTGCTCGGCTCCTTAGAGTCCTAGCTTGATGTTAAACAGCCTATAGCCTTCCTGAAGAATTGGGCTATCAAATGCAAAAAGATTTATTCAAATCCGACTGTTACTTAGTTTCAGAGATTGGCGCGTTATCATAGTATAGATCACTTCATCACATTATTTCAGCCGAATGACGTCCACTGCTGGACCTCCAAGCACCTCCACTTCGACCGGTTCCGTGCTTCTCGCATCCAACGGGTTCCTGTAGGTTAGATACTAATAATAAAGCTGAACAGAACATTTTTTTTGAGCGCTCTAATCTCTGAAACTACCAGTCGGATTTGAAAAATTATTTTTGCATTTGATAGCCCAATTCTTGAGGAAGGCTATAGGCTATTTAACATCACGCCAGGACCCTTAGGAGCCGAGCAAAAAGAACAAAAGTCAGAAAGAAGGCTGAGCGAAAACGAAGTGAAGTGCGGGCAGGGTGATGCGATACGACGGGTCGGGAGAATAAGACAATTCACGCGGACAAAGTCGTGGGCAGAAGCTAGTAAATAAATAAATCGTTCATCCTGATCCAAAGACGTTTCAATCCCAATCCATGGATAGATATGACCATCTTTAATTCTTTAAGATGGCAGAGGTCATAGAAGATTGAGTACTGAAGTATTGTACATGGCGCACATCAAGCTACTACAATCTGTCAAATTTCTTTAATAGATTTTCAACTTTATCGCTAAAGCATTAAGGTTCAAGGTTGATTGGGGAAAATTGACAGTTTCGGGTACCTTGACCTGCTGGCGTCTGTACTATCGCCAAAACCATTTTGAAAACAAAATCCCGTGCACATGATGACTACAGCTGCGTCCGTAAGTAAAACAAAAGAGAATCCTTTTTAGGTCGACTAATAATATGCTGCAAGCAGGAATAGTCCTTACGGTGGTCAGATGTGGACTACATAAGTAGTGAGTATTTGAAATCACGCAAGGACCCGACCCTCAGGAGCCGAGCAAGAAGAAGAAAGTCTGAAAGAACGCTGAATAGCGCGGGCGGGCGATGCAATACGATGCGACGCGGACGAAGTCGCGGGCAAAAGCAAGTAATCCTACTAATATTATAAATGCGGAAGTTTGTATGGATGGATGTTTGTTACTCTTTCACGCAAAAACTACTGAACGGATTTGGATGAAATTTTGCTATATCTATTCCTATTCAATGGGTTAGGCAGATGATGAGTGTTTTACACCCATAATTTACTAGTCGAGGCTCGATGTAGTCGCCTCTTCAGATCTGGTTCAATCAGAATCGAACCTTAAACTTTGACAGACAGAGTTTAATCCTACTTCCTACTAATATTATAAACGCGAAAGTTTGTATGGATGGATGGATGTTTGTTACTCTTTCACGCCAAAACTACTGAATGGATTTGGAGGAAATTTTGCACACAGATAGTTTATAACCAGGATTAACTTAACACATACGATACTTTTTATCCCGATATTCCCACGGGATCGAAACTTATGCGGGTAAAACCGCGGGGCGCAGCTAGCAAATAATATAAAAGGAGAACACAGTCCGACATAACATTTTATAATGTCATAAAATGTGTGCTAAGTAGGTTAACTGTGGCTCTATGATTTTCGTGTGTTTGGATACGGTTCGTGTGTTAGCGGATATCTACTATACATAATATAATAAAGCTGAAGAGATTTTATTTTTGTTTGAACGCGCTACTCTCTGGAGAGCAGTGGCGGCCCTGTGGAAACGGCCGCGACTTACGAGTTGTAAGTCTTAGGTTCGAACCCAGACTGGCGCTTTACTTTGCGTAAATGATTTCATCACCTCTCGCTCTCCATTTTTTTTTTGTCTGGCGGGTCTGGCGAGTCTTTATACACTACTTAACTTCACATAAGACTTAGGTAGCACTTTAACACATTTCTAAATAATACCTTTTTAATTTATTTTTAAATCTGTTGTACATGCCAAAATGTCGTGTAGCGACAAGTAACAAACTTTAAATTAAGAAAGTAAAGAGAGGGAAATTGAAGTCAATTAAAGTTTTATTCACAAGATACGGTGGAGATGAAATGGCAGTGGTATGTAGTATGTGGGTGAGGAAGGTTGAAGATGAGTGATAAGTGGGTTGAGGAGGCTGTGGTGGAGTTGCAGATGGAGCTTAAGTTATCTCTTCCAGGGCTTATTTTTTATTTTGAATTGTTTCTTTATTTGGTTTTACATTGTTCTCACATATAGAAGGAGCAAGAATAATATACCCAGGATTCTGTAATAATATCTTGATTTAAAAGTGTCCGTGGAGTTTCTTGCCCGTTCTTCTCCATAGAGATCTACGTTTTGGAATGGGCAACTAGCTTCAACTTTCTGACTAACTGACCGACTATTTAATTTTGACAAATTCTATAGTGCCTGTAAATGGTTAAAATTATAAATGGAAATAAATGATTTGAGTTTGAGTTTGAACCAAAAATTCGAAGACATGTAACATTTACCAACCCGCACTGGGCCTGCGTGGTACATAGTCCGGTGTCCCAACAGTGGGAACATTATAGGCTGATCATTATAATAATAACTGCTTCTGCCCAGCATGAAATTATCACGTAAAGTAAAGCGCCTGGCTGGGTTCGAACCCACGACCTACAACTGGGGGCCGTTACCACAGCTCCTCTGCTAGTAATTATTACATGTACATAATAGTGACATGATTCACGTTATTGTGTGTCTCCTAGAATTTCGGATAAAAGGTTAATGCGTCAGCTCAATTGAAATATGAATGGGCTGTGACTGAATTGAACAATTGTAGCTTTAATTCAAGTTGGATTTCTATCTCTCCCACATTTGAAATGATGATGCGTTTAACGATGACACGCTTGACTAGAAGTAACTACAACGCTTGTGTAGTAGATTCTTCTAGTTTGTTTTGTTTGTGTATTCCCTTCCCGATTCCGTGCGTCCCTCATCCAGGTTTTCCAGCAACTTTAAGAAAGGGCATAGATTTCCTAAGACTTATGAAGTCTGAAGAGTTGTCTTCTAATCTATACTAATACCAGCTGCGCCCCATGATTTCATCCGCATATGTTTCGATCCCGTGGGAATATCGGGATAAAAAGTATTCTATGTGTTATTCTGATGAATAAGCTAAAATACTGTAGTTTCATCAAAATCCGTTCAGTAGTTTTTGCGTGAAAGAGTTACAAACATCCATTCATCCTTACAAACTTTCGCGTTTATAATATTAGTAGGAAGTAGGATTATAAAGAGGTAAGTAAAATGTAGGGGGAATCTTCGGAATTGCTTATCTGTTTCCGATAATTCTTTCACTAATGCTATTTCCGAGTATCATTGGATATATTTTATGTTTAAAACAAGTAATTTCACGCGGACAAAGTCGTGGGCAGAAGCTAGTAAATAAATAGAATTAACATAGAACAGTTTTCAATAAATATCTATACTCCATTCGGAATAAGATTAGATATTTAAACAAAACTTTTTTACAGTCCGTTCAACCGATTTTGACTTCTATTGCGTTGGTGGCATGACAAATGGCAGCTGCATTAAATAGTTAGTATTGTAACCACTTTTTTGCTTTTAATGCTATCCTTATGCCTACGGAATAGAAGTTCAAATCGGTTGAACGGACTGTAAAAAAAGATTTGTTTAAATGTCTAATCTTATTCCGAATGCAGTATAGTTATTTTTCATCAAATCGCTCGTCAACCCGCTTCCGGCTATTCTCCCGCTACCCGCTCACAAAGGGACCAAATCGAACATCAACATTTATAGGACATAAACATGGTATGCAGTAAAAGTATAACCGAAGACGACGTGTAACGTGATATTTTTACTAAGAAAGGAAGTATTTTTTAGGAAGGTTCTTCGATGACGAAATTAGATTCTTTTCTCAATTGAGAAAAGTGAGGATCCTCCAACCAGACGTGTGTTGTGTCTGGCGGGCAATTTCCCAACGGTTGATGTCGGGAAGTTGTATGTATGTTCATTGCGCGGTAAACTCTGCTTGCGAGATGCAGGATTTGCGTGACGTCAGTATGACGCATTGTTCGCATGTGACGTTACATTTAGCAATTGATGACGGGTCCCGTGTAATAGGGAGCGAGCCTATTTCATATGAACATTCCCAATTCGGATTCGATCGGATGCAGTGCAGAACTACTCTAACTGTCTCACTGCAGGGCAAATACCTCTTCTCATACAGATAAGGAACGAGCATTGATCACCATGAATACTCACAGTGTGTTAATGATTTCAGAACCTCAAGATCAAGACTCAAGAAAATAAAATGATTAATCATTTAATAGTGCCAGTCCCTACACATGGTTGAATGACAGCACATTTCAAGCTAACTTCACCTAAGTTTTCATGGTGTGATTTTTACAGAATAGACCGGTTTACTCACGACTTTTACCTTCACCGTAAATCAGTTATAATGTTCCCACTAGTGGGACACAGGCCTCCTCTCTGTAAGAGGGAGTGGGCTGTAACCCACCCCGCTGGCACATTGCGGGTCGGTAGATGTCACATGTCTACGATTTTTTGGTTCTAAGACATGCCGCTTTCCTCACGATGTTTTCCTTCACCGTTTTTTGAGAGCAGTGGTGATGAAGTCATTTACACATGCAAAGGTTGTCTGGACATATCAGATATTTACGATTGCATATGACTTAAGTAATCAAAACGCTTCGTAGTCAGTTTGTTATTAAAATAATACCCACGCTACGATGCCTTTCTTTCTGCGTAAAAATCTTTATGACACCGACTGCATACGATCTGGGCCCCAATTCGGTATGGTAATTATTATTCCCCGCGTAATCTTACCACGTGCAAACCACGAAAAGTTGTCAAGCGTGATGAAGCGTGGCATGTTGACAGTTCAAACCACGCCAACTTCGCGGTTTCGTTCATTGTGTCATAGAGAAAACGTTATTAGCAGACGACGTGATTAGATAAGCAATTGACGTGGTTTCGAAGTAAGGAATCATTATGTGGTCATAGTGAATTAGGAGTCGAGCGTAGTGTGGGATGCCCCCCAGCTAGATAGACGGACGACCTAAATTAGGTGGCTGGGGTAGACTGAATGCGGAAGACGGAGGACAGGGTGTTGTGGCGCAGTCTAGGAGAGGCCTATGTCCAGCAGTGAACTGCGATGGACTGAGTTGATTGAGTGAATTAGGACCTTGTAGTGCTATTCTTGGGATAGAAAACTTAGATGAACTAACCTAATGCAACCTAATGCAAGGGATTGGGAGTATTGACAGCTCACATCACCTTTTTTTTCGGGGGGAAACCTTCAAAAGGCACCCGACCTCCGGGGAGTGAGGTCGGGGAGTGTGGGATTTTTACCTCACTAAAACCACCCCGGTGATCACCATCCGCACATAGGGGTGGTCCCGCTTCCTAGCTCACATCACATAAGCTCTCACTCTTTCACTAAGGGTGAGATTTTTACAGAACAGACCGGCTGCTCTCTGCGTGTAGCGTGCCAATAGCGCCGATTCCCTTGTTCACAAACTAAACTAAATTTAAGTTCAGTGCATCGTTTTCTTTCTATTTCATTAAGAAAAGGACAGAAGATAAATATTAGTTTAGTCCTGTCAAATCATACGTCAATTGGCCATGGCGACTAAAAATACGTCAATTTACGTCAGGCGCTGACTAATTTGACGGGACTACCTAACATTTATCTTCTGTCCTTTTCTTAACGAAATAGAAAGAAAAAGATGCACTGAACTTAAATTTAGTTTAGTTTGTGAACAAGGGAATCGGCACTAACTCAATTCTGCAACCACAATCCCGATATAAAACGAACAGAAATTCTTCAATCATCATTCAATGGACTATGCTTTTGGCACATCCCAATGATAACAAATTCCTTTCTTAGAACACCCCCTTGTCGAGTGACTGCGGCCGTCGCCCCCAAGGTCATTACTACGACACCAGAAAGTCAATGCAGCCTTACTAGTACCACAAGAATCGCGATGTTATTATCTTCAAGATATCGTCATTGTGCACATAAACAAACAACAATCACATTTACGGGACAATTGGAGGCTGAGTCAGCCGGCTTGTGCGCAGGTAGTAGCCGCAAAATGTAGAGACGGTTCACACGAGTGAGTGTTCATATTTGTTTAATTCCACGTTCACATGATACCAACGAGAGTACACAGGGTGGCCGGTACGGACGCCAGCACATCAAGCTACTACAATCTGTCAAATTTCTTTAATAGATTATCAACTTTATCGATAAAGCATTAAGGTTCAAGATTGATTGGTACAATTTGACAGTTTCGGGTAGCTTGACCTGCTGGCGTCTGTACATCGACGCGCAACCTGTTACCATGGGTTCAGCACATGATTATGTAACATAATTATTGTACAGACGCAACCAGGTCAAGCTACCCGAAACTGTCAAATTTTCCCAATGAACCTTGAACCTTAACGCTTTAGTGATAAAGTTGAAATACTATTAAAGAAATTTGACAGATTGTATTAGCTTGATGCGCTGGCGCGGGCGTCTGTACCTATGTTCAACAAATTAATAAATTACTTATGACTTAGATATGGTCTGAACCGACGTTAATATTTTCATCGGTAATAAATTTAAAAAAAAAGCTGGGGTCTACTCCGAAGTGGTATCGGCCGTTTCCTGCTTCGAAGTTACTGTTTGGTTGGTCGGTCCCGATCCTACACTCTTTCGAATATTGACTATGGTCCCGACCCAACTGAGCCGATCCGAACTTTTTGCGCATTTTTCAATAATAATCGGTTCGGCCATGTGTCGGTCCGATCCGATCATTCGCACTTTGCACTTCGTAGTAGACCCCCAGTACTATACATTTTGACCGCGAAGGTTTCTATGAAATACTTCGATCAATATACTATTATTGATCGAAGATGAAAAAGCCTTTAATTTTTTTTTTTTTTTTTTGATGACTTAAAATTTCTACGCTAGGGGGTTTAGAATCATGTGCTGAATTCATGGTTACAGTTTCAGCGTCAATGTCCCGCCCTGTATAGGAATGAACGTTCATCTGCACCTTTTTTTTTTGGTTGGGAAATCATTATATGACTTCTCCCGCTCTGGGCAGAGCGTGAGGGCGTGTCAGGCTTTTACTGACTAAAACCCACCCGTGTTCCTGCAGTTGCCTATGCCAGGGGGCACGGTATCTCTTTCGAAAAGCCCGCGGCCCTGGCAGGCATCGGCCCTAGCGGACCCCGTCAGTTCGTGCTGACATCTCTTTGAGGCGCGCATGGAACACAACGCGCCGTCGACCCGGGCCTGGTCCTTGGCGAGCAATGGGCAGCTCGCCGCCCGCAGGCCCGCACCTACGGTGGCCGGGAGTCGACTGGTGACTCCCGACGTCCACGTTCATCTGCCTTACGTTCCATTGTTCGATCTCTCGGAAGGCGAGTGAAAGATAGCGAGCGCCGAAATCCAACATCTTTCGATCGGTTCACTAGGTAATGATTTCATTGGTCACTTTTAATTCAAAAATGAACAAAAAGTTATATCGGCTCAACGCGGCAACGTAGAGACGGTTTTCACCACGCTCCCTCAGTCAACAACCGAAAGTGAGCCATCTTTTTCTTATTTTCTTATCGATGGTAAATATTTTCACTTTCAAATATCTTAAGCCCAACGCCCAATAGTCCGCCACGTTAATTACCGTATCAGTAACGTTTATTAAGTCCCCAAAGAAACAGCACCAACATTTTGAAGGATATTGCTGATCCATTACTTCATATGGTCGAAATATTTGTCTAGTCAACAACGTAAATAACGCAATGAATGTTGTTGAACTGTCAAAACGAAACTCATTGCTACTGATAGTGCGTTAAGCAATTACCCCGCAGGAGTATACATTGGGCACTCCAGCAAGTGTAGCATGGGAGTAGACAAGTGACAAACGCTTTCAAGGCGTTGCAAAACGGAAATGATGGTGCAGTTACCAAATCAACTTTAAATAGACTCCGGATCCAGGTTGGCCGAAGCAAGGAAAACCTGTTAAGGTGGAAATTCATAGACGACTCCGCCTTGGAGTGTAGATGTGGTGCTGTTCCGCAAACGATGGGACACTTAATATCGTGTCCTGCGTGTCCTGTCAGCTGCACGTTACAGGAACTGATGGACGCTGGTGATGGCGCCAAACAAGTGGCCGAATTCTGGGCTGAGTCCATTTAGATTGCTAACGACACGCTAACAAGAAGTAGAAGAAGAAGAAAGCGTTGCATATTTCTGCAACAACTTTCAACAGGATTAACATAAGCTTTTCGGTAGCTTATGTCAATCAAATACATTTTTGACCTTTCCATCATCGTTATCTCTGATAGAATGTCACTTTGTCTAGGCACTCTGGTCAGGAGTACTGCACTTGCACGGGTTTTTTTTTTCTCCCGCTTTGGGCGGAGCGAGCGGGCATGTCGGACTTTTACTGTCTATAACCCCCACACGTGTACCTTCAGTTGCCTGTGACAGGGGCTACGGTAACTCTTTCGAACAACCCGCGACCCTGGCAAGCATCGGCCCTAGCGGACCCCATCAGTTAGTGCTGACATCTCTTTGAGTCGCGCGTGGAACACAATTGCACGGGTGACAGAAGGATCAATGCATGTGGCATGTGAGCTAGCGTTACCCGGTCTCGTGATTTTTCATACATTTTTTTTATAATACCGGACTCACTGCACGACATTAGTAGGTCAATAGGCAGCAGTTAAAGATCCCGGATCATAAATATAGCAGTCATAGATCCCGGTCTACTTAGTAACTGGTCACATTTGATGTCTGAATTACGTTTAGTGTGAACTATTCCTAAGATGCGACCGCCATTAGTAGAACACCTGCTAACCGTTTGTTCGTATATCTATTGTTTGGCTGTGTTTGATTATCATACTTTTTTGGTATACACTGCGTAGTGTGTGGTCCTCATAGTTTTGGCACAGCACACAGGAGAATATATTAACCCAGGATTTACTTATGTATTTCGAGATTTATTTGACACCACGCACGACTCCGTCTCTCTTCTATCTAAGGTCTGAAATATATTGGATGGATAAGGTGTATAGCATAATCTGCCTATAATGTTCCCACTGCTGGGACACAGGCTTCCTCTCTTCGATATGGAGTGGGTTGTAATCAACCACGCGGGCCCAGTGAGGGTTGGTAGATGACATATATATCTTCGAATTTTTGGTTCTCTAGGACATGCCGGTTTCCTCACGATGTTTTCCTTCACCGTTTTGAGAGCAGTGGTGATGAAATTATTTATACAAAGTAAAGCGTCTGCCTGGGTTCGAAACCAAGACCTACAACTCGTACGTCGGGGACCGACCGGGCGGAGGACCAACGGCTTATCGTGCTTTCCGACTTTTCCGAGGCACGGAACGACTATATACCCTGTCCACTAAGTTAACCGTTTTTTGACAGATCGAACTAGTGAGCAATTATATTTTATTTTTTGCCAAAACTGATACACACCGTACGGTGTTGTATAAGAAGTCATAAGTAAGATAATTCCAATAAGATTAGACAATTCATATATTTATTTTATTACGCATTTAAAGTTAACTTCTACGTAATCTGGAATAGTTATGTTCTAAGGCAGCTGTCAAAAAACGGTTAACCTTGACGGAGTATAAGAGAGAAGTGTAGAAGAAAAAAGACATGTTACGCCGACCAAATAATCTGGGGTAAGGGCAGGAGAACGTTTATGTAACATGTACCCCACTGACTAATCACTTCAGATTCCACAAGTGTGCGTACGCCCGCCTGATGACCGTCCGCGGGACAATGCGTGTGTGAGTCAATTAGGCACCGACTGTAATCTTAGATCATTAGAGCTGTGTAATGAGGATACTGCGCGGTTAGGCATACTAAGTTACTGTGCGACGACTTGGTGTTGGTGGTGACTTTGTTCGTGTTTCGTGTGCAAACTCACATCAAGCTATTATGTGCTAAGGGGTAGTATTTTGGAAATTTTGAAAGGATTTTTATATTTAGGCTAAAAAGTCGGTTCGCACGAATCTACTAGCCCGAAACGGGCGACCTGTCAATTTTAAATTCCCTTCCTTCCTTATTTTTTCCTTTTCTTTTATTTTTTTTATGCGACTCGCACGAATTGGCTTACATTTTGCATTTTATGCAACGAAGTTAGGAAAAAAGTACACGCGTATCACTATTGGCAGTCTGTACCCACTACCTTATTAATTAAAGTTTTACAAAAATAAATTCTCTTTAAATGAAAAAACATTGAAGTAAGTAGGTATAATGTAATACTATTATAGATGGGCAAATCCACCGGGTTTAAACCCGGTGTTTACCAAACTGGGTGTTTACCAAAGCACCCAGGTGGATCGCCCATCATTTTTTTTTTTAGAAACGTCGTACTTCTACAAATACTATGCACACACAAAAACTATAATGGATGCACTAAACAAATCATTAACATGAAATCTAAGTTTAGTCATGGCATATATATCAAGAACATGATCTAAATTGAACACAACAAATTCTAAAACATGTATTAGTGAACACACATTTATTTACTATCAACAACAACATCAATAGAGATTTAGTGTTAACATTCTTTCAAGCTAAGTTCAGTGCATTTAGATTCTACATAAGTCTGGATTTAGTGTTTAAAAATTAGATCAGACATCCAAAAACTTAACAGGTTCCAGCACGGTAACTGAGACACAATAGAAGTTTTGTTGTTATGTAGGCTAGAGCCATATAGTGCCCTTGAAAGTGTTGAATTATTTATCATCTGCCTCGCTTTTTCCCAACTACGTTGGGGCTGGCTTCCGGTCTAACCGGATGCCGCTGAATACCAGTATTTTACATGGAGTGACTGCCTATCTGACTTTCACAACCCAGTAACTGGGTTGTAAAAGTCAGAAGCCCGAGTCTGACAACCAGTCTTATTAAGGGGTATTGTGTTACACAGTAACAGTTACTGTGTAACACTATACCCCTTAGTATCCGTAACAACTGTCAGAGATCTATGAATGACAGCCTGGACCAATGCTTAGGTAATATGGGCTGATGTCCGCAACTCCACGTCAATGCGTACAATGGTTTAACATGCTTTCAGAGGCACGGAGGAGTCTTGGTACATATGTAATGGATGGTCACATCCACGGACTGTCCAATTCTCGTAATTAAAACCATTCAAAAGCTAGTCGCAATTTCATGTCTGCGACAATCAATATTAAAAGCTTGTTAAAAATGTAGGGAAATTAGTAGTAATTTTGACAGATTGAGACTGAGATCTGACTGTGAACGCTCATAAAATTACGAGAATTACCTCAGGGCAAGCGTAGCTAGCAACCAGTATGGCTGTCATTACTTCGCCACAGGCTCCTTCAAAATCCTAATTAATTAATATGCACTGAATTTAACTTGACACAACAAATGCTTCAGGTGATAAACCAAGTGACATATACATGCAGATAGTACAAAATTAAATGACAATTCAAAACCATCAAACAGGTAAAATGACACCCATATTTAAATATAAGTAAGTCACCTATAAAATAATAATAATTATAGTCCATTGTTCTTTATTTTCCCTAATACAGATTTGATTTTTTAATTGTTTCCTTGTATTGCTAATGTGCCTAAAGGGAACTATGCTAGACAGGGCAAATACATAAAAATAATAATTTGTGTTACCTAATTAAAAATAACTGCTTAAACCATTGAAAGACACTGAACGAGAGACAATATAAGTTTTAGTTCGCCTAAAGCAAAGAATAGTTAATCTGCTTATAATGTTCCCACTGCTGGGACACAGGCCTCCTATCTTCGAGAGGGAGTGGGCTTAAACCCCACCACCCGGCCCTGTGCGGGTTGGTGGTTTTTTGTTCTAGGCATTTTATTGATAGGCATATTTAGGGTTTCTTCACTATGTTTTCCTTCATCGTTTTGAGAACAGTGGTGATGAAATTAAATACACAAAGTAATATGCCTGCATGGGTTCAAACTCAAGGCCTACAACACGTAAATCAGGGCTGATACCAGAGGGCCACCACTGCTCTTAAGCAAAGAATAATAACCATTAAAGACATACTCAATATTTATTTGCATTCCAGAATGTGAAGTTAGATGGTAGTTTTTACTAAGACATGAACATTATGGACCCTGTCGGGCACAGCAACGTAGGAGAGATGAAGAGGGCTTTTACACACCTTTTTTTGTTGCGCCACTTCTTGCCAGTTAAAGCACTAGGAAGTGGTGAAGGGCGGGTGTTTAAGGGGACTGTCTTGTAAATTTTGACATTCAAAAAGTGCTAAGTCTTAGCCTAGCTTTAGTAAATGCATTTTCAATTTGTTTTGTAAAATTAAATAGAAAATTAGGAGTCCAACTGGGAGCATGTATGCTAGTCCCCTGGTGTCTATTTCAGACATATTCTACCTGCCAATGAGATGATTGCTTGAAGAAGTTAGTATCTACTGTAATACGCTTTGGAATGGGCAACTAGCTTCATATTACTGACTGAATCCTTGACAATTCAAAAGTGTCAATGGTTTAATTGAAACAAATGTTTCAATTTCTTTTTTGTGTTAGTCATACTTAACTAAAAATACAGTTCATTGGTTGCTTTACCCTTCAAAGACATTGTGACATCTTTTGCAGTATTGCACTATCATAAACGGTAAAGAAATCATCAAATTAATTGACTTTTAGCCTTGATTGAAGGCTACATTTTCTACTAATTGCTAAAGAAAGATTAACATCTGGTTTTTTATGCAGGATGTAGAGTCTGATCAAGTTACTTAATAACTTTCAAAAATAATAAAGGACAATAGGCTACATTTTTATTTTCAAAACAGATTCCATAGTTCTATATTGGTATTGAAACTCTTTGCTAAATATGGGTGTCAAAGAAAAAAAATATTTAAAAAGAAACAAGACATACAGACAACATCTAGGAGAGCCTGGAATGATTATCGCCTCACATTCTGACCGCAGAGCATCCAGCTGTCAGTACACACACCGAAAACACGCCTCATCCTCGTATAACACTAATATAGAGCAATTTATTATAATAAAATGCCATTTAGTATGATTCACTAACTCAAACCACAGTCAAAAACACATCGCTTCATTCGCGTTTAGAAAAAAATAATTAAAATTGAAATTTAAAATTACGTTTTTGATTACCATAAATATTTTTTTGTTTTGATTTATTTTGGCGATTTTTTTACATTTGATTCACTATAAAATTATAACTTTCAACACTTTGGCACTGCATCTAAGAACACAAATCTGTTTTTGTACTACCATTGGCACCGATACGTTTCTCAAAGACTGAATTTCGAAAGTATTTTTGCAACTAAAACGTCTAAGCGCAACTCGTTCACGGTCCGTCGATGATCACAGTGAATAAAGTAAATAAAAAAACGTGAAAAAACACAACTGCACCACTATTTCGACACATAAAAACAATATTTACAATAAAACTGGGCTACAAAACAAAAATAGCAATCCCTATGGCCATGATCGCGAAGCAATGGACAGACGATATTCTGCCAGCGTCGGAACTTTCGTGTTTGCAAACCGTTAGCGAATAGACCAATACACTATTATAGCGTAAATTAATTCATGAAAAAGCTTTTTTTCTAATGAAAATGATCGCGAATGTAACTCAAGAGCGTAATTCGATTTGACAGACGGCACGCCCCCCTCCCCGCTCGCGGCGTACTGCGGTCGATGGCGGAGTTGCCAGCGCACAGAAATTACCTTCGCGATGCGGGAGATTTTTTCGTAAATAGATCGCAAGGAAAAATGTGGCGGCAAAAATATCTGGTTTTATTATTGACGTTGAAATATTTTATAGACTTAATAGTTTGGTTCTGAAAGTATAACTCTTTAATCGAATAGATTATTATCAAAGATCTTAGGAGTTATTTCTATTTAATGCTATCTGCCATCTTAATTTAGATCAAGTCTTGATTGCGAAAGAATCGTTCGCTATCAAAGATGTCGATTAGAAATGCATTAAGGAGATAAAAAAATGCAACTTCATGCATTACTCTGTACGTAATAGTAACTATTGATGTGATATTTCATTCGTCATACTTTGATTTAACGAACTAGCGACCCGCCCCTGCTTTGCACGGTTTTTACGACCGACGTGACAAAACATGAACATTTCTTAATTGTATGTGAGTTTAATATTAATCCATACTAATAATAAAGCTGAAGAGTTTGTTTGTTTGTTTGAACGCGCTAATCTCTGGAAATACCAGTCGGTTTTTGGATTTTTGTTTGCATTTGTTAGCCCAATTCTTGAGGAAGGTAATAGATTGTTTAACATCACGCCACGACCCCTGGGAGCCCAGCAAATTGAAAATAGTAAGAAGGAACGCTAAGCGAAAATAGCGCAGGTGGACGATGCGATGCGATGTGGTGGTTCTGGGAAACAAGAAATTTAACGCGAACAAAGTCGCTGACAGAAGCTAGTGTATTATACCATTAAACCTTTCGGAATAAATTCTTTAAATGACGGTGAAAATCGCATCAAAATCCGTGGCGTAGTTTAGAAGAACAACGCAGTGACACAGAAAGACACGAACTTTAATTTTTATAAATGTATTAGATATAGGTACATACTTGGAAGGTATAATTTTCCGGAATGAAAGTTAACGTAAAGAAAATAAATTTTTATTACTCTTAAAAGTTTCAGTTAATTTTTAGAAACAGAAAAGGCAACCATAAACAAGAAATTACTAAAACATCATTAAGTTGTAAGTTTCAAAGCAGAAACGATTCGTATTTTCATTGGACTCGACTTTCTCTGGAGAGTTATCTATACTCTAAGTAATCCCACTAATATTATGAACGTGAAAGTTTGTATGGATGGATGGATCGATGTTTGTTACCTACTCTTTCACGCAAAAACTACTGAACGGATTCGAATGAAATTTAACACACAGATAGTTTATAACCAGGATTAACACATAGGATAATTTTATCCCGATATTCCCACGGGATCGAAACTTATGCGGGTGAAACCGCGGGGCGCAGCTAGTATACTATAATATAACTAGCTTCATCCCGCGTCTTCGTCCGCATGACATTTCATGTTCCCCAGAACCACCAAGTCGTATCGCCCGCCCGAGTTATTACTTCGATGTCGCATAGCGTTCTTTGTGACTATTTTCTTTTTACTCAGCTCCTAAGAGTCCTAGCGTGATGTTAAATAGCCTATAACCTTCCTCAAGAATTGGGCTATCAAATGCAAAAGATTTTGTTCATGCCCGCCCGGCTTGCAGTTCCTGAGATTAGCACGTTCAAACAAACAAACTCTTTAGCTTTATTATTAGTATCTAGAGTATATAGATATACAAAGATTTTACTTCGACTAGCCATTTCTATTTCTACGAGTTAGTGGCTCCGATATTTTATGACGTCATTATATCCAATGACGTCAGAAAGACATAAAAGCGAGACCATGGTGTGACATGGCTTATTTATTGATGTTCTATATTAATTTTCTGTTTTATTACTAATCATAATACACATAACTTCACGCCTGTAATACCCGAGGGTAAGCAGAGGTGAACCTATAGTACATCCACATTTCGCCAGTTATGTTTCAAGTCCCATGTAATAGGGGGCGAGCCTATTGCCAAAAACCGGGCACAAATCCCGACTCCGGGCTGCTGCTGAGAAATTCCAAAAGGACAAACCCAATAACGCTTTGCCCGATCCGGGAATCGAACCCTGTACCAGTGGGGTAATCGCGTAACACCCTATTAGTAGCAATGTCTTTCATTTTGACAGTTCAACAACATTCATTAATGACACGGATGCCGCAGTGCCTGAGCGACCGACTGCTGCTCTGCGTGTCGCGGGTTCAAATCCCGCACGGAACAAATATTTGTATTGCCTACATGTAGTTGTTCCGGGTCTGGCTGTTTGTGTATGTGAGTTTAAATGTTTGTGAACGCACCCACGATACAGGAGGAATTCCTAGTGTGGGGCAACATTTAACTGAGCAGACAAATTTTTCGAACATATGAAGGAATGGATTAGCGATGTTCTTTTATTCTTTAAAATGATTCAGATTGCGACTGATAGTTTGTTACGCATTAAGAGTGCAGTATCAGGAGCAGCGCTCGCCATTTCGACGAGTTAGAGTGGCCCTGATATTTTATGACGTCATTATATCCAGTGACGTCAGAGAAAGTTATAAAAGCCGCGACCATGGTGTGACATGGCTTATTTATTGTTGATGTTCTGTATAAATTTTCTATTTTATTGAAAGTTGACGTTTTCTTTCTAATCATCATACTAATGAGTTTTCTGACTAATTAGAGTAGAATTAGCTGCGCCCCGCGGTTTCGCCCGCATAAGTGTTGATTTTGTGGGAATATCGGGATAAAAGTATCCTATGTGTTATTCTAATGTGCATCATCATCATCTGCCTAGCCTTTTCCCAACTATGTTGGGGTCGGCTTCCAGTCTAACCGGATGCAGCTGAATACCAGCAATTTACATGGAGCGACTGCCTATCTGACCTCCACATGTATAAGCTATATTATTGTAAAGTTTCATCAACATCCGTTCAGTAATTTTTGCGCAACAAACATCCAGCCATCTGGGCATCCTTACAAACGTTCGCGTTTATAATATTAGTAGGTTTAATAGAATACTTTATCAAGTCACGATGGCTGTACGTAGTTAATCATAATAAAAATCATTCTGCCTGCCTTTTCCTGTTGATGTTAAATAGCCTATAGCCTTCCTCAAGAATTGGGCTAATTCAAAAAGAATTTATCAAATCCGACTGGTTGCTCCAGAGATTAGCACATTCAAACAAATCATCAGCTTTATATAAAGCTGGGAGAGGTTAGGCTATACTCTATTTAACATCAGGTTAGGATCCTGGGGAGCTGAGCAAAATTAAATAAAGCCAGGAAGAACGCTAAGCGCCGGCAGGCGATGCGATACGACTCGGGGGTCGGGGGAAAATATTTGACGCGGTCGAAGTCGCAGGCTGCTAGTACAGACGCCAGCACGTCAAGCTACCCGAAACTGTCAAATTTTCCCAATCAACCTTGAACCTTAATGCTTTCAAATTCAAATTCATTTATTTCGTGAGCAACAGGTTACATACAGGTGTTATAATACATAAGATCCGAGCTGTGCCCTGCCAAAAGGCATACAAAATATCAAAGGTTCCTTAATACAACAATAATCAAAATTAACAAAATTATTCAGTATGTCATAATTTGAGAACCTCCTCCTCCTCCTTGCCCTCTGTGTCCCAAAACATGCAGTCAATGTGACCTCTGCGCTGCCACCGACAACGCCGTGGAAGTGGCAAAGTTTTGGGCCAACAGGATTTAAATTCAGTCGTGCCAGAGACACGAAGAAGAAGAATTGTGACTTGTACTGAGGAAGATCACAAACTAAACTAAACACAATCATAAATAAATAAAAATACATAAAAAGTAAAAAAAAAAAACAAAGTCCTGTACGAGGCCAAAAGGCTCCTATCTCACCATGATGCTGCGACATTAAAAAAAAAATGACGCATCGCAGAAGGGTACGCCGAAGGGTTAGGCAGAGGTGTACCTATATTACAACCACTGCCCTGAGCCCTGCACCCAAATTGCGTAACACACTATAAATCTCAATCTGAATCATTTTGAAGAATATTGCTAATCCATAGCGTCATATGTTCGAAAAATGTATCTGCTCAGCAACGTAAATAACGCAACGAATGTTGTTGAACGGTCAAAATGAAACTATTAGTGTGTTAGGTACGCAACTACCCCGTGTTCACGAAACCAACGAAGCAGAGTTACATTTACTGCATAACAGTACTGTCTGATGTAAACGAGTGCATACAAAACAACACATTATATTTCTAGTCACATTTCTTACAATGAGAGCAGCTACTTTAGGCACACCCGACACAAGATACAAACTACACCCGACACAAGATACCAACAAACTCAATCAATTGCCTGCTACTATACAAAATCAAAAGTCATTTATTCAAACTGGGCTGAGAATCAGCAGTTTTTGAACGTTAAAATTACATAAGACAGTCCCCCAAAACGCCCGCCCTTCAAAACTTCCTAGTGCTTTAGCTGAAAAAGAAGTGGAGCAACACTGACTGTAAATCATCTCCATCATTAGCCTATAGCAGTCCACTGCTGGACATAGGCCTCTCCTATTGTACGCCATTCAACTCGATTTTCGGCAACTCTCATCCAGCTGCTACCAGCCATCCTGCGAAGATCGTCGCTCCACCGAGCCCGGGAGCATCCAACCTTAGGTTTACCGATTCACGAAAAAACTGACTGCAGAACGCCACCAAATACGATCTTTACAAACTCCTTTTTTTTTTTTCCGGATGCGAAATCATCAAATGACCCCTCCCGCTCTGGGTGGAGCGGAAGGGACTGTCAGACTCTTACTGACTAAAACCCACCCATGTTCCTTCCTTCGCCCTTTATGTTCCGGGGTAGCGGTAACCCTTTCGGACAATCCCGCTGATACAAACTCCTTTTATTTCGTTACGTTCATACATTGGTCATACATTCATAACTGTCATCTGTCAGGCAGGATGACACCTCAAGATTTTCCGTGTTTTTTCAATTTTAATGTATTTTCTTTGAAAAATCATTGAGTTTAAAAAAATCGCAAAGAATGTCCGCAATACGGAAGGTGATGGGCTATGGAGAAATGCTGCACTTGCACGCTGCGTGAGCGTACCGTGATCCATCGCTACTCGTTCGATGTCCACCGCGCACAGGATGGATGGAAAGCAGCACATGAAGTGATTTTTTGCTCCGTTGGTGTAATTGCCGCATGGCGTTACAGTGTGAGGATAAATAAATAAATACACGCCTGTGTCTGGTAATAAGATTTATCATCCCAATAATAACATGCGTAGTCCAATATTTCCTGCTACAGCCTCAAAACACCTTCTCTGACGTAAATGAACATCAAATATTGTATATATAAAGTAGGAAAACAATAAGGAAACTTGACTAAACAAAGAATTAATTAATTCTATACGACAGACGTCGGACCCGCCATGATGCGCATAATACGATGTAACATAGACTCCTTAGGTATTCACCGCGATATTAACAGGGGGACCTAGATATCATTTACACAATGGAATGCCAGTAATGGAATTGGAATGGATTTTTCTCATCTCCCCCCATCCTCTTTTTAGTCCGTATCTAGAGTTGTAGACTAGGAGGATAGAGGTCATTCAATAGTAAAACTCAATATACAGGGTGACAGGGAAACTCGACGTATTCTTTGAAAGGGGTTATACTAGAGGTCATTAGCAACAAATTAAATCCAGTGAACTAGGTGTCAAAACTAGGAGTAAAAAGACCTTTTATTGCTGAGATTATGTAATTTTTGCAAGTATTTTTTTTAAATGATCGCTCTTTTTTCAACTGTCAGAAAAGTATCAATTAAATTTTTGGAGTGGAGTAGTTTTTTCTCATAATTAATTATTTTTGGTAAAAAGTCAGAAAAAATAAAAAAAAATCGTAGAACCGACACAGCTCGGTAACCATCCAGTTTTGAACCCTAGTTAACTGGACTTTTGTTACTAATGACCTCTAGTATAACTCCTTTCAAGGAATACGCCGAGTTTCCTTGTCACCCTGTATATACAGATTCTGTCGTTTTGACGTCAATGGAGAACATTAGGTCACTAATTGCCTGTATCACGTATCTACCTACTTATAAGTTATGTTTAACTTTTCTGGCTGCTCATTTCATAGCATAATCAACCCTCGTATAATGTTCCCACTGCTGGGACACAGAAATCCATTACCCGGGCCCAATGCGGGTTGGTAGACATCACATGTCTTCGAATTTTTGGTTCGAATCTATTACCATGGATTCTGCACATGATCCTGAAATTTTTCGACGATTAAAAAAAAATTACTGTTCCATACATTCATCATCAGCCTATAGCAGGCCGCTGCTGGACATAGGCCTCTCCTATTGCACGTCATTGAACTCGATTTTCGGCAACTCTCATCCAGCTGCTACCAGCCATCCTACGAAGATCGTCGCTCCACGTAGCCTGAGGGGCGTCCCACCTTACGTTTCATACATTAGCGCGTGGGTTTCTATAAAACCGTAGATTTTTTGATAACCGACGAAAAAATTCTACGCTAGGAGGTTTAGAATCATATGCTGAATCCACGGTAACATATTGTGCGTCGATATCCCTGCCACTCTGTATGTTGCAATTTAAAACTAACTTTCGATTCGCTATTCGAGCTGACTTGATTAATAGAAGGACATTTGATTGACAGTAAATTTTAAATCAAGACCATATAGGACATGGTGCCAATTCCCGACAAGGAAGCCTGCCAGTTCCGCATATAAATTGAAGTTTTCACTTTTCGCTATAATTTTGTAAGATGGACAGTTTCGTAGAGAGCTTGCAACAGTCATAGAATATAAATGTATAGAAGCGATTCTCCCGCTGTTAAGTGACCAAACACTATGCCGAACGTACGCGACCGAAGTTTCGCCGCTGATTCTACGTTCCGACGTATTCGGCTGATATGACACACCAAAGTGCCGAACTTACGCGGCAGAAATTCAGTTGCGCAACTTTGTGTATATTCAGTGTGTCGAGCCTCCAGCTGCTCCCCGCCCCGGATCGCTTCTTCGGAAATCGAACCGAACTTCGGTCGCATATAATATGTGCTCTACAGAATACGTTGCCGCCGAATTGCCGCTGAACATACACCCGACCGAAGTTCGGCTGTACTGTAATTTCGGCATAATTGTAAGTAATTCAAATAGCATTGCAGGCGTAATCATGCCGAACTTCGGTCGCGTACCTTCGGCATAGTGTTTGGACACTAACAGTTTCGGGGCGTAAAGTACGATCATTGAAGTGTATTGTCGACTGTGGCACAAAAGAAAGTCTCCTCTCTCTCTTCTCTTCCACTACCACCAACACCGTTCATGTTCGTTCTCCTATCCTGCCATCTGTGCCCCGAAACATGCACTCATGGTGACCTCTACGCTGCCACCGATGACGCCGTTAAAGTGGCCAAGTTCTGTTGTGCTGTGGCAGCATCTACAACGCCACATGCGAACTCCGCATTACAACTGACGTCACACAAAATCCTACATCGCGCAAGTAAAGTTTACCGCGCAACTAGAACATTATACAACGTCCCGATATCAATCGTCGGGCAAGTAGCCGAACAGACACAACACCTGTGTGGTCTGAAGTTCCTCCCTTTTCTATTGAGGATGAGTAAGTTAATTTTCTTATTCTATGTCACTGTCCAACAGCATATTACCGAACATCTATTACGGTTCGCAATGATTGCAAATTACATACGTGTTAGTATGATATGGGTACGTTTTGAAAGTAACGGCTTGTAGGCACGTCTGTGGCTTTTCTTCTTTTTGCTCGGCTCCTAATGATCCTAGCATGATGTCAAATAGCCTATAGCCTTCCTCAAGAATTGGGCTATCAAAGTAAAACAGATTTTGTTTAAATCCGACTGGTATAACTTTAGATTTATTATTAGTATAGATAGAGATATATTAGTACTCGTACAGCTTTATCTAATGTATTTGAGCGTAAGCTGTAGGTAGTTAAAAATTAGCATCAGGTGGTAGTATAAAGTGCTATCTCAATTTATTCTGAGCTGAGGCCTTTTTGTTTTTTTTTTTAAATAGCCAACTCTGTCCCTTTCCTGGGCAAAGGCCTCCCTCCAATCCTTCCATCTTTCACAAGCCCACGCATCCTCCTTCCAGTTTTGACGGAAGCTATCCAGCTTGTCCATCTAGCCATCTCCTATGTGGTCTGCCGCGACCCCGCCTTAGCCTCAGGGCACCAATTCTGTGCTATTTGAGCCCACAGTACATTTTCAGGGTGTTTTTGTCGTATTTATGCCAATAAACGCATTCTCTGTTTTCACAGTTATCTTATTCTACCGTTCAACATCGTTGTGACTTGTTACCGAACTTCTATTACGACTCGCAATGATTGTAAATTACATACGTGTTAGTATGATATGGAAACGTTTTGAAAGTGACAGCTTGTTGGTTGTTTGCTTCAATTTATTGGCTCGATAAATCGTAGTAATGATAAATAATGGCTCTGCTTGTAGTTCGATAGAGGTGGATTGATCTAATATTTGGTATTGTGTCTTTTATTTTGTGCTGTGTAATGGTCATTATCGCATCGTATTTCGTATAGGTAATAAGATGAAAGACGTAATAAAAATTGAAGGTAAAGAAAGAAAATAAAGAAAGAAAAATTCGCTTATTGGCATCATCTCATCTGCCTAGCCTTTTCCCGACTATATTAGGGTCGGCTTCCAGTCTAACGGGATGCAGCTGAACACCAGTATTTTACATGGAGCGACTGCCTATCTGACCTCCACAACCCAGTGACTGGGTAACACGATACCCCTTGGTAAGACTGGTTGTCAGAATTTGGGGCTTCTGACTACCCGTAACGACTGTCAAAGATCTACAAATGACAGCCGGCACCAAAGATTTATTGTGCTTTCCGAGATACGGAATAGTCTCGATATGTAATAAATGGTCACCCATCCACGAACCGACCGCGGCAAGAGTAGCTTAACCTTTGATCGACCCGTGCGTGCGACAGTTTTTTATTTAGGCATGTAAATGTAAACGTCAAATAAAGTGAAATGTAAAACAAGACCTATGCCAGCAAACACCGCTTTGAATTCAGCGCACATCGAAGGGGAAAGGATCGTAACGAATGCATAAATGTATAATTTAGTCTTCAACAACGAAAAGTAAAGTAAAAAACAATAGTTTGTTTAAAAAAAATAGAGTTTGTTAATATAGCGATGGATTTCATATCAATTTGCTACTGAAAATGTTGCCGGTAGGAGAATAATCACATTATTTACACTACAGTTTATAGGCTCAATCATTACAAAATTATGGTATAAGTACTAGACTTTGTCCGCGGCTTCGCCCGCGTGGAGGTCGGAAATTATTCTAGGGGTGTTCCCCTGGAATAATTTCCGAATTACTACAAGGTTACCAAAGTATATCCCATCCGATAGCCCTAACCCAGGTCATGGTATACCCGTCTGCTAAATTTCGTCGCAATCCGTTCAGCCGTTAAGGCATTAAAAGGTTCTCAAGGTGGGCGACTTAAACACCCTGTAGAAGACCCAGAGAATATATGTATATCCTCTCTTACGACTGTATAATATAACACGTTTAAAAATAATCGTGGAAATAGCTGTTTTAGATTCGCGACAGATGGTAAGTAAGCTAATTTGGGGGGCTCTAGAAAAAAAATGTTTTATTTGTTGTGTAGTAGACAAAATACTCGTATGAAGCAATGGATTAGCGATATCCTTCAAAATTATTCAAATCGAGATCTTTCGCACCTTTATTCTGACTTTTCGGAACATTTTTAAGCCCAAACAATTTCTTTCTGCACGCGCTGGCTTGAATACCACTACTTATCAGCCGACGAATTCGACGATACTGCACGCTACCCTTGAAGTTCCCTATTCACTCGTGACTTGCAGTACAAAATACAAATCTTTTTAAAGAACTTCCCTTAAAAATTGCCACAAAGACTCGTTAACAACAATGTCCAGTCACCAGTCACAGTCACCCCTCAACGGAAATGTAACAGGTTTTAACTTTTAATTGCTGCACCGTTCCCTGTGAAAACTGACGTGCTTCGAGCAGGGTTGCCACTGCGAAATTTCAAAAGTCCCGACAAAAGATTTTTTTTCCAATTTATTTTTTAACGTATTTTTTCTGTATCTGTGATACAGAGTCGTGATGTTCTAATGATAACGGTCGCGACGTACGCTTTGTAGGTCGTAGGTTCGAACCCGGACAGGTCCTTAGTGTGTGTAAATTATTTCATCACCACTGCTCTCAAAACGGTGAAGGAAAACATCGTGAGGAAAGCAGCATGTCCTAGAACCAGTGGAATTCACCAACCCGCACTGTACCCGCATGGTACGTACTAATTGTTTTTCTTACCTAAACCTTTTATGTAAATGTTGTGAAGGTATTATTTAAGAAATTTTGAATAAATAAATCCTACTATCCTACTATAATGTTATAAACCTGAAAGTTTGTATAGATGGATGGATGGATGTTTGTTACTCTTTCACGCAAAAACTACTGAACGGATTTGGATGAAATTTGGCACACAGATGGTTTATAACCAGGATTAACACATAGGATACTTTTTATCCTGATATTCCCGCGGGATCGAAACTTATGCGGGTGAAACCGCGGGGCGCAGCTAGTAATAAAAAAGTTCGGACGGGTGCTCCAATAGCCGGACATAATAATAATATTACCAGCCTATTAGGGTCCCACAGCAGGTCAAAGGCCTCTTCTTAAACAGAGAAGGCACGAGCATTGATCACCACGCTTGCTCAAGACGGGTTGGCGATATATCTAAACTAATAATAAATAGAGAAAAGATTTGATTTTTTGTATGTTTGTTTGTTACGTTTTACGCTAAAACTGCTGAACGGATTTGGATGAAATAAATTTATCACATGGGTAGATCGTTACCTGGAGGAATAGGTTAACTTCTATCCCGATATTCCCACGGGATCGAGATTTAGCGGGGCGCAGCTAGCTAGTCGTTTCCTCACGATGTTTTTCCTTCACCGATGTCAGTTTACGTTCAAGATAAACTCAGAGAAAACTTTTGAATTTAAAAAGTCATTGGTACTTGCCCGAATTTGAACAATAGATGTCTGGACATATCCGGACGGAAGGTAACCCTAGTTTTGAGTTTGTTACCAATATAAAGCTGGACATATCCAGTTTAACCTGACCTCTCATTGTACGCATAGCCTATAGAATGCGAGGTCAGTTTATACCGGAGACGTATAAAGTCGTGTGTGTTGTGTTTACTAGACGTCATGACTGTTTTGATTGCCACCGTGCCCCCGTTTCGTGTTAGCTTTGACGTTTGTATTTAAAATTAAAAGGAAATGAAATGGTATTTTTAATTAGTTCTGTTACCGGGGTAGTTGCGTAACACACTATCAACCTAAACCTGAATAATTTTGAAGGATATTGCTAATCCATTGCTTCATGTGTTCGAAAAATGTGTCTGCTCAACAACGTAAACAACGCAATGAATGATGTTGAACTGTCAAGCAAATATTTTTTATAAAAACAACCTTTTCGCAAAAAAAAAAAAAGAAAACAACCGACTTCCAAAAAAGACACTACAAAGTGAAAAATAACTTTAATTTCGGAAGTTGGTGGCAAACAACGAAAATGCGAACCCAACGAAACCGACTTCCGAAATTAAAGTTATTTTTCACTTTGTAGTGTCTCTTTTGGAAGTCGGTTGTTTTTTTTTTGGCAAAAAAGTTTTTACTTTTCACGTTTAAGTTGTAAATTTTACCAGTAATTTTGGTTTAAAAACCAAACTACTGAACCGTTTTTGATGAAATTTCTATGGGACCAATCTGAAAGTGTATCCTTACAAATAAAAAAAAAATATGCAAATCGGTTTATAAATAACGGAGTTCTGAGATAACAAACATAAAAAAAAATACAGTCGAATTGAGAACCTCCTCCTTTTTTAAAGTCGGTTAAAAAATAACAACCGACGTGAAAAATTACTTTCATTCGGGAGTCGGTGTGGTTGGTTCCCGCATTTTCGTATTTGGACATAATCAAGTACTTTTAAAATTGGTGTTTATCTTTTATTTCTGAACTAGCTGCGCCCCGCGGTTTCACCCGCATAAGTTTCGATCCCGTGGGAATATCGGGATAAAAAGTATCCTATATGTTAATCCTGGTTATAAACCATCTATGTGCCAAATTTCATCCAAATCCGTTTAGAAGTTTTTGCATGAATGAGTAACAAACATCCATCCATCCATCCATCCAAACTTTCACGTTTATAATATTATGTAGTAGGATAGGATGGGCCTGCTCTTGACCTCCATCACGCGCCGGATTTTCACCTTTCTCATCAGTATCGGTATTCGGTAGTAATCGGTACTGTACCTGCAACAAACAAATATTTCCGTAAGTTAAGAGTGAGAAAACAGTCTCGTAATTTTAAGAACGTTCACAGTCTGATCTCAGTCTCAATCTGTCAAAAAATACGTCTAATTTCCCAACATTTTGACAAGTTTTTGACATTTGTTTGTCGCCGAGATGAGACTGCGACTAGATTTTGAACGTTTAAATTACGGAATTGGCCTTCTGATGTTTATAAGTAAAAAAAGATAGTTAATAGGCATCGGTGGTAGAGCAGTGGTGACCCAGTGGTAGTGGCCCCGATTTACGAGTTGTAGGTCGTAGGTTCGAACCCAGACAGGCGCTTTAATTTGTGTAAATAATTTCACCACCACTGCTCTCAAAACGGTGAAGGAAAACATCGTGAGGAAGATATAAGATATCGATACCCATCACATCTGTGGAGTTTCGCTAGCTAATTTAATTTGACGCTGTATATATGTCGCAGCCAACTGGTTTAATCAGCCGTTTAGTTAACCGCCTAGCTGTTTAACTAAACGGCAGCTGTTCAACTAGCGGCCTGAATGATATTCAATAAATTATAGTTTAGGTTGGAACTGTAACTGTAACCTGCACGCCGAATTGGTTGCAGTAACTAAGCCAGGGCACCCCGACCAAATGGGTTAGGTTAGAACTGTGATCAACCGCGTGCGAGCCGAGAGAGCGAAGCGAGTTGAGCACTACTTCCAAAGGCCAGGCGGTTGACTAAACGGCTAATTTAACCAGTTGGCTGCGACCTATATATATAATAAATAGATAGATGAATAGATTAAGTTGTTAGTAAACAACTCATAGAAATTATAAAAGAAGTGATGTTTATATTTACAGCGTTCATATACGTACGGTTCGCGGAAGTGCTGTTCAAATCAGTGCTGTAGTGGAATACCTCATATAAAGTTACAGAGCTTATGTTTTTCTAAGAACCGCGTTGAGGATAATAATGCCAAAATACTTCAATAGAATTATCGTTACTCATACAAGAAACACATTCAGGAAATACAAAGTTTATGCCTTGTAAGTCTCTTTGAGGAAGCCAAAGGAAAGACCGAATTACCCCAAGCGAAAAATATAATCCGATAGTAAAACGAAAAAGCCGTAGATATCCTTGGACATAACAGTATAAAGAAATTACGTTTATTTGTGGTAAACATGACGCGGATAAAGATCACAAAAACAAAATAGGGGGAAAATATGCGTCACATCCACGCAAAACGGCCATCGCTCAGCATAATGCTAAGACCCTATACGAGACAGAGCCCCAGCGCTGGTTTTCAGCGGCAGCCGGCGTTGACGTAATGGCGTCAACCAAAGTAGAATGCGAGTAATGTTATCATACTTATTATCCATACTCCATACAATTAAGTATGGAGTATGGATAGAGCTCAGCCTATCCCAGTCCACTGCTGAACAAAGACCTCTCCCAGGCTGCGTCACAACACCCTGTCCTCCGCCTTCCGCATCCAGTCTGTCCCAGTCACTTTTATAAGCATATCCCATTCTGTAACAGCTAGCGAAGCGAGCCCGGGACTTGAGGCACCCCGACTCGGACAGTTTAGGTTGAATTCTAGTCAGAACGAATTAAACGTATCTAACACTAGGGAAAGGGATCGTGTTATCAGAAATCTGCATAGTCTTTTCCCAACTATGTTGGGGTCGGTTTCCAGCCTAACTGGATGCAGCTGAATACCAGTATTTTACATGGAGCAACTGCCGATCTGACCACAACCCAATTACTGGGTAACACGATACTCCTTGCTGAGACTGGTTGTCAGACTTTCGGGCTTCTGACGACCCGTAACGACTGCCATAGACCCACGAGTGACAGCCGGGACCAACACCTTAGCGTGCTTTCACGCGCCAATATACCAACGAAATTATCACTAGACCAAAACATTTTGTGTAGAAAACGAAAATCATCATGTCAACAAACCATCTAAATCGAAGAATAGATCGATCATTGTACAGCAACTAAAAGCGAAATTTCTCTTCGACTAACATTTCAAACATTGATCGTATCTCATTTAAAACAATTTACATATTCATTTGTCATTAGAGACTTAGGACAGCGGTTCTCATACTTTCTTTTGCGCGAACCGCCGAAATACATGATGCAGTAAACTACCGATATATAACAGCTGATCTTTTCTGTCAAGATCTCGACATGAAAACTTCAATAGTGTTGCTCTTACTGCAGCGTACTACACACTTGGTTGATATCCCGACGAGTCGTACTCTGCGCTTCTCCTCCACGTTTATTATGCGCGCAGCTAAAGTATGGAACTCTCTGCCAGCGTCTGTGTTCCCTCCCACATTTACCCCGTCTACCTTCAAAGCAAGAGTGAACAGGCATCTTCTGGGCACGCTCGTTCCATCAGAGACCTCATCCATCGCTTGCCACCAGGCGCGATCGAGGTCAAGAGCAAGCCCATTTAGCAATAAAAATAAAAAAAGCATCAAGTGGAATAACAGTTCACTTCAAGTTCAGTTCACTTAAGTTTTAATGATAATAATGAATGATTCTTTGTCCGCCTAAAATTTCTTGTTTTAACATAAAATATATATCACATTTGTGCACTATAATATCTCCTGCGAACCTGGCAAATCTTCGTTGAGATTGGCCACCGTGACCGAAACCGGTCAGGGGGATTATTATTATAGACTAGGTCAATGATACGATTTAATCCGTAATAATACGCTTTATAATCAACACTTTAAGATACAATACAAACATAACTTTGGGCACCACTGTGCCAAATTTGTAGGCCGGAGACAGGTATTCTGAATTTTTAAGTTCAAGATCACTGGGTACAACGCGCCTTAGCTCTGTGAATTTGTGGAATGCCTCTGTCTGTGATATTCGTTCCACTTTGGTATGTGGAGCGTGAAGATATGAGCTCCTGCAATTTCTTTAGAAGCGGCGTTTGAGCTTTGAATGAGAATTTTATTATGAGACTAGTTGCGCTCCTCGGTTTCACCCGCATAAGTTTCGATTCCGTGGGAATATCGGGATAAAAAGTATCTTATGTGTTAATCCTGGTTATAAACTATCTGTGTGCCAAATTTCATCCAAATCCGTTCAGTAGTTTTGGCGTGAAAGAGTAACAAACATCCATCCATACAAATTTACGCGTTTATAATATTAGTAGGATAAAAAACGGAAGAAACAACAATACGATTATTTGCGGCAAACATGACGCATCAAAAGACCGCAAACACAAAAAAATGAACAAGTTGGGAGAAAACATGCGTCATATCCACGCAAAACGGCCATCGCTCAGCATAATGCTAAGACCCTATACGAGACAGAGCCCCAGCGCTGGCGAAATAACTTGGGGTGAATAGGAAAGGTAGAAGTTACAGTATTAAAGATGGCATGTACTCCTCCAGAACGTATTTCGGTCATGGCGGCCATCTCAACGGAGAGACCAGGGGGTCTACTACGAAGTGCAAAGTGCGAATGATCGGATCGGACCGACACGTGGCCGAACCGAATATTATTGAAAAATGCGAAAAAACATCGGATCGGCTCAGTTGGGTCGAGACCATAGTCAATATTCGAAAGAGTGTAGGAGTGTAGGATCGGGACCGACCGAACCAAATAGTAACTTCGTAGCAGGAAAGGGCCGAACATTCGGCCGATACCACTTCGGAGTAGACCCCCAGCCTTTTTTTTATTATGGCATCTCGCAGTTCATCCTATGAGGTTGTCGTCTGCTTGCTTACAAGGCTTGCATGTTGATGCCTCAATAAATTAAGGCCTCCAGCCACGGCTTAAAAAACTTATAAACTAAGCGACCACACGCTAAGGGTACCCCTGTGTTTGTGATCTTCCTGTACGAGTCGCAATAAATACTTTTTCTTTCTTTCCTTCTATGGGGTACGGAACTCGGCTTAGAGCGTTGCTGGAAGAGGGCAGCAAGGGACCGCCTGGATCGGAATTATTGGAGAGACCAGCCTTCGGCGCGAGAGATATTATAGGGCACAGGTAGGTGTACTCCCTCTTTGATCGGATCAGGCGCAGGACCAACGGCTTAACGTGCTTTCCGAGGCACGGGGGTATCACACCGCCAACTTTCAAGTTCACTTCACCTAAGTTTTTATGTATATGAGATTTTTACAGATAAGACCGGTCGTAATTCCAAATACGGCTGATACGGCTTCGTATCAATATTTTAATGTAATTAAACATCATCATCAGCCAATAGCAGTCCACTGCTGGACATAGGCCTCTCCTATTGCACGCCATTAAACTCGATTTTCGGCAACTCTCACCCAGTCATCCAGCTGCTACCAGCGATCCTGCGAAGATCGTCGCTCCACCATTTTTTTTTTTTTCCTGGGTGGAAAGTCCTCATGGACGTCCGCCGCCCTGGGGTGGGCGACGGGGTCTGTCAGACTCTTACTGACTAAAAACCACCCCAGTGTTCCATCTCACACCTACGCCGGGGGTCGCGGGAACGTAAGATCGCTCCACCTAGCCTGAGAGCGTCCCACCTAACGTTTACCGATTCGCGGTCTCCACTCAAGAACACGTCATCCCAACGGCAATCGGTTCTACGGCTAATATGGCCGGCCCATTGCCACTTCAGCTTACTTATTCTGTGAGCTATGTATGCCGACAACTTTGGTTCTCTGCCGGATCACCTCGTTGCGGATTCGATACCTCAGAGAGACTCCAAACAAGTTCATAAAAATCAACAACCACAACTAATGAAACAAGTTCATTAAAATACAAACGAATGATAATGATACATCTCATTAAGAACACATACGATGCTTTACTACAAAAACAAGAGTCAAAGACGATTCTACGCGTTAATAGAGGATCAACAACAAAAAAATGACAATGTCAAGTGTATAAAAACGGGCCCATGTGTTGTCCATACGGGTGCGATGACGTCACAAGTATGGCGGCCATTTGCGGACGACATTTGTGTCATATTGATACATTAAATGTGTAATGTGTAATTGTCGTTTACATCCGTTGGGGTAGAGGGTCTTGTGGCTAAGTAATAACAGTCGCACGGGTCGATCGATCAGGTTAAACTACGCTAGGCGCGGTTGGTCCGTGGATGGGTGAACTTCTTTACATACCAAGACTCCTCCGTGCTTCGGAAAGCATGTTAAGCCGTTGGGCCCGGCTGTCATTAGTGTATCTTTGAAAGTCGTTACGGGTCGTCAGAAGCCCGAAAGTCTGACAACTAGTCTTACCAAGCGACTGAATATCTGACCTCCACAACCCAGTTACTGGGTAATATTATCATATTATCATATTACCCAGTGACTGGGTTGTGGAGGTCAGATAGGCAGTCGCTTGGAAAAAGGCTTCGCAGATTATGATGTCGTTTACATCCGTTGTGGTATTAGGAGGGTTTTGAGTTATACAAATAGCTAGAGATTTCAATGACAAGATAAAGTATAATAAGTCTTTATTTTATGGCCTATAGTGCAATAAAATCCAAACTTTACACAACAATACAATTAATAGGTGAAAAAAGTGGGGAAATTGTAAATATTAATCCAGCAACACTAACAAAAAAAAAATACAAGTTGTTCCTTGTGAACCCAAACTCAAAGAAAACGAAATTATTCTCATTCTTGTCAGCGTGTCGATC
Source organism: Apamea monoglypha (assembly GCA_911387795.2). NCBI lineage: Eukaryota > Metazoa > Arthropoda > Insecta > Lepidoptera > Noctuidae > Apamea > Apamea monoglypha. The sequence goes on from OU426942.1 coordinate 8,524,439, forward strand.
GATAGCAAAAACTTCAAATATGTTTGGCCGAAAATGCAGCCATGCGTACTCCGCTGACGATGCAGTTATAAGATCATCGTCATCTGCCTGCCTCTTCCCAACTATGTGTGTTGGGGTTTCCAGTCTAACCAGATGCAGTTGAATATCAGTATTTTCATGGAGCGGCTGCCTATCCCAGTCGCAGACCTTCACTTCCCAGTTATTGGATAATACGATACCCCTTGGAAAAACTGGTTGGTAGACTTTCGGGCTTCTGACGACCCGTAACGACTGTCAAAGATCCACGAATGACAGGCAGGACCAACAGCTTAAATAAAGTGCTTTCCGAGGCACGGAGGGGTCTTGGTATCCATCCACGGACCAACCGCGGCAAGCGTAGCTTAACCTGATCGATAGACCGTGCGGCTGTTATTACTTAGCCACAAGCCGCTATGCAGTTATAAGATCATCAACGATATTGATTAAATAACAAATATGGAGAAATTGTGGTTCCCTTCAACATAAGCTAGAAATCATAAAGTTGACCCAAAAGTAAGGTTAGATAATTTAACTGAAACGAAACCAACTCATTAACATCAACCTCTCATATCCTAAACACTTATTTCACAACGCAACTACACAAAATAAAGTTCACTGTGTCAATTCCTAATTTCAACAGAACTAGTATTCTAGTGATTATTTACATAAGATGTATAAAAAGTCTTGACATCACACTGTAGTCTTATATAAAAGATGTTACAAGAACGGTTGAGGAAAGGACCGTTGACAAATGTTTACTTTAAGAGAGCTTGCAAGACATTATGACCTAAATTGAAAATTGATTACTTGATCAGCAACAAATAAAAAAACCAACAATCATACCAGTCTATCGCAGTCCACTGCTGGACATAGGCAGACTCAATATCAAAAGTCATTTATTCAAATTAGGTTGAGAATCAGCACTTTTCGAACGTCAAAATTACAAAAGACAATCCCCCGAAATGCCCGCCCTTCACCACTTCCTAATGCTTTCGCTGGGAAGAAGAAGTGGCGCAACAAACTCCCCAGCAGCACAGCTGTCTGTTCAGTTAAAAAATACGAAATAGAAAATACGGTATGTGAAGTAATTAACATTACAAGACACAGAACATTAAATTAAATTATTTGCTATATGTCAGCTAGCTACTGCGCCACAACACCCTGTCCTCCGCCTTCCGCATCCAGTCGTCCCAGCTACCTTTTTAAGGTCGTCGGTCCATCAAGCTGGGGTACACCTCAATAGTTGATGGTGTTAATCCACGCGTCCTGTTCGTGAATCTTAATTTTATTTTTTTAAATTGTTCTCACATATAGAAGCAACAAGAATAATGTACCCAGGATTTTGTAATATCTTGATTTTAAAAAGTGTCCTTGGAGTTTCTTGCCCGTTCTTCTCTATGGAGATCTACGTTTTGGAATGGGCAACTAGCTTCAACTTTCTGACTGACTGACCGACTCTTTGACAATTCAAAAGTAAATGGTTTAATGGAAATAAATGCTTTCAGTTTGAGTTTGATTATGGCTCACTTCCTCTCATACAGAGAGTGCCTGCGTTCCAGCAGTAGGAACATTATCGGCTGATTATGCTACGGAGATGTCATGTTAAGTCATGCAGAACATTATAAAATAAGAGTTTAGTGAGAGTGAGTGTTTGTACAAGTCACCTAGTTACAGCCTCACCGGTTAGTTTCTCCGCAATGAGTAGTAAAACTCGATGCAAACAATACGTTGTAACTTTCAGTTGCTTCTCGTTTGTCGTTACAATCGTTTTGTGGTGACAATATTGAAATAAGCTGATTTTAGAAATGCATTTGTGAAACATGAATTTGCGTAAATGTCTTCAAGGACTGGCAAGCATTTCAGCTACTTCCCCATCTCCAAGTTTCATAATATTTTAAGCTGGTAACCCGAAAAATCACCCCACTCTATCTGTCAGTGTCATTTAGCGCCAACTTGACGTTTGACAGCTAAACTCTATATTCCAAGCGATTAATTCATCTTGCACCATAAACATTATTTTATACATACCTAATTATGTTGTCAATACGCATATAACTTGGCACGTGGTGCTTCAATGTCAACCAGTTACTAATTAGCCGCGAGTAGATCTACTCTGAATCACTGATGGCATTTGTTAGGGTCGGGTAAGACTTGAGCGGAATCGGAACGTTTTCAGCTGAATGTCTGTTCCGCTTGAGCTCCAGAGTTAAATAATAATAATAAGTTCATTTATTTTCTCTCATAATGGTTTTGTACTTAACAGTTTTGGACTATAAAAAATCACATTGAGAGCTGGTGCCTGAAGTAGGTTTCAATCAACGCAATATATTATGATCATCATTCGCAGCCTTGTTGAGCACTGCTGACCTGCAGTGTAAAGGCATCCACTATCTCGAGCCATGTCATCAAAGGAATCACACGCACCGCTATTTATTTGCCCCATTGTATCAAGTTAGAGAGGCCATAAGCATTTATTTCATTTAAAACAATTACAGACACTTGATTTGGTTGTAGGTTGGTACCTAACGACGTTTTGAACTGGTCAACTAGCTTCATATTTCTGACTGACTCCTTGACAAATCAAGTGTCTGTAAATGTTTTAAATGAAATAAATGCTTTGAGTTTTTTTTTGTGAGTTAAAATGTTCTAAAAGCGCTATTACCTGGGCCGCGCATCTTCGACGTTGCAACCATAACAACGGAATGGGCGACTTGGTGCTGCTTGCCTAGGTCACCAAGAATATTTATTTAGTCTGGATCGCTGTCACAGGATACGGTGAAGAGGACTAGACCTTAAAATACATAACATCACAGCTGTATTCCGCAAATTATTAGGCAAGGCGTACGCACGGCTACACATCAAGCTATACATAACCAGTATAAGCTGACTTTTGATTGTACGAAAAACCTATACAATGCGAGGTCAGCTAAAACTGGAAATGTATAGCTTGATGTGTAGCCGTGTGTACCTGTAGGAGGACTATAATAGTAACCGAAATTAAAATGCTCAGCGGAATTACACGCGCAAAATTCCGCGGCGTTTCAACGCGCATTTGGTCGTAGCCTATCATAGAATGACGACTATTAAATTGAGCATGTTGTATTGCATTTTAAATAGTTTAGAGATGATACGTAGCACGTAATTATTATTGTGTTTTATGCTATTCTTTTGGTAGTTATAAATCGCTTTTGTTCGAGAACTCTCCATTAAATGGCAATTTAATGTCTTCTTAATGCAGTATACAGATTTTTTTTTTTTTTTGCTATAGAATTCGAGCCCCGACAGGCGTTTTACTCTGTGTAAATTATTTCATCACCACTGCTCTCAAAACGGTGAATGAAAACATCGTGAGGAAACCGGAAAGTCCTAGAATCAAAAATTCAAAGACATGTAACATCTACCAACCCGCACTGGGCCCGCGTGGTGGATTACGGCCCACTTCCTCTCACCCAGAGGAGGCCTGTGTCCCAGCAGTGGGAACATTATAGGTACATGTATGTGTTAGAAGTATTAAGTAAATAAATAATATAGGCTGATTACGTATGTAGAATTCGTAAGACTTTTTCATTTTGATAACTTCTGCACGCAGGAGAGCGCTGAGGTTTTTTAAATAGCTTCTGGCCGCGACTTCATCTGCTTCACATTTCTTGTTCTCCCGACCCACCCTGTCGCATCGCATCGCCTGGCCGCGTTATTACTTCGTTTTCGCTAAGCGTTCTCTGATTTTTTTGTTTTTGCTCAGCTCCTTAGGCATAGCATGATGTTAAATAGCCTATAGCCTTCCTAAAGAATTGGGCTATCAAATGCAAAAAGAATTTATCAAATCCGACAGGTTGCTCCAGAGATTAGCGCGTTCAAACAAACAAAATCTTCAGCTTTATTATTACACTTGGAAAACGGTAATATGATTAAAATCTTTCATAATTAAAAATTATTAGCACACATGCAATGCAGTAGTCAGGAAGAATGATTAACATTCTGAAGCCAATTAGTCCGACTAGCGTCCAGCCATACTCATTCACCACAATGGAAGAATGGTCAACAATAGTCTGTATGTCTACGAGCAGTCACGGGTCAGTGACATTATCTATCAGTGACGTCATTACCATTAAGGGGCTTGCGGTTAAATAATAACAGCCGCACGCACGGATAAGCTACCCTTGCCTTGCTCGGTCTGTTCGTGGATGGGTGACCACCCATTACATATGCTGCTGTCATTTGTAGATCATTGACGATTTGTCAGATGTGTGTTTGATTGTCGTTACGGGTAATCAGAAGTCCAAAAATCTAGCAACCTGTTTTACGAAGGGGTACGTGTAAATACTGTGTAAATACTACGAAGTGCAAAGTGCGAATGATCGGATCGGACCGACACATGGCCGAACCGAATATTATTGAAAAATGCGAAAAAAGTTCGGATCGGCTCAGTTGGGTCGGGACCATAGTCAATATTCGAAAGAGTGTAGGAGTGTAGGATCGGGACCCACCAAACCAAATATTAACTTCGTAGCAGGGAACGGCCGAACATTCGGCTGGTACCACTTCGGAGTAGACCCCCTGGTGTTCAGCCACATCCGGTTAGACTGCAAGGCGACCCCAACATAGTTGGGAAAAGGCTAGGCAAATTGATTTTACGTCATAACCACTAAAGTCATGTGACATCATACCTTTTTACCCCGAAGGGTTAGGCAGATGTGTACTGAAGTACACCCAGATTTCGCCAGCTATGTGTTAATCCCATGTAACAGGGGGCGAGCCTTTTGCCATCACATAAAACAATCAGCCTATAACGTTCCCACTGCTGGGACACAGGCCTCCTCTCTGTGAGAGGGAGTGGGCCTTAATCCACCACGCGGGCCCAGTGCGGGTTTTTAGATGTCACATGTCTTCAAATTTTTTGGTTCTAGGACATGCCGGTATCCTCACGATGTTTTCCTTCACCGTTTTGAGAGCAGTGGTGATGAAATAATTTACACAAAGAAAAGCGCCTGTCTGGGTTCGAACCTACGACCTACGACTCGCAAGTCGCGGCTGTTACCACTGGGCCACCACTGATCATCGCCATCCACCGGGCACAAATCGAACCTCCAGGTTGCTACTGAGAAATTCCTGGTAGAAAAACCCAAAAGCACTTTGCCCGACCTGGGAATTGGACCTAGGACTCCACGCTCAGCATTAGCGATTGTGACCACTAGACCCACGAGGAAGTCACCAACCACTAAATAACGTGATACAAGTCATCATCATCATCCTGCAAACTTAAGTGAAGTGAGCTGTCAATAGTGACAATTCCTAGCACCTAATAAACTGGGTGATAAATGTAAGTTCAAAACTAGATATCCTAATAGATAGAACCTTCGGTGGTCCACTTGGAAGTCCCTGAACCATCTCCGGACACAAGTGGGAAGATGTAAGTCCAACCTGGTAAAGTGGGGCTACCTTGATGGAACGGCGGTGGGGTGTGATTGTGGAGCTATGTCGCAAACCATGTTCCACCTCCTATCCTCTGTGTCCCAAAACATGCAGTCAAAGTGACCTCTGCGCTGCCACTGACGACGCCGTGGAAGTTGCAAGGTTTTGGGCCAACAAGATATAAAATTCAGTCATGCCAGCGACACGAAGAAGAAGAAGATTCCTAGAACGAAAACGGAAGTATATAGACGAGGTTGCTACCCTATGTGTATTCAGATTTATAACAAGATTCTTAAAACCAAATTAAAGAACTTCCAATGGTCCGCTTCAAAAGGGCTTTACACAGGTGGCTAATTGAGAATCCCTTCTGTACTATTAAAGAATTCCTTCAGTTTAAATCTAAATGATCTAATTGTACAGACGCCAGCAGGTCAAGCTACCCGAAACTGTCAAATTTTCCCAATCAACCTTGAACCTTAACGCTTTAGCGATAAAGTTGAAAATCTATTAATGAAATTTGACAGATTGTAGTAACTTGATGTGCTGGTCCGTACCTATACCAAAAAAATTGCATGTCATTATGTCATGTTTGAATATGTTAAGCTACTATTATACTACCATAAGAACTTTTGTAACCATATTTATCTGCAAATAAATCATTGATTTTGACCGAGTGCAATGACAGTTCACTTCATCTAAGTTTTCACGATTAATTTTAGAGAATAGAACGTCAGAACCATACGTGTACACATCACAGAAAACGGTCACAACTTTCTCATTTGCATAATTAGCTGACATTGCTCGCACACCCATCGAATTACATGCCTCAGCGTCTGGCACTTGACCTTTTATTCTCGGCAGTTGCGTAATGACGATAGGAATAATTATAGATGTACTGGTGTTATAAAAAGAAAGTTCAATTTGATTGTTACGATTTGACACGAGATCTTTCGAGAGCTATCCGTTTCACATTTGGTAGTATTCATGCGAATAGCATTTAAGCATTTTTGTGCGTCATTCGAAATTTCGACGTGTGTGAAAAAACAATAAATTACTAACGCTAGTTTTTTGTTGTTTAAACTATTTTGGGTTCTGGGTTTAATTTTGCATGCATGCTTAAGGCGAAAGTGTCAGTGTAGCGCGCGAAATTCAATTTTTTCCCGCGTTTTTGGGGCATTTATAGGTCAGTATTAAATTGTAGGTTGATTAAAATATAATTCGCGGCCGTAACAAATATTTTCCAATTTGTAGAATTATAATTATCATTAGAATTCTGTGTTTTAAGTTTAATTTTGCATGCATATTGCTTTACGTCTTCAAGTTAGACTCTGGCGCCGATTCCCTTGTTCACAAACTAAACTAAATTTAAGTTCAGTGCATCTTTTTCTTTCTATTTCATTAAGAACAGGACAGAAGATAAATATATTAGTTTAGTCCTGTCAAATTAAGATACTCCATAGACAGTTTAGACGTGATTAAAAACATGGCTACTTAAAACACGTCAATATACATCAGGCGCTGACTAATTTGACAGGACTAAACTAATTTTTACAAGGGAATTGGCGCCTCTGTAAAAGTTGGGTAATTTGAATCTCATTTCTGGTAACCCTAGGCACAGTAGCGCCACCACGCTAACTGTCAATTCTATGTTTGTCATAAATTGTCATTATCCTTATCATTCTGTAGCCTAAGTGTCATGAGAATACGTCAACGTTATTAGGTTCTTTTGGCGCGTAAAATCGGACCTGACGTAGCCATCTTGTTTTGTCAATACCCTTTTTGTTACAATTTGACAAATGTTTACTAACAACGCTCTCCTAACAATGTTATTCAGACGTCAAACGATCCTTGTCTATACTATATTACTTAATATACAACCCGATACAAACATTATGGCGCACACAGGTGAAATTTACTCAAAAGTTGGCCAATATTACGTTAAGTGTGTTTACTGTAGTTTGTCTAAAATAATAGTTTGAAGGTGCTTTAGAAAAATAAATGATACTATGTTTAATTGATATATTTAATCTTACTAATATTAAACATGATCTAACTAAAGTAAAAATAAATACAATGAAATACAGCCTTGTCGAATCTGAGGTGCCGTACTACAGGTATGTGCCCGACCCAGTTCTCGAAAATGGAAATATCACATTGTACTGGGATCGATCCATCATCACTGACAGGACTATTGTTGCCAATAAGCCTGATATAGTGGTGGTGGATCGATCAGAGCGGCGCGCAATGATTGTTGACATAACCGTCCCGCATGATGAGAACCTCGTGAAAGCCGAGAAAGATAAACAAATCAAGTATCTTGACTTGGCTCGCGAGGTTGTCGACATGTGGGATGTGGACTCAGCAGTCATTGTGCCGATAGTCGTGACAGCCAATGGCTTAATAGCCAAGAGCCTCGACCAACACCTGAGGAGGCTCTCGTTGGGCAGCTGGATCAAGGGCTTGATTCAGAAAGCGGTACTTCTGGACACGGCTCGCATTGTCAGGAGATTCCTCTCTCTGGAGCCCTGACCGCCGGTAGCTTGGACCCTGTTCCCGATACCGGTGGGCTACTATTTTTTATATTTTTAAATGTTTTTATATCTTTTATATTCTAATATTTAAAAATATAATTTATATGTTTACATTTAAATAAAGGAGATAATAATACAATTACAATAAAGAAGTTATTACACTTCTGGTTCTTTTAAGTAAAAACTCAATAGTTCTCTTCGACTAATTGGAATGCTATGCTGGGAACTGCCTGAAAAATTGTTATCGAGTATTTTTTAAATACATAAACATTGTTGCGTTTTGCTCTATTTTGTTTAGGTGACGCAAGTAGACGCAGCTAAATTTAGCGTCATATGAAAGCTATAGATATGTTCTTTCGAAATATGTAAAAAAAAAACGGATTGAGTGCAATTGAGTATGAACTTTTTCACTGTGTAAAAAAAATAAACTGCTAAAGTATAGCCTTCTATTCAAAACTATTTATCTATAAAATCCTAAGTAATGCAAAGCGTTTAGTTATTTATAAATAATATATACTTACTTACCTAAAGATATAGACTCCATTATGTTTTACACCTAATATCAACTAAAAAAAATTTAAACGTTGTTGTTAAAACAAATGTTCAAAATTGTACCAAATTACCCCATTAGCAAAACTGTTGTGGGTGTCTGAATAAAAGTGTGAAACGTTTTACAGATCATCAATAGATGGCGTCATATGTCTTGTTCCTAAATTAGGTTACTATTTTTGAATCGGAGTAACATTGTTTTTGTCAATATTGGCCATAAATTACGTAAATTTCACCTGTGTGTGGCGGCTCGGAACATGAGGCGAGTCGCTGCAAAATAACAAATTCATGTGTCAGAGCCGCCATGTTTGACGCGAACTATAAATAAAGCTGAAGTAATCTCTGGAACTACCAGTAAGATTTGAAAAATTCGTATTTGATAGCCCATTTCCTGAGGAAGGAACAATACGCTAGGATCAGGAAAGAAAAATGAGCGAAAACGAAGTAATAGCGCGGGCGGGCGATGCGATATGTTGGGTCGGGGCCCGACATTTCACACGGAAGAAATCGCGGGCGGAAAATAATAATAAGTCAATCCATAATAGTGCACGATTGTAAATACGGTATCAATATTGGACAAACACAACGGCTATGCGTACCGATCAAACTTAAACAAGTGCTACACAATTGATAACAACCACAACATAGTGTAGGACAACAATGAAACGATAGTTGAAAGATATTGTTACTACGAAGTGACACTTGAAACTAAATATTACGATACGAACTTTATTATTGACTTATAAATTTATAAGCATACATACATACGATAGCACATGTGTGAGTACTATGTAGGTACATCCTATAAAGCTACCATTTACTGGGTACGTCTTTCATTGACTTGAATGTGCCCTGGCGGCTGAGAGTATGTCATGCTCACTCAAATGTCTCGCTGATGGTGGCACATGTGTTGGATCATTTAGCTCCCTTCAAAATGGTTGAGCTGAATGGTGCTAATCCGTGCGTCATGTTCGTGAACGGGCGCCGTCAGTGGGGACTGGTCATCTCTTTGCTGCCATGGCTTATTTTAATTTAATTTAATATTTGGATTGTTTTAGGCTTTTCATTACGGACGCTTTTAACGTTCTGCATCGTTCTCACATGCATAATTTTTAACATGAATGATGTAACTAATACTTTGTAACCATATTTTGATTTAAAAGAGTGTCCATGGAGTTTCTTGCCCGTTCTTCTCCATAGGTACCTACTACGCTTTGGAATTTGCAACTAGCTTCATTTCTCTGACTGACCGACCCCTTGACAATTCAAAAGTGCCTGTAATTGGTTTAATTGAAATAAATACTTTGAGTTTGAGTTTGATACAAGTAACAAACATGGCATTTTCTAGACAGACGTCTGAAAGTACTAAATATCATCCGCGACGACAGTATAGGGATATGGAATTTAATTCAAATAAATCGCTAAAAATATTCGCAACAGCATTTCAATTTTGCAAGCAATTTCGTAACACACTATCAATCACAATCCGAATCATTTTGAAGGATATTGCTAATCAATCGTTCATTATGTTATAGTTTGTCTGCTCAACAGCTAAAAATAACGCAATGAATATTGTTGAACTGTCAAAATGAAAGCCATTCCTACTGTTAGGGTGTTAGAGAATTACCCCGCGGGAAAAGCGGAAAGAGAGAAGGGAGAATTTTGCGCTGCAGTGGCAATACTGCCAACCCATGGTTCGGTGCCCTTAAGTGTAAGGAAGGTTACGTACTTTAAATACTATTTTTTTACTTTGACGTGTCGATGGCGCGACAGTATATTAGATTTTGTTGACCCAAAATACTGTACTAATTATTTATCAATGATTGAAGCTGACTCCTTAAAACAGGGCTTTATAGTAATGGGGTCATGGTTTTAAATATGTAGTTCCAACTACCGAAATTATATTATTATCCGCTCCAACAACTCCAATATAGAATTTAACATTGCAATTAATATAAAAAACAAACTTCCCACTAATTACCAAGCTACATAACGACTAATTACCAAACAAATCAATGAGCACAGATAATTAAACGCATAAAAACCTCCACAATTAACTAGAGACTGCGTGACGGATACATATCATTGCTTTACGCGTAAAAAAAAGTTAACTGTTTAGTCTATTGTTAGGCCGGGTGCACATTGTTCGGTTGGGGAGAAAAAAAAATGGCGATTTTTGTAAAAGGCGTTTAGACGGTTTTTGCTTTTCGGATTGTTCTCCGTTATTCCATTCTTTTGATAACAAAAACAGCTTCCGTTTGCAAGAAAAAGTAAGGTTCGGATGAAAGATTTATCGAGCAGATGTAGTGATGACAGGTACTTGGGTTGGATAATTTACAGCATATAAGCATAATCGTGCAGCCTATAATATTCCCACTGCTGGGACACAGGCGTCCTTTCGGTGAGACGGAGTGTTAGATAAATCTATACTAACGCGCTAACCAGACCAGAGGGGAAATACTCGTAATTTGAAGATCGTTCACAGTCTGATCTCAGTCTCAATCTGTCAAAAATACCTCTAATTTCCCTACATTTTGACAAGTTTTTGACGTTTCTTTGTCGCCGAGACGAGACTGCTATTAGATTTTGAACGTTTTAAATTACGAGAATTGGTCTTCTGAGGTTAGCGCGTTAGCATAGATTTATCTACAGTCGGATTTGTAATAATCTATTTGCATTTGATATCCCAATTCTTGAGGAAGGTTTTAGGTTATTTAACATCACGTCACAACCATTCAGAGCCGTACAAAAAAGGCAAGCGGGCGATACGATGCAGCGCGGTAGGACAGGGGGCGAGGGAGTTTTATAAAAATGTGGTTGTTATTTTAGTGTATTGTGTATCTTGCGGCTTCCACGCGAACGAAGTCGAGTTAGTTTAGATATAAAACCGGGTATGGCAGCATGAGTGGAGAGTTTCATATCCAATTGTGACCAAGGAATATGGAGCTGATTGATTATCACAAAAAAGTTAATTGCGAAAGTGAGGAAGGAAGCATACCTGTCTTCCACTTTCCGTAGCAAAACAATTTACAACGCACGGCCAGCTCTGCGGGTGACCCAAGTATAAAAGGCAGAAAACTCTAACTTGCCAGTTTAGAAAATATCGGAGATTTGATGGGAAAATTGATATTTTACGCAGAATACACTACTGGTACTCAGCTCCATCCGGTTAGACTGGAAGCCGACCCCAACATAGTTGGGTAACAAGTTACTGAGTAACAAGATACACAGAAGTTCACAGAACAGACGGTTTGCTCTGCCTATCTGACCTCCACAACCCAGTTACTGGGTAATACGAAACCCCTTGGTAAGACTAGCTGTCAGACTTTCGGGCTACTGACGAGCCGTAACGACTGTCAAAGATCCACGAATGACAGCCGGGACCAACGCGAACGGCTTAACGTGCTTTCCGAGGCACGGTGGGGTCTTGGTATGTAAAGATGGTCACCCATACACGGACCAACCGCGTCAAGCGTAGCTTAACCTGATCGATCGACCCGTGCGGCTGTTATTACTTAGCCACAAGCCCCTCTAGTAATATAATAAGTATGGATATAAATGAGCACACATCCTAACGCCAGCCCAGTAGAGCATAACAAATGCTAGTAAAAACACCATGGAACTGTACTTAGTTAGTCTATTAATGTTTTTTTTTTTGTAAAAATACGGCGGAAAAAGTCAACAGGAATCGATTATAGATTATTATGGAGATTAGGCAGTTCGATTATAAATTTTCATGGATGTTTAGTCTTTTAACGTGGGCAGAATGATGAGAAATGAATTCGTAGAACATAAACCATGCAAAGTAAGGATCATCATAATAAATCTACTCGCAAATTCAAGCAGCGTCAACTACACTCTCTTGAAACTGACATTTTCACTTAGATATTAAATGATTTATTTATTTATTGTTATTATTAGATCTTTCATTTATGTACTTATAACATCTTATACCTGCAGCCTAATTGCGTAAGACATTTTCGACAAATGATTGAGATTCATTGGTTTCGTTTCGATCGCTTTTTGTTTCATTTTACGATTTTCGTATTGCGTAACTCCACTATCATGTAATAGCAACAGCTGTTGGTTTGAAAGGCTAAAGAGTGAACGATATGTGCTTAAGAAAATTGTAAAACGAAACAAAAAGCGATCTAAACGAAACCAATTAATCTCAATCATTTGCCGAAAATGGTTACGCAATTAGGCTGCCGTACCTACATTCGAAGCAAATAAAGTTCTGATTCTGATTCTGATTCTCTCCTGAGAAAACAATGCCTTTAATGACAATCTGCGAAAATTAAGTCTTGCGAAAGTGACATTGTGTGAAAATGACGTTCTGAGAAAATGACGTTGTGCGAAAATGACGTTTTGCGAAAGTGACATTATGCGAAAGTGAGCAAATTTTTCACGATAACATTTTGCGAAAGTGACGTTCTGCGTCAAAACCTTCCCATCAACTGGGCACAAATCAAGATTCCGGGCTGCTACTGAGGAATTCCTGATGGGAAACCCAAAAACCAGTTTCTTTGCCCGACAAGTGAGTCAAGTTCACTGCCGTCAGTATACAAAAACATCAAGCTAAAAATCAGTACCACATGTCTACTGTATGTACCAGTCATCCTAAATCAATCAAGGAGCCAATGAACGACAGAAATATCAAAATAAATACATACAAAAAAAACTCGATCACAATATTAGCATTTAACGACTACTTACATATAAAACTGACAAAAAATAAAACGCTGTCATACGGACTAAACAGTTAAAAAACTAAACTTCATAAAATTGCCACTCAAAAATGAGCCTCAAAACCACAACATAAGAACTAAAAACAATTGTAATCATTTAGCCATAGATGCCACTCAAAAATAAACCTTAAATTCATGCAATAAGAACAAAAACCCATTGTAATCGTCGGTTAACACGAACCGATCCAATTTGTATTCAAAGGCAATGTAAAATCTTCTTTAATTCCTTCAACAATAAAAACTGGCTGACAAGAAAACACTAACATTAAACATCTCAATCAAAATTCAACCTTAAACACGTTGAAATAAGATCGAAAGCACAAGTTATGTAATACCTAAGTGTTGCCATGTGAGAAAAATGCGTTTCCCATGGTATTACATGCGACAATGCGCGGAAGTTGACAAGCGTCGCACGTCACGATGTGTTTTGTGTTGTTATCACGATTACAAAGGGGTAAGCAGAAGTCATGGCATCGTGTTAAGTTGACAAATAACATCGACGACTGTCGGGGACTAGAGAAATCAGGTAACATAAAATGTATCATTTTCGACTCGGAAGCCTGAAGAAGAAAGAAATATCGCAAATACGTTTATCTGCGGTAAATATGACACAGAGAAAGAACACAAATGTAAAAAAAAACAAAAGTTGGAGGAAAATACGCGTCACATCCACGCAAAACGGCGATCGCTCAGCATAATGCTAAGACCCTACGCGAGACAGAGCCCCAGCGCTGGTTTTCAGCGACAGCCGGTCGAATGGTTACGTATGTTGAACTGCAAAATACTGACAGTTATTAGTATTGGAAAAGCAAATACGAGGTCTTGTTCCAAAGCTAGCTGTGAGCTTAGAATCTAAACTAATAATTATTCAATGGCCTAGATTGGTGGCAGACTGACCTAAATTCAATTAAGGCCCCAAATGAGATTTCCAGATCTGTTAAGTTGTGACAGCTAGGAAGGTTCTTCCCTCGTGTCGAGAATAGTTTATATCGTCGTTTAAAGGTAAGCAAGTCAGCAAGGTTGGTGGAATGTGAAAGCTGTTTATTATTCCAAGAAGTTAAGTAGAATAAATTCATATTGAGACACAGGACTAGACTAGGGGCTTGTGGCTAAGTAATAACAGCTGCAGGGTTCGATCGATCAGGTTATGCTACGCTTGCCGCGTTTGGTCCGTGGATGGGTGATCATCTTTACATACCAAGACCCCTACGTGTCTCGGAAAGTACGTTAAGCCGTTGGACCCGACTGTCATTCGTGGATCTTTGACTGTCGTTACGGGTTGTCAGGACCCCGAAAGTCTCGACAACCAGTCTTGCGAAGGGGTATCGTATTACCCAGTAACTGGGTTGTATTTTGCAGTTGTTGGTATTTTGTAAACGTGAGGACTTTGTAGGCCTTGTAGACTTTAGATCTGTAGACCATTTTATATTTTATCAAGTACCTGGTACTTGTTGACAGGCCTACGCTTTCCTCCCATACCTGCTGTAATTTGAAAACATTGTAAAAGCCAATTATTTTTAAAAGAGTGAAGTTTCTTGCCGGCTCTTCTCCATAGGAAACGACCAATTGGAACCGTGCACCTAGCTTCTGACGTGTCATAAGTGCCCATGTAGATTTATATGAAATAAAATATTTTGATTTTGATTTTGTGGAGGTCAGATAGACAGTCGCTCCATGTAAAATACTGGCATGCAGCTGCATCCGGTTGGACTGGAAGCCGACCCAAAATAAATTAATTTGACCAAGATTACGTCTGGACTTTAAAAGAGACAGTGACCTCTGAGTTCGTTTCGGCTTATTTTTTATAATAAGACGTGTAAAAGTGATTCCGATATCCTATTTCATTTCATTGGAAGACAGCTAATATACTGAAATGGCAGAGAAGGGATGTATTTTTCAGTGGCCAGACAAGACAAGCACACAACACAACACCAACCAGTCCACAAACTGACAGCACAAGTTTATGAGAACCACGTTATTCACATGAATCACATGCAATGCACGCTATAATACGCGGAAGTTTACACACGTCACGATCCACGCGCATGCGTGTTGGTAATACATGTCACGCTTTGAGCTACGAGTGCAGGCAGGGTAGCAAGATCACGGACGAAGTTGTTGAAGTATTTGTTGCAGAGGAAGGAATGTAAATATTAGTGTACTAGCTGCGCCCCGCGGTTTCACCCGCATAAGTTTCGATCCCGTGGGAATATCGGGATAAAAAGTATCCTATATGATAATCCTGATTATAAACCATCTGTGTGCCAAATTTCATCTAAATCCGTTCAGTAGTTTTTGCGTGAAAGAATAACAAACATCCATCCATCCATCAATCCATCCATACAAACTTTCACGTTTATAATATTATTAGTAGGATAGGATGGGCCTGCTTTTGACCTCCATCACGCCGGATTTTCACCTTTCTCATCAGTATCGGTATTCGGTAGTAATCGGTATTGTACCTGCAACAAACAAATATTCACCCATCCACGGACCAACCGCGGCAAGCGTAGCTTAACCTGATCGATCGACCCGTGCGGCTGTTATTATTTGGAGGCCACGAGACCCTCGAAGTCATATATATGACAATATTTGTTACTTTTATTATAAGTTTTCATATTGTGTGCCTACTATGTACTTAATATACTGCTGTTTGTTATTCCTATCAAATAAAATAATTAAATAAATACTCTAACAGGCAGTTTCTATCTAGTTTTCTTCTCAATCAAACTCTCAAACTCAAACTATTTATTTCAACAAAACCAATTACAGGTACTTTTGAATTGTCAAGGGTCGGTCAGTAAAAAATATGAAGTTGGCCCATTCCAAAGCGTAGTAATAAGACAATGTAATTTAAATAAAAACCAACGCATCAAAATTGACAAGTACTTATCATACGGAAAAACCGGTAAAACTTTCGCCTGGCCTAAGAATTGAGATGCGGGTTCACGACCTCGACTTTAGCAAAAAAAAAAACATTATTCCGTGTTAACTAGCAAAAGGTCAACGACTTATTCAAGTACTTATAAAAGGTCGTCGAAAACCGCTAACTTACTGGCTAACTCACTTAACATTTATTTTGGCTTATTAAGTAGTTGATTCGAACGAATTTACTCGCCCGAAACTAGCGAATCGTCACTTTAAAATAATTTATTTTTTCTTTAAGCGATTTCCACGAATTGGCACATTTTGAATGTTAAGCAATGAAGTTAGGAAAAAAGTACACGTATTATAATATTTTTTAATAAATTAACTCTTGTCACTTCTGTGCGCTAGTGTCCTTTTTTCTATACTTTATTGCATACAATTCAAAATGTGCCAAATCGTGCGAGTCGTCTATAGAAAAAATTATATTATTTAAATGTGAGAAATCACACTTTTCGGGCGAGCACATTCGTGCGAATTGACTAATAAGCCTTTATTTTACGTAGGTGCCATTCGGGGATTAAAAATAATATGAATAAACTGTTCCATCGAACCGCACTTATCACAACTTTGTTTAAGTTCTGTTAGTGGAAGTGCTGAGGTGCGTTACGATCAAGTGCTGTTGAAATCAGTACCCTGAGTGGAATACGTCTCATCATCATTCTCTTGAACAATCCCAATTTATTTTGGGGCCGTCGCAACATGCCTTTTTCTTCCATACTTCTCTATTAGTCGTCATCTCGGTAGTCACCCCCTTTCTAACCATATCATCATTCACACAGTCCATCCATCGTTTCTTTGGTCTTCCCCTACTCTTATAGCCATCCACATTCATACTCAAAAAATTACTGACGACTATCATTATAGCTTTAAGAAAAACCGTTTTATATAAAATGTTATATGGTGATAAACTATACTTGTAGAAACCGTTTATCTACCTGTCAAAGATGCGCGGAACAGATAAAACATTAATATTAAAACGCACGTGGGGTAATTTAGCTTCTATATCTGGCAACACTGTCGCCCTACGGACGCGTTCAGAATAAATTAAAGTAATTGATCGCGTTCGTGACATTTAATGGCGTATTATTTTATATGTAAGGAGTTTATGATGCAAGATTATGTTGGTGCATAATAATTTCAAGCTTATTAGAAAAGTAGTCATGTGATATATGGCTTTGTATACTTAAATGTTTCGTACAAGGCGCCTCGTATTATTCTGTCAGGAAGATAGGGAATGCCTGCAAACGCTGACTTTGAACAAGACATGTTCCTATTGACGGTCTAGCATAATCAGCCGTTAATGTTCCTACTGCTGGGGCACAGGCCTCCTCTCTGTGAGAGGTAGTGGGCCAAAATTCACCACGCAGGCCCAGTGCGGGTTGGTGGATGTCATGTCTTCGATTTTTTGGTTCTAGGGCATGCTGTCTGGGTTCGAACCTACGACCTACAACTCGTAAGTCGCGGCCGTTACCACTTGGCCACCACTGATCCTTAATAATATTATAAAGAGGTAAAATTTATTTGTTTGTTTGTTTGTATGTAGGGGGTAATCTCTGGAACTACCAGTCGGATTTGAAAATATCTTTTTGTATTTGATAGCCCGATTCTTGAGGAAGGCTATACTATTTCCCATCACGCTATGACCCGTAGGAGCCGAGCAAAAAGAAAAAAAGCCAGCAAGAACACTAAGCTAAAACAAAGTAAAAGCGCGGGCAGGTGATGTGTTGCGACGGGGTGGGTCGGGGGTGCAAGAAATTTGAGGCGAGTGAAGCTATTCCATAATAATTATTAGTTACAAAGGTCCTAAAAAAATATTAGTATTGTTATCGCAAAGTCCACGATAGTATCATCACGTTACAAATTATAAAAGCGCAAATTGGGTGACGCAATCCTCACACCGAACTTATGAATCAAACACAAAACCCCACACAGACGGAACCAAACAAACCATCTCCATTGTCCATTACCTTTAACATCCATTCTAAACTGGATTACGGAGTAGATTAGCTCAATAATAGATAACAATGCTTACAAAAAACTAGTGGCTTACGTTACTATTGTGTAATGGTTACATCGTAACTGAAGCTGTTTGTTTTACATAAGTGTTTGTGCAGTTTAAGTTGTGCCATTACTTGTTTTGATGATTATAAATGACCTATGGATCCAAGACTTGGTCTTTGACAAACATTCAAAAGTCCAAACTCAAGGTCTGCCAACGTGGAATGCAGCGCAGCATTCTAGACGTCAAATTGACAGACCATATTCGCAACACCACACTGCACTCCCAAACACAGATTACTGACGCTCCTCACTGAAGTGGGACTGGGGTGGCCACGTCTGCCGTATGCCCAATAAGCTGTGGGCCAAAATAACCACCACGTGGAGCCCTGACACAGCTAGAAGGCGTCGCGGCAGACCCCGTAGAAGATGGCGGGACGAGCTGGACAAAACAAACGACCAGTGGTCTACTTTAGCCCTGGATCGAAAGAGCTGGAAGTCAAGGGGAGAGGCCTTTGCACAGCAGTGGGTTGATGCAGGCTAACAGTAACAGTAAGTAGCTTCTGATTCATTAGATACACAATAATCAGCCTATAATGTTCCCACTGCTGGGACACAGGCCTCCTGTCTGTGTTAGGGAGATACACAATGCTTATACTAAAATAACAGCCACATTTTTATAAAACTCCCCGTTACTATTACTTCGTATAGCCTTCCTCAAGAATTCAAATGCAAGAAGATTCTCTGAAATCCGACTGGACGTTCCAGAGATCAATGCGTTCAAACAAACACACAAACAAACTCTTCAGCTTTATTATTAGTATAGATAGAAATAGATAGCAGATAGATTATAATCTTGTAATTCTGAACAAATAGGTGAGGTCTTGTAATAATAGCGATATTATTTTTGCAAAAAAGAGCACTCATTACATCACCCACACAAGAGCCCATCACTGTTACTGGATAGGGTTGTCATTCATCCAGATTTCCCGAGTTTTGTCCTAATTTTGTAGGTGACCGATTCCGAAAGCGTCCATGTGTATATGAAGCACTTTTTATAAGAGTCCTAGTAAAACTATGAACTCATCCAAAAAAAGGTACGGTGCTTAGAGGATTATTGCTGTTCCACGGTGCATGAGGTAGACTTGCATTAGAACAGAACGCAAGGAAGAGGCCTGGACTTCAACTTCAACCTTAAAAAGTTACATAACATGATTTTACAAGTGCAATCGTTTCCGAGTCCAATTATAAATATATTAAAAAAAACATGTTTTCTATTGCACCACTTACAACGTTACTAATCAAAATCAACGTTTTTTTTTCTTTGTATTTTAAAATGACACGTATTATTTCAATTAGACCAATAACAAGCACATTTGAATTGTCAAGGAGTCGGTCAGTCAGATGGAAGCTAGTTGCAAATTCCAAAGCGTAGTATTTTTCACTTTTTATTTTGTAACCACCTTCTGCTCGCGACTTCGTCCGCGTATAATTTCGTGCTCCCCCGAGCCACTCACTCCGTCACATCGTATCGCCTACCCACACTATTACATAAATTTCGCTTCGCGTTATTTCTTACTTTTTATCTTTTTAATCGGCTCCATAGTCCAGAGTCCTGGCGTGATGTTAAAAGCCTTCCGCAAGGATTGGGCTATCAAATGCAAAAATATCTTTTCAAATCCGACTGGTAGTCAGATTAGAGAGATTAGCGCGTTCAAACAAACAAACAAACTATTTCCCCCTTATTACAAAACAAGATTTTTCTTTCGATCAGGTTTAAACCACTGACCCAGTTATTGAATTAAGAACCCAACCGATAGAGAAATGCAGTTCTTTATACAAAAATGACAGCTTAGTTCGGTGCTAAGTTGTCATTTCATTATTAAGAACTTTGCCTAAATCGAAATAAAGTTCGAAATACAAGTACTGGCTCAATAGTTTAGGCTAGAACTAAACTTAGGTTTCGTTTTGTAATAAGACGCTCTAGCTTTATCTTTAGTATAGATTTGTATTTTGTGGTTCACGAACTGTGTCCTAATAAACGCTATTATTTCTTTAGTAGGTCCCAATGTGAAAGAACGGACAAGAAACTGCATGGAAAGAAAGAAAGAAAGAAAAATATTTTATTCTGCACAAACAAAACGCACAATTACTTACAAGTAAAAAAGAATAATAATAAAAAAAAAAGAAAAAGATAAGATACATATGGTCACTTTAATCACACCACACACATCTCTCTCTCTCTCACACACACACACATCACATCACATCACATCTTCAATCATAGGCATGGACACTTTTTTAAATAAAAGTATTGGTACAAAATCTTCATAAATACTAGTCCATGCAAAGTATGACAGTAAACTAACCTCTCAATCAAACCAGTTCGTAAACCAATGATTTACTCGTCATTGTGCAACAGTTACTTGCACCGCAAGTTTTCTCTTTGCATAATTCTTAACAACGTAATAACTGTGAAGTGTGAACTATACTTGTCACATCAACTACTAGTTTTGACAGCTCTAGTACAGGGTTGCCATTTTATGAAATATGTTGTGGACTAAGAATGGGGAGATTTTGTTAGACAAGGGATATGTAATTTTATTTTATTTGGTTTATTTGAGACCTTGATCACTACGCTTTCGTTTGAGTAACCTATGGGTACTCTATCAATTATTATAGTCATTAGGGGTGTTTCTAATTTGTTTATAATACTCCCCTTTTTTAGTAACAAACGTTTCGTTGGCTTAACGGTATGAATATGTAGAGTAAGTGTGATTATACTACTAGCTGCGACTCGCAGTTTCACCCGCAGAAGTCTCAATCCCGTGGGAATACCGGGAGAAAAAATATTCAAATCCAGGTCATGTTCTACTCATGTGTTAAACTTCATCCAAATCCGTTCAGCAATTTTGGCATGAAAGCGTAACCAACAAAGATACAAAAATAAAATCTTATTTCTTTATAATATTAGTTTAGTAGACTAATTGGGCAGACCAAGACGAAGATGGAGGGACGAACTTTACTTCTTCCGAAAGGACTGACCCATAATAGGATAGGATAGAAGGGTGTGGAAAATAGAGGGGGAAGCGTTTTCCCAGTAGTGGAGTAATACAGGCTAGATAAACAGTTAGATAGACAGTCATGAAGTTATAGCAAGAATTATACATAACATAATATCACGCCTGTATTGACGAAGAGTCAGGCAGAGGCGTAACTACCATTCATACACCCACATTTGGCAGTTATGTTAAAGTCTCATGTAATAGGGGACGAGCCTGTTGTCATCAACCGGGTACAGTTCCAGACTCCAGGGGCTACTGAGAAATTCCTGATCGAAAAACCCAATGCAACTTTCCCCGACCTGGGAACCCAGGACCTCAGCAGTCGCGCTTGCTACCACTGGATCAACGAGGTAGGAGCTTTACTCTGAATTCGCCATCGTCTTGAGCAAACATGGTGATCAATGCCTCGTACAGTTACGAGCACTAATACGCCAACACTTGGAAACTTTCAATAGCAATTCTTGTGTAGAGTCGTTGTTCCTCAATAAAAACACATGTTCTGTAGGTATGTTTTGTTGCTGACTGTCCCAAAAATCTGTTTAGATAACTAGGGGATCCGACCGGAATAAAACCAAAAGAAGAAGGGGATCAGACCGGAATGACAAGTCTACAATGGGTCAGAATTAAAACGTAATAGCAACCAGCAAGGGATCAGATCAGGGGATCCGACCGGAAATAACGAAAACAACAATGAAACA
This sequence comes from Apamea monoglypha, assembly GCA_911387795.2. Lineage (NCBI taxonomy): Eukaryota > Metazoa > Arthropoda > Insecta > Lepidoptera > Noctuidae > Apamea > Apamea monoglypha. Next base: position 8,546,386 of record OU426942.1, read on the forward strand.
TGTTGAAAAAACCTATGGCTTCGAATATACTATGTTCGTAGCAACATAGAATAGAATAGAATACTTTTTATTATGTACCCCATATAAATTACAGACATAAATATAGAAATTTTACAAAGGGTGGTCTTATCGCTAAGAGCGACCTTTTAAAGACAACCTTTGGATGGACTAAAATCAAGGAGAGATAAATATTGCCCTACAGTCGGGCAATAACACGTTCATTATTCTCCTGTCCTTATCCCAATTTATTTAGGGGACAATAAAAGGCTAGTGTTATTATTATATTATTTTGTTCAATCGATAACCATCACGTCTGCGAAGTTTCTGTACCCAATGTAATTTGACCCTGAGTAATTTTGCCCAGGATGTAATAGCAGAAATTAAACCATTGCTTCTCCATACAACCTTGGCCCAGAAAACGACCAGCACAAACTGTTTCAATTTCTGCTGAAACAGTAGACCGTCAGGCGACATCCACTAAAGTTAGGCAAGACTACGTGCTGATTAATTTAGTTAATTAATTATCAGTCTACCTAAATTAATTATTTTATAGTAATGATGAAATATTTCTGTGATCAGCACGTGCTCTGTTCGTACTTTATGATTCATTTACTGTTACTTTGTATTGAGAGGGACTACTTTATAATACTCGTACTACGATATACAGAAAATTCTAGTTTCAACTCTTTATTAGTGGTTGTAATGGCAGTCATGTCACTTGGTTTTAATAGGTTTTTTTATATTTTATCTGTCCTTTTGATGGATCCTTCTATATTTTGTAAATGTGAGGACTTTGTAGGCCTTGTAGACTTTAGATCTGTAGACCATTTTTTGATAAAGTACCTGGTACTTGTTGACAGGCCTACGCTGTCCTCCCATACCTACTGTAATTTGAAAACATTGTAAAAGTCAATTATTTTTAAAAGAGTAACCGTGGAGTTTCTTGCGGGCTCTTCTCCATAGGAAACGACCAATTGGAACCGTGCACCTAGCTTCTGACGTTTCATAAGTGCCCATGTTGCTTTATGTGAAATAAAATATTTTCATTTTGATGATTTGATTTTATTGGACCAACTGCCTCAATGTGGTCGCACGCGTTATTGCTGAGCTGAGCTGTCCTGGGTTCGGTTCCCGAGTCTGGCAAAGTGTTATTGGTTAGTTTTTCTATCAGGAATTTCTCAGGAGCAGCCCGGAGTATGGATTTGAGTCCGGTTGACGGCAATAGGCTCGCCTCCTATTACATGGGACTTAAACATAACTGGTGGAATGTGGTGCTGAGGTATACCTACCTATGCGTTAACCTTCGGGGACTTACCAGGCGTGGTGTTATGTTACTTATGTCATCATCAGCCTGCCTTTTCCCAACTATGTTGGAATGGCCTCCAGTCTAACCGGATGCAGCTGAGTACCAGTATTTTACATGGAGCGACTGCCAATCTAACCTCCACAACCCAGTTACTGGGTAATACGAAACCCCTTTGTAAGACTGGTTGGACAGACTTTCGGTCTTCTGACGACCCGTAGCAACTGACAAAAATCCACGAATGACAGCCGGGACCAACGGCTTAACGTGCTTTCCGAGGCACGGAGGGATCTTGGTATGTAAAGATGGTCACCCATCCACAAACCAACGGCGGCAAGCGTAGCTTAACCTGATCGATCGACCCGTGCGGCTGTTATTACTTAGCCACCATCTATTGAATCCATAAATATAAAAAAGAAGTTTTTTATATATCTTTGGCTGAACCAGTTTCATTGATATTTACGAATGTTTACAAAACATAGATCAAAGAATAAAGGAATTAAAGAAAAACATGAGTTAATCTTTTCAAATCCATTGTTTCTTAGTCAATAACTAGAGACAAGTCATTCTTCTATGATTCTATGTCGGACCAAAGTTCATTATTGAACGTAGCGGGCAGATAGCCCGCTAGTGTATGCGATTACAAACCGGACCAGAGCGGCAATTCTCGTAATTTTAAGAACATTCACAGTCTGATCTCAGTCTCAATCTGTCAAAAAATACTTCTAATTTCCCTACATTTTGACAAGTTTTTGACATTTGTTTGTCGCCGAGATGAGACTGCGACTAGATTTTAAACGTTTTAAATTACGAGAATTGGCCTTCAGTTCTGTTTTAGTTATTAAGTACTAACATAGGCTAAGCTATCTTTGTTACTAACACTATAGACCATTGTAGTCTGAATGAATAAAGATTATTATTATTATACTGCTCTCGTTTGAGGGGCTTGTGGCTAAGTAATAAGAGCCGCACGCGTAGTTGCTGCAGTTCGTCCGTGGATGGGTGACCATCTTTACATACCAAGACCCCTCCGTGCCTCTGAAAACACGTTAAGCCGTTGGTCCCGGCTGTCATACGCGGATCTTTGGCAGTCGTTACGGGTCGTCAGTAGCCCGAAAGTCTGACAACCAGTCTTACCAAGGGTGTCATATTACTCAGTAACTGAGTTGTGGACGTCAGATAGGCATTTGCTCCATGTAGAATGCGGGTTACGACACCGCCGACTTCCAAACTCCGGGCTGTTACTAAGAAACTCCCAATGGCAAAACCCAATAACACTGTCCGACCTGGGAATCGAACCCAGGACCCCACGCTCAGCAGTCGCGTTTGCGACTACGAGACCAACAGGGCAGTACAGCAGGGGCTGCGAGTACTACGCACCTGACCTTTCAGAAGAACATCGCCAACAAGGTCAAGTGCAAGCAGGAAAAAAACTAGTGTATCTAATCTGCATTTGCGGCATATTTGCAAAAAATGTAAACAAATATGAGTTTATGGAAAAATAACTTTTAATTCCTACACAATAAAGTTCAGTTTACGCTACAACTTCAAACATTTTTATAACTTTTTCAATAGTGCTAGTCACTCTGAAATACAACAACAATAAAGTTGATACCTATTTGTTTAACTTGAAATAACACCAATCAAAGTCTATTCAAAGTAATGTTTCAAACATTACTTTGAATAGACTTTAGGTAAGTAGGTATTATACTAAAGTAAGAAGTCTTATTTGTAGGCATCCTGTTACGTAAAAGGATGCCTTAGAAATAGATTTCACTCTTTTCTCGCCAAAAGAAAATACAATTCGACGCTCGATAACGCTGATATAAAAATAAACTTGGACCGTGAAATATTTACATATCGTAAATGTAAAATACGAACTACGTCCAATATTTTATTCAGATTATAATAAACTAAACTACTACAGTGGTGGCCAAGTGGTAACGGCCGCGGCTTACGGGTTGTAGGTCGTAGGTTCGAACCCACACAGGCGCTTTACTTTGTGTGAATTATTTCATCACCACTGCTCTCAAAACTGTGAAGGAAAACATTCTGAGTAAACCGGCATGTCCTAGAACCAAAAATTCGAAGGCATGTGATGTCTACCAACCCGCACTGGGCCTGCGTGGTGGATTACGGCCCACCCCTCTCACAGAGAGGAGGCCCGTGTCCCAGCAGTGGGAACATTATAGGCTGATTATGATTGTAATAAAATGTAACAAATTATTTTGCTTACCATACAAAATTAAAAATTAAAAGGAATTACATAATTCAAATTAGGCTGAGAATCAGCACTTTTTGAACGTCAAAAATTACATAAGACAGTACCCCGGCACGACCGCCCTTCACCACTTCCTAGTACTTTCGCTAGGAAGAAGAAGTGGCGCAACAAACTCCCTAGCAGCACAGCTGTCTGTTCAGTTAGAAGAACTTGATTCAATACAAAAGTATGTAATTAACATTACGAAGCAAAAAACATTAAATCAAATATTTTTTTTTTATTAGCCATTAATGTCCTACTGCTGGGCAAAGGTCTCCCTACTCAGTTTCCACCTCCCTCTGTCCAGAGCTGCCAAGGACCAACCTTTATGAAAGGAGTCCGGCTCATCCCGCCATCTGGGCCTGCCGCGATGTCGTTTGCCATTAAGCGGGACCCACTGGGTAGTATGTTTGTATGTGGATCGTTCGATATGCGACAGATTTGGCAGCTTTCCGAGTGGCATCAGTTATTTAAGTGATGGAACGGAATGTTGCATATAAAAAAAATACATAGGATTTTAACATAACTGTCGAAATACGGCTGTTCCTATTACACATCTCAGTTTGAAGTCTAAAGTTGTGACGACAAAAAAAAAATCGTAAACCAAAAACCGTTCTGTTCTAATCACCGCCAGCCCTACCCAACAATAGTGTTGAGGCATCGCTTCGCAAAACCGGTATTTTTATCAGAGAAACCGGTATTATATGTTAGATTTCTCTCAGCCGTTTAATATTCAATGAAATACATAGAGATATGTGCCAATGGCAGTAGTCTACCATTTCTAAAACGGTAAGTAATAGAAATACTATGATGTTAGTTTTAATTTTTTAACCTGGGACTCGAGGACATCGCCGTGGAGGTAGACCACGGCGAAGGTGGTGTGACGATCTGACAAGGTTTGCAGGCCAACATGGCCAGAGGTCGCTCAAGACAGGGAGGTTTGGAAGGAAAAAGGGGAGGCCATTACCCAGTAGTGGGACACGAAATAGGCTAACAAAAAAAAAGCCTCGTAGTTGACCTAGAGAGGTCGTCTATCTTGTGGTTGCCATAAGTAAACTTAAAGCTTCCAGCCAGGGCGTAAAACTAATTAAAACTAAGCGACTGCAAGCTAAGGGCTCCCCCCTGTGGGGTACGAACCTCGGCTTAGGGCGTCACCGGGGAGAGGGCAGCAAGATGGGACAGACTGGATCGAATTTTTATTATTTATGCTTTAATGAGCACGGCGTTTTCTAGGACTATCTCTGAGAAGAAAGGCCGAAACAAACTCTAGAGGTCACAGTCTGGGATTTAAAGCTACAGGCTCAGGTACGGCGCGGGCTGGCGCTTCATCGAGCAAGGGTCAGGGAGGAGTGGGACTCGTGGCTAAATAATCAATGTCAAAGTCAAAGTCAAATTCAATCAATTTATTTCAAGTAGGCACGCACGGCATAGGCATAACAGCCGCACGGGTCGGTCGAAGGTTAAGTTACGCTTGTCGCGGTCGGTTCGTTGATGGGTGACCAGTTTTTACATTATCGAGACACCTCTGTGCCTCGATATCGGTCCCGGCTGTCATTCGTAGATCTTTGACAGTCGTTACGGGTGGTCAGAAGCCCAAAAGTCTGACAAACAGTCCTTACTATGCGGTATCGTGATACACGTTAACTGGGTTGTGAAGGTAGTCGCTCCATATGAAATACTGGTATTCAGCTGCATCCGGTTGGACTGGAAACCACGGACGGCACGGTTGGCGCAGTGGTTAAGCGATTGACTGCTGCGCTGCGTGTCGCGGGTTCGATTCCCGCACGGAACAAATATTTGTATGACCTACAAGTAGTTGTTCCGGGTCTGGCTGTTTGTGTATGTGAGTTTAAATGTTTGTAAACGCACCCACGATACAGGAGAAATTGCTAGAGTGGGGCAACTTAAAAAAAAAAAAAAAAACCGACCCCAACACAGTTGGGGTCAATGGGTTGGGCAGATGATCAGTGTTTTACACCCATAATTTACTAGTTGAGGCTCGATGTAGTCGCTTCTTCAGATCTGGTTCAATCAGAATCGAACCTTAAACTTTGACAGACAGAGTTTAATCCTACTTCCTACTAATATTATAAACGCGAAAGTTTGTATGGATGGATGGATGTTTGTTACTCTTTCACGCCAAAACTACTGAACGGATTTCGATGAAATTTGGCACACAGATAGTTTATAACCACGATTAACACATAGAATACTTTTTATCCCGAAATTCCCACAGGATCGAAACTCACGCGGATGAAACCGCGGGGCGCAGCTAGTATTCAGATACATGGAAGATATATATGCCAATGGTAGCTCAATAACATTTCTAAAACGGTAACAGAAATGGTACTATGTTAGTTTTAATGTTTTTAGTGATGCCATTAATATAAGCTGTACAGCGTACACCGTTACATGTTTACGATAAATCTCCGGTTCCTCTAAAAGTTAGATCTAGTCAGCATCTGCCTGCCTTTTCCCAACTATGTAGGGGTCGGCTTCCAGTCTAACCAGATGCAGCTGAATACCAGTAGTTTACATGGAGCGACTGCCTATCTGACCTCCACAACCCAGTTACTGGGTAATACAATACCTCTTGGTAACACTGGTTGTCAGACTATCGGCTTCTGACGACCCGTAACGACGGTCAAATATCCACGAATGACAGCCGGGACCAACAGCTTAACGTGCTTTCTGAGGCACGGAAGGTCTTGGTATGTAAAGATGGTCGCTCATCCACGGACGAACCGCGGCAAGCGTAGCTTAACCTGATCGATCGACCCGTGCGGCTGTTATTACTTAGCCACACGCCCCTGCTGGATAAAAGTTAGATCAAGTATCTGCAGGCCAATTCTCGTAATTTAAAACAATCAAAATCTATAGTCGCAGTCTCATCTCGGTGACAAACAAATGTCAAAATGTAGGGAAAGACGTATTTTTGACAGATTGAGACTGAGATCAGACTGTGAACGTTTTTAAATTTACCAGAATTGCCCATCTGATCATAAAATCCTCTCATGTTGGCTGTTATAAGTGATTTGGTATACTGACGTATATTTTTTTATAAAACTTTGCCCCACACTAGGAATGACTCCTGTATCGTGGGTGCGTTTACAAACATTTAAACTCACATACACAAACAGCCAGACCCGGAACAACTACCTGTAGGCAATACAAATATTGTTCCTTGCGGGAATCGAACCCGTTACACGCAGCGCAGCAGTCGATGGCTCAGCCACTGCGCCAACCCTGTCGTCATCTACCTATATTATACAAGTACGCTGGATTACATATAGTATATAAATGACAGTAGTTTTTGTGTCGATTCAAAGCGCCCCGCTCGAGCGTCTCAGGAACTAAAATTGATACATTGGCGCCGATTCCGCTGTTCACAAACTAAACTAAATTTAAGTTCAGTGCATCTTTTTCGATCTATTTCATTAAGAAAAGGACAGAAGATAAATATTAGTTTAGTCCTGTCAAATTAGTCAGCACTTCACGTAAATTGACGTATTTTTAGTAGCCATGTTTCTAATCACGTCTAACTTGTCTATGGAGTATCTTAATTTGACAGGACTAAATTACCTAATATTTATCTTCTGTCCTTTTCTTAATGAAATAGAAAGAAAAAGATGCACTGAACTTAAATTTAGTTTAGTTTGTGAACAAGAGAATCGGCGCCATTGCCTCAAATTACCGTCGCTTTGTTTTGGTACGTCTCTGATGATTTAGTTCTAAATCGTGGAATAAGACTTTCTTGCGTATTTTGTATTTACTACGAGATATTTAGAACATTTGTATCATGAGAGTATGCGCATCTTGTAAAACTCGCTATCGAAAATATTAGTTCCACGGACGCTCACGTTGCTAGCAGCGCCAAAATGGCGAAAATCGAAATGTCTTCATTTTGTCATAGATAGTATGAAGTCCAGCGTCCTTGTATATTGTAGGTCAGTGGGTTAGGTATCGAAAATAACAAACCACAAAAGAATCAATCAATCAACTCAGCCTATCGCAGACCACTGCTGGACATAGGCCTTTCCCAAGCCGCGCCACAACTCCCTGTCCTCCGCCCTCGCATCCATTCTATCCCAGTCACCTTTTTAAGGTCATCGGTCCATATAGCTGAGATATTCACGAATAATATAGCAATAGACGGCAACTGCAACTGCAGAGCAGTGGTGGCCCAGTGGTCACGGCCGCGACTTACGAGTTGTAGATCACACGTTCGAACCCAGTCAGGCGCTTTACTTTGTGTAAATCATATCATCACCACTGCTCTGAAAACGGCGAAGGAAAACATCGTGAGAAAACCGGCATGTCCTAGAACCAAAAATTCGAAGACATGTTACATCTACCAACCAGCACTGGGCCCGCGTGGTAGATTACGGCCCACTGTCTCTCACATCATAGAGAGGAGGCCTGTGTCCCAGCAGTGGGAACATTATAGGCTGAGTACTTGTATTTAAGACTGCAAGAACACGCCATTGTATAAAATCCCCGTCAAATATTTGCAACAAATGTCAAGGGACACCATGGCTAACCTATCACGAACAAATGAGGCGTAAAGCCGAAAGGTTGCCAGCCTAAGAAGTCTCCTAAAACAGCGTTTTTGTATAAAAAGGAACCCATAATATCATGGCCAAGAGTAGGGTAATCAATTAATGTTATGCGTTGACAAAGAGACTATACCCTGGCCATTAGGTTAACCGGTTTTTGACAGCTGTCTTAGAACGTACATATTCTGGATTACGTAAAAGTTAACTTTAAAATGCGTGATAAAATAAATATATAAACTGCATTTTATTATTGAATTATTATTTATGGCTTCTTACAGACATTATAATAACGTACGTGTATCAGCCAATGTATTGTGTGTTGCTGCTAACACTAGTTCCATCTGTCAAAAAATGGTTTACCCAATGGTCAGGGTATAACAGCCCATTTGATGGAAACGGAAAGTGGTTCACCCCATCCACCTATGGATTTAACAATGCTTTGAATAGACATTGCTTGGCGCCAGAAAACTTTTCTGAATTTTACCAGCGGGGTAATTGCGTAACACACTATGTTCTATGTTCTATGTTATGGGATTGGTTTCCGCACTTAGTCCTTCAGGTGGACCATTGTACGTGGGCCATGGCGGCCGTCGGTGGTTTATTCCAACCAGCCCACCTCCCTCCAGAAGCTTATTAGGTCTCCTGGTCTGTTAAGAACATCTGTGTATGATCTGGGTGTCCCGAGGGTTTCCGACCTAATCTGGGTGATGCCTGTGCACTCAAAGAGCACATGCGCGACGGTCTCATCAGCCCCCATGCAGGCCCTGCACAGGGGGCTGTCCGTTATACCAATCGTGTGAAAGTGTTTGTTTAGTGAGCAGTGTCCCGTGATGGTCCCCGTCATCAGGCGCAGGCCTTTCCTATCCAGGCGTAGTAATCTTTTAGTTAGCTTGCCATCTAGTGAAGGCATGGCCTCCTTGGACTGCCTGCAGCCCGGTGACGAGGACCACCAGTTCTCCGCTTGTGTATGGGTGTGTTCCTGTAGCCACCTGCGTAGCTGATTGAAGGGGATGGGCACGACTGGTTCTGGACCATAGACTGACGTGCTGGATGCCCTTCTGGCCAGCTCGTCAGCCGCGTAACACACTATCAGTAGTAATGACTTTCATTTTGACAGTTCAACAACATTCATTGCGTTATTTACGTTGTTGTGCTGACACATTTTTCGAACATAATTATGAAGCAATGGATTAGCAATATTCTTCAAAATGATTCAGATTGAGATTGATAGTGTGTTGTGCAATTAGGGTGCTGAAGCTACATATCGCCTATATTCCCCGAAAGGAGGTAAGCAGTTATAGAATGAAATCTATTGGATTTTGTTTTCATGTAATTTGAGTCATTCCCGTCACATTTAATAGGGGACAGAGTTTGACGTACATTCATTTATTATCCGACTGCAGTAGAGCTTAAAAGGAGAAGGATTTAAAAGAGTGTCCGTGGAGTTTCTTGCCCGTTCTTCTCCATACGAACCTACTACGCTTTGGAATGGGCAACTAGCTTCATCTTCCTGACTGACCGACCCCTTGACAATTCAAAAGTGCCTGTAATTGGTTTATTTGAAATAAATGCTCTGAGTTTGAGGGTAATATTTTGGTTCTAATTATACTCTGCTCAGAACAAACTGAATAGCAGTGCGATTCTGTAACCATCTCGAGATTTTTACAGAATCGATCGGCTGAACTCTGAACTTTTCGTACGTCTCCAGCATTTTTATGGGTATATAACATATTTTTCGGGATGACCTCTTGACGACGCTTTGACAAAAACATATCGTGTCTTGTGTGTTTTTATCCAACAAAGCAACACTCTCAATCATATATATTTTTTTTAAATATGATTGACGTGTAAAAGTGTTTGATCAAACCTAGTTAACACAAAATAAATCATTTATCATTTAACGCGCGCTATACTTGTGGTTACCAAGTGTACAAACACGCCGTGAATGGATTTGTGGCGGGTTGATGGCAAAAGGCTCGCCCTCTATTACATGGGACTTTTAAACATAACTCTTGAAATGTGGGTCTACTATAGGTAGGTACACCTCTACCCTTTGGGGATTCCAGGCGAGATGTTATGTCATGTGTGTTATCTATATACAGTATAACGTAAGTCATGGAGAACATATCCACAAGTTGGGAAACGTCAAAAAGGTTTTCTATGGGACTCGACTGTACTTACGTGGATGTGAATTTTGTATTTTTCAATGTTAGTCAGCTAAAAAATCATCAATGTGGAGCTGTAGTGCTTACCTGGAACAATAATAGAATTACATTAATACAATTACCTAAAGTCTATTCAAACTAATGTTTCAAATTTATGTTATTTCAAGTTAAACAAATATCAACTTTATTTTAATTTCAATTAAGTTGATTTCAGAGTGACTAGCACTATCGAAAAAGTTATAAAAACGTTTGAAGTTGTAGCGTGTAAGTATGTAGTTTATTGTGTAGGAATTAAAGTTATTTTTCCATAAACTCATATTTGTTTACATTTTTGGCGAATAAATCGCGAATGCAGATTAGATAATATCATCTCATCATCATCTGCCAAGCCTTTTCCCAACTATGTTGGGGTCGGCTTCCAGTCTAACCGGATTCAGCTGAATACTAGTATTTTACATGGAGCGACTGCCTATCTGACCTCTTATTAAAAATCTTAGATCCGAGACCCCTCCGTGCCTCGGAAAGCACGTTAAGCCGTTGGTCCCGGCTGTCATTCGTGGATCTTTGACAGTCGTTACGGGTCGTCAGAAGCCCGAAAATCTGACAACCAATCTTACCAAGGGGTATCGTATTACCCAGTAACTGGGTTGTGGACGTCAGATAGGCAGTCGCCTCATGTAAAATACTGGTGTTCAGCTGCTTCCGGTTAGACTGGAAGCTGACCCCGAAAAGGTTAGGCAGATGATGATGTGAGATTGCTCCACTTCACCCAACAACCAGACAATTGATTGGCAAGATCAAAAATCCGATCTCAAAAAAGAACTACTTTCGACCTCATGGAGTTTGTAATGGGTTTAGTGCTAAAACTATGAAGACCATAAATATGAGTTCTTTCTTCTAATAGCTTATTATTATATTAGAAAGCTGTCAATGCCGGTTGGAGGTGAGCAGAAGTCTTTGGATTGAATGTTGAGGTAGACAGGACTGTTTTTGGCACGACCGAGTTTTAGTGAAAAAAAACTTAAAAAAAAAAAAAAAATACAACCGACTTCCAAAGTCGGTGTCGTTGGGTTCGCATTTTCGTTGTTTGCCACCGACTTCCGAAATTAAAGTTATTTTTCACTTTGTGGTGCCTTTTTTGGAAGTCGGTTGTATCACTTTGAAATTTTTACCATTAATTTTGGTTTAAAAACCAACCTACTGAACCGTTTTTGATGAAATTTCTATGGGACCAATCTGAAAGTATATCCTTACAAATAATTTTGCAAATCGGCTTATAAATAACGGAGTTCTGACTTCTGAGGTAACAAACATAAATATAAAAATAAAGAAATCGTCGTCGTCGTATTGGAAACCTCCTCCTTTTTTGAAGTCGGTTAAAAAAGCTGTAATGAGTGTGTCAAGATTTTTGTTAAACCAAAGTTTCTGAAAGGTTATTTAAATTTAAGAATCTGTCAAATCTTAACCAGTTTCTTATCATCATCATAGATGCCTGCCTTTTCCCGCCTACCTTGAGGTCGCCTTCCAGTCTAACCGCATACTACCACTACCAGTATTTTACATGGAGCAGCCGCCTATCTGACCTCCACAACTTACTGGGTAACACGAAATCCCCAGGTAAGAATGATGATCAGATTTTCCGGTTTTTCAATACCTTGAAAAACCTTGTCCCTTCAGTAATAAAAACTGGAAAATTGCCATGTCAGCACGTGTGGCATCAGCGACGCCACCCAGAAACCAAATGTGAGTCTCATGAAGAGCGTGTGTTTGACTTTCCAACCCAACCCTTCAAACAGGAACACAGAAAAGTTTACTAGTGTACGTAATATCATTTTCTATGTTCCTAAGTAAAAATGGCAATATTATTATTCACCGGATCAAATATTAACAAATCACAACCGACAACCGTGCACCTCACCTTACAAAATATCGATTCAATAGTTTTATAGCTATATCGTGATATCAAAGAGAAATTAAAGAACGGATGGACGAAGAATTGAATTAAATAATCAAAATGATTGACGGCAACATAAAAGAAATGATAGGAGACTATTAAATACTTAATCATATACATTCTGTTCAAACTTTATTTGTGTCATGTTTGTGATTTATTTTACGTCTTTTGAACGTTGGTTGTTTCGGTTTCTGAATTAATAATTTGTTCATAACTTGTCAAACTTTACATCAGCATCCTACAATGTATCTGGGAAATTCAAAATTTCTTACGTTTCTAACCGACTTCAAAAAACGAGCTTCTGTATTTGTTGACCCGTATGTGTGTACAAAAAATCGCTGTCAAACAAATATTTGTTTGACCGCGATTTTTTGTAAATGGCGCTATTTTACATATCAAAAAAATTAAAAACTATTTTACATATCAAAAAAAAATTTTTTTTGTCTATTAATATATTAAACGAATTTAATTTTGTTAAAATAATGACTAAACTGTTAATAAAACCGCGTATCGGCAAGCGTGGTGTGAGACGCGCCCCAGCTAGATGGACCGACGACCTTTTCAGAAGGTGGCTGGGACAGACTGTAGCAGAAGGCGGACACAGGGTGTTGTGGCGCAGCCTGGGATATGAGGCCTATGTCCAGCAGTGGACTGCGATAGGCTGAGTTGATTGAATGACAATCATTTCAAATATCAATACATATTATAAAGCTCTCGAAATTTTATTTATAAACTTAAGTATGCATTCACACGTCACGTTGCAGTATAAAACTGATTTACATCCGTCACCTCACACATCAGGTCCAGTTGAAAACCAGCGCCAGGCACTAGTTGTCTGGCATTTTTTGCTGAACTGGGCCTTTTTGGCGCAGCCGTGAGGCACACTTTTCCTGCTAATTTCTTACATCGGACTTCACACTTTTTATTTAATCTTTTATTTTATTGTTTGTTTTATCTGATGTATGTGTCTGGTGTATTGTGTGTCTTTTAGTTTGTTCCAAATAAATGCATTTTCTTTCTTTTCTTCAAATTATATTTAATGGAAATAAGACATCATCATCTGCCTGCCTTTTCCCAACTATGTTGGGGTCGGCTTCCAGTCTAACCGGTTGCAGCTAAGTACCAGTGTTTCACATGGAGCAACTGCCTATCTGACCGCAACAACCCAGTTATTGGGTAATACGATACCCCTTGGTAAGAATGGTTGTCAGACTTTTGGGCTTCAGACGACACGTAACGACTGTCAAAGATCCACGAATGACAGACGAGACCAACGGTTAAACGTGCTTTCCGAGGCACGGAGGGGTCTTGGTATGTAAAGATCTCGAACACGGACCAACCGCGGCAAGCCTGATCGATCGAACCGAGCGGCTGTTATTGCTTGGCCACAGAAATAAAAAAAAAAATGACAATTTGCAGCAAATATAAAATCGCAAACAGAATTAGAATAAGATCCTGCTAGTCTACTAAGTTGATCCCGGTAGTTATTAGAACTCCAAAGTCCCAATTTAGGCAAAATGGCCAACTATTTCCGTGTTCAAACAAAAACACACGTTGCCTCTCATAAAACTGCCGTCTTTCACAACAACAATCATCCCAAAACGCCAGCAAAATCTTCTAGAACCGTTTATAACAGCAGTCATTCACAATTAACCTGAATGACAACATATAACAATCACTTTGGGACGGAAATAAACTTCATTTTTGTCGTGACTCCGTACGAGAATAGACAGCTTGTCAATACGCTATTTTGGGATACGTATGGGGTATCAATTTCAGGACTATTTTGGTGCATCATCATTAAAAGTCAGAGCATACAAGTCTGACAACCCGCACTCCAATTGTGTAACACACTAGCAAACAGAATCTAAATCATTATGAAGGATTAGCTGCACCACGCGGATTCACCCGCATAAGTTTCGATCCCGTGGGAATATTGGGATAAAAAGTATCCTAAGTGTTAATCCTGGTTATAAACTATCTGTGTGCCAAATTTCATCCAAATCCGTTCAGTAGTTTTGGCGTGAAAGAGTAACAAACATCCATCCATCTATCCATACAAACTTTCGCATTTATAATATTAGTAGGATTAGTAGGAAGTAGGAAACACCCTCAATACATCTCTCTAAGTTCATATTACCCTATGGAACACAGAGCACTTTATAATACGAATGACTATTTCATGAAATCATGACTTTTGAGGTCAATTCTAACAAATAACAAAAAGTCAAAGTCAATAGTCATATTAGTCATTATAATCATTATGAAGGATATAGAAACGACAGAACACCACCTGCTACGATCCTTAATCCTTACCCTTATACTCCTTTTGCTTCGTTTACGTTCAAACATCAGCACCGTAATTGCGTAACACACTATCAATAAACAATCTGAATCATTTTGAAGGATATTGCTAATCCATTGCTTCATATGTTCGAAAAATCTGTCTGCTCCACAACGTAAATCACGCAATGAATGTTTTTGAACTGTCAAAATGAAACCCATTGCTACTGATAGTGTGTTACGCAATTACCCCGCTGGTCATACACGCACGCCGGTTGCGAGTAAGTATAGGTAGTAAAAAATGAAGTAGGCTGCAGATTAAATAATAATGTAAGCTTTAAAAAACCAGGGGTTTAGCGAAACATTTCGATAATATTGTGAAAGAAATAGGTTAGAAAAGGCAGTCACGCGACGTCATTAAAGTGACACATAAAGTAACACTTACCCCACAAACGGGGAAAACCAACATAATTACATGGCAACACTCGTTTGAAGTAGTGTTAGCCGAGTTAGGGATGTCACAAAACCACAAATAATATCGACAATAAATTAACTATTTTGTTAGTTATTTGTAAGGTTTTGTTTTTTGCTTTTTCCTCAATTCTTTTAAGAAATCGTTAGTTACTATTTAATGTTTTATAGTTTGTCGTAGTAAAATAAGCTAGTCTGTTGAATAATGTTTAAGAGAAAAATCACCACATTAACCTAATCTATTACGTAGGTACATTTTGACGCATCATGCACCTTCGGCGAGATGTTTATCGCACATCACCTATGCAAAGGAGTCAAACGTCTTTATATTCATAGATCTGACCTTCTAACCTTCACCAGCATTGTTTGTCAGTTGAAAAGACTTGCATTTACCGTACTTGAACTCACTTGCCTACATGCGTGTAATTTTTCAATTAATTATTAACTAACTTTCCTTGGGAAGTCTGGAACAATGTTTTTGTATATATTTTGAGTTGGGCGTTGATAGCTGTGCCACAGTATTTTACTTTTGAGGCTATCTTCGTTTCCTTTGTAAATTATAAGCTGAAGTTGTTCCAAATAAACTTTTTTTTTTAATATACATAAACTCAGACCTTCTTCTCATGGGGGTAAGCAGAAACTACAGAACGTCACCTGCTACGATCCTTACATAATAACAGAATACTCTTTATTATGTATACCATATAAATTACAGACATAAATATAGAAATCATACAAAGGGTGACACAGTGGGCGGTCTTATCGCTAAGAACGATCTCTTAAAGACAACCTTTGGATGGATTTAAAGGGGAAGGAGAGACAAATACTGTAGGTAGTCTGTGGTGTACTATTTATATCCTACTAATATTATAAACGTGAAAGTTTGTATGGATGGATGGATGGATGTTTGTTACGCTTTCACGCAAAAACTACTGAACGGATTTGGATGAAATTTGGCACACAGATAGTTTATAACCAGGATTAACTTATAGGATACTTTTTATCCCGATATTCCCACGGGATCGAAACTTATGCGGGTGAAACCGCGGGGCGCAGCTAGTAATAGGTACAATAAATACATACATGAAGCCTACCATACCTCTTTTGCTTGCATTTACTTTCATACATCTGCATTGTAATTGCGTTGCACAATCTGAATGATTTTGAAAGATATCAAAGCATCTAATCTAATCTAACGAGCCTGTATCGTCCCACTGCAGGGCAAAGACCCTCCCTCTCCCTTTTCCACACAATTCTGTCCTTTGCGAGACCCGGGAAGTCCTTACGGTAGGAGTCCAGCTCGTCCCGCCATATTCGCCTTGGCCTGCCGCGATATATCGAAGCATATGTACGAAAAACTGATCTGCTCAACAACGTAATACAAACAACGAATGTTGTTGAACTCAACATATCGAAATGAAAGTCATTGCTACTGTTAGTGTGTTAGGCAATTACCCCGTCGAACACGCAAGCCGGTTGCGAGTACCACGCAGCTGACCTTTCTGAAGAACATCACCAATGTCACTATATGCCCTTCTAGGGCGTCCCCTCCCGGCGTTTCCACTCACATCTGCCCTGTAAATACCTTGCATGCACAATCATGTGTGTACAATACGATCACTTGTCACCCTTTTTCATAAAGTTAAGTATGTAGAAAAACCCACTTCCCCCTCCATTCATGCAATAATAAATTCCTCCAGTCAGTATCACCCTTTCATTTGTCCACTATTTCATTTTTTAATCATAATACATTGACCATGCACAAGGGGATGTAAAAAAGGGGAAATGTGGCGCCACTGGTTATTATCATTATCACTACATACTCGTATTATAAAACAATAAGCTACGCTTGCCGCGGTTGGTCCGTGGATGGGTGACCATCTTCACATATCAAGACCCCTCCGTGCCTCGGAAAGCATGTTAAGCCGTTGGTCCCGGCTGTCATTCGTGGATCTTTGACAGTCGTTACGGGTCGTCAGAAGCCCGAAAGTCTGAAAACCAGTCTTACCAAGGGGTATCGTATTACCCAGTAACTGGGTTGTGGAGGTCAGATAGGCAGTTGCTCCATGTAAAATACTGGTATTCAGCTGCATCCGGTTAGACTGGAAGCCGACCCCAACATAGTTGGGAAAAGGCTAGGCAGATGACTCGTATTATAAAACAAAATCCCTTCCATCGCGCTTGTTTATCTAATCGCGATAAACTCAAAAGGAGGTATTCCACTTAGAGCACTGATTTCAACAGCACTTGCCCGAACCGCACTTAAGCACTTCCACTAACCGCACTGAAACAAAATTTTGTAATGTGCGGTTCGGAGGAACAGTTTATCATTATTGTTTTCAGTTGCCGAACGGCACCGACGTAAAATATTTTTTTAGTGATGGGTTGTACGGACGCCAGCAGGTCAAGCTACCCGAAACTGTCAAATTTTCCCAATCAACCTTGAACCTTAATGATTTAGAGATAAAGTTGAAAATCTATTAAAGAAATTTGACAGATTGTAGTAGCTTGATGTGCTGGCGTCTGTACTTTTTGTTCAAGGCATTATCAAGCAAAACATATCGATACAATTCGGCAGAAGTTAAGTCTTGTACCGGATAATTCTACGAGTACCTTGTACATATACGTATCGTATTTTACTACTTATGACAACCAAATGTAGTTAATAAAAGTAGTCTTTTTTTTTTCTCGGAGCCCTGCTAGACGGACCGACGACCTTTAAACGGTGGCTGGGAGTTGGAAAGGACTGGATGCGGAAGGCGGAGGACAGAGTATTGTGGCGCAGCCTGGGACAGGCCTATGTCCTATGTATGTAGAGACAGATACGGAAATCGTCTTCCTACTAATATAATATATTATAAACGTGTAAGTTTGTATTGATGGATAGATGTTTGTTACTCTTTCACGCAAAAATTACTGAACGAATTTGGATGAAATTTGGCACACACATGGTTTATATCAAGGATTAACATATAGGATACTTTTTATCCCGATATTCCCACGGTATCGAAACTTATGCGGGTGAAACCGCGGGGCGCAGCTTGTATGTTCATATTTACGAATTCTATAACATGACTAAACCTCAACAGATCTGACGTTTGACAGCCTATCTAGCAAGTTGCCGGGATAGAAAAAAAAACTGATCAAGTGCGAGTTGGACTCTCGCACCGAGGGTTCTGTACGTAGATGTGTAAATAGTTTATCACAGGAATCGTGTCTCGAATTTTTTTTTTTTTTTGTAATTTGACGATAAATTTACGGTTTTCGGATTGTTTCCTTTACTTGTGCTACATGAGATTGCTTCTTGCCAAATTTCACGATTCTAGGTCAATGGGAAGTACCCTACGGGTTTTACTTCGCTTGCGACTGTCAAAATATGCGGTATAAACGTAACATAAACGCCCGTATCTTTTGATTACGTTGACTTAGAAGTTTGATTTTTTTCACTGCTTCAAGGGATTGCAGCCTTGAGTATTTGATACTAATTTCAACTTGATAACTCCACGCGTTCCTGAGAAAAGGGGTCTTGACAGACGAACAACGAAGTGATCTTATAAGGGTTCTGTTTTTTCTTTTGAAGTACGGAACCCTAAAAATAGGTTCCTTTTAGGATGTTATGGTAAACTGTAAATCAAATTTCGCTCTCAAACCACTATCAAGAAACTGCTCAAGCTAACATTGGCCAGGTAAACCGCTAGAACTAAAAGCCGTGAGTCCCACGAGGCAATATACCACTTGACCACTTACCACACCTACTTCAATAAAAACTCAAATTAACACAGTTCTCAATACCGCTATAGGCCGGTGTTCTGACCTTGACAGTGACCAGCCATTTTGTTTCAATGACTCACTAGTTTTTTTGGGTTCCGTACCCAAAGGTTGCAAAATAACTAAGCTTTTACTTTGTGTATTTAATTTCATCACGATTGGTTCTCAAAACGGTGAAGGAAAACATCGTGAGGAAACCGGCATGCCCTAGAAACAAAACTTCGATGACATCTAACAACACGCACTGTTTCCGTGTGGTAGATAGATTACAGCCCCCTTCCTGTCGAAGAGAGGAGGCCTGTGTCCCAGCAGTGGGAACATTATAGGCTGATTACGTGTGTTATGTACGCAAAATCAACTGAAAGAATTAAAAACCTTCCTGCTACAGAACCGCAGACCCCAAACTGCAGTTACGTTAACTTTGACAGTTAACAGTACATCAAACGTCAGTTACTCGCCGTTTTTAACGTACGAACAAACGGACAGGCCTTTTTGTGGCACCTCATTGTCGCACAACGGTCAATTAATGGTTTGTGCTGTGTCACTCCCGGATTTCGGCGATTTATAACCTAATATTGAATGATGGCAACGCAAAGCAAATTGTTAATGTTGAAGTTATGGAAATCCATTAGGACGATAATAATAATAATAGTCCTCCTTTATTTCAATGTAAACATATAAATTATATTTTTAAATATTAGAATATAATAGATATAAAAAACATTTAGAAATATAAAAAAATAGTAGCCCACCGGTATCGAGAACAGGGTCCAAACTACCGGCGGTCAGGGCTCCAGAGAGAGGAATCTCCTGACAATGCGAGCCGTGTTCAGAAGTACCGCTTTCTGAAACAAGCCCTGGATCCAGCTGCCCAACGAGAGCCTCCTCAGGTGTTGGTCGAGGCTCTTGGCTATTAAGCCATTGGCTGTCACGACTATCGGCACAATGATCGCTTGAGTCCACATCCCACATGTCGACAACCTCGCGAGCCAAGTCAAGATACTTGATAGTACTCCAAGCCGTATTTCGGCCATAGCGGCCAATTTCTACGGACACTAGCCATCTACGCGGGAGATATTATATTGCAGGCGTGTGTGCGTAGACACAGGTGCACTCACTTTTCCTCACTCTCATAGCCTGATGGGACGGCAAATCGACGCAACCGGAGAGAGAACAGGTGCAGGACGTGCTTTCCGAGACACGGGGGTATCACACCGCCAACTTGCAACCTCCGGACTGTTATTAAGAAAGAAAAAACCGTGATAATGAATAAGAACGGACGCAGTCTTTATTGAAACGGTCAATTAAGTAATGGTTTGGCTGTGTCATTCCTGGATGGGAGTAAGCGATTTATAACCCAATACCGGATGAAGGCAACGAACTGCAAGCTGTCAAGATCAGCTTGTTATGAAAGTCTGCACAGACAGAATTTTGTACAGCTGAAGAAAGACGATTTTTGGAGGTATGAGGAACAGGGTGTAAAGTTCACTCATCCTCCATAGAAAACGGAGGATCCTCCGACCAGACGGGTGACGATTGATGTCGGGACGTCATTATGATGCGTTGTTCGCATGTAGCGATGTAGATGCCGCTACAGATTCAGCAGAGAACAGAGTTGAATGCCTGACAACAAGTACCATTTTCCATGGAGTTATTGCCCATCTGACCTTCTACATCGCAGTTACTGGGAAACACGATACCCCTTGATAAGAATTGTTGTTAGACTTGGGCTTCTGACTACCGGTAACAACTATCAAAAGTCTAGGAATGACGCCGGGATTAAAGGCTTAACGTGCTTTCCGAGGCACTGAGGGGTCTCGATGGTCAGCCATCCACCGACCGACCTCAGCAAGCGTAGCTTAACCTTCGATCGATCTGTGCGGCTGTTATTATCTAGCCACGAGCCTCTTCCACTAAAGCATATATAAAAAACACTTGACTCCACCTGCGATGATTAATGAGAATTCCGACATTGTCCTCCCACGATGACTAGCGGTAGCTGTAGTAATTGAAATCAACAGTCATTGCCATCGCACTCATATAGATACGATGAGTCGGTATCATTGCGCCTACGCCGATAGAGCGAACAATCTTTTTTTTTATTAAATACTACCTCTGTGGGATACTACAACACAACTGCAGTGCGATATTGTTCTCAAGATCGCATGAAATTTTTGACATCCTATTCATCCCTATTGAGGGAGGAATCAGGAATCGGATCAGCCCAAACTTCGTTCAAGTTCATAGCATTTAGTTCCAAAACCACCACCAACCAAAAACTGACCATAAAATCACCAAGGTCGAATCGTGAAGACTCAACTGGAGATTCGACCACGGCAAGCGTAGCTTAGCCTGCTTTATGAACCCGTGCGGCTGTTATTCCTTAGCCACAAGCCCCACAAAAAAATGCTCATCTTTATAAATTGTTAATAAAAACTAATAGTATCTACAATGAACGACCATAATCTTCACATCAACGTCATTGTGGCTTTTAAAAAGCTACAATCTTCATGTCAATGTGAAAATGAAATGGTATATCAATATCAATGTGAAGTCTAATGAAGACATGGCAATTATAACTGTGATCAGATATATATTTTGGCGATAGTACAGTACCAGGCCTTACATATGGTACACAGAGCTTCCCAAAGAGACTTTATCTTATGTTTGATAGAAATGATGGTAGACAGTAGGCAGAGTCTGGGTAGAGTCTGTAAACACATTCAGGCTATAATGTTCCCATTGCCGGAACACAGACCTCTTCGAGAGCGAATGGGATGTAATCTACCACGCGGGCACAGTGCGGGTTGGTAGATGACACATGTTTTCAAAAGTGCCTGTAATTGGTTTATTTGAAATAAATGCTTTGAGTATGAGTGTTGATGGATAATTTTCCGAGACGATAGAACGTATGAAATTCCGGCGATCTATTTGTCCGCACATTATTGCATAGATTTCCGTATGTTCTTTCGACGTGGAGAAATTGTCCGTGGATGAATCGTCCATCGTCTGCTCAGCGCCTAAAAAGCTGGGTGGCGGAGAAAATCAAGAAAGGATGACCAAGTACGAGTAGGATTAGTCACCTGTGGCTAAGTATTAATAGCCGCACGGGTCGATCGATCAGGTTAAGCTACGCTTGCCGTGGTTGGTCCGTGGATGGATGACCATCTTTACACACCAAGACCCCTCCGTGCCTCGGAAAGAACGTTAAGTCGTTGGTCCCAGCTGTCATTCGTGGACCTTTGACAGTCATTACGGATCGTCAGAAGCCGGAAAGTCTGACAACCAGTCTTACCAAGGGGTTTCGTATTACCCAGTAACTGGGTTGTGGGGGTCAGATAGGCAGTCGCTCCATGTAAAATACTGGTACTCAGCTGCATCCGGTTAGACTGGAAGCCGACCCCAACCTAGCTGGGAAAAGGCTAGGCAGGTGATTGAAGAGAGAGTCGGAAAGAAAGGCATACCAGTATCACCAATATCTATAGTAGGTATTGGAGGAAAATAGTCTGAACGACGTTCAAACTGGTTAACACCGGTTTCTGACATATCTCACGTCATATAAACTTGATTTATTGCTGTTTATTTCGGTCAACCAATCAGAGCAGGTTACATGACACTCGTCAGTAGGTTTACTAATCCTGGGTTTTTGTTTTTTCTATGATGTCAATCCTACTATAATAATATTATAAACGTGAAAGTTTGTATGGATGGATGGATGTTTGTTACTTTTTCACGCAAAAACTACTGAACGGATTTGGATGAAATATGGCACACAAATTGTTTATAACCAGGGTTAACATATAGGATACTTTTTATATCGATATTCCCACGGGATCGAAACTTATGTGGCTGAAACCGCGGGGCGCAGCTAGTACTCAATAATAGCATTTCAGAATGTGTACTTAGCACAGCATCATCAACATTCTCCTGCCCTTATCCCAATTTATTTGGGATCGGCGTAACATGTCCTTTTCTTCCATACTTCTTCTCTAGTAGACGTCATCTCCATACTTCTTCTCTAGTAGACGTCATCTCCGCAGTCACCCCCTTTCTAACCATATCATCATTCACACAGTCCATCCATCGTTTCTTTGGTCTTCCCCTACTCTTATAGCCATCATACATATTTATTTAGCAGAGCATAATCAGCCTATAATGTTCCCACTGCTGGGACACAGGCCTCTCTTCCAAAGGGAGTGGGTTGTAATTTTATTCTACCACGCCCACGCAGGCCCAGTGTGGGTTAATAAATGTCACATGTCTTCGAATTTTTGGTTTTAGGACATCACGGTTTCCTCACGATGTTTTCCTTTACCGTTTTGAGGGCAGTGGTGATGAAATGATTTACACAAAGTAAAGCGCCTGCCAGGGTTCAAACCGGTTTTTTTTTAAATTCGACACCAACGCGAGTAAAGCCGCGGGCAGAAGCTAGTCCATGAATAAATGAAGAGTTCAAGACGCAAACGCACTTATGTCACTGACATTCAAAAGTTATTTGTTCAAATCGCAAAGATAATGATAATAAGGTCAAACTAATCAGTCGCCTACGCATGCATGATGTTCATATTTATAAGTTGACTGTTTCGTCTCGAGAACTAGCGATACAACACTAGTATCGACATTCTGAAATACCATCACTGACTTCGGTGAAAGAAAACATCGTGGGGAAATCTGCGGGGTAGTTGCGTAACGCACTAAGAGTAGCAATGGCTTTCATTTTGACAGTTCAACAACATTCATTGCGTTATTTATTTATTTTTATTTTTTATTTTACCATTTATGTACACACATATATAAACAGACAAGAAAAACAGAACAGAAAAAAATAGGTACAGAGGTGATGCTTATTTCAAAAGAAATCTCTTCCAGCACACCCGAGACAGGACAATAGATACAGAGATGTAGACAGCGTGTGAAATAGTAAAGGAGACAAAAAATAATACATCTAATATTTACCTTGTTGAGCATACATATTTTTCGAACAAATGAAGCAATATTCTTCAAAATGATTATGATGGATAGTGTGTTACGCAATGAGGGTACTGGACCTATATCCATATACGAATATTATAAATTCGAAAGTTACTCGTGTATGTTACCTTTTTCGCCTAAACCACTGAACGGATTTCGATAAAATTTGGCAAGGCGATAGGTGGCATCCTGGGGAAGGACATAGGCTACTTTTTCTTCCGGTAGCACGGTCCCGTGGGAAGTTTTCGACATCCACGCGGGCAAAGCCGCGGACAGAAGCTATATAGAATAATACCAACCCATTATTGTCGCACCACAGGGCACGGGCCTTTCTCATACAGAGAAGGCATGACCGCATGAGCATTGATCACTATGATGTGCGTGATGTTAAATAACTTCTATAACCTGTCCATTAGGTTAACCGTTTTTTGACAGCTGTCTTAGAACGTACATTTTCCAGATTACGTAAAAGTTCACTTTAAAATGCGTAATAAAATAAATATATAAACTGCATTATCTTATTGAATTATCTTATTTGTGGCTTCTTACATACATTATAATACCGTACGTGTATGAATCAATGTATTGTGTGTTGCTGCAATAAATAGTTCCATCTGTCAAAAAATGGTTTACCAAATGGACAGGGTATAAAATGCAAAAAGAATTTTTCAAATCCGTCTGGTAGTGCCGGAGATTAGTGCGTTCAAACAAACTCTTCAGCTTTATTAGTAGTATAGATTTATATATGTACTAGCTGCGCCCCGCGGCTTCACCCGCATAAGTTTCAATCGCGTGGGAATATCGGAATAAAAAGTATCCTATGTGTTAATCCTGGTTATAAACTATCTGTGTGCCAAATTTCATCCAAATTCATTCAGCCGTTTTTGCGTGAAAGAGTAACAAACATCCATCCATCCATACAAACTTTCACGTTTATAATATTAGTAGGATAATAGGACGTATGCGTAAAATTATCGATGTAAAGAAGATATAACGATCACGGTTACTTTTAGTGGCTCGTCGCCAATGGACTTTCTTTTCTTTTATAACCTTCACAATTTTTTTGCATTGTATTTTTATCTTTGCAACGTTTCCGCGTTGATTATTTATTGTGTTTTCTGTCTGTGTAGACACGGAAAGTCGGAAATGTAGTCCGCATTGGTTTTTCAAGGAAACTAATTTGTCAGCAAAAAGAATTTTTAACAAAAACTGAGTAAAATATAAATTTATACTGTATGATCCCTTGCTAGACCATACATTACTTTTAGATGAGAGATGAATGGAATAAAAGAAGTTAACTATTAAAACACTACTGTATTGTTCCAAAGGTACTTAAAGGTAAAATGAGCTTAATGGACTGATGGTGTGGAAATGAAGTGAGTGACGCGGCCCTTGTTGGCCGTAACGAGAACGCCTGGCTGACTTGGTAGCCCAACGCGAACTGAGCTAATTATTATGAGTTGAAATGAACGTGTGGCGTGAACTGCTGAATTGCAGAATGTGCGGTTGCACCGTACATATACTTTTGCATAAATTCTGAAAACTATTTATCATCTGCCCAGCATTTTCCCCAACTTTTTTGGGGTTGACTTCCAGTCTAACCGGATGCAGCTGAAAACCAGTATTTTACATGAAACAACTGCATATCTGACCTCCGCACCCCAATTAATAAGTAACGCGATAGGCACCCCTTGGCAAGACTGGTTGTCTCACTTTTTGAGCTTCTGACTACCCTTAACGACTGTCAAAGATCTACAAATGACAGCCGGGAAACATGGAGGAGTCTAAATATGTAATGGATGCCCACCCATCCACGACCCGGCCGTGTTTTGCATTAAAATCAGAAAACAACTGCATATAAAAAGTAAACCACTAACAATAAAACCCAACAAGGAAATAATCGATTTATTAAATCGATACAGGCACGTCCCTACGACAATTGACAGCGAACGGAAGCGCCAATGAACTTGACGGGAAGCAGTCGTGGGTAATTTAAAAAAAGAACTCTTTAGCGGCGAGGTTAAGACCTCCTTGTTGATATTGACATTATTGGAGGGAATTTGTTTTTTTGGGCTGGCAAGGACTTTTATTTTTGACAAGGATACGGGTAATGCGATAAAAGAAAGGAAGTGTATTTTAATTAATTGTCATCAATCAAATTAAAAATACACCCGTAAGAAAGCTGATAGCTTCAAAAAGATGTATTATCTTACATCAACAAGAATTCAATTGATTTTCTACAGTTTGCTAAATAATAACAGCCGCACAGTTCGATCGACGGGTAAGCTACGCTTGCCGCGGTCGGTTCGTAGATAGGTGAACATCTATTACATATCAAGACCCTTCCGTGCCTCGGAAAGCACGTTAAGCCGTAGGTCCCGGCTGTCATTCGTAGATCTTTGACAGTCGTTACGGTTAGTCAGAAGCCCGAAAGTCTGACGGTCTTACCAAGGGGTATTGTGTTACCTAGTAACTGGGTTGTGGAGGTCAGATAGGCAGTCGATCCATGTAAAATACTGGTATCCAGCTGCATCCGCTAAGACTGGAAGCCGACTCCAACATAGTTGGGAAAAGGCTAGGCAGATTGATACAATGAGTAACTATAACAACATAGTTCATAATCACAGATAATTTACATTCCATCGCCACTTAATCATTTATCTACTTTAGTGAAATGTATTCTAAGTTGATTTTTGAGTGACCATTTGTAACAAAAAGGCCCTAAGGTTTTGGTTGCAATGGAATTTGATCTTTGTTAAGGATGACATTCAGTTTGTTGTTCCATAACTTGATAATTATGTCAAATTCCAGGTTCAAATCACTACGTAATTTTATTTATTTATTGATTATAACAAACATAAAAAAAACAATAAAAATACTGTCGAATTGAGAACCTCCTCCTTTTTTGACGTTGGTTAAAAATCCTGTGATGCCCCACAGCTGGCCAAAGGCCTCCCTACTTTATTTCTACCTCTCTGTCCATAGCTGCCTAGGACCAATATTTTAAAAAAAAAAAATTTTTCACGCCGTCATCTCCGCTGGGCCTGCCGCGATGTCGTTTGCCATTACGCGGGACCCATATTGGGTCGTAAGTTTGGCCCATTGGTCATCTGACATGCGGCAGATGTGTCCAGCCCAGTTCCACTTTAGCGTGGTAGCCTTCCGGGTCACATCAATTATTTTAGTGAAGGAACGGATTGTTGTATTCTTAGCCCGGTCCACAAGTTTATACCAGAATACTCCGTTCCTTAGCTCTCTGGCCAACCGCGAGCGTGGATCTCTACTGAGTACCTAAATAATATATCTTCAGTTAATTTCGCAATGAATAAAACCGTAAAATACATTGTATTAAACATTATTTACAACAAAACAAGGGCACGGATGACATACGTTTCTGAAACTTGGCAACATTTCACGTTGTATATTTTGTAGGCACAGATTTATCGACATTCATCCTGTTTGTTCGTAGTTAGAGTTCCCAGTCTAACTGATAGGTTTAAATATAGGGCTAGGATAAAATGTAGATGGGCAAAGGTCGTCCCTCACTGGACGCCTGAAGGAGGACATCGCCGTCGAGGTAAACCGCGGCGAAGACGGTGTGACGATCTAACGAGGTTTGCAGGACCAACATGGCCAGAGATCGCACAAGACAGGGAGGTTTGGAAGGAAAAAGGGGAGGCCTTTGCCCAGCAGGTTGCGACACAATATAGGCTAAGTAAAAAAAAAAGTTAAAATGGAGTTTTACCCAAGTCTGACAAAATGCACTTTTGGACTTTGAACGCAAGTAAAAATTATTTTCATCTGTTTTAAATTAACATTTTGAATGGCAATCATACTCGCTTTCCATTACAGTCCAGCAGCAAAACACGTATTTGTATGAACGAATACGTGTTTTATCTTTATTACCTACTAAAATTGTCACACTGACAGATGTCAAGAACGTATTCTCTCGTCGGCCATACGCTAGTTTGAAAGCTTTGAATTTTAAATCATCTTCAGCCTAATATTAGAAAGAAAAAAAAAAGAAAATATGTTTATTTACGACAAACATGACGCATAAAAAGAACAGAAGCATAAAAAAAGAATAACAAATCGGGGGAAAACTTGCGTCACATCCACGCAAAACGGCCATCGCTCAGCATAATGCTAAGACCCTATGTGAGACAGAACCCCAGCGACACTATTCTACAGTTCTACATGTTTACTTACGAATAATAATATTGGTATAGTTTATAAGCTTTGGTTTCGACCATTAGTACCTGAAAAAAATAAACAGATTCATTAATAAACACGAAAAAAACCACATATTATTCAACATCGTCATAGTAACAGACACTAGTAGGTAAAAAATAATCTAGTAAGTACAGACGCCAGCACAATAAGCTACTATAATCTGTCAAATTCCTTTAATAGATTTTCAACTTTATCGCTAAAGCATTGAGGTTCAAGGTAGATTGGGAAAATTTGACAGTTTCGGATAGCTTGATGTGCTGGCGTCTATACAATAATTTTGTACAGACGCCAGCAGGGCAAGCTACCCGAAACTGTCAAATTTTCCCTACCTTGAACCTTAATGCTTTAGGGATAAAGTTGAAAATCTATTAAAGAAATTTGACAGATTGTAGTAACTTGATGTGCTGGCGTCCGTACATAATATATTTTCTTTTCAGCTTTCAGCAAAAACGATATTAATTAAAAAAAGACAAACAAAAAAGACTCTAAAAACTTAAAATATACTTCTAAAACCACTGTTTACCATGAAAAAAACACAGAAATCGAATAAAATACAAAACTAAAACGTAATATCGATAATTATACCTACAAGATAGCCTTTAAATCATTCAATTCCACTTCCTACTCATTAACATAAATTATTTATCACTTCTACTGACATATTTAACACTTCAAAACTTATATACCTTCATTAAGATGCACAGTCAGTTAAAAATAAAACTACGTTGTATCAACTGCCTACTACGTAGATACGAGTCGATAATTTCGCAGTCACTACCACAGCCCGGCTAGCTCAGTCGGTAGAGCATGAGACTCTTAATCTCAGGGTCGTGGGTTCGAGCCCCACGTTGGGCGAAATCTTTTTGTCATTCTTTTTCTCGAAAAAAAAACATTTTTTATCTATAAAAGTTAGTATTTTTTATTTTAAACTAGAAATTTCCAATAAAATTGTGTTTTTTATAGATAAATATCTTGTGTTCATCGTCCCATGTTACTCAAAGGGTCAAGCAATCTGATATTGAAGACTTTAAATCTTTTTGTCATTCTTTTTCTCGAAAAAAAACATTTTTTATCCATAAAAGTTATTATTTTTTATTTTAAACTAGAAATTTCCAATAAAATAGTGTTTTTTATAGATAAATATCTTGTGTTCATCGTTCCATGTTACTCAAAGGGTCAAGCAATCTGATATTGAAGACTTGACTGACTAACGGTGTGAAGTTATGCGTACACTATTCGTCTTCCATTCGATGTCCGCCTGGCGCAAAATATTATACAAACATAACTCACTCTTATTTACATAGAACTACGGTTTAAACTCCTTAAAGTCGAACGCCACACCAACATTCGCAGAATTTTTGGTAAGGAAAATCAAGACGTATATTAAAGACGTAAGGTTAATTTCCGTTTTACATGACTTGAATTTTGGTTAGAAGTATTCGCAAGTTTAGTCTTAAGCAAAAATCTGACTTATCATCCAGGAAATACGGTCGATTTTAGATCAAGCTGATATAACTTGATCCGTCTGCCTGTCGCAAACTTTTCATTCAAGCAGAAATCATCTTTTCAATATTTCAGAATAAGGTTGAATTTTGCTTGCGCTTTTAAATTATACGGTTAATTTATTGTAGTCACATTGCAAGCGAGTGGCGGATGAAAATATTCATGAAGTTCACGAAAATGGTGCGTCGAGAGCCAAATATTCGGATGTCATGCATATTTCAAGTTATTTTCGGGGTCAACACTTTGATATAAAAGCATTTTAACTTGCTTTTGTGGCGACGCAAAATTAAAAGTCACTTTATTATCACGTAAGTAATTGCCACATGTTGTACGAGTCATGGCGGTTAAATCTACTAACATGTGGGTCACAGAAAACGTCTGGCGAAATCGAGGCTGACCCAGGAAGATGGCGGGATGAGCTGGACGCCTATAGGCAGGATTGGTCTATACTAGTTCACGACAGTGACAGAGCGGAGTGGAAAAGTGTAAAGAAGAGAGAAAAAAAAGCTAAATAAATTATGAACACTTCGTTGAGAAAATCAGCAACTTACTGAACGTTAAAATTACAAAAAGATCAACCTTTTACCGCTGTCTCTTCATCATCATGTACCTGCCTTTCCCCAACTATGTTGGCGGCAGCATCTAGTCTAACCAGAAGCAGTAACTGCCAATCTGACCTCCACAACGCATTAAGAGTTACTAGGTAACACGATACACATTGGTAAGATTGGTTGTCAGACTCTTCTGGACTACCGGTAACGACATTCAAAGATCTAATGTATGACAGCCGGGACCGACAGCTGCAGCAGAGAGAGTTACTTTCGCATTCCTAATATCTTCCTATCCTATTAATTAATATTATCAATGCGAAAATTTGTATGGATGGATGGATGGCTGGATGTTTGTTACTCTTTCACGCAAAAACTACTTAACGGATTTGGATGAAATTTGGCACACAGATGGTTTATAACCAGGATTAACATATATGATACTTTTTATCCCGATATTCCCACGGGCTCGAAACTTATGCGGGTGAAACCTCGGGGCGCAGCTAGTTAGTATCATACATAAATATAAGAAAGAAAAGTAATCCAATCTCCGCTAACACTACCACCGATCCTTACTCTCGTTAAAGTCCAATTATTCCTCAACAACCTCATACCAGCGTATGTCGTTTACTCATATTATATTACTCTCCTCACGGCAGTCATGAAGTGAACGGCCACCATATGATATGACAGCTGGCAAACGAGGATTCGTTTGTGAAACATCATACAAGAGCGTTTTACTGGATAGAATCATCATCATTGGCAGCCTTGTTCCACGCACTGTTGTGTACACGCCTCCTTCCTTTTGTGTCATGCTTCCCTGGTCTGTGCGAGTCTCATCCAACACTTTCATTGCGTGGCAGACAACGCACTTTTTACACGGCTCAGTGTAAAGTATGGAAGGGGTTTGAAGATCCGTGGCATACCTGCCCGCCATTTTGTTGTTTTTTTCTTTCAAAATAGCGGCCTCGCATGCGACCTATGTAAATTGATAGCTGACATCAATGCAAAAAAAAAAAAAAAATGGAAAATATAATAGGACCAAACCCCGTAAATTGTCACGTTACGAGATATTAACCACGGAATTGTAGATTAGCGCGTATTGTTGATAATGGCGCCGATTCTCGAAACTAAATTTAAGTTCAGTGCATTTTTTTCTTTCTATTCCATTATGAAAAGGACAGAAGATAAATATTAATTTAGTCCAGTCACTTTCAACACAATCGATTTACTAGTTATCTCACTATTCTATTATACTGATGCCAGGTGTGCGCCAGTTCCGGAGCCATAAAAGACATTTTAAACAAAGTGGGAACTCTTTTGTTTAAAATGTCTTTTGTTATTTTTCGTATCTATTGTGTGTTTATTGGACTAGTAATCTATGCCGATTTCCGCATTTTAGGCTTAATGAAATATAAAGAAAAAGATGCACTGAACTTAAATTTAGTTTTGTTTGTGAACAAGGGAATCGGCGCCATTATCCATATCTTTTTAACTAGCTTGTATAGATATTTGAATGGATTGTTTGGCAGGGATATCGACGCGCAAATTGTAATTCATGGTCACAGTTGGACCATCGATGTCCCTGCCATCCTATATAGAAGACCAACCCCTCTAATTTATCCAATAAAGGCAACTATTTCCAATCTTCGCGTTCAACTTCAGATAAAAAAAAATCTTTTAGGACCTCAAAACAACAATGACTTGCCAATTTCGAAAAACAGTCGGCTACCTTTTCGCGCAGTCACAACAACAACACAGTGACTCAAGAAAACAACTCACAACATCCCACACAGAATATTTAACATATTTATTAGGGTTCCGTACCCAAAGGGACCTTATAACTAAGACACCGCTGTCCGTCCGTCCGTCACACGGCTGTATCTTTTGAACCGTAATAGGTAGAAACTTAAGAAGGTTCACAGAGCGTGTTGTGTACTACTATGGCCGATTATCATTCTCCTGCCTTTATCCCAATTTAATTGTGGTCGGCGCAAAATGTCTTTTTCCTTCATACTTCTTGTTACGGACGACATCGCTTGCAGACTAGATTTAAGTAAACACGTGCAGTCGCTTGCAGACTAGGATAAGTACCACGTGCAGTCGCTTGCAGACTAGGATATAAGTACCACGTGCAGTCGCTTGCAGACTAGGATATAAGTACCACGTGCAGTCGCTTGCAGACTAGGATATAAGTACCACGTGCAGTCGCTTGCAGACTGGGATATAATTACCACGTGTAGTCGCTTGCACTTCTCTATAGTTATCTCGGTAGACACTCCCTTTCTAACCATATAATCAATCATCAATCAATCACACGGCCGATATAACAATAAATTATTTACAAAAGTAATAAAAATTAAAACTACTAACTAACTACAATGATAATTGTATGGAAAAGGGAGAGGGAGGCCTTTTGCCCTGCAGTGAGATAATACAAGCTGGTTAGAATAGATAAAAAAAATATGTAAGTACATAGTCTTAAATATTGTATGGTGATACGGAACTCTTCGTGTGCGAGTCTGACGCGCACTTGGCCGCTTTTCCGACTTTCAGAGAAGGTATCAAAACGAAAGGACAATGAAATCGCGCCGGATTTTGAATATTTGATGACACAAAACTCCTAAAAAGTACACTCACAAAAATTGCGTAGTCATCGCATACGCATAAGGAAAGAGGATACAAATTAGTTTTAGAGGAAACGTATATTTTCTGGATACCGTGGAATCGTGCCAGGCAAATGAGGTTATGCTGGTTATTAATTCAGCCCCCATTTCTGCAAGCTCGATACTGATCAAGCTTTGTCATTTTTCAAGTCAAATCTTATCAGTTGGTGATTGTCACTTGTCAGTGCTGTGACTGGTAGCGATTTTTAGCTACAAACAATCGAATAAGTTGTCATGAGATTTATCAAAAGAATAAGCCTTATTTTTAAGAACGCTCGTATTTTGATCTCACCCTCAATCTGTCAAAAATACCTCTATTTTCCCTACATGTCTGACACCTACAGAATAATCAGCCTATAATATTCCCACTGCTGGGAGTCTGGGACACAGCCGACACAGGCCTCATCTTTCTGCGAGAGGAAGTGGGCCACAATCCACCACGTGGGCCCAGCGCGGGTTGGTGGATGTTAAACGTCTTAAATTTTCTAGGTTTTTTTTATTATTCTAAGACATTTCACGTCACATTCACAGTGTGTTTGTACACTTTATAACCACAAGTAAAGAGCGCGTCGTTTCGTGAGATAAAAACTCTATACGGCATTACTTAGCTGTACCTCATGCCGACAGCCGACAAAAAAAGGAAAATTAACAGTTGCCTGGAAAATTAGTACTAAGTAGAATTCCTTATCTTGCCACCCTTCAGTAGAAAGAGATAGCACGAGGAAAGACAACCCCGCACTTATCTTAAAGCAATCCCTTAATTAGTTAACCAAAGGAACCCCTTACCAAGAAGGATGAAATCCTGGCAACGTTCCAGAACAGTCACAGTTAACCAATCTTTATTATATTTTCGTACTGTCAAATGGGGGTAGAACGCAAATGTATGATCTGTTCGAAAAGTATCTGATGAAAATGTATCAGAAAACGTACAGTCACGAGTGTAAGTACGTATACACTTGGCTTTATTTAAAAGCGATTTACTCCTTTATTTTTTAATGAAATTTTATGTTGCTACGAACGTAGTATTTTCGAACCCTTAGGTTTTTGCAATGTGTCGTATTTCATTGTTGTTTTCGTTATTTCACGCAAAAATCGTTATTGAAAGTTTTCAAGTGTTGACATATTAGTGCTCGTGAATATATTTATTTATATATACTTTATTGTACACCACAAAAATACATAGTATAAACAATACATTAAACACTACAAAATATACAATGGGCGGCATTATCGCATTACTGCGATCTCTTCCAGGCAACCTGTACCCGTGTGTAAGAAATATATGTATGTCGCAGGGATATGATAAAAACAGGGATTTGATCAAATCACGGAGGATGTTAAAATAACAACACGATTTTATCATTTCCCTAAACAAATCTAGTGATTTGAACAAATCCCTAAATTGATTCAGTGAAATGATAATAAAACATGTCCAGTTCTTGTTTACGTCGCACTTGCGCTTGCTTGTCAGTGACCGCGCCCCTTGCTCCATCGCGCACTCACCCGCGGCGCCCGCACGCGGTCTCAGTTGGGGACGCACGCACTTTTGAGTATAATTTTACAAAAAATATAGAGAATGGCTTTGAATATGGGACAAAATCAGATCTATCAAAATTTTTCATTTAAAATTTAATAATGTTATTCAAACAATATTTGTTGGAAAAAACAGTCAGATATAAACTTGCAAGATTCTACATACAGCGGGGTAATTGCCTAACACACAAACAGTAGCAATGGCTTTAATTTTGACATTCCATTTTACCATTGCGTTATTTACGTTGTTGAGCAGACAAAGTTTTCGAACACATGAAGCAATGGATTAGCCTTCAACATGATTCAGATTATGAATTGATAGGGTGTTCCGCAATTAGGGTACAGATTAAAAGTGTGGGTTTGTTTACTCTTTCTTCAGATACGTTTGGAACAGACAGTAGTAGTGACGTCACCATCTAGCAGGGGGCTAGGCGTCAGTCGTCTAGGAGGGTGGGCAGGCGTCGTCTCGTCGGGGTGGGAGGAGGGACAACAAAGATCGCGTGAACTAGTTTCGTACTATAATTTTATGATTTTTGTTATAATGGCAAATATAAGCTCAGCCCCTTTTAATGGAGTATTGTAAAAGGTTATGATTATGTCAAACGATAATGAACAGTAATAATGTTATTACAGCTAAGTGTGGTGGTTTTGAAAGTTCATTTCTTGCTATGTTTGACAAACAATGACGCCGATTCCCTTGTTCACAAACTAAACTGTGTAAATTTAAGTTCAGTGCAACTTTTTCTTTCTATTTCATTAAGAAAAGGACAAAAGATGAATATTAGTTTAGTCCTGTCAAATTAGTCAGCGCCTGACGTAACTTGACGTATTTTTAGTCGCCATGTTCTTAATCACGTCTAAACTGTCTATGGAGTATCTTAATTTGACAGGACTAAAGTAATATTTATCTTCTGTCCTTTTCTTAATGAAATAGAAATAAAAACATAAACTGAACTTAAATTTAGTTTAGTTTGTGAAACTGTTTTTTTTTCATTACTACAGAGTTACAGACACCAACGATATACTTTTTTCTGTAATGTTAATTTTTTTTGAAAGAAAAAATATTTATTGCTTCTCGTACAGGAAAATGACACTTCCTTTACTTACTTAGTTTTATACTTATTTTGTGAACATTAAATGTGTTTTTGTGAATTAAATTTATTTATTTTTAAAAAATACTAACGCTGATCGATAACTTAGATTAGCCCGATCAAATATGGTTTATTAATCGACTTCAAAAAAAGCAGGTGGTTCTCAATTCGAAAGAATATTTTCTAATTTTTTTTTACTATACAAATGCACTGATCACAAATCTTCTGGTTGATTTAGAGCTGATTTTTCAATCGACCGATAATTTTGTTTCGCGGAATAAAATTGACGTTTGACAGTTTTTGTATGGAAGAACTGTCAAAAATTCAAAATTATTCCTCCGATAAAGTTATCTAGCGTTGGAAAAATCAACAATTGCCTTGGACACGGGTTACATGATACAAAAACACATTGCTCAGGGGACCTTATCCCTACCTAAGTACAACCACTACATGATAAGGTAAACCCACAGTGTCTTCCCAAAACGTGAATAATATATGAACCCAAGCACCCTTCTTCACAGATTTCCCACAAGGGTGTTGTCTGCCTCACAAGATATTGACACTAATAGCTTATGTTGAATGAGGATGACCTACATTCCGGACAGCTTTATTTTACTGGCCCTGACTTACATGGGTTCAGACTTCTGGCCCAGGCAGGCGCTTAACTTTGTGTAATTTCGGGCAAGTGCTGTTGAAATCAGTGCTCTGAGTGGAATACTTCATGCTTATTTCTAAAGAAATCTCTTCCAGCATACATGCGATAAGAAAGTAGATGGTCGTTAATGTGGTGGACGTTAATGGTCACTGTTCTAACCTAACCATATGATTCAGTAACAGTAGTAAATATCAGGAAACATCATACCTAATAATTGTATGCTTAAATACTATTATGCTAAATGCCTTTAAAATTTATGCAACTCCAACTTAAGCCAAAACATATTAGACTAAATGATAGTTATGCTAACCTTTGCATTATGCCAAAGTATTATTATGCAGCAGTATTATTATGCTAATAAAAGTTATGCGAAAACGTTATGCCAAACTATATTATGCCTTAAAATTTTATGCCAACAGGGGTATTACCTAAAAATCTCACCGTGTAAATTTAGGTGAAGTGAGCTGCCAATAGTGTCAATCCTCAACATCAGATGATAATGACAACTCACTTCACCTAAGTTTTCACGGTGAGATTTTTACAGAATAACACTACAGGACTCGTCTGCTCCACTGGCAATCGGTAGGCGGGAATCAGCTGCAGTTAATTAATAACTCATGACAAAACACTGTTATAAATAGGTACTCATAAGAACAAAGAAGAGGGCTGACCTAAATCAGAATTCACCATAATTTAATTCGCTGTCGGTACAAAAATATAAAATGAGACATCAAACTAAGGGGGGAGGCGCCATGGATTTATTATAGCGTTTCCCAGAAACGCGTGACGCTGACGCATCATCGTACTTGGAAAGGAAATTAAGTGGAATAGACTAATATTATTGCCGTGCGTTATCAAGTTCGAATATTAATAACCAGCGACGCCCCGTGGTTTTACCCGCATAAGTTTTGATCCCGTGGGAATATCGGGATACAAAGTATCCTATATGTTAATCATGGTTATAAACCATCTGTGTGCCAAATTTCATCCAAATCCGTTCAGTAGTTTTTGCGTGAAAGAGTAATAAACATCCATCCATCCATACAAACTTTCGCGTTTATAATATAGGAAGTAGGATTTTGTCCCGAAAGTGAAGATGGTTTTACAGGGGAAGGAATCTTGAGATCGAGCTATGGGGGAAGGCGCTATGAATCAATGGCGGTATCCGAGAACATGTGACGCATCATACTTGAAGAGGTAAATAAGGACATAGATCGCGTCCGATTTTCCAAGAATTCTTCCCGAAAAGCAGGTAGTTTTAAAAGAGACGCAGTGACATCAAGCAATGGGGTGAAGACGCCATGAATTTCTGTCATTTCGGTTCGCAGAATTGTGTGACGTCATCATCACTTGAAAAGTAAAATTAAGTCGCACTAGAGAAGTACTATTGATTTTATTTATTTATTTAATTAAGGTTCACCAACAGTTGTTGCAGACATTATACAGATAGGAACATACAAGTAATTGTGTCTTAAATCTAACTGCAAAACCAATTACAGGCAAACACCGCATGCAAAATGCTCTTTGTAATTATAAATTAAATTTAAAAGACATACAGACGCCAGCAGGTCAAGCTACCCGAAACTGTCAAATTTTCCCAATCAACCTTGAACCTTAATGCATTAGCGATAAAGTTGAAAATCTACTAAAGAAATTTGACAGATTGTAGTAGCTTGATGTGTTGGCGTCCGTACTTAAATTCTAGATAATTATATTAAATACTAATACTAATGACGTCTGACAAACGTCGATATTGAGTCTGTGTGGACGTCAACCAGAGGGGCAATTCTGGTAGATTTAAGAACGTTCACAGTCTGATCTCAGTCGCAATCTGTCAAAAATACGTCAAATTTCCCTACATTTTGACATTTGTTTGTCGCCGAGATGAGACTGCGACTAGATTTTGATCGTTTTAAATTAAGAGAATTGACGACACGATTGGCGCAGTGGCTGAGCGATCGACTGCTGCGTTGCGTGTCGCGGGTTCGATTCCCGCACGGAACAAATATTTGTATTGCCTACAGGTAGTTGTTCCGGGTCTGGCTGTTTGTGTATGTGAGTTTAAATGTTTGTAAACGCACCCACGATACAGGAGTAATTCCTAGTGTGGGGCAACGTTTTTTTTTAAAAAGAAAAGAAAAAGAAGAAAGAAAAAAGAGAATTGGCCTGCTGGTTGCTGCGTTCGTTTATGAGTTTGCACATGCGGGATATAGGCGAATTAGCACCAGGCACTGTACGGCGAACAGGTGGAGCTAAGGGTGTTATAGGTTTGCGGGGTGGTCTACGGGGTACTCTGAAATTGAACCTACATACCAACTGTGGGCAGTCGATGGTGTTATTGAGCAGTTTATATTATTATGCGAATCTCAGATCCAAGAGCTCCCTTCGAGATTCCAGGGTACTCATTTTGTAGCAGCCTAGTTTATCAAGGTAGGAGAGATATTTAAGTTACCTTCCCTTTCAGTACCCTAGGTATCGGATAAACCTTTTTAGGATTCGTTCTATTCGCAGCGAATGGGTTGCGTAGGGAGGCCTCCATATCACACTGCAGTATTCCAGGATGCTTCTTATAAGGCTATTGTAGAGAACTGATTTAGAATGTGGGCGTTGAAATACATTTCCATTACGAATGACAAATCCAAGCATACGTTTTGATCACGTCTATTTTCCAAGAGTTTGAACCCTTACCGAAAATGAAGACAGTTCTACAGGGAAACAATGCTAGAAAGCTGTGGGAGGGTAGATGCCATGAATGAATGCCGTTTACTTTGAATGTGTGACGCATCATAGGCCCTTGAAGAGTCAAGTACCTAGGATGCGTCACACATTCTATTCGTCAAAAATACGCGATCTATATCCTCATTAACCTCTGTGAATGAGGATATAAATTGCGTATTTTTCCACGAATTTGTCCCAAAAATGAAGCTGACTTTACAGGGACACAGTGACATCAAGTTATGGGGGAAGGCGCCAATTTATTTAGTCTCCGCGCAACATGTCTGTGCTGTTTTAAAAATACTGGTGAAAACCTTGAATATACCCGATATAATAGGCATATATTTAGCTCAGCCTACAAATATATTGTTTCCAGCAACCGCAGGGTCTGTGGTCAATAACGTGGTTACAGAAATAACAATTTATTCGCATTATTATAAATGTACAGACGCCAGCACATCAAGCTACTACAATCTGTCAAATTTCTTTAATAGATTTTCAACTTTATTAGTAAATTTTTAAGGTTCAAGGTTGATTGGGAAAATTTGACAGTTTGGGGTAGCTTGACCTGCTAGCGTCTGTACTTGGTCCCTCATTGAACGACCCAAGTAGTGTTACTATTATCTATACTAATAATAAAGCTGAAGAGTTTGTTTGAACGCGCTAATCTCCGGAACTACCAGTCGGA
Organism: Apamea monoglypha; assembly: GCA_911387795.2. NCBI lineage: Eukaryota > Metazoa > Arthropoda > Insecta > Lepidoptera > Noctuidae > Apamea > Apamea monoglypha. The sequence continues at coordinate 8,585,749 of OU426942.1, forward strand.
TTTGAAAAATATTTTTGCATGTGATAGCCCAATTCTCGAGGAAGGTAATAGGCTATTAAACATCACGCTATGACCCTCATGAGCCGAGCAATAAGAAAAAATCAGAAAGAATGCTGAGCGAAAACGAGGTAAAACGGGCGATGGGATGCGACGCGGTGAGTCGGGGGCCGAAATTTCACGGACGAAGCCGCAGGCTGAAGCTAGTAATTCCCATTTGTCCATTACGTTACAATAAAAATTATTAACCAGATAGAAGGCCAAAATCGGAAATCTTCGGGATAAATTCATACGCAAACTCAAAGCATTTATTTCAATGAAACTAATTAGGTACACACGGCCACACATCAAGCTATACATTTCCAGTTTTAGCTGACCTCGCATTGAATAGGTTTTTCGTACAATCAGAAGTCAGCTTATACTGGTTATGTATAGCTTGATGTGTGGCCGTGCGTACAGGCACCGTTGAATAGTCAGGTAGTCGTTTAGTGAGAAAGATAAAGCCCATTCCAAAGCGCACTAGGTGCGAAAAGAACAGGTAATAAACTCCACGGACACTGTTTTAAATTATATTCTTACAAAATATTAGTTAACAAGTCGGAGATATTGGCGCCGATTCCCTTGTTCACAAACTAAACTAAATTTCAAGTTCAGTGCATCTTTTTCTTTCTATTTCAATAAGAAAATGACAGTAGATAAATTATATTAGTTTAGTCCTGTCAAATTAAGACACTCCATAGACAAATTAGACGCGATTAAAAACATGGCTACTAAAAATACATTAATTTACTTCTGGCGCTGACTAATTTGGCAGGATTAAACTAATATTTATCTGCTGTCCTTTTCTTAATGAAATAGAAGGGAAAAGATGCACGGAATTAAATATAGTTTAGTGTGTGAACAAGGGAATCGGCGCCAATGTCTCCGACATTATAGCACAGACTAATATTTTAGCCCTCGCCAAAACTGACTAAGAACGGAACGAAAGCAAAAGTCGTTCCTGAGCCCTTATTTATAAACGTTGCTTACAGGTAAGACGACGATGATGTTGGTGTTTATACGTCAGAAAATGTATGGTTAAGCCAAGACTTACTCAACTTTAAACAACTTTTATAAATAAGTGATACACAACCGTCTATCTAATCTGCATTCGCGAAATATTCGGCAAAAATGTAAACAAATATGAGTTTATGGAAAAATAACTTTAATTCCTACACAATAAAGTTCAGTTTACGCTACAACTTCAAACATTTTTATAACATTTTCAATAGTGCTTGTGCTAGTCACTCTGAAATCAACTTAAACAACATTAAAATAAATTTGATATTTGTTTAACTTGAAATAACGTCAATTTGAAACCAATAAAATTTGAATAGAGTGTTTGTCTCTACTTCCCCTTTTTAATCCATCCAAAGGTTGTCTTTAAAAGATCGTTCTTAGCGATAAGGCCACTCATTGTGGCCACCCTTTGTATAATTTCTATACAGGGTGGCAGGGACATCGATGCGCAAACGTCGTGAAAAGGTTACACCTGATGCCATAATTAAAATTACGAAAGTCATTCATGTCGGAAATGAACGGTTAAAAAAAATTGACATTTTTGAGTGCGCAATGTATTGCAAACAACGCGATCAAAACGCTCCGCAGATGGCGCGCGCGCGCTACCTACCGCGATACCGCGCGCTGCCCTTTCGAGTTTTATTTACATTGCTGTTTTAAGTGAATTTACTATTTATTAATTAAAAATCTCATTGGGTTAGATAGAAATAATGACTTTATACAGTTTACAGTAAAAAAAAAATTGCAGAAAGAAACGTAAAATTTAAGAAAAAGTCGACGAAAAATTTCAACGCAGCCCCGGTCCAGAATCATGTACTGAATACATGGTAAGCGGTTGCGCGTCGATGTCCCCCTGCCACCCTGTATTTATGACAGTAATTTATATGGTGTACAGACGCCAGCAGGTCAACCTACCCGAAACTGTCAAATTTTCCCAATCAACCTTGAACCTTAATACTTTAGCGATAAAGTTGAAAATCTATTAAAGAAATTTGACAGATTGTAGTAGCTTGATGTGCTGGCGTCTGTACATAATAAAGAGTATTCTATTCTGTAAATAAGTAAATGTGTTAGGTCGAGCACCAAAAAAGATGAAGATCGCAAGAAAAAAATTGTCCAGTTCCTGAACCCTTCTGTCAAACTGAAGTTTCTAATCCATATACTTCAAATTCAACCAGTCTTATCCAGGGGTATCGTGTTAGCCAGTAACTGGGTTGTGGAGGTCAGATACACAGTCGCTCCATGTAAAACATGGTATTCAGCTGCATCCGGTTAGACTGGAATCCAACCCCAACATAATAGGGAAAAAAACTAGGCAGATGACGACTTCTCTATTAGTCGTCATCTCGACAGACACATTCTACAATTACCTACTGCTATTAACTGCTTCTGAATTTAATAAATTAGTTCCCTTCGAAGATATTTATGGCTATACCCTGTCCAATAAATAAACCGTTTTTTGACAGCTGGAACTAGTGATTGCAGCAACACACAATAAATTGATTGATACACGTACGGTATTATAATGTCTGTAAGAAGCCATCAATAAGATAAGGAAGTTTATATATTTATTTTTTTACGCATTTTAAAGTTAACTTTTTCGTAATCTGGAATAGTTCGTTCTAAGACAGCTGTCAAAAAACGGTTAACCTAATGGAAAGGGTATAAAGCCAGCCCCCATTACGAATGATACGAGTACAAGAAAGATATCTTTCCATTTCTGAACTCTTCGGTAAAACTAAAATTCTTAATCTATATGCTTCAAATTTCAACCATCATTAACACCTGCAGAGTTTAGCCTGCCAAATTACGCAGTGCGTCAGTCGTATTTGGGTCAAGGTGAGTCGAAACAACGTTGCAATACTAGCTACAAACCAGGGTTATGGAGACATCGCCTGTGTGCAGTCAGTTGCGACTCTATATCTATTTTATAGGAGCTTTGTTTTGAGGGGCTTGTGGCTAAGTAATAACAGCCGCACGGGTCGATCGATCAAGTTAAGCTACGCTTGCCGTGGTCGGTTCGTGGATGGGTGATTATCTTTACATATCAAGACCACTCCGTGCCTCGGAAAGCACGTTAAGCCGTTGGTCCCGGCTGTCATTCGTAGAACTGACAGTCGTTACGAGTCGTCAGGAGCCTGAAAGTCTGACAACCAGTCTTACCAAGGGGTTTCGTATTACCCATTAACTGGGTTTGTAGATGTCAGATAGACAGTCCCTCTATGTAAAATACTGGTACTCAGCTGCATCCAGTTAGCCTGGAAGACGACCCCAACATAGTTGGGAAAAGGCTAGATGATGACTACAATAGAACAACAAAACATTTTTAGTATAATTGGCACCAACCCTTGCTGGCTCATAGGGGTGTACCGAGGTCACGACTCACAGGGGCTCGGCTCTGAAGGTCAGAACGGTGACTCAGCATGAGATAATGCCTCACTTTCACTTTAGTGGTTGACGAATATTTTTTAAGTGTGATGCCATGAGTCACGCCTGTATTTGCGGAAGGGGTAGGCAAACGTAATTACGTATCGGTAGGCGAAGACGTCGCAAAGAGTTATGAATGATTTGAGGGGCCCCTTAGGGCCGAAGCCTGCCGGGTCAGCGGGATTGTCCGAAAGGGTTACCGCTACCCCGGAATATAAAGGGCAAAGTAAGGAACATGGGTGGGTTTTAGTCAGTAAGAGGCTGACACTCCCTTCCGCTCCACCCAGAGCGGGTCATTTGATGATTTCCCATCCGAAAAGAAACAAAAAAAAAGAGTTATGAATGAGTGGAAATCAGTATATGGATGTGTGATGCCGAAAAATTAAGTTTATCAAATACTAGCTTCTTCCCGCGACTTCATCCGCGTGAAATTTCTTAAGCTCCCGGCCGACCCCGACGCATCGAACCCTGCCCGCGCTTTTATCGTTTTCGCGTTATTTCTTACTTTTTTTCTTTTTGCTCAGCTCCTAAGAGTCCTACCGCGATGTTAAATAGCCTATAGCCTTCCTCAAGAACTGGGCTATTAAACGTAATAAAAAACAATCAAATCAGACTCGTAGTTCCAGAGATAACCGCGTTCAAACAAACAAAACTCCTCAGCTTTATTATTAGTACAGACGCCAGCAGGTCAAGCTACCCGATACTGTCAAATTTTCCCAATCAACCTTAAACCCTAACGCTTTAGAGATAAAGTTGAAAATCTGTTAAAGAAATTTGACAGATTGTAGTAACTTGATGTGCTGGCGTCTGTACTATTGCGGTCACTAGCGGTTATCCGTTTATCAAACTAAATGCTTTGAACTACGCGACGTGCGTATGAGCAGTCAAGTCGAGTAGTAGAATAAAACAGCGTGTTTTTTTTTTAATTTATAGCTGATTCGATTCCCGGTTTAGGCAAGCTTGTTGAGAAATCTATGAACACAGTTTTGTTTATTTTTAAAAATAAAGAAATGTTTCCTTTAAGGTGGAGTACCTTCACCGGGAGCATTCGCCTGTAATGAAAAATGACAATCCAAGATAAGATATTTTTATTTGCATAAAGCATGGTATCAAGGTGATAATAAAAAAAAAAACATTAGATCGGACATGTTTTGCTTAATACTAAAGCATGCAAACTTACTTACTAGAGATACATTATGATATTGTAATATGTATATTACATTGAATTCATATTAAAAAATCATTAATGCTATAGAAATTACCTACTATTATTGAGCCATTTATATAATTGGATTTTAAATAATTTACAATTTAATGTTTTAAACATTTTTTGTAATTTATTATAGAGACGTACACAGATAGCCAGAGAGTTTTATTGAATTTCGCTGATCGAGGCAGCACAAGCATCCAGCACAAGTCTGTATTGGTCACGTCGACTTCGAGAGCTTACTTCCTCTGCTGTTTTAAACAGTTCCTTTGACAAGATTTCACTGTGACATCTAGGGCTTTCCAAGTAGCCGGTGCAGGCCGTCAACAGCTAGATAGTGTAAAGACATAATTTGGACCAGCAGGGTAGGTTAATCGAAGGAGGTGGCGGGACGGATGAGGGAGAGAGCCTCCCGTCCCAGCCGCCGCGGGAGACGCCCCGGGCGTCGGGAGTCGCGTGACGACTACCGGCCACCGTAGGCGCGGGCCTGCGGGCGGAGAGCAATGGGTAGCTCACCGCCCGATCAGGACCAGGCCCGTGCCGGACGGCGCGTAAGTGTTCCACGCGCGCCTCAAAGAGATGTCAGCATAACGAGGGGCCCCTTAGGGCCGAAGCCTGCCGGGTCAGCGGGATTGTCCGAAAGGGTTACCGCTACCCCGGAACATGGGTGGGTTTTAGTCAGTAAGAGTCTGACACTCCCTTCCGCTCCACCCAGAGCGGGAGCGATCATTTGATGATTTCCAACCAGAAAAAAAAAAAAAAAGGGTAGGTTAATACATATAATTAAATATGTAGAAATAACACGACTAGGTCGCAGGTAAAGGTTACATACATTAGGTACAGGCGAATGCTCCAGTTGAGGAAGCGCCTTTAAGTAAAATAATCTATCTTAAGGGATTTAAAGTGGTTTTTGTCACCCTGTGTGTCTCTGTACCTGCCATTAGACATAAGGTATCCTATTGTTCTATTATTCAAAAGTACGAGCCAGTTCGGCGAAACCGATTTGTGGAGATAAAAGCAATCCTATTTCAAATCGACGTTTTGTTTATTACCACAATAAAAAAGGATTTTCTAAGCAATATTTAAAACTATTCCAAGTTTCAAGTCTATAGTTATTACCTGTTAGTATTAATAAACGTATTTGTTTCTTTCTTTCTTTACCTTTGCTCCCGAGAAAGACGGCTAACGGACAATATAAAAATTAACAAATGAATATTTGTGTGAAATAGGTAAATCTGCAACTATTGTTTTTGGCTTATCCTATCCTATTGTTCTATTATTCAAAAGTAGGAGCCAGTTCGGCGAAACAATTTAGTGAAGATTAAAGCAACCCTATTTCAGAAAGACAAAACTGAATTTTAAATGTGGATGGCAAATACTTTAGCCACTTATTTATTTAGATAATGCTCAAGAATCAGAGCAGTTAGTAGGTAATCTAGCAGTTTTACCTCTTCTTCCGAGAGAATCGTCTATACTAGTCATAAGTACTGGTTTATCGTCCATACTACTAAATAGTATAACTCAAAATAAAAACCACAATTCGGATAATTATACTTATTTGTGATTTTAACGTAATTATGTAGTTTACTAGCTGCGCCCAGCGGTTTCACCCGCATAAGTTTCGATCCCGTGGGAATATCGGGATACAAAGTATCCTATATGTTAATCCTGGTTATAATCATCTGTATGCCAAATTTCATCCAAATCCGTTCAGTAGTTTTTGCGTGAAAGTGTAACAAACAAACATTCATCCATCCATACAAAATTTCACGTTTATAATATTATTAGTAGGAAGTAGAATAGGAAAGTAGGATTAATTACTCTTACAAAAGTAATTTACAAATGAATTCTAGTAATATATTATAGTACTTGATTTTAACGTAATTATGTAGTTTATTAAATACTAACTTACAAAAGTAATTTACAAATGAATTCTAGTAATATATTATAATACTTGATTTAACGTAATTATGTAGTTTATTAATTACTAACTTACAAAAGTAATTTACAAATGAATTCTAGTAATATAATTATAATACTTGATTTAACGTAATTATGTAGTTTATTAATTACTAACTTACAAAAGTAATTTACAAATGAATTCTAGTAATATATTATAGTACTTGATTTTAACGTAATTATGTAGTTTATTAATTACTAGCTTACAAAAGTAATTTACAAATGAATTTTAGTAATATATTATAGTACTTGATTTTAACGTAATTATGTAGTTTATTAATTACTAACTTACAAAAGTAATTTACAAATGAATTCTAGTAATAGTTATAGAATTAGTAATGCACTTAATTAAATAAGTACCTGTTTCAAATAAGGGTGGCTTCAAACCGATCCATATTAAAGTAATAATAATTGTTGTTTTATTTTTGTTTAGTCATTGTTTTGTTTGTGTTGTTATATATATAAGAATCTAGTCGCAATCTTATCTTAGCGACCATCAATGTCAAAAATGTAGGGAAATTAGAGGTATTTTTGACAGATCGAGACTGAGATCAGAGTGCGAACGTTCATAAAATTACGAGAATTGCCCCTCGGAACTAGTAGATACATTATAAAAATATTATAAAAAGGTATGAAATTTTGTATTAAGCTTATGAATTTATAATTTTAATGACAGATTAATAGACTGGTTACGATATTAAGTTAATCAAATTTATAATGTCAAAATATTAATAGTTAAATCAAAAATATAAATCATCATGTCTTATTTATATTGTTACGAACAACAAACCCGTGTCGTAGTGTACTGTGCGATTTGATTTATCGATTCCTTTAAACCTTTTGACCTCTAGTTTTCCAATCCGGACTTTATTTACTCATAAGGGCTGATTTTTCCATCGCCAGATAACTTTTATTCGAGGAATAAAATTGACGTTTGACAGTTTTTATATGAAACAACTGTCAAAATTTCAAAATAATTCCTCGAATAAAGTTATCAGATGATTGAGAAACCCTAAATCAACTAGCGGACTTTGTTCGTAATAATAGAACTAACCGAGCAAGCGCCGCCGGTTCTTCATCCACGTAGCTGATTGGTTCTTCGCGAGCGCAGGTAAACAAACCCTTCGAGTTTGAACGTATTACCGTACGCCCTTGGACAGGGGGACAGGGTTGTTGTGGGGAGAATGCGTGGTGGGGACAAATGCTTTATAAGCGAGCGCACCAGTTAATTTCGTTAGTCGGTCATCGGACCGGACTCATTAGAGAGCTCTAGCTCCCGACAATTCTGTCGGTTATTCTATCTGGTCGTATTTTTAAAATAAATTAAAATTAAATTCGTTGTTTAGTTTGTTCTGTTTGGTCGCATTATATTTGTTTCGAGGTTTATTGTCTATTCGTTGCAAAGTTGTTCGTCTTTTCTCTAAGAGTTTTTTGATTTCATCGTAATTTTTGTTTTGAAGTTGTAATTATCAAAATAAATTAAAATTAAATTCGTTGTTTAGTTTGTTCTGTCTGGTCGCATTATATTTGTTTCGAGGTTTATTGTCTAATCGTTGCAAAGTTGTTTGTCTTTTCTCTAAGAGTTTTTTGATTTCATCGTAAATTTCGTTTTGAAGTTGTAATTATCAAAATTAAAATTAAATTCGTTGTTTAGTTTGTTCTGTCTGGTCGCATTATATTTGTTTCGAGGTTTATTGTCTAATCGTTGCAAAGTTGTTTGTCTTTTCTCTAAGAGTTTTTTGATTTCATCGTAATTCTCGTTTTGAAGTTGTAATTATCAAAATAAATTAAAATTAAATTCGTTGTTTAGTTTGTTCTGTCTGGTCGCATTTTATTTGTTTCGAGGTTTATTGTCTACTCGTTGCAAAGTTGTTTCTGTGTTTTCTCTAAGAGTTTTTGATTTCATCGTAATTTTCGTTTTGAAGTTGTAATTATCAAAATAAATTAAAATTAAATTCGTTGTTTAGTTTGTTCTGTCTGGTCGCATTTTATTTGTTTCTATGTTTATTGTCTATTCGTTGCAAAGTAGTTTGTCTTTTCTCTAAGAGCTTTTTGATTTCATCGTAATTCTCGTTTTGAAGTTGTAATTATTAAAATAAATTAAAATTAAATTCGTTGTTTAGTTTGTTCTGTCTGGTCGCATTATATTTGTTTCGAGGTTTATTGTCTAATCGTTGCAAAGTTGTTTGTCTTTTCTCTAAGAGTTTTTTGATTTCATCGTAATTCTCGTTTTGAAGTTGTAATTATCAAAATAAATTAAAATTAAATTCGTTGTTTAGTTTGTTCTGTCTGGTCGCATTTTATTTGTTTCTATGTTTATTGTCTATTCGTTGCAAAGTTGTTTCTGTGTTTTCTCTAAGGGTTTTTTGATTTCATCGTAATTCTCGTTTTGAAGTTGTCATTATCAAAATAAATTAAAATTAAATTCGTTGTTTAGTTTGTTCTGTCTGGTCGCATTTTATTTGTTTCTAGGTTTATTGTCTATTCGTTGCAAAGTTGTTTCCGTGTTTTCTCTAAGAGTTTTTGATTTCATCGTAAATTTCGTTTTGAAGTTGTAATTATCAAAATGAATATAAATTAAATTCGTTGTTTAGTTTGTTCTGTCTGGTCGCATTTTATTTGTTTCGAGGTTTATTGTCTACTCGTTGCAAAGTTGTTTCTGTGTTTTCTCTAAGAGTTTTTGATTTCATCGTAATTTTCGTTTTGAAGTTGTAATTATCAAAATAAATTAAAATTAAATTCGTTGTTTAGTTTGTTCTGTCTGGTCGCATTATATTTGTTTCGAGGTTTATTGTCTAATCGTTGCAAGGTTGTTTGTCTTTTCTCTAAGAGTTTTTTGATTTCATCGTAAATTTCGTTTTGAAGTTGTAATTATCAAAATTAAAATTAAATTCGTTGTTTAGTTTGTTCTGTCTGGTCGCATTATATTTGTTTCGAGGTTTATTGTCTAATCGTTGCAAAGTTGTTTGTCTTTTCTCTAAGAGTTTTTTGATTTCATCGTAATTCTCATTTTGAAGTTGTAATTATCAAAATAAATTAAAATTAAATTCGTTGTTTAGTTTGTTCTGTCTGGTCGCATTTTATTTGTTTCGAGGTTTATTGTCTACTCGTTGCAAAGTTGTTTCTGTGTTTTCTCTAAGAGTTTTTGATTTCATCGTAATTTTCGTTTTGAAGTTGTAATTATCAAAATAAATTAAAATTAAATTCGTTGTTTAGTTTGTTCTGTCTGGTCGCATTATATTTGTTTCGAGGTTTATTGTCTAATCGTTGCAAAGTTGTTTGTCTTTTCTCTAAGAGTTTTTTGATTTCATCGTAAATTTCGTTTTGAAGTTGTAATTATCAAAATTAAAATTAAATTCGTTGTTTAGTTTGTTCTGTCTGGTCGCATTATATTTGTTTCGAGGTTTATTGTCTAATCGTTGCAAAGTTGTTTGTCTTTTCTCTAAGAGTTTTTTGATTTCATCGTAATTCTCGTTTTGAAGTTGTAATTATCAAAATAAATTAAAATTAAATTCGTTGTTTAGTTTGTTCTGTCTGGTCGCATTTTATTTGTTTCGAGGTTTATTGTCTACTCGTTGCAAAGTTGTTTCTGTGTTTTCTCTAAGAGTTTTTGATTTCATCGTAATTTTCGTTTTGAAGTTGTAATTATCAAAATAAATTAAAATTAAATTCGTTGTTTAGTTTGTTCTGTCTGGCCGCATTATATTTGTTTCGAGGTTTATTGTCTATTCGTTGCAAAGTTGTTTCTCTTTTCTCTAAGAGTTTTTTGATTTCATCGTAAATTTCGTTTTGAAGTTATAATTATCAAAATAAATTAAAATTAAAGTCGTTTCAAAGTTGTTTCTGTCTTTTCTCTAAGAGTTTTCTGATTTCATCGTAAGTTTCGTTTTGAAGTTGTAATTATCAAAATAAATTAAAATTAAATTCGTTGTTTAGTTTGTTCTGTCTGGTCGCATTATATTTGTTTCGAGGTTTATTGTCTAATCGTTGCAAAGTTGTTTGTCTTTTCTCTAAGAGTTTTTTGATTTCATCGTAAATTTCGTTTTGAAGTTGTAATTATCAAAATTAAAATTAAATTCGTTGTTTAGTTTGTTCTGTCTGGTCGCATTATATTTGTTTCGAGGTTTATTGTCTAATCGTTGCAAAGTTGTTTGTCTTTTCTCTAAGAGTTTTTTGATTTCATCGTAATTCTCGTTTAGAAGTTGTAATTATCAAAATAAATTAAAATTAAATTCGTTGTTTAGTTTGTTCTGTCTGGTCGCATTATATTTGTTTCGAGGTTTATTGTCTAATCGTTGCAAAGTTGTTTGTCTTTTCTCTAAGAGTTTTTTGATTTCATCGTAATTCTCGTTTTGAAGTGTAATTATCAAAATAAATTAAAATTAAATTCGTTGTTTAGTTTGTTCTGTCTGGTCGCATTTTATTTGTTTCGAGGTTTATTGTCTACTCGTTGCAAAGTTGTTTCTGTGTTTTCTCTAAGAGTTTTTTGATTTCATCGTAATTCTCGTTTTGAAGTTGTCATTATCAAAATTAAAATTAAATTCGTTGTTTAGTTTGTTCTGTCTGGTCGCATTATATTTGTTTCGAGGTTTATTGTCTAATCGTTGCAAAGTTGTTTGTCTTTTCTCTAAGAGTTTTTTGATTTCATCGTAATTCTCGTTTTGAAGTTGTAATTATCAAAATAAATTAAAATTAAATTCGTTGTTTAGTTTGTTCTGTCTGGTCGCATTTTATTTGTTTCGAGGTTTATTGTCTACTCGTTGCAAAGTTGTTTCTGTGTTTTCTCTAAGAGTTTTTGATTTCATCGTAATTTTCGTTTTGAAGTTGTAATTATCAAAATAAATTAAAATTAAATTCATTGTTTAGTTTGTTCTGTCTGGTCGCATTTTATTTGTTTCTAGGTTTATTGTCTATTCGTTGCAAAGTTGTTTCTGTGTTTTCTCTAAGAGTTTTTGATTTCATCGTAAATTTCGTTTTGAAGTTGTAATTATCAAAATAAATAAAATTTTTTGATTTCATCGTAAATTTCGTTTTGAAGTTGTAATTATCAAAATGAATATAAATTAAATTCGTTGCAAAGTTGTTTCTGTCTTTTCTCTAAGAGTTTTTTTAGATTTCATCGTAAATTTCGTTTTGAAGTTATAATTATCAAAATAAATTAAAATTAAAGTCGTTTCAAAGTTGTTTCTGTCTTTTCTCTAAGAGTTTTCTGATTTCATCGTAAGTTTCGTTTTGAAGTTGTAATTATCAAAATAAATTAAAATTAAATTCGTTGTTTAGTTTGTTCTGTCTGGTCGCATTTTATTTGTTTCTAGGTTTATAGTCTATTCGTTGCAAAGTTGTTTCTGTGTTTTCTGTAAGAGTTTTTGATTTCATCGTAAATTTCGTTTTGAAGTTGTAATTATCAAAATAAATAAAATTTTTCGATTTCATCGTAATTTTCGTTTTGAAGTTGTAATTATCAAAATAAATTAAAATTAAATTCATTGTTTAGTTTGTTCTGTCTGGTCGCATTTTATTTGTTTCGAGGTTTATTGTCTATTCGTTGCAAAGTTGTTTCTGTGTTTTCTCTAAGAGTTTTTGATTTCATCGTAAATTTCGTTTTGAAGTTGTAATTATCAAAATAAATAAAAATTAAATTCGTTGTTTAGTTTGATCTGTCTGGTCGCATTTTATTTGTTTCTAGGTTTATTGTCTATTCGTTGCAAAGTTTTTTCTGTGTTTTCTCTAAAAGTTTTTGATTTCATCAAATTAAATTCGTTGCAAAGTTGTTTCTGTCTTTTCTCTAAGAGTTTTTTGTCCATGTCCCATACCATGTCTCCAAAAGAGCATGATGACGACGTAATGCCGCTGAAAAGCCGCTGGCGTCACTATATGGAAGTGTTGCCCTGAGTACTCAGAGTGTAGATGTGAGGTATCGTGTGAGTAATGACTGATCAAATACCTGTTACGCTAGCGTATGGGATACTCACAATTTAATAATAATAATATACTTAGCATCCCTCTATTATTACTAGCTTTCTAAAACCACATTCAATCTATGTTCATAACTATGAATTCCTAAGTTTTATTTAACATTTCCTTCAATCCTTTCCTTGGTCTATTGATGAGACAAGGCGCTAGACTTCTTCATATTTGGAATTCATTTAATCTATATCGGTGGAAGGGTGTCCAGTCTGGAGCCGAGCCCTACAGAACAGTACGGAGGCGGGGTACTGTTCTCCCCCGCAAGGGGGACCGACCCCTTTTCCTGTAATTTACACATAATTAGGAAAAACGAAAATTTTATCAGCCTAGGGTAATTTAGGAACAGTCACAGTTGCAAAGTTGTTTCTGTCTTTTCTCTAAGAGTTTTTTTGATGTCATCGTAAATTTCGTTTTGAAGTTGTAATTATCAAAATAAATTAAAATTAAATTCGTTGTTTAGTTTGTTCTGTCTGGTCGCATTTTATTTGTTTCTAGGTTTATTGTCTATTCGTTGCAAAGTTGTTTCTGTCTTTTCTCTAAGAGTTTTTTGATTTCATCGTAATTTTCATTTTGAATTTGTAATTTTGAAAATAAATTAAAACTAAATTCGTTGTAAAGTTTTTTCTATCTGGTCGTGATTTGTCTATTCGTTGTTAAGTTTTTCCCTTTTCTCTAAGAGTTTTTTTTTTTATTTCTTCGTAATTTTCGTATTGAAGTTGTAATTATCAAAATAAATTAAAATTAAATCCGTTGTAAAGTTTTTTCTATCTGGTCGTATTTCCTTTGTTTCTAGGTTTATTGTCTCAATTGTCTGATCGTCGAAAGTTTTTTTCATCTGGTCGTGACTTGTCTATTCCTTGTAAAGTTTTTTCTGCCCGGTCGAATTTTCTTTGTTTCTCGGTTTATTTTATTTAGTTCTAGGTTTATTGTCTGATTTGTCTGTTCGTTGAAAGTTTTTTCTATCTGGTCGTGACTTGTCTATTCGTTGCAAAGTTTTTTTCCCTTTTCTCGTAAGAGTTTTTGATTTCATTCGTAATTTTCGTTTTAAAGTTGTAATTTTCAAAATAAATAAATTCATTTGTATAGTTTTTTCTATCTTGTCGTATTTCTCTTATACTGTTATTTGTTTCTGTCTTATCGTAGTTATTTAGTATGCTTTGTAGACTATTATTTATTAAGAGATTTCTCTTGTTTTAATCCTGCTGTTTTTGTGTGATAATTGGCCCTAGATTTTTTTTAGAGGTACTGACGCCAGCAAGTCAGGCTACTACGATCTATCAAATTTCTTTAATCGATTTTCAACTTGATCGTTAAAGCATTAAGGTTCAAGGTTGATTGGGAAAATTCTGTGGTCTGTCTTGAAGTTCAGGTTATTCTTGTTTTGTTTTCGTGTGAATATTTTGTGCCTTGCTTAACTTGGGTCAAATAAACTTATTTTATTTTTTTCTTATTTTCTATTATTTTTTAGACCATTTATTTGCCAGAATATTGTTATAGTTGTTACATAGTTTTAAAAGTTCATAATATTCTGCCGTTTCCGGCATACAAATTACATTTTCAGGGGTTTTGGTTAGTTTGTTAGATATAACAAATTAGGATAACATTCAAGTTACAATTTAGTCAAATATTAGGAATGGAAATAGGAGGGGCCCGTGGATAAATAATAACAGCCGCACAGGTCGATCGATCAGGTTAAGCTACGCTTGCCGCGGTTGGTCTATGGATGGGTCTTTACATACAGAGACCCCTCCGTGCCTCGGAAAGCACGTTAAGCCATTGGTCCCGGCTGTCATTCGTAGATCTTTGACAGTCGTTACGGGTAGTCAGAAGCCCGAAAGTCTGACGACCAGTCTTACCAAGGGGTATCGTATTACCCATTAACTGGGTTGTGGAGGTCAGATAGGCAGTCGCTCCATGTAAAATACTGGTATTAAGCTGAATCCGGTTAGACTGGAAGCCCCTTGGGAAAAGGCTAGGCAGATGATGATTAGGAATGGAAATGTCAAAAATATTAAATTATGTCAAAGAGACAATAAGATCAAAATATAATTATTTTCTATTTTGTTTCTTCTTTATTTAAATTTTAATGCGTAAAAACTTGTGAGAATATAATCGATCTCGTTTTTAGTTTCTTCGTTAGGGGATTTCAAAGCCCATCTACGATTTAGTTTTTTTCCGAAATTTGCTGTTTAGAATCATGATTCTAAACAGCAAATTTCAAAAAGTTGTTTTTTTTTTTGTAATTGGCGTTTTGTTTCTGCGGAATAAACTATTTTTTTCTTCTTTCCTTTTATCTCTCCGTAAACTATTTTTTTCTTCTTTCCTTTTATCTCTCCGTTCTTAGGTCTTCGTCCTGTGGTACGAGAGCCCATTATGGTATCCTCGAAGTCTTGTCTTCTTCCGTTATTTGAGGATCACCTTTTTGTTTTCTAAACTATTTTGTTGTTATAAACTATTTTGTACGCCGAATATAGCAAAACATGTTGAACCAGCAATATTAAACTCGTTTCGATCCATATGTGCATATCTATTTATCATGTTACACATGTTTATACAAAGAAATGCATCTTTATCTTTATCTTCTATGTTTTGAGGAACTCAGTTTCCAATTCACACATATACACTCCACGCACAAAACATACATAATCCTTCCATACAATCACAATCGCACATAAAATTACATGGTGAAAATACTCGTATCGTTCAGTTTTAATTTTAAGTTCTAATTTTTACTTTCTTTGTTTAGTGTTTAATCTTTTAGTCTCGCTTTTGTCTCGACTTTTTACAGTACACACAGTATTTTAATAATGCAGTTGTTATCTAACACAGAGTTTCTGTAAACTGAGTTTTTTCGTTTCAATAAATTTTATAATTATTTTATTATTTTTTTCACTGTACCTTTTACTTCAAGGCCTTTGCTGTAATTCTTCTCTAGTGAAATCATGTGTGATGTAGGTGGTAGTTTTCATTTTATTTTTATTCTTTAACCAAAAGTCGTACCAAAAAGTCTCGTGCATCAAGATCAAAATATAGTACTTAATTATTTTAGTAAAATTTACGACATTACGCCTCGGGGATTTGATTTTCGAACAAGGAATTTAAATTAGAGTATTGATATTGTTTTATTCCCTTTACATGACGTTCTGTTTCAAATGATATGATTAATATAACCTTGAATTTTTAAAGTGTCATGATCAAGTCTTTCAAAAACCATGTAAAAAATTATACTTTGCCGGTTTTACATTAATTAAAAATAACTATAATAGAATAGAATTTTTTAGAGCAAAAACGGCCGTTCGTGTATGACATGTCAGACAAAATAAATTACCTGGTTTTTAGGTTATTTCGATTTTTTTTTTTAATATCCGAGACCCGGGTTTTACAAAAATAACTTTTGTAGGAATTAATATGATAAGTGTAGTCTATAATTAAAAAAAACACAGTTTGACTTTGATGCAGCGTGGTAAGGGATTTTATTCATGAGCATTGTCTTTACTCTTTACGATAAATATCAATGGCTGACTGGCAGTTGTAATTTAAATAAAATGTATTGTTCCCCGTGTTTGCTTTTCTCAGATTCTAGTAGTTTATGGAATAAAGGGGGTTTTACAGA
The DNA here is from genome assembly GCA_911387795.2 of Apamea monoglypha. Lineage (NCBI taxonomy): Eukaryota > Metazoa > Arthropoda > Insecta > Lepidoptera > Noctuidae > Apamea > Apamea monoglypha. The sequence continues at coordinate 8,601,978 of OU426942.1, forward strand.
TCAAAGAAACATCTCAAAACTGAAAAACATATAAGTAGTTGTTTAGCATTACATGAATTCGGTACCTACTGGTAGTAGGATAGAATCATTTGTCGCTGCATGAAGCTCATAATAGAAAACTAGATCGAAATAGGAATTTAATGAAACGGTTTATTGACACCGTTATTTTGTGAGGTAAACAAGAAATACCTTTTCGTGGCCACGATGAAAGTCCGAATTCCCGAATTTTTTTTTGCTCCGGCTTACCCTCTGTCATAAATTCACCCTTCGCCACTGGTCTTTATTATTACTTCGTTATAACGTTGAAGTCATCCATATTACTAATTACGATCTAATATAACAAGTATACTAAACATTAAAAGCACCACCATACTGATACTGGTCCAGTTAGCACTGCACTCGGCTCACGTAGGCACACTTTCCACTTTCGCGCCCCGTTTACAGCCTGCGCACAGAATTGTGATCAATTACTATCCTTTTAACTACACAGTCACTGTATTTCACTTTCCAGTCTGTGATGGTGCGAATTTTCGTGGTGAGAGTCATAGAAATGGAGGGGCTCGTGGCTAAGTTAGGTCGGTTGTGGATGGGTGACAATCGATTTTGTATCGAGACCTCTCCGTGCATCGAATAGTCCTATAATTCACGGACAGTTATTGGTTAAAATTAAGACTCTTGTACAGATCTTTATCAATAATGAAGCAAAGACCCCATTAGCTTTGCATAGTAGACCCTCCCATATGGAAGTAGCTATCACAGGTAAAATTAGCTTACGAATCTATTTATATGCACAGTTTGGCAATAAAAATGCCCATTGGCAAGCAAAACGATTGGTTTTTGTTTATAGGAACCGATCATTAGTCGTTGGTCTCGGCTGTCATTCATAGATCTTTAAGAAAAATAGCTACAAAGGTGATGCTTATTTCATAAGAAATCTCTTCCAGCATACCTGCGATAGGACATGTTTTTTTAAAATTATTATTGTTGTATGTTCACTTTTAGAATTTATATTAATACTAGTTGCCCCCGCGGTTTCACCCGCATAAGTTTCGATTCCGTGGGAATGTCGGGATAAAAAGTATCATATATATTAATCCTGGTTATAAACCATCTGTGTGCCAAATTTCCTCTAAATCCGTTCAGTAGTTTTTGCGTGAAACATCCATCCATCCATCCATACAAACTTTCACTTTTATAATATTAGTAGGAGTAGGGTTATTATGTTTATAACATTAATATTATTAATTAATGTAATGTATGGAATGTATTAAACACAATATAAATATTGTTCCTGATAAATAAATAAATACGTCTGCCAACAGACTGCTTTGCAGTTCAGAATTAATAATATATTATGTCTGTGAATAAACGCATTTTTTTCAAAACGAAGAAGGCATTAGCTTTAATCTCGTCATAAATCTGACAATACAAAACGTTTTGGAATTACTACCTGCAAAACTCGATGCACTTGTCTAACAAAGAATTCCAAGTCGTCATATTCTGCGTAACCCATCCACACTTGTTGGCAAACAGCGTTAATAGTGTATCACATTACAGCACAGCGCACGTCAACGGGGTTTCATCGAAGCTTCACAATAGCACGCACACATACAGACAGACATGTAGGAACCTAGGCCATGGAGTAGTGAGGAGATGGAGGGCTAAGAATAGAATAGAATACTCTTTATTATGTAAAGCATAGGAATTACAGATATGAATATATAGAACTTTTACAAGAGTGACACAATGGGCGGTATCGTAAAAAAACGATTTTTTTTAAAACCACCTTTGGATAGGCAATAGAAGGAGAGACAATACTACAAGAAGTCTGTGGTGCACTCATTATCATATACAAAAAAATTGGTAATACCCCCGTTGGCATAAAATTTTAAAGCATAATATAGTTTGGCATAACGTTTTCGCATAACTTTTATTAGCATAATAATACTGCTGCATAATAATACTTTGGCATAATGCAAAGATTAGCATAACTATCATTTAGTCTAATATGTTTTGGCTTAAGTTGGAGTTGCATAAATTTTAAAGGCATTTAGCATAATAGTATTTAGGCATACAATTATAAAGTATGATGTTTCCTGATATTTACTACTGTTATTGAATCATATGGGTTAGGTTAGGTTAGAACAGTGAAGGCGAGCGAGCGAAGCGAGCGTGCCGCGGGAGCGGCCGCCGAGCGCCAGATCCCCTCTATTGTTGGTGTTGTGGTTTGGGTTAGAATGCGTTTTTAATATTATGCTTTATAAAATTATGCTTAATTATTATTGTGCTAGCAGTATTTATGGCAACAAGCATTATGGCAAAACATTTATGCCTAATAATATCATGCGTAATGATCTTATGCTGAATTTCGTTATGCCAATGTAAATTATGATAATATATTTTATGCTTATCATTAGTAAACCTAAACAATAAATTAAATTGGTCGTTGTACTGCAAATTTGATGAGTCAAGTCTAGCAATGACCTAGGATCGTTTTAGTTTTTGTGCGTGCAATGTTGTTTTTTGTTTGCCTTGATTTTTTTAAAGAAAACAATGTGTAGCTTGTATGCCGGTTTATTTGCAACTGGAGTTCATAGTGGACTGTAAATACATGTATAGATAACTACTACTTAATCCGATCTATACGCACACAAACGCTAATCTAGTTAGACACTTATAAACAACCGACAATTATGCATGAGGCATCAGTCGATTTTCCCAACTGTTACGTCATACAGTTCTTAAAACTCCATGTCCTCCCTCCTCCATGCCTAAGCCACTCGCACACGAACCCAGACATTACGTGAGCATAATGCTGACAAACTGTTACATTTACAATCAGCGCTCACTTTGTGATGACTTCCTTTCGTGTCAGTTGCATCCTGAAAGTGTCACTCCATTGTCTACGAAGGATAAGTGGCAATTGAGAATGTTATGCGTTTAAAGGCGAATGTACAGTCACCAAAGGCGATAAGTAACCAGGGTCATCGGATATAGTTGAAGTTTAGTAAGAAACCGATGGATATTTTCGAATAAAATTTATTTTAATTAATAGAAAACAAACAGTTCTTTACATTATTTAAATTTTATTATTTATCTCCTCAAGCGTCTGGGTTTTGGTAGACTTTTACAAAGCTAGATCATCAAGTTTCTGATAATAAATTTGATGTACAATCTCGTGTCGTGATCGTTTGGCGGAAATGACAGGAGATTTGGCAATACCTTTTGAAATATTATTATTATATTATCGACCCCCTCTCTCTGGTAGCTCGTTTTGAATACAAAACCGAAAGATGGAGACATATTTAATTACCGTTGCAGCGCAATTTATCCTTTCTTGCATATGGATAAATTCGTGCTTTAAGACAGCTAAACTTTTACTAAGCGTAGCGATTATTTGAATTCCTGTAGAAACTGTGTACATCAATAATCTGTGCGGATTATCTTTGTTAAAACCTACCCTATAAAAACATAGCTAAAGCGCTTATTACACTACCCAATTGGCAGGGTCCCTATCTCCAAGGGTATTGTAAAAACAGATAGAGAGATAGGCCCTACTGCTAGGTTGATCTGGTGTTCCCGACCGCACTTGCCCCTATCAATAGGGCCCTACCGATTGAGTAGTGTAATAAGCCTTTTAGTACTTCCTATACTCACTGAAAAGCTGTCTTGACAAAAAAAAAATTTTGCAAAAAAAAATACCGACTTCCAAAAAAGACACTACAAAGTGAAAAATAACCTTAATTTCGGAAGTCGGTGTCGTTGGGTTCGCATTTTCGTTGTTTGCCACCGACTTCCGATATTAAAGTTACTTTTCACTTTGTAGTGTCTTTTTTGGAAGTAGTTTTTTTTTTTGCAAAAAAGTTTTTATTTTTCACTTTTAAGTTGTAATTTTCACCAGTAATTTTGGTTTAAAAAAACGATGTGTGGGCCCATAAAATTTGAGGGTTGCCCTCGATTTCTCCAGGATCCAATCATCAGATCCTATCTTGGTGATTATGGGACCACCTCAGAAGTATCTCCTTTCGAACAAAAAAAGAATTTTGAAAATCGGTCCACAATTGGCGAAGTAATCGCGTAACAAACACACAAAAAAAAAAGAAAACACCGTCGAATTGAGACCCTCCTCCTTTTTTGAAGTTGGTTAAAAAGAGAGCTCTTCTATCGTCAAAATTCTCTCCGCTCTTACAACTATTTTATCCGGGAGGCCCATATTTAACCACTACAACAATTAATGACGTGAGCACACTATAAATATCTCCTATCCCGAAGTTCTCAGTGTGCTAGAGTACAAAGGGCTTATCTGTGGCACCAATTGAGGTCAATTAGTACGTATCAACGGATAGATTAAAGAAATTTAGCGTGGGCAGCATGATGTAGTTGAGTTTATTGTTTTTTGTTGACTTCCTGGTGGTGAAAGGGTTTTGTTAATGTTAGCAGCAGTATTTTGTGCCCAGCTACCATTAGGGGTAATTACATGCCGAAGATACACTGGGATACATCGTGGTCGCGGTATAGCTCGCTACCTCGATGTCACCTCCATATAAAACAAATGAATGCGAGGGTCAGTACTTAAATAAATACATAATCCAAAAATATATAAACGTATATATATACGTAACGTATATATAAACGTATGTATATATGTATATATATATATATATAAAATACTCACGGTATAGAGGAAAGGTAATGCTCTTTTAATCGACGTTTAAATAGAGAACTAGTTTGCAAATCACGAATGCTAGGCGGAAGTGAGTTCCACAGTCTTACAGCATGGACAGAGAAGGAATAAGAGTAGTAGCTCGTTTTATGAGGATGAGATTTAAGGATGGATCTTAGGTGAGATCTACATGGTGCGGCGCTAGAGCTAGCGTAAGAAAAACGCTCACGCAGGTAGGAAGGATAAGACGGGTTGTGTAAGATGTTGAAGAGTAGACATAAAATCCGAGTGTTGCTACGAAGGCGGATTGGGAGCCACTTGAGACACTTTTTTTTTTTTTTTCCGGATGGGAAATCATCAAATTACCCCTCCCGCTGTGGGTGGAGCGGAAGGGAGTGTCAGACTCTTACTGACTAAAACCCACCCATGTTCCTTCCTTCGCCCTTTATGTTCCGGGGCAGCGGTAACCCTTTCGGACAATCCCGCTACTTGAGGAGACACTTGAGCCATCTTCGTATTTCGTGGAAGTAGTCCATGCCATGCCGCGGCCAAGGTAAATACAGGTTACCAGGGACATCAAGAAAGACCCGTAACGACTGCCAAAGATCCACGAATGACAGCCGGGACCAGCGGCATAACGCGCTTTCCGAGGCACGGAGGGGTCTTGGTATGTGAGGATGGTCACCCATTCACGGACCATCCGCGGGAAGCGTAGCTTAACCTGATCAATCGACCCGTGCGGCTGTTATTTCTTAGCCACAAGCCCCACAAGTGTCGCTCTTGTGTTTGAGCACTGATTCAGAGTCAAACAAAACACTATCTATCACATTGCCGAGAATACTGCAGTGCGATTCTGTAACCATCTCACCGTGAAAACTCAGATGAAGTGAGCGTGGAGTGAGCAGTCATTCCAACTAAGGGTCAGTTCACACCGAGACGCGACGATACTGGAAGAGGCCAGTGATTTCGCACTGCGCCGCGCGCCGCCGCGAGACGCATCGCAACGTCGCGAGGCGCAGCGCTGCACGGCGCAACGTATTCTGAACTCTCACAATGCAATGTGTACCTTTTCGTGTAGAAAATAAAGTATATTTTGAGTCATTCTTTTAAAGCGTGCGCGCAGCGTCGCGTCGCGTCGCGTCTCGGTGTGAACTGACCCTAATGCTATGCTATTGACACTATTGACAGCTCACTCTAAGCTCACTTCACCTAACTTTACACGGTGAGATTTTTACAGAATCGATCGGCTGCTTTGATAATAATCGTCCCACATCTGTACATCCCGATTTAGACACAGTATTTCCCTGCAGGAAGATTTGCGATAAATCTTTTTTAGATTTTCCTTATACCCATGTTTATTAGATTATGGTAAAAAACATAATCTAAATAAGGATCATGAATCAATTAATTTGTGCGCAAAGATAGAAACCATAGCCACACGGACGATTATTTCGCGATCAGGCGCAAAAAGGTGGCATCAGTGATACGCAGGGTGAGGGGAGGTAGCAACAGCATTCTGAAGGTTTTTTCAGAATGGTTGGAAGGGCTTACAATGGATAGGTTTATCAAGCTACATGTCAGATATGGGACGTGATAAATCTTCCTCTAAATGGTGGCTGTGTTTTTCTTTTTGTTTTTGTACTCATGTGTGCCTAAGTGGTCTACCAAGATAGTTAACACGCTATGGGCCGATGACGCCTGATAATAAACGATTTTTATTTTATTTTTTTAGTTTTATAGCTTAGTTTTAAAATACTTGGAATTTTTCAGGCTTTTTTCTGCTTCTCTCCTATGACCACTTACAGCAGAATAGAGTACATATCGTGGTAAAAATATTAGTCTCTCAGCCGGATGGTAGAGTGTGGCTGAGTGTCCAACTAGCTTCATCATTCTGACTGACCGACCCATTGACAATTCAAAAGTACCTGTAATTGATTTATTTGAAATAAATGCTTTGATTTTGAGTTTGAGGGTGCATTGGATGTATATTTAAGTATCGTTTTTCGAAGATTTTAATAAAATATTTTAAGGTAAAACTACATACATTTAAACGTAATCTTTTAACTTAGCTTTCATACTACAAAAGCTAAGACTCAGAAACAAATTCCCGAATAATATCCTTCCTCATTATTTATGATATCATTGTCAATCTCGCTATCAAGACTCAAGGATATTTTCTGCTTAATCTAAGTACCTAGCCAATCTAGACATGACATCAGCTAAGGCTAGCTTCCTAGTCATAACACTGTGATATTTTAAATGAGGAAAGCTTGCTAACTGGCGACACGTGGGTGTTGAATACCTCTGCCTAACCCTACAGACGAGACGAGATGATAATGACACAGAATAGTAAGAGTACAGAAGGCCAACTTCATACAACGAGAGAAAACAGGCGCAAGTACAGACGCCAGCACGTCAAGCTACTACAATCTGTCAAATTTGTTTTATTAGATTTTCAACTTTACATTAATTGTGGGAATTGACATTGATTGTGGCTGAGATGAGACTGCGACTAGATTTTGAACCTTATTAAATGCCGGAATTGGTCTTCAGCAAATCAAAAGTAATTTATTAAAATTATGCTGATAATCAGCACTTTTCGAACGTCCAAATTACAAAACACAGTCCCATAACGCCCGCCCTTCACTTCAACAGATGCTGGCACTCGCTGTATGTGAAGCGTGTCTGTGTTTGCGTCAGTTCTCAGTGTATGGAGCTGACATTCTGAACTATTCATTCTGTGGTATTGTTACAAATATTCTGTTGCCCAGCGATGTAGAAAAACCATCAGAGCTTCTCTGCAAATCCAATTAGAATGGATAGACTTGCTGTGCTCGACAGGAGACAAAGAGATGGTTAAAAAAGTTACTAAAAGTACAGGGTTATGGAAGAGTATTTCTTACACGTTTTATTTTATTTCTATCCGACACAATAGCTCCCATCGGGGTAATGCGTGTTATACGCATTACCCCGATGGGAGTTATTGTTTGTGTGAGCTATTGTTGGCACTAACAGTAGCAAGGCTTTCATTTTGACAGTTCAACAACATTCATATAAAGACAAATATGTTCTGCATAAATAAGGGATAAAAACAATAGTTCATGTCGTGGTAACAATATTAGCCAGTCACCAGTCAGCAAGGTGGTAACGACGGCCACAGCACGTTAATTTTTGCTGCGTCAACTGAAATGACTGGACTGATTTGAGCTTCTTTATCATTTCCTTCCATCCTTTAAAACAGCAATGTCACCAACATCTTCCTGACCTTGTTGGATGTTACTTGGGGTCACCGTGACACGTTCTTCTTCTAGTCTGAACAGTCACGCTATCATTCACTTGTATTCATGTCATTCCTAACATATTCCATTCATCTTTTCTTTGGTCTTCCACTCCCTCCCCATCCATCAATATTTATACTAAGCGTTACAGCGTTAAGGGTCAGCAAGGAGGTAGAGGAACTGATTTCCCAGTGGGGTAATTGCGTAACACACTAAAGGTAGCAATGGCTTTCATGACAGTTCAACAACATTCATTGCGTTATTTACGTTGTTGAGCAGACACATTTTTCGAACATGAAGCAATGTATTAGCAATATCCTTCAAAATGATTCAGATTGAGATTGAGATTGATAGTGTGTTACAACAATTAGGGTGCAGGTCTGAAGTGCTTTTTACTGGGGTTATTAATTGGGTAATTCCCTGTAGCCTTTCGAGTCAGAATTTGTAGCCGGCTAATGGTATTAGGTTCGCCCCGAATTACTTACATGGAGTTTAAAAGTATTACAAATGTAATGCACCTCCGAACCCAGAGGAATACCACAAGTATTTTTTTATACTGCTAAATGGACCTGCTATTGACCTCGATCACGCCTGATGGCAAGGGATGGACGAATTCTATGATGGAACGAGCGTGCCCAGAAGATGCCTGTTCACTCTTGCTATCAAGGCAGACAGGTTAAATGTGGAAGGGCACACAGACGCTGGCAGAGAGTTCCACACTTTGGCTGTGTGCATAATAAATGTGGAGGAGAAGCGCCGAGAACTACTGGTTTCCTAGTAGTAAAAGGGAGATGGTCGACGGGATCAGAGGGCTGATTCCCGTAGTTTTAAGAACGTTCACAGTCTGATCTCAGTCTCAATCTGTTAAAAATGTCTCTAATTTTCCTACATTATTACAAGGTTTTCACATTGATTGTCGCTGGGATAGTTTGATACTAGATTTTGAACGTTTTAAAGAATTGGCCTTCCTACTACCCGAAGTACAGACTGTAGAAGACCGACAGACAAGCAACATTACGCCGATGAGCCAGAGTATGTTTGTTCTATGTTATGGGTTTGGTTTCCGCACTTAGTCCTTCAAGTGGACCATTGTGCATGGGCCATGGCGGCCGTCAGTGGTTATTCCAACCAGCCCACCTCCCTCCAGAAGTTGATTAGTCTCCTGGCCTGTTGAGAACATCTGTGTAAGATCTGGGTGTCCCGAGGGTTTCTGACCTTATCTGGGTGACGCCACTCAAAGATCACATGCGGAGTGTGTTTTTTTTAGGGTTCCGTACTCAAAGGGTAAAAACGGGACCCTATTACTTAGACTCTACTCTCCGTCTGTCTGTCACCAGGCTGTATCTCTTGAACCGTGATAGCTAGACAGTTGAAATTTTCACAGATGATGTATTTCTGTTGCCGCTATAACAACAAATACTAAAAACAGAATTAAAATAAATTTTTTGCTCGATATTAATAACGGCAACGACGCTTGAAATATTCATGAATATTTAGTTGTATATCCACTCTAAAAATAAATAATTAAATAATATAAAATACATATGAAGGGGGGCTCCCATACAACAGACGTGATTTTTATAGATAATGGTACGGAAGCCTTCGTGCGCGAGTCCGACTCGCACTTGACCGTTTTTTTTAAACTCCTTTATTGGTATTTAAAGCCACTGACGTAAAGTTGAATAAATAAGTAATTTAGTTTACTACGATGACTTCACCAGAACCTTAAGATATGTTAATTGTTAATATATTCAATTCAAAACATCTTATTACAATCGTACAATGCCTAATTAAAATATTCTACACAAACTGCAGACAGTTATTCCACGATTCGATCTAGAAATACTTGGTTCAGTTTCACACTTCTTGAACTCAATTTTCTTTTTTACACTCAAGCCAGGGCTTACATAATCAGCCTATAATGTCCCCACTTCTGGGACACAGGCCTCCTCTCTGTGAGAGGGAGTGGGCCGTAATCCATCACGCGGGCCCAGTGCGGGTTGTTAGATGTCACAAGTCTTCGAATTGTTGGTTCTAGAACATGCCGGTTTCCTCACGATACGATCATACATAAGTGGTCACCGCCTCCTATCGCTTGTGGTGGGCTGTCATACCAGCAGATGCTAGGAATTGACACAATTGACAGCTCACTCTAATCTCACTTCACCTAAGTTGTCACGGTGAGATTTTTACAGAATAGATCTGTCGCAATATCAGTGGCATCGCAGATGTATTGCCATGGCCATCACAGAGACAAGGCTGTGCCTGTAACTGCACCTGCAATCACACCCTGCAAACAGGAATACAGTAAAACTGCTTGGCAGCAATCTAAATGGACTCGGAACAGAATTCTACTACTTGTTTGGCGCCATCACTAGCGTTCATCAATTCCTGTAATGTGCAGCTGACAGGACACGTAGGACATGATATGTATAAATCTCCGAGGAAGGTAGTCTGGTAGCACCTGTTTACTTCAAATAGTCTTTTCCCCAGTCTGACTTCATTCTAACCAGATGCGAAGATACTCGAGAGGTATATTCCGAGGGTAAATCATGCCGTCGTATCAAAATTTGCAAGTCAGCATCGGTTGCTTGAGGGGCACACTGCTTAGGGTGCACGATACGTACCTACTTAAGTAGCAATACTAGTGGAGGCTCTTAAAGGCACCCCTATGTCCCCTACGACTGATAGTTATCCAGAGAGTGTAGACTTATTGAGTACCTGCACGCGTAGCATGAATACCATAGAAACGCGTTTTGTCGACGGAAGAATAGACAAAATTACCGATAGAGTAGACAAAATGACAGATTTCTTAAGACAAAATGACAGGTTTCTTTAGACAACTCTACAATCTGCAATCATTTTGTCTATTCTTCCGTGGTGTGTCTATGGTGGTTATGCTGCGCGAGCAGGGGCCTACTCTCTCATTCCGTCAATGAAGACCCGTCCAAAAATTGTCGATCCGTCAAAAAGTGGCAAATTCAATTTTTGGACACAAGAAATTTCACACGGACGAAGTCGCGGGTAGAACCTAGTATATAAACATAGGTACTTACATGCATTATGCAAATTAAAGTGTAAAAACCCGTTCCTTTGCTCAGTATAGTACAAACGCCTTAGATTTATCTCGCACCCAAATACCAGCACAAATTCTAGGTCAATATCTAAAACCTTCGCAAATTAGACACAGTTCCCGAAAATTAGCAGCCGCTACTAATTTTAAATACCGTTGCAACTGAAAACAGTTGTTTCGCAATGTTAATTAATTACTACGGTAAATGTAACGCGATAATCATAACACAGAGTAGGTAGTACTACAGAGAACCAACCTTAGTGGTCGACAAAGCCTTTTTTCTTCCACGCTTCAGAGGTTTCGCAGGTGACTCTACTCTGTCAAAATCACAGAACAGATAAAAGAGGTTAGAAGGGCCTTGTGGGCGGGGCAGGCGCGCCGCACTTTTGAGCAGACGCTCAAAAGTCAACCGAAATTTGAATCACCGGTCAACAATCGCGCTCTTGTTGTGACAGCGTTCTGTTACATCCCCAGAATGCACCCATTATTGCCTAATAAGCGCCACGTCATCATCCTGGTCGAGACCTAGTGCATTAGTTAGATGATCGAGCAGTTCGGGTTGAGACTCCTACCGGATAAGTCGCATGTCAAAATATTGACCAAGTTTCCCTTTCTATTGTGATTTTTAATCAATATATTCTTTAGCATCAAATAATCGTTTTTTTTAAAAAGGGATTATTAAATCGTGTCCTAACATTGGTGGCAGCGGTAAAGGGATTATATCCCGTGGTACGCCCCGTGAAGCGTTATCCAGTGAAAGTGTCTCTGTGCCAAGTGTATCTTGTGTGCTGAAAATCCTACGACCCGAACTCACCACGACCTATCTGCGGCCTAAGAGAGGCCAACCTTGGCTGAAATAGGCCATCTCCAGTAGCCTTTGAGAGGCTAACTCCAGCTCGAGAGGCCAAATCCAGGGCCCTTTCGAGGTTCATCCGAGTCGTCACCTGTCTACTGTGCAGTGGTACTGGGCAGTGCGCTGCAGGCGCATTCTACGGACCTGCCCGTATCCAGCACCGACCAGGATCAGACGTCCTCCGTGTCTCCGCAAAATGAAGTGTTTTTGTGTTCTGTGAGTCAGTTCAGTGATCTTAATTTTAATCCTATTTATAGATTTGCCATAGCTACAAATCGTAAGTTACTTTATAATCCTGTTACTTTGTATCTGTAGATAACATTGTGCCTAGACCGTAGTCTAAACATCCTTCGCCCACGTATTCGGTAACTCAGTACTCAGAATACTGATAAGCCGTCCAGAACCAGTTGGCAAAAGTTTTATATTGCTATCTTACAATAGTTATTGTACTTGTATTTTATTTCAAGCCAGTTAAATCTAGTTAAAATGACCAAATCCGATTCAAAAAAAGACCTCAAGGAGGTGAAAGATGAGGAAATACCCCTTAACGTTATTTTAAAATTTATCAAGCCATTTGATGGCTCTCGAGATAAATTAAATGCTTTTATAGTAAATTGCGATAATGCAATATCTTTGTCGTCATCATTACAGGAAGATATTATACTTAAATTTATTATCAGCCAACTAGATGGCAAAGCGCAAAGCGCGTGCTCCATCAAAGACTTTGACAATTGGTCATCTCTCAAAGAATTCCTTAAAAATCAATTCGGTGAGAGAAAACATTATGCCCATTTACTTACCGAGCTCCAAGAATGTCATCAAACTAACCAGGAGACGGTTAGCCAATTCCATCTGCGAGTCGAAACTTGCCTATCCAAACTACTTACAGAAGTGACAATTTCCAATACAAAGAAAAGTGAACTTGTAGGAAGAGTGGCTGCGATGGAGGATCTAGCCCTTCATACATTTAATATAGGGTTACACCCTCGCATAGCTAACATTGTAAGATGTAGAGATCCTAAAAACCTAAACGAGGCCGTCAACTATGCGATTTCTGAAGAAAAAATTCAACAACATACATTCCGACAGAATGTTAATTCTAAGAAAGAATACAATAGACCTCCACCTAAGCCACTTCTACCTAATAATAATAATCAACCTTCTTCCTTTAGGGATTCGTCAGTGTGCAGATACTGCAAGAAGGAGGGCCATACCTTAGCCGAATGTAAATTGCGCGAATTTAATAATAAAAAATATAACAATAAATTCAATTACCCCGCGCAACAATATTCTTCTAAGCCCAAAAATCCTCATGCAAACCTTGTGACTAACGAAGAAGACTCCATTACAAATATTTTAGAGTCTGATCAGAACACTTTAAATTACTAAACGTCTCGACAGGGTGTCGCACGAGACGAATTTTAAAAGACGATGCCGTTAATTCTATATCTAATCACCATCTATCCTCTAGAGCTATACGACAGGGTAACCAGCCCCAAATTGGCAGCTCTCATAATGTCACGCGACAGGGTAACCAGCCCCAAACAGAAGACATTCCTGATCCTAATCACCATCTATCCTCTAGAGCTATACGACAGGGTAACCAGCCCCAAATTGGCAGCTCTCATAATGTCACGCGACAGGGTAACCAGCCCCAAACAGAAGACATTCCTGATCCTAATCACCATCTATCCTCTAGAGCTATACGACAGGGTAACCAGCCCCAAATTGGCAGCTCTCATAATGTCACGCGACAGGGTAACCAGCCCCAAACTGAAGACATCTCCAATCCTCCTCAATCCATGTGCATCCCTAGAAAAGAAAATAGTGATGATTACAAAGTGTATGAAATAAATACTAACTTAAAAACATACTTACCCTATGTCGTCGCCCAGTCGTCTGTCAGCGAAAAACCACTTACCTTTTTGATAGACACTGGAGCTTCCTTGTGTATCCTAAAGAAATCATGCCTAATCAAACCTCCTGAATTAAGAGTTGATGTTGTCAGAATAAAAGGCATAGACTCGAAGGACCCGATTACGAGTCACGGTAACCTTACTCTAGACCTAAGTCTATCCCCTGGATGCATAGTATCACACAAATTTCATATATTTGATAACCTAGGCTTTCCTTACGATGGTATTATAGGTAATGACCTATTCGTTAAAAATGGCTGCCGAATAAATTATGATTCTGGTATGCTGGAAATCGCACACTATCATATAAAATTATCATTCAATCATCCATCTTACACTATAGAACCACGAACCGAAACCATCATAGAATGTTTAGTTCAAAACCCAGAAGTTAAAGAGGGTTTAATTTTGGACCAACATATTTGTGATAAATTGCTAGTAGCTAATTCGATAGTGAAGGTAAAAAGTAATAATCGAATAAATGTATCGATCCTAAATGTATCTGAAAAACCTATTTCAATAGATCCTAATCTATCTTTGACCTTAATACCTATGACTAAAAACGAAATATGCCTATCTCAACCTAACGCCAATTGTTATGAAAGGACAAACGAGGTCCTTAAACAGCTACGAACTTCCCATTTAAACTCGGAAGAATCTGAAGTCCTTTATGACATCTGCAGTCAATATGCAGATATATTCCACCTTCCCGACGATGAACTCACTTCAACCAGTGCGATCAAGCACGAGATCAAAACAAGTTCCTCGCAACCTATAAATGTAAAATCTTATAGATTTCCAGAGGTTCATAAAGATGAGGTCAGAACCCAGATCAGTAAGATGCTGGAACAAAGTATCATTAAACCATCTACCTCTCCATGGTCATCTCCCATTTGGATAGTGCCCAAAAAGGTGGATGCATCAGGAAAAAGAAAATGGCGTATAGTGATTGACTATCGCAAGCTCAATGACGTAACTATTGGAGAGAGCTATCCAATTCCACAAATTAACGAAATCCTAGACCAGCTTGGTAATAGCAAATACTTTACAACTCTCGATTTAGCCTCAGGTTTCCATCAGATTGAAATTTCAGATGAAGATGTCCCTAAAACTGCGTTCAGTGTACCCGAAGGTCACTACGAATTTATTAGAATGCCATTTGGCCTCAAAAACGCCCCTGCAACCTTTCAGAGACTTATGAACACAGTCCTTTCAGGGCTGCAAGGTATACACTGCTATGTCTATCTAGACGATATTGTTATATATTCCTACGACCTCACATCCCATGTCCAGAAATTATCCTACACATTTGACAGATTGAGGAAATTCAACCTCAAACTGCAACCAGACAAGTGCGAGTTTCTCCGTAAGGAAGTTACTTATCTTGGCCATACTATTAGCGAAGCAGGCTTAAAACCTAACCCCGAGAAAATAAAAGCTGTGAGCGAATTCCCTGTCCCAAAATGCGCAAAAGACGTAAAATCATTCTTAGGGTTAGTGTCCTATTATCGTCGCTTCCTGCACGATTTTTCTAAGCTAGCCAAACCTCTTACATCCTTGTTAAAAAAGGATATACCATTTGACTGGACTAATAGTCAACAACTTGCTTTTGAAACATTAAAAAATAATTTAACTTCAGCACCCGTTTTAATATACCCCGATTTTACTAAACCTTTTATCCTGACGTGTGATGCGTCAAATTACGCTATTTCAGCAATACTCTCTCAAGGCGAAGTAGGAAAAGACCGCCCAATCGCGTTTGCCTCACGCACATTAAATAAAGCTGAAACCAATTACAGCGTAACCGAAAAAGAATGTCTGGCAATTATTTTTGGAACAAAAATATTTCGCCCATATCTTTATGGTCACAAATTTAAAATTTTAACTGATCATAGACCACTTAGGTGGCTTTTCAATTGCAAAGAACCAGGCTCCAAACTAGTAAGATGGAGATTAAGACTTGAGGAATTCGACTATGAGATCGAATATAAAAAGGGTAAGATCAACAGCAACGCTGATGCTCTTTCCCGCTACCCTGTAAAATCCATTAGCTTACCAAACACTGCTCACGTACTTACCGACAAAGTACCACCAGTGAGTATTCCACCTCCACTTCAACAGCCGGAAATTCCTCCCGCTAATCCTGAAAGTCCCGGAATACCTGAAATTCCCGACTTACCTGACTTTTTAGACTTACCTGAAAACATTGAGTTACCCGATGACCTCGAACTCCCTGAAGATTTTGACATCCCAACACCACCTGAAGCCCAAAATGACGACGACACTTACACTAAATGCCTGAAAGAAATAAATAACAAATTAAATCAATTTGATACTATAATTCATGAACATAGCGAAAACTTATTAAAAACAAAATTAAAAACTATTATTATACCGACTTCCATTGACCTCGACGAGTCAAATCACTATATTTCGGAAGTCATCGATAATCTTCCGGAACCAAAAGATATCCTAAAAGAAGAAAGAACATTACATTCCTTCCTCTCTTTCGAAAATAATAATGTTACATTTTACTTCCTTTTCGTAAAAGTCTATCACTTCGATCAGTGTAACTATGAAGATATTTTTAAAAGCCTTAAAAATCTAAAACTTGAATTAATTCATAAAAACACAACTGAATTCGCTACGACGGACTTCCGTAATCCATTCGACTCGCATAGTTTTATGAAAATTCATAATATAATTACATACCTATTTCACTCTACTTCAATCGCAACCCATATTTTCAAAAATACCATAATTTACCCTTCTCCAACGGAAATTACTAAAATCTTAAAAGAGAACCACGATATTCCCATATCAGGTCATTTGGGCTCAAATAGAATGTTAAGTAGAATCCAGGAGAAATATTATTGGCGCAATATGCGCAGAGATGTCGAAAACTATGTCCGAAAATGTGATCAATGCCAAACCAATAAAGCATTGCGTAGAACCAATCGAGCTCCTATGCAGATCACAACTACATCTACGCAACCTTTTGAACGCGTGTCACTTGACATTGTCGGACCGTTGCCCGAATCAGGCACGGCCAAGCTCAGGTTCATTTTAACAATTCAGGATGACCTCACGAAATTCTCTGCCGGCTATCCTATCCGAAATGCTACGGCAGAAGAAACCGCTGAGTGTTTAATCCATTTCATATCCCAATTTGGTATCCCCAAGACTATTCTCACAGACCAAGGAACCAATTTCACAGCAGATTTATTTAAACAAACTTGTAACTTTTTGAAAATCAAACAGTTATGGTCCAGCCCCTACCATCCACAAACTCAAGGTGCTTTAGAAAGAAGTCATGCGACTCTAAAGGAATATTTAAAATCCTTCGTCGATGATAACCAAAATGACTGGCCGAGATACGTTTACACGGCAATGTTAACCTACAACACCACAATCCATTGCACCACAAATTATACACCATACGAATTATTATTCGGTTGCAAACCATTCATACCCACTTCTATTTATGATACAGCACTAGAACCTACATACCCTAGTTATGTCCGTATACTCCAACAAAGAATGAAACTCTCCAGAGAAAAAGCTGTAGAAAATATTCTTAAATCTAAAATGACATCAAAAGACTATTATGATAGAAAAACCAGACCTATGAAATATAAAACAGGCGATATGGTGTATATCAAACACCACCCGCGGCAAAATAAAGCCCTGTTGCCTATCTGGAAAGGCCCATATAAAGTGATAAAAATTAATGGCAACAATACGTTGACCCTCCTCGTTAATCGCCGCCACGTTAAGTATCACTACGACGAATTAAAGTTGGCGGAAACAACTAACACATAGTTCTTAATCTAGTATTACGCATTTATATCTTTAAAACCTAGTTTTAACTTAAATGATAGAAAAAATAACATTAGTTAAATATTTTGTCCTATATACAATATGTAACAAAAACCCTGTCCGATCCTTAAGAGTATTATTCGGCATCGTACTGCGTACACATATGCGTAATCATTTAATGGATTTGAGATTATTATTTTTCCCCAGTGAATATCATTAAATTAAAATAAAAAATAAAAACTGACCAAAGGCAACACTGATCGCTCGACAAAGTTCACGTCTTACTACCTACAGTTTTGTGTCAAAGAAGCCGCCCGTGTCATTAACCGCGCTTTGTCGCGTGCCGCCAAACATACCTACATTACGCGCGGTGCGCGTAGGTATCAGCTGATATTGTTTTGTAGGCATAGTAATCCGGATTTCAGATACTCTCTGTATTTTGTGTTTTTGACTTAATTCTGTTTATCAAGAAACAATTAATTGAATTAAATGTAGCCCTGATAAGGGCTTTTTTTTTAAATGTGATGTGCTTCTGGCAATGTACTTACCGACTCCAGGTGTTAGTTTATTAAAACGTTCACTTGTTGTTGTTGCATACTTCGGCGATCATGCTCCACATGTCCACCTCCAACACTAATACACATTCGACACCTTTTTGCTAAATTTACAAAAAAACACACACAAACACATTTACAAAATTCCATTCTTGGTTCGTAATCAGTGGGCAGAAGGGATTGAACCCGCCGGTAGTGATAAGGGTGCTGACCATCTCCCTTCAGCACACTCCAAACCGCACTGTGGTTTGTGTCTAATCGTCGCGCAACAGAGCGTGTGCTTTGCGTGAGGTCCGCGGCAAACATATCCAGCACTTGTTCCTCAATTTCCTCGTTGCGCTCTCGTGGTCTTCCAGCATCAGTGGCTTGCGACTCGTGCCCATGAACACTGCCTGTGGTGTATACACCGTTATGCAGGCGTTGGAACGCACGCTCCGACGGTACTGTCACACCTGGTCTATTAGCGAAACGCACCTCGTACCTACGTATTACGCGCAGCTGCATAATTGCAGTCGGTCTTGCCTAAGCACATCAACATATTAAAATATTCCTGATTAGAATACGACATTGTTCGCGAAACGACAGCGCTTGATACGTACGGACGTCAGATCGAAAGCTATCTCCACGAAAGACTAGCAACAAGTATCGCGTCGGTAGGTAACTAGGCGGCGATATCAAAAGAGTCGGCGACTAGTTGAAAGAGGGTCTACGACGCGGTAGTGTAGGGCGGTGTTCTTTGAAATAAAAATAGGTAAAAATAAAAAGATTTTGCCGGCGGGTGGAGTGTTGTCAACTTATGAAAATTTGCCATATTCAGTGTTAAATTTCGCATGGATTATAAAAATTAAAAATCAATAACTTTTGGTTTTTATGAGTTACATTTTTATAACGATTTTTTCTAGTACGTATGTTGACCCAGGAATACGCCTTTATTGGATCGGACAGGGTTTTTGTTACAGCCTGTATATTTCTTTTTCTCAGGATATCTACATTTTTGTCCCTTGCAACATCTGATATCGTCGAACAAGTCTCTGAGAGCCCTGGCATATACTTCGATCCGATAGGAATCATGAAACAGACCAGGGATAATATTCATTTGCTTGTACCCATAGATATTGCATATATAAAACCCCACATAGATAACATAAATAATGTTTTAAAAAGTTCCACACTTTTGTGTCAAGAAAATACAGTACTTAAGAAATCCGAATGTACAAATATACTACAGCCTCTGGCCTTGCGACTTATTGATATTCTGAAAGACTACAGTACCTTATCTCATTTAACATCTGGGCGAGAAAAGAGATCCGCTTGGTTAGCAGGAGTTGGCTCCCTTTTCAAGCAAGTCATTGGCACAATGGATGAAGATGATGCTATAAGATATAATAACGCTATTCAAACCCTAAATAGTAACAATATTAAGATTGCGTCTATTTTAAAGAATAACATAATTGTAACGAGCACGGCTCTTTCCCGTTATAACGAAACTCTTAAAACTATAAACACAAACGAAGTCCGTTTGAATGACGCTATTATTAATCTATCTAGCACTTTTAGTAACCTGTCTATTATATCTAATAAACTGTATATAAAATCAAAAATGAACGATGTCTATACTGAACTATCATCTTGTCTACTTACCTTGTCATTTAAATTAGATGACCTTGTAAATGCAATGTTATTCGCTAAAACTAATACTCTACATCCATCAGTTATGACACCTAATCAGTTGTATAATGAGCTAGTAGATAATGTTAGAAAATTACCTAATTATGAAAAATTGCCTTTAGACTTAGATTTAGATAATATTCATGCTTTAATCGATATATTAAAATTGTCTTGTTATTTCGCAAACAATAAGTTAGTCTTTGTAATTAAAGTTCCTCTTGTACACTCTTTTGAGTTAGATCTGTTCAAGGCTATTTCGGTACCTATACCGCACAACATAGATAAACCAGACTCCTATGCTATGATTGTGCCATCTTGTAATTATATTGGCATTAGTAAGGATAAACTAACATATACCTGTATAAGTAATCTAAAATCATGTGTTGAACCCGTAAATAGACTTTATATTTGTGATGATGTTAACACACTCTTAATTCCAGAAACACCAACCTGTGAAACCGATATACTAACAAAAATTGTTACGGAAATACCAAAATACTGTCAAACTAAATTAATGTATGGTCAGATAGATATTTGGCAAGAATTGCAAGGTAACAGATGGATATTTGTCCAATCTGAACCGACTAAACTTTCTATCCAGTGTAAATCTGATTTAATAGAGTTTAAAATATTAGGTACTGGTATACTTAATATTCCACCTAATTGTAATGCTTATTGTAGAAACAAACAACTGTTTGGTAAAAACAACATTGACATAAATGTTAAAAATATAGTTTCCGATTTTAATCTAATTAATGAAGCCTGTTGTAATCTAGAAAAGTTTAATATATCAAAACCGAATTTGTTATTTTTAAAATTGTCGAATATAGACTTAGACAAACTACCTAGCATTATTAATAATCGAATATTGTCAGATGTTGATAAAATTATAAATAATCCTAGCCCTAACCTAATTGAATATAGTTCTCATTATCCACTTTTAACTTACTTTGTAATCATTTTAATTTTAATCTTTATTAGTTATAAACTTTGTAAGAAGTTTGGGAAATATTTTGACTGCAAAAGAAAACTCGACTCACAGAACGATAACAACTTAGATAACGATCCGGAACCTGAAACAATTCCTCTTCCAAGGTTAAGAATAAATTCGTAACTTTCCATGAAAACCGTAAAGTTCCTCTTAAAGGGGGGGTTGTTACATCCCCAGAATGCACCCATTATTGCCTAATAAGCGCCACGTCATCATCCTGGTCGAGACCTAGTGCATTAGTTAGATGATCGAGCAGTTCGGGTTGAGACTCCTACCGGATAAGTCGCATGTCAAAATATTGACCAAGTTTCCCTTTCTATTGTGATTTTTAATCAATATATTCTTTAGCATCAAATAATCGTTTTTTTTAAAAAGGGATTATTAAATCGTGTCCTAACAGTTCGAAGCTCCGCGGAAAAAAAGAATTATGCCGTCTTGCGCTATTAAAACGTGTCGGAAAAGAAGTCAGGAGTGTAATGTGGCCCGAGGAGGGATTTCTTTTCACCCGTTAGTCCAAAAACCTTAAAATACGAGTGATATTTGTAATTATTACAAAAGTATTATGTAGTTTGTAGACAAAAACGATAAAATCGCATTCAGATGCAAAATTATACATTGCTTGCAATACATGGGTACGATCTTGTACGTCATGAGCGGTCGCGCAATGTATTGCGTTCACTGCGAACATCACGTGCGTCGAGCCAAAATGCGCGTCGATAGTGTTGTACCAAATTGTAAACAATGTCGATATTAAGTAAGTGTATACGAATAATTATGTTCAGAAATATGTACGAGTATTACAATTAAAATAACTTTGTTTTTATTAACACCAATTATTGTGTAATGTGAATTATTAATTTAATTTCTTAGTTGGTTTTTCGTCTAAAATTTGGTTTGAGGTTAGTAATTTACGATGAAAAATATTTTTTTTAGTTTTCCAAGAGATAAAAAGAGACAAGAAAACTGTGGATTGAGGCAAC
The DNA here is from genome assembly GCA_911387795.2 of Apamea monoglypha. NCBI lineage: Eukaryota > Metazoa > Arthropoda > Insecta > Lepidoptera > Noctuidae > Apamea > Apamea monoglypha. The sequence continues at coordinate 8,623,773 of OU426942.1, forward strand.
TGGTAGAATTGAATGGATACCTACTAAATGTAGCACAATTTGTTCGCAACATTTTTCAGAAAATGATTATGTAATTAAAAAGTTGAAATTGAGTTTAAATTATTGTTCAATATTAAAATATTCTTGTATTTATATTTGTGTCATTTATTTGCTCACTTACTTACTTTAGCTCATGTCTTTGTACGCTTGAATGACGTTAATCACGGACACAGACAGCCCAGAAGGCCAATTCTTGTAATTAAAAAAATTCAAAATCTAGTCACAGTTTCATCTCAGCGACAAAAAAAATGTCAAAAACTGTTCAGAAATGTAGGTAAATTAAAGGTGTTTTTGACATATTGAAACTGAGTTAAGACTGTGAACGTTCTTAAAATAAAGAGAATTGCCCCTCTTAATTAATCCTTTCCAAATAAATACGTTACTCATCACAAGTATTCAATTTTGAACAAAATTGCCCTTGACGTCATAAGGATTTCAATGAATATCTTAGGAGATATCATGGTTTTAAAATAACTCCGCAAGGCGGCCGTTCATTAGCTTCCTATAGTAATGTACTAAGTGATAATCGTAAGTAATACTCTTAAAGTAATGGAATATATGTATTAATTTAGTAGGATTTTTCCTAAAATTAATGCGAGTGAAACCGGCGGGCATAGCTATTATTCATAAATTAACATGATAAAGTTAATAAATACATTTTTCACAGAGTAATTCACAATAAATTAATTAGATTATATTATGTTAATTCGACTTAGCATTCGATATGGCCGTGAAATTTAAATTTTATTTTTAGTTTTTTGGCAAATTGTAACTTTGTTTTACATTTTATGTTATTCAAAATGTTATTTTTCTTTCCTTCTATTATTATGACATTTAAATTTTGCGGCAGTATTGGATGTTCCCCCTTAATTTCACTTTGATTTAATTTAATTTATATGTAATTAGGAAGTCCACATTATTCGTACCGTACCCGCAACTTAAAAAATTGCAAAGCTTTAATTACCAAAATTACAGTAATTTTATCGATATGATCAATCGACCTTTTGGTCGCCGTAAAATATTTGAGAAACAAAATTGCTTTTACACGTGTGTGAGTGTACGTCCAGAGCAGAATTTGCGTTAGTGTGACAACCAATAGCAAACACGCGATCTAAGTGCATGTGGTTTATTTGTGTGCGTAATGCGCGTACGTATTGATCTCTTGCTTGTAGTGGAGAGTGAGAGTGGGAGACATGCGGCGACACGCGTTCTAATACAAATCAGGAACTATTTCCTTTCTATCCTCTTTTATCTGTTCTGTGGTCAAAATACTAATAACAATATAGTTGTAGTGATTTTAAATGCTAAATATAAGATTGACAGGTGGAAGGAGAGTAGGGAGGTCTTTGCCCAGCAGTGGGACATTAATGGCTAATAAAAAAAATTGAAAGTAAGTGATTTGCCTCAAATGATTTTTCGATCAGTGTAGTTATGAAGTTTAAAAGTATCTCATTTGACAGTTACTGTCAAAAGTACTGGTTTTTTAACGGAACGGAATGGAAAGATTGATGTTTCGAGCATCGCCTGGTTTCTAAGTCAGTTCTCTTCGAGCTTCAAAACCGAAAGATTGTCTGCAAGAAGTCTATATTGAGTACCAAATTTTATAGTTTGTTAAATATTGCTATGTTATGTACCCAGTTGTATGTGTGCACGAATATAAATACAGAAATGTTTATACTGGAAAATGCGTATTCATTTCACTACCAGTACGACCAAAATCTACGAAAATAGAATGATGGCATTCTAAACTTCAACATAGTCTTAGCAACGTCAAACCGATTCGTTTTTGATTGGTGGTATGTCAGAGATAAGGCTAGAATATAGTAGAATAAAGAATGAACTGTGTAGAATATAGTAGCTATAAGAAGTAGACTCTTACGGTTGCAGAAGCAGTCGCTATTTATGTCTGTGACCGATTCTGATCGAAATAAACTGCCTTCTGCATTCGGCTCGTCGACATACATTCGCACAGCGAATATCTAGTCTTGGCATCAACTACAATAAGAATACCTCCTGCCACGTTAAGAATACTAGTCAGTCAAGAAGGTGGTAACAAGGTAGACAATTGAGGGTTTTGAGCCAAGTAGTAAACATATTATAGGAAGTTCGGTCTCTGTCGCATATCTACTCTTTGCCATTCTGAAAAATCGCAAGTTTCGCGGTGTTCCACTAAACTCAATTAGAGTGAATTCGTTAGAGATAGGAAAACGAAAGTTTTGGAAATGAGGGCTTTTCAAACTAAATCTTATTAGCATGAAAATATTCACTGCTGAAAACGTGACGTACGTGACGGAACCCTTACAAAGACGAGTGCAATACCCCTAAGAGCATAAATTGAGTATTGCATTGCTACACAATTACTGACAAGTGCAACTCTGACTGGACTGGGCCACTCAAATCTGTGTTGGAATTTCTTCAAAAGACCATTTCTGACATCATTCTACATAGTCTTCACATGATCTAACCAAGATTATGTCTGGACATTAAAATAGATTGCGACCTCTGAGCTTGTTTCGGTCTTTCTTCTCAGAGGAATCGCCAACCTGATCTAGCATATTTTTTTCCATTTTATAATTTGACGTGTAAAAGTGTTTCCGATATAATATTTACAGAACAAACATTTACTATTATTTAGTAAAAAAATCTAATAACTAGAGATGCTCCGAGTACAGACGCCAGCACATAAGCTACTACAACCTGTCAAATGTCTTTAATTATTTATTTATTTAATCTTTTTGCACAAAAAAAAGGTACAAAGGCGGACTTAATGCCTTAGGCATTCTCTACCAGTCAACCAAGGGTGGTGAAGAGATTAGATGGCAGGTGGTGGTGGTGGTGGTGTCTTTAATAGATTTTCAACTTTATCGATAAAGCAATTAAGGTTCAAGTTTGATTGGAAAAATTTGACAGTTTCGGGTAGCTTGACCTGCTGGTGTCTGTAGAAGTTTTACCGAGTAACCGAGTAGCGAGTATTTATCGCTACCAAAATGACCGAGTATGCCAAGAACCGGGTAACAAAATGGCCGAGTATGCCAAGAACCGGGTAACAAAATGGCCGAGTATGCCAAGAACCGGATAACAAAATGGCCGAGTATGCCAAGAACCGGGTAACAAAATGGCCGAGTATGCCAAGAACCGGGTAACAAAATGGCCGAGTATGCCAAGAACCGGGTAACAAAATGGCCGAGTATGCCAAGAACCGGGTAATAAACGAGTACTCGGCGCGTCTCTACTTATAACACTTTGCTAGACCCTAATTACATAACACGCTATCAAAAACAATCTGAATCATTTTGAAGGATATTGCAAATCCATTGCTTCATACGTTCGAAAAATGTGTCTGCTCAACAACGTAAATAACACATTAAATGTTGTTGAACTGTCAAAATGAAAGCCATCGCTACTGATAGGTGTGTTACCCGATTACCCTGCTGGGATTATACAGACCAAACTAGACAACAAGCCAGTCAGTTATACGAGACAGACAACTGACAAATTGAATCATACCATTCATTATACAAATATGACTAAACCAAGTATGCCACTAATAGCCGTACCTAATGCTTCTGAGTTTTGTATGTGAATGACATCATACAGAAATAATTCTTTATCTAAGGACCGAGGTATTTGACCTGGTGATTATTTAATTAGTATTGTTAGGGTCGCTATTGCATGGTCGCTAACTATGGGTCTCATAAGAAGGCTCAAGGTCACCCAGCGTGCAATGGAGAGAGCCATGCTCGGCGTTTCCCTGCGTGATCGAATCAGAAACGAGGAGATCCGCAGGAGAACTAAAGTAACCGACATCGCTCGAAGGATTGCTCAGCTGAAGTGGCAATGGGCGGGACACATAGCGAGAAGAACCGATGGCCGTTGGGGCGGAAAGGTTCTGGAATGGCGACCGCGCACCGGACGACGCTCAGTGGGTAGGCCCCCGACAAGGTGGACCGACGATCTGGTGAACGTCGCGGGAAGCCAGTGGATGCAGGCAGCGCAGGACCGATCGTCGTGGAGATCCTTAGGGGAGGCCTATACCCAGCAGTGGGTGTCGTGCGGCTGATATGATGATGATGATGATTGTTAGGGAACCAGAGGGGTAATTGCGTAACACACTAACAGTAGCAATGGCTTTCATTTTGACAGTTGAACAACATTCATTGCATTATTTATGTCGTTAAGCAGAATTTTTTTTCAAATATTTGAAGCAATGGATTAGCAATATCCTTCACAATGAATCACATTGTGATTTGTAGTGTGTTAAGTATGCAATTAAAATGCAGTTAATTTTTTTATTTAATTGGACTTATTTAAGTAGTTATTAAAGCTTTATTCACAAGTAAAATAATAGTGTATAAAGGCGGACTTAATACCTGAGGTATTTTCTACCAGTTAACGCATCGGGGGAAGTCTTTGCCCAGCAGTGGGACCGTTAAATAAAAAAAAAATGACGTTTAGCAGCCTGTAAACAGAGAAGTACTGTGGCAACCTCAAATAAAATGGATGGCAGGGCAAGTGCCAAAGTTATTTTTTTTTCTTTTTATTTAATTTGTGGAAGCTTGTAAATATTAACTATATACACGCTAATTGTACATTATTTTCCTAGATATTAGAATGTACGGTTTGTGAAGAATAAACATAATAAATTAATTTGATCCAATCTATCTTCATTGTATTCATAATCTTCCTTGCCGCCCTACCCCTAAACCGAGGTCTGTACTCTACGATGGGTACCCTTAGTGTGTACTTGCTTACTTAATCGGTTTTATGCCCTGGCTGGAGGCCTTAATTTCCGGTTAAGCAGCTGACAATCTCCTAGGTTGACCTGTGAGATGCCATTCATAAAAAAAAGACTGAAGTTCACGTATGATAATTTAGCCCACATCCTATCTAAAAAGAAACTGGATTGTCTATACCTACTTATCTGCAAAACACAGGGGGGTTTTGTATTGATAAATGATTTTAATTTGGTAAGGTTTGATGTAAAAGTGTTTGTGTGCAAACACTTTTACGCATCAATCATATTTTAAAAACTAGATGAGGTTGGTGTTTCCTATCCGACTACTCTGAGAAATGAAACAAACTCAGAGGTCACAGTTTCTTAAAGTCCAGACATAATCTTGGTCAGATCATATGAAGACCATGTAGATTGGTGTCTGAAATGTTCTTTTGAGGAAAGAACCACACAGATTGAGTGGACCTGTGTATTATAGATAATGTAGAAATATTTCATGGCCCTGTAATTTGATCCATCAAATAAAACACAGCAATGCTGTTTATTGGCAAAGGTATGGTAAAAGTATGTCCTGTAAAACGGTCCTATTATTTTACTAAATCATTTTGACTTGAAACAGCTCAAGCAATGATTTTTCAAATAATTATGCAATCACTGTGTACTGTTCTGTCAATCTTTGTCCATAAATTATGCGCTTTTTATTTTCTATGGGCTATAAATTTGAATAGAGAATAATCTTGGATTTCTACTTCATGTAATAATAAACAAACATACAATCGCTGGTCGCATCATTGCCTATCAAGTGAGACGGTATTTATAAATGCTAGCCTATACGAAGCAAAAAATACACCTGTATTATGTAAACAAGGCCTATAGTTTATACAAACGTAGTAAAATGACTAAAAGCAAAGTAGAACAGACATGTTGACAGACATTAGTCAATAGATAGACTTTTTAAAAATAAAAATAGAAATTGTATTTTTACCTTCAATGCAGGGGGTCAAAACATTCTGTGCGATACATCCATGGTGTTACACTTAGTTAAACATTTTTATTTACACTAGCACTAACACAAATTAAACAATTAATGATTTTATTGATTACTTAACTTTTAGAAAAAATAAACGTATTTTTTTTTTGTTTTTTTTTTCACACTTCACTCACACGCACAGAAATCACGGGATACAGCCAACAAGAAACGACACGAATAGAAAATGCACGTTTTGAGTTTTCAAAACAGGATGTAATCACGAAAACAATTTTCGCCAGAGTTCGATTTATTATTTTTGCAGGAAAATAGGCTCACGAGTTTACCTTATCAGCGTTTATTCGCGTGATTAGGATTTATTGGTTTTATCGCTACATAATTAAGTATAGTTCTTCTTCCTTAATTGTAAACGATAATATTGTTTCCTTTTATTTATAAAATTGTTGCGGGAACGAAAGAGATACACCCAGAAAAGTCAACAACCGTTTGACAGGTACTGGCACTTAGACGCGTCGCCATTTTTCGAAATGATTGCCAGTAGGTTTGTGAAAACTCCCATTTTTTTATATTCAGAGATTATTTTAAATCAGTAAAATTTTTAAATAATATATATCGTACATTCAAATTAAAAACCATTGGCTACATAGAGTTCATAATACCGCATTTTCTTTCTGCTCTTTTTAAATGTCCCTAACTAGCGCCATCTATCGAGATTTTTAAGAAACGTAGTTAATCAAATGGCTCACTAGAGGACTCTCGATAAGCGATATGAATTCAAACAAGAGATGGTGCTGTCTGTTTTTAGCTACAACTTAGATCATAATTTATTTATTACGTCCTTTCTATAAATAATACCCAAAGCGTTTTTTTTTACAAACGAGGTCTCGTCAAAAAGTCAATTCTCGTACTTAAAGCTCATCAAAAAGTCAATTCTCGTACTTAAAAAACGTTCAAATTCAAGTCGCAATCTCATCTCGTCTAGACGACAATAAAAATGTCAAAAACTTGTCAAAAATCTACTGAAATTTGATTGTATTTTTAACAGATTAGAATGTGAACGTTCTTAAAAATACGGGGATTGTCCCTCAGTTCTCACGTTGTCATCATTTTAAAATGACTGACTTTACCATCCTTATAATAATGTAAGGAAGCAGGGGGTCTACTCCGAAGTGGTATCGGCCGAATGTTCGGCCGTTTCCTGCTACGAAGTTACTATTTGGTTCGGTCGGTCCCGATCCTGCACTCCTACACTCTTTCGAATATTGACTATGGTCCCGACCCAACTGAGCGGATCCGAACTTTTTTCGCATTTTTCAATAATATTCGGTTCGGCCATGTGTCGGTCCGATCCGATCATTCGCACTTTGCACTTCGTAGTAGACCCCCTGGGTTTGCGAAACTCAATCTGCTTACTAAGCTTAATGACCATAGTCATTAAGCTTAGTAAGCAAATGAGTTAGCGCCTCATAAGGCGCTATCTTTTTATGTAGGGGCTTCGTTTGCCTTTTGTTTTAGCCCGGGTACCTACGCCAATTGATTGTAATGAGGAATATTCATTTTAGATTTCACAAAGGAAACTACAGAACAAGTTTGCAGGATTATATTTTGACTAGAGAAACACTTTTATTAGGTACATACATTTTTGACTAGCAGCATATTACCAACTAATTTTAAATATTTGTGTAAATACATTAACAATTTAATAACATCACTATTTAATAAGCAATAATAATATTTAGTAAAATATGATATTATACAGGTACATTTCCTTGATAAAAGCTTATTATTTTACTTATTAAAATTATAATGAGATCATAAAATTTCGAGTCATAAGTTTTCACAATCTCCCATACAGTCGGGTAAATTCAGATAAAAATGCCAACACAAAGCATTTTTTTAAAATCACTCAATGGCCAACGCCATTAATTTTGAGGACTTCGTATCTTTTTCGACCCCGGGAAATATAAAACCTTTTTTGGCTAATTCTTCGTAAGTTACTTCAAATAGATCGACAAAGCCTGCTTTCTTGGCAACTGCCTGCGATGCTCCAGCCGTGAAGACTGTTGCCGTCACTCTGATGTTCAGCGCTTTGCACAATGGAATCCTGTAAAATAAACAAAAAGAACGGTTATGCAGCATAAGGGGAAGGAAGAGAGCATTTATTTAAACTACGCTGAGAATCAGCCCTTTTTGAACGTCAAAATTACATAAGAAAGCCTTCAAAACTCGCCTTTCACCACTTCCTAGGGTTTTAGCTGGGAAGAAGAAGTGGTGCAAAAATCTCCCTAGCAGCACAGCTCTTTGAGGTTCCATAACCCATAGGTTTGCGTTATTTAAGCGAAATGTCTGTGAGCCATAGTGTTCGTCTAAATGCTGGATTTACTGAACAATTCCTACTTGGAAGACCTGAGGGTAAACATTACCCGACCCAGGGGTTGGCCAAAAGGAACAAGACCCCGCACTGAGTAGTGAGTAAGTATGTACAGACGCAAGCACATCAAGTTACTACAATCTGTCAAATTTCTTTAATAGATTTTCAACTTTATCGCTAAAGCATTAGATTCAAGGTTGATTGGGACACTTTCGGGTAGCTTGATCTGCTGTACAAACTCAAACTCAAAGCATTTTTAACAAATAAACCAATTATTGTACGTGCACTTTTGAATTGTCAAGGCGTCGGTCAGTCAGAAAGATGAAGCTAGTTGCCCATTCCAAAACGTAGGAGGTACCTATGGAGAAGAACGAGCAAGAAACTCCACGAACACTCTTTTAAATCATAAAATTGTTACAAAATATTGGTTACACCATTCTTTTTGAAATTATACATGTGAGAACGATGTAGAAATACGTGCACGTTAAAAGCGTCCGTACTAAAAAATATAAAAATTGGTAGATACAAATTAGTACCATTATGATAGGTATATTATGATATATACAGGTACCTAAGAAAAAATTAGCATGGCCATTCAACATAGCAATGCTGCCAGTCTTCTGGGCACGTTGCCGGATGACAGCGATGCGGACAAGTACTTCGACGCCTAAGTGTCCTTTTGATTTTATATTTATTTGTGTAGTTAGTTAAAGTTGTCAAAAATAAAAGGCCCGTTTTGACATTGACAGTTCTAGTAGTTAATAAAGATCAAATTCGCAAAACACGTATTCGTTTGTATGAAACTGACAGGTGTCAAGAACGCATTCTCAAATGTCAAAACGGGCCTTTTATTTTTTGATAAATTTAGTTAGTCATTTAATTTAGTGTAAATAATTCATTGTGTTTAGGCACTGACCTATGCGTACCTACTTGTTTATTAGAGGTCAGTGTGTCTAAGTACGGTACCTCGAAATAATGGTCGCGACGACCAATAGAAAATATTTAATACTCTTTGGTTAGAGGGTATGTAATAAAAAAAAAACAACGCAAACATTACACACGTCACATAGTTTTTGATAGTCAAAATATTTTGTAGTTTTATTATGCTTAAAGTTTTATTTTAATTATTTGTAACAAGCAAAATGGGTAATGATAAGGACCTGAAATGTATCTGCAACACGGTCGATGTTCTAGACAAAATAACCGAAGAAAGGAAGAAGCTACCTAAACCAGAATTAAATGAGGTAAAACTAAACTTGTTTACGGAAAGAAATTCTGATGGGACTGGGTACCTTATTCTCCGAGGGAAGGACATCGAAGGGAGGTACCGACGTCGAATTCAAGACACTGACATCCGGGCAATTTGTCGATATGTCAGGCAATCCCCAAGACGCATAGTTAGGCTGGACCTAAGTTACAACAACATAACAGATAAAGGGTTTTTTAAACTCTTAAAAAAGCTCTTAATTAAGGGTCGATCGAGTATAACCAATCTAAATATTATGAACAACCGTTTAACCCGATTATCGATTGAGCAACTCGCGAAATATTCCAAATTATTAAAGCTGCGATATCTAAGGCTGAATGGAAATCGTTTTGGCACGAAAGGGGGCGAAATTTTCGCTAGATTCTTGATGAACAATACTTCAGTTGAGTACTTGGATATTGCGGAAACGAATCAGACTTTACCGAGCATCGCTCAGATTATTACAGCGTTAAGAATTGATCATGGAGCGAATAAAACACTAAAAGTCTTCGATTTTAGTCGAGCCATACCGATGTTTAATCGTTACCCGTATGAATCGAAATGGTTCGCGTACCATATCGAGTATTTATTAGAAAGAAACTCGAGTATAATCGAATTACACTTGCAAAAGAATCAATTTATAAGTCATGATATGGAATATTTTGCAAGAGGCTTGCGAAAGAATACGACTCTTTTATTCTTGGACTTGGCTTTTAACAGAATTGGGGATTACGGAATCGAATTATTATCCAGATATTTAGCAGAAGGACCGCAACTACTCCTTCTAAACGTCGCCGGCAATGGAATTAATGACACGGGGGCCAGAGCGCTAAGCTTCGGGTTGCCATTCTCAAAAGTCCGCGCCCTTGACATTAGCCGTAACAATTTGACAGATAATGGTGTGATCGACATTTTGAACTCGATAAAAAAACCGTTCTTTTTACGGTTCTTGAATATTTGGGGGAATACAATTACGCATGATTCCTGTGTTGTTATCGAACGAATGTTGTTGAGTGGTGTGCTGTTTCAGCATACGATTGATGTTAAACTTTATGATGTTGATGGAGTATTTTATGCAGCTTATTACCCGAATCCTGCTGACAGGAATACGCACAAATATTACAACGAATTAGATTTTGATAGTGTCCAGCCGATTTACCACATAAAGAGGAACACTATTGCAGAAAAGAAAAAAGTTAAAGTGGATTGCAAGCAGAGACATAAATTGGACAAAACTGATAAAAATCGCTTTTGAATACTTTGACTTACTTTTAGTTATTTTTATTTTATTTTTTTGCTAAAATGGTTAAGTTTTTTTTTTGATATTTAAATATATTGTGTCTTATTGTTTCGTTTAATTTTTTTAAATATTTTTTTTAGTTTGTTTTTGTTTCGATTTAATAAAATTATTGAAAATGCTTATTTATGTTTTCTTCTTAAATATAGGATTAGCACAGGAGATCAGCCAAGCTATTCTGTAAAAACCTCCCCGTGAAAACTTAGGTGAAGTGAGCTGTCAAAAGTGTCACTCGGGTAGAATGACTCTTCAAGGTCACTTCACGGTGTGATTTTTACAGAATAGGCTGGCAGAACTAGATGCAAATTATTTTACGAATTAAAATAAAAATCCTCCGAGAAAACTTACTGACACAAGACAAAGAATGACTGAATTCGACTGCACGGTTGGCGCAGGGGTTAAGCGATTGACTGCTGCGCTGCGTGTCGCGGGTTCGATCCCCGCACGGAACAAATATTTGTATGACCTACAAGTAGTTGTTCCGGGTCTGGCTGTTTGTGTATGTGAGTTTAAATGGTTGTAATGCACCCACGATACAGGAGAAATTCCTAGTATGACCTACAAGTAGTTGTTCCGGGTCTGGCTGTTTGTGTATGTGAGTTTAAATGTTTGTAAATGCACCCACGATACAGGAGAAATTCCGAGAGTGGGGCAACGTTTTTTTTAAAAAAAAAAAAAGAATGATAATTGTATTGTTTTTACAAATGAAACGATTTATTCACATAATTTAAAAACCTAACAGTCTTAAAATAATAATTGCACAGTATATAAAAAGGACGGGAAATAGTCAAAGGGCATCAAAATTCGTCCGCATCGCTGTCATTAAGAAACGTGCCGAAAAGGCTGGCAGCATTGCCACATTGTGATGCTGATTCTTTGGCCAAAAAATTGGCCAGCCCTCTGGTCACGTGCAGAGTCGACCAACCGCTAAGGGTGAGGTTTTTGTTAAGTAGTTACCTACCTAGTTATCAAAAACCTTACAGTTAATTAACAAACTTTCTCGTCGAGTTCACCCTTTTCATTTTAATGAACTACAGCAGTGCGTTGCTGTAACCATCTCACCGTGAAAACTTAGGTGAAGTGAGCGTGGAGTGAGCTGTCATTCCAACTAATACTAGGGATTGACACTAATGACAGCTCACTCTAAGCTCACTTCATCTAACTTCTCACGGTGAGATTTTTACAGAATCGATCGGCTGTTAGTTTTAAGTATTTTTAAAAAGGACTTTTGCATTTTCGGTCTAAGAAACAAAAATACATACGAAAAGAAAAAGGTTATTTTTAAATAAAAAAAGTATTCAAAATTAAACGTAACGTATGTACTTTAAGTACAAACTAATAAAAAAAGTAATTAAAAAGATTTTAAAAATAAACTAGCTGTGCCCCGCGTTTTCACCCGCATAAGTCTCGATTCCGTGGGAATATCGGGATGAAAAGTATCCTATGTGTTAATCGAAGTGCAAAGTGCGAATGATCGGATCGGACAGACACATGGCCGAACCGAATATTATTGAAAAATGTGAAAAAAGTTCGGATCGGCTCAGTTGGGTCGGGACCATAGTCAATATTCGAAAGAGTGTAGGAGTGCAGGATCGGAACCGACCGAACCAAATAGTAACTTCGTAGCAGGCCGATCATTCGGCCGATACCACTTCGGAGTAGATCCCCTGGTTATAAACTATCTGTGAACCAAAATTTCATCCAAATCCATTCAGTAGTTTTTGCGTGAAAGAGTAACAAACATCCATCCATCCATCCATCCATACAAACTTTCACGTTTATAATATTAGTAGGATTGTATAATAATCACGTGAAGATAATATTATATCGGGAAAAGGTACAGCTAATCAATCTGGTGGAGCAGTGATGCTAGCTACGCCGTAGTCGACCATCTAACTACGGCGTAGGCAGATGTCCTTTCTATTCTATGGCAAAAAGCTTTTCTGTTCTGTGGGCGAAGCTGTGATCCTTGCTACGCCGTAGCGTTGGTCCTTGCTACGCCGCAGCGTTGGTCCTTGCTACGCTGTAGCTGTGGTATTTGCTACGCCGTAGCAACAGACCTGTCTACACCGTAGCAACTACGTATTTTAAAAACTAACATTTGATGATGATATTAAGAAAGTAAAAAGTCTAAAATTTTGAATACCTACACAGCATCACCTCTGTATCTACTTTTTCTGTTCTGTTTTTTCTTGTCTGTTTATATGCATATGTGTGTACATAAATGGTAAAATAAATAAATAAATAAAATTAAAATTTTCGTAAGGCGTAAAATATTTTTCAGACGTTTCCTTTATTTCATTTAAATACCTATAAATTACATTTTTAATTAATTTTATAAACAAAAAGATAAAAATCATTTAAAAATATAAACAATAGTAGCCCACCGTATCGGGAACAGGGTCCAAGCTACCGGCGGTCAGGGCTCCAGAGAGAGGAACCTTCTGACAATGCGAGCCTTGTTCAGAAGTACCGCTTTCTGAATCAAGCCCTTGATCCAGCTGCCCAACGAGAGCCTCCTCAGGTGTTGGTCGAGGCTCTTGGCTATTAACCCATTGGCTGTCACGAGTATCGGCACAATGATTGCTGAGTCCACATGCCACATGTCGACAACCTCGCGAGCCAAGTCAAGATACTTGATTTGTTTATCTTTCTCGGCATTCACGAGGTTCTCATCATGTGGGACGGTTATGTCAACAATCATTGCGCGCCGCTCTGATCGATCCACCACCACTATATCAGGCTTATTGGCAACAATGGTCCTGTCAGTGATGATGGATCGATCCCAGTACAATGTGATATTTCCATTTTCGAGAACTGGGTCGGGCACATACCTGTAGTACGGCACCTCAGATTCCACAAGGCTGTAGGCAGAGCAAGTTGCTGATTGATTCTCCCGGCCGGTGGCATGCCCGACAGATGTCAACCGTGCCGTCTTTCACAATAAATCCCCGGTAATTGTTCGTCATCATAACTTCGTCCATAATTGCACAGTCAAAACCTTCGGTTTCTCCAAAGAGTTTCAGACGTTTATTGTTATAATTATTATTAAATCATATTTTTAAATTACCGTAAGATTTTATAAAAAACATTTTCTTTGGTCTTGGGCCTTCCCTAATGCTTACTTGTAATTTTAGTAGTAGCAAAGTCTTGTCAGTATTATCCTACTTCCTACTAATCCTACTATTTTCTACTATTCTTACTATATTATAATTTATAATATTTATATTTATAATACTGACTTTAAAAGGATAGGCAGATTAATTGATTGAAGCCCTAATATCTCCGTCCATTAGGTTAACCGTTTTTTGACAGCTGTCTTAGAACGTACTTAATCCAGATTACGTAAAAGTTAACTTTATAATGCGTAATAAAATAAATATATAAACTGCCTTATCTTATTGAATTATCTTATTTATTTCTTCTTACATACATACCGAATTAATACCGTATAGTAATTCTTATAATACCGTACGTGTATTAATCAATGTATTGTGTCTTGCTGCAATCACTAGTTTCATATGTCAAAAAACGGTTTACCTAATGGACAGGGTATAGCCAAGGCTAGGCTCTTAATTAATAAACATCACAGCCACATTATTATTCATACCGACCAAGGAATCCTACCAAGCCACAAACCTACCTGCAGCATAATATTCAATAACCTAGAGCCGCGAGCACGTCCCGCATTCCAGGATAGATTCCCGATAAATTCCCCATTACCCCGGGACTAAAGAATCCGCCTGGCATCTGTAATAACGCCTGTAATTGGATGGCGGGCTTCAATAGAGATCTGCGGATCCTGGGTTTAATTATTTGCGGGATATCAATGTGGTTTATATCGTTGAGAAGTGTTGGAAGATATCTAAAGGGTTTTGGGAAATTAAGTTTAATATTTTTGAGACGCTTGTGGCTAAGTGGTATCAGCCGCACGGGTCGATCGATCAGGTTAAGCTACGCTTGCCGCGGTTGGTCTGTGGATGGGTGACCATCTTCACATACCAAGACCCCTCCGTGCCTCGGAAAGCACGTTAAACCGTTGGTCCCGGCTGTCATTCGGATCTTTGACAGTCGTTACGGGTCGTCAGAAGCCCGAAAGCCTAACAACCAGTCAAACCAATTAGTAACTGGGTTGTAGAGGTCAGATAGGCAGACGCAATATGTAAAATACTGGTATTCGGCTCCATCCGATTAAACTGGAAGCCGACCCCAACATATTTGGGAACAAGCTAGGCAGATGATGATTTTTTGTTTTGTTATTGAGCAGTGGTGGCCAGTGGTACCGGCTGCGACTTACTAGTTGCAGGTCGTCAGTTAGAAGCCAGGCAGGCATGACATACTTTGTCTATTAATTTCATCACAACTGCTGTCAAAACGGTGAAGCAAAACATCGTGAAGAAACCGCCGTGTCTTAGAACCAAAAATTCGAAGGCATGTGACATCTACCAACCCGCACTGGGCCCGCGTGATGGATTACGGCCCACTCCCTCTTACAGAGAGGAGGCCTGTGTCCCAACAGTGGGAACATTATAGACTGAGCTCACAATTTCTACTCAGAATCATGTACTTAATCCATGGTATTAGGTTAATTGCCGAAGTCCCTGCAACCCTGTATGTATAACTGGCAAAATGAGGATATAATATATTATGGATACCTTTGTAATGGATTATGGACTTTGTAACAATTTTCAAAAGAGTGTCCGTGGAGTTTCTTGCTCGTTCTTCTCCATAGGTAACTACTTTTTTTTTTTTCTGGTGGGAAATCATCGAATGACCCTCCCGCTCTGGGTGGAGCGGAAGGGAGGTCAGACTCTTATTGACTAAAACCCACCCATGTTCCTTCCTTCGCCCTTTATGTTCCGGGGTAGCAGTAACCCTTTCGCACAATTCCGCTTAATAGGTAACTACTACGCTTTGGAATGGGCAACTAGCTTCATCTTCCTGACTGACCGACCCATTGACAATTCAAAATTGCCTGTAATTGGTATATTTGAAATAAATACTTTGAGTTTGAGGATCCTAAGCTAAATCCCCGGGTCAAGCAAAGTGTTATTTGGGTTTTTAATTTTCTACATAGTTGATTTATTTTACTTGTGACTTTTAGGCAATGAAGATGTTCTATGGTTACCTGGCTAACAGCAGCTCCTTGCCAACTCCACATCCTCTCCAAGCTGGGTCTACCACCAGCCCGTAAGCTGTCAGATACTTGTCCACTCCGTACTTCTCGAAGATGTCCACTCTCTTGCTCACCAGGTCGACGGCGCCGAAGAGTTGTGCCCAGATCTTGTCGTCCGTCTAGAAGAGATGAAACAAGTGATCGGAATAGTGTTTATGAGGTTCATGATAAAGTGATCGGCGGGGTTTAGAGGTATGAGGAACAGGGTGTAAAGTTCACTCATCCTCCATAGAAAAGGGAGGATCCTCCGGCCAGACGGATGTTGTGTCTGGCGGGCAATTGCCCAACCACTGATTTCGGGAAGTTTTTATGTATACTAATTGCGCGGTAAACTCTGCTTGCGAGATGCAGGATTTGAGTGACGTCAGTATGACGCGTTGTTCGCATGTGGCGTTGTAGATACCGCTACAGGGGTAATTGTGTATCACTCATAAAATGACAATTGGTCGCAATAGTGCCGAATTAAGACTACTTGATGCCCTAAGGAATCTACGCTTGTGGGCTACTTAAGTCGCCTAGTTCTTGTTCTAAAAATCGACGATGAGCAATTTGTAAAGATTGGCGCACGTATCTAGAGTGACTTCTGGGTCCCTTTCATGTGCCAGCAAATATTTGTTCGGTGCTGTTCATGTCTTTATTGTGCCCCCGGGACATGATGCCAATTGTTTAATTTGCTTAAGGGCTAATCCGGAACTGGGTCGCTATGGGTTTCATTTTGACAGTTCACTCACGTTCATTGCGTTATTTACGTTGTTGAGCAGATGATTTTTTGAAACCTATGAAGCAACGGTTTAGCTATATCCTTCAATACTCTTGGATTCTGATTGAAAGTGTGTTACGTTACTTACGTTGAAAGTGTGTTAATAATTAAGGAGCAGGATTGGACGACTAATATTTTTAATGTCAGGTAATCTTCAAGGGATAATTCTTACAGAATAGTTGAGTAAAGATATAGAGATTTTACAAACATACAGTGCTTTTAAATTATAAATAACTACTTACTTAGTTATGATTATGACAATCGTTAACAAATCGAAAGAGCGGCTACAAAGCGCAAGATAATTCGTTTGGAAGTCGATTTCGTATATTTTTTGCTATCGACTATTGTTAAGCATTCGCTTTTTATGAATTTGCTTTGTGAATAAAAGAATACAGGTGAAGTTTTATTGAAGCTGGTCAATAAAATTACAACCAAGGTCAATGAGGGACACAATGCGCGTGTTCCTTACTCAATGAAAAAACATAGGGTCGTAGCGTTATGCTGAGCGATGGCCGTTTAGCGTGGTTATGACGCATATTTACGCCCAAATTGTTTTTTTTTGTGTTTGTGTTCTTTCTCTGCGTCATGTTTACCGCAAATAAACGTATTTTCTTTCTTTCTTTCTTTGTAAATTGGCCCAAAAACTGCGAAGGAAAAGTTTGGAAACTACAATAATCGCACGAAGCACGAAGGAAAAGTTAAAAGAATGGATCACCTGAAACGGTTCTTCCTTGTCCTCCTTACATACAACAGTCAGCACATTGACCCCCACGATCTTCGGAGGCTGATCATCATTGTCCTCAACACAGACCAGCGACAGGTTCTCTTTAAGAGGAGTACGCCAGAGGTTCTGCAGCTCTTTTACAGCTGATGGATAGTTTTGGATGCCTGGGGGATAAAGGTTGTGGTGATAAAGAAAGAATGGAAGAAAGGTTTATTTGTCAGAGAAATACTTGCATGTAAAATTGAATCTCAATCTATAAAACCTAATCTGTACATTTTCTTCTTTTCCAAGTAGTATTACGATGAAAAAAAAAATTGTTTTGTTGTTTAGACTCAAATCTTTTGTGATTATTTTAAACCAAATATGTTGTTTTTGTACGCCATTAATAGCAAAACATGCAGATCTAACCATTATTATAAGATCTTGCACATGTTATGATGTATACTCATGTTTTACAATAAAAATATATTCTATTCTATTTTAAAAATAGCGGCCAAGTGCGAGTCGAACTCGCACACGAAAGGTTCTTTACCACAGGGTAAAAAACACCGTAAAAAGCACGTTTCTTGTAGGACCCCATTTTTTAAAAAAAAAATATTACATATTTGATGTTATAGCGGCAATAAAAATACACACTATGAAAATTTCAATTGTCGACTTTACGGTTAATGAGATACAACCCGCTGACAGAGAGACGGATGGGATACAACCCGCTGACAGAGAGACGGATGGATGGACAGCGGAGGCAGTAATAGGGTGGGTCACTTAGGGGGTAGGGCCTTTGGATACGAAACTTTAAAAGGCAAGTAAATTAAATGTAATGAATAAGCCCTTGATTAGTTTTTCCAATCACAACTAGTAACATGAGATGTGTCAGCAGATTTCCTCAATTTTATCAAGCTCCCGGAAATTGTAGATTCGATTCATTTCTCGTGAAAAAGGGAAGCGGCTGGGTAGTAGAGGTCAGATAGGCGGTCACTCCACGTAAAATACTAGTATTCAGCTGCATCCGGTTAGGCTGGAAGCTGACCCTGTAGTTGGCAAAAGGCTAGACAGATGAGGAACTGGCAAAAGGCTTTGACTTACCAATATACTTGCAAGGAGGCTCATCCCTCATAAAATACCGGGTAAGCAGAGCCATGGCCTCTTCATGCAGATCTGCTGTGAGGTCCTGAATGCGGAGAGTTCCTCTGTCAGTTGGGAATCGACGCCATGTTGTTGGGAATGGAATATTTGAAGGACGGATGAAGACCATCTGGAAAAGGAGTATTAGTGTCAGTAGTTTAGTAAAATAAACATAACATTAATCCTGTTTGCACCGAAGGGGTAGGCAGAGAGGTAAACTGCGTCCGAGATTTAGGTTCCAACCATGTAAAAAAATATGTGTTATAGGAAAAATAACCTTAAATCCTACACATAAAGTTTAATTTGCCCTGCAATTGTATTTTTTTTGTGAATTTTTCTATAATCCTATTTTATTCTAAAATGTACTTTATTTACACAAGCCTAAAGTTGATGTTCGATTATGTGGAAATCACATAAGTAAATTAGAAACAAGGATTTTAATAGACTTTAAATGCACTGAGTCCTCTCGCTATAAAAAAATTTGAATGATTTTTTTTAATGCTCGAGTAGGTATATATAACATGGCAATCAAAATAAAAAAATAAAAAAAAACATTTATTCAAATTAGGCTGAGAATCAGTACTTTTCAAACGTCAAAATTAAATAAGACAGTCCCCCAAAACGCCCGCCCTTCACCACTTCCTAGTGCTTTCGCTGGGAAGAAGAAATGGCGCAACAAACTCCCCAGCAACAAACTGTCCTATTAAACCATAGCTGTCGAAGATATCAACAAATAAATAAATAAATAAACTGTGGGCACAGTAAAGTATCGGCTGCTAATGTAAGATTCATTAGAAGAAATCAAATATCACTATGTCCGACCTGGGGACCGAACTCAAGACCCCTTGCTCAAATACTAGACAACGCCGAAATGGCATGGGCACTTATGAAACGTCAGAAGCTAGGTGCACAGTTCCAATTGGTCGTTTCCTATGGAGAAGAGCCGGTAGTAACTCCATGGTTACTCTTTTAAAAATAATTGACTTTTACAATGTTTTCAAATTACAGTAGGTATGGGAGGACAGCGTAGGCCTGTCAACAAGTACCAGGTACTTGATAAAATTAAAAATTGTCTACAGATCTAAAGTCTACAAGGCCTACAAAGTCCTCACATTTACAAAATATAAAAGAATCTATCAGAAGGATAAATAAAAAATAAAAACCTATTACAACCAAGTGATATGGTTGCCATTACAACCACTGTCTCCTGTAATCCACAACCACCAAAAAGCGTTTTTTGACAACCTAAAGTCAAACACTGCTGCCATCATTTTCACGACAGCTGCCACGGGTCTAGCTTAGCATTATGCTGAGCGATGGCCGTTTTACGTGGATCTGACGCGTTTTCCTCCAACTTGTTTTTTTTTTGTGTTTGTTCTTTTTATGCGTCATGTTTATCGCAAATAAACGTATTTTCTTTCACTTAGCCCGTTATGTAGCGGCCACCGCTCTTAGAAACCGTATTTTTATGTACAGTCACCGTTTTCCCCGACATAACTAAGTATATTTTATAATTTATTTTAAAAAGGCACTTTTCAACGTCTAAAACATATCAACCCCACAATTTCCACATTATACAGTATCACTCACCGTTTTTCTAGATGTACTTAACTAAGTATCCAGGTATATATAATCCGGTAAGCAGGTTGTTTGTGCTTTCACCACGAAGACTCGGGAGAGAGTGGCGTTCGCAAGGGGTGGTCTATCTATCGGGTTGGGACACAACAGGAGCGCGCGCAAGAATTTATTTATTAATTTTTGATGATACTCCATAGACAAGTTTAGACGTGATGGGTACTAAAATACATACGTCAATTTACGTCAGGCGCTGACTAATTTCTTTAGAGAATCGGCGCCAATGTTTACCAGAATTTGCACATTACTCGACTGACTGACTTGCAGTCAGTCGAGTCAGCCTCTCTAACCACCTAGCTTACTGGCTACTCTTTTGAGCACAGCATGAGCTTTTCTGCTCGAGAGTTGAAGTGGTACATTTCGTACATAATATCAATGAGAGAAAAACAGAAAAATCAATAAATACTTTTTCTTTCTTTATTTATCTGAAGCTAAAGGAGGAATGGGGCCCTTTGCTCTGCAGTGGGCCAAGATAGAACAAAATTAATAACGCGACAGGACCGCTCCGGTCATGGGGTGCGGCGAATGTACAAGTGTCTCCCGGGCTCCCGACTCATGGTACGGACGCCTGCAGATAAAAGGGACCCCCCCGCCTTACAAATAAACTAGCGTTGAGGGGTCCTTTTATCTGCAGGCGACTGTACACACGGCTACACATCAAGCTATACATTTCCAGTTTTAGCTGACCTAGCGTTGTATAGGTTTTTCGTACAATCAGAAGTCAGCTTATACTGGTTATGTATAGCTTGATGTGTAGCCGTGCGTACTAGAAGGAACAGTGGGGTTTTAGTCGGTAGGAGTCCGACATAACCCTCCGTTCTTCCCAGACGGAGGGTAACCAAGAGGATTTCCTCACGGAAAAATAAAAAGGAGAAGGAAAGAAAATAAATTTATTTGCGGCAAACATGACGCATAAAAAAGAACAAAAACACACAAAAAAAAAAAAAACAATTTGGGGGTAAACATGCGTCACATCCATGCATAACGGCCCTATACGAGACAGAGCCCCAGCGCTGGTTTTCAGCGGCAGTCGGCGTTGACGTGATGACTTCAACCAGTGCAGCATACAATTAGGCATAAATAAAACACCAAGGAGGAGGGTTCTTAAAACCAGTGTGTTTATGGCTTTTCCATCCCCACAAGTTGTAACAGTTTTATTAACTTCAGCAAACTCGCGTTGAGAGAGGTTTAAAGTTTGCTGTTGTTGGTTAGCCGTAATAGCTTCCTACAGCTGCTCCGTAGCCTTGTATGTATCGACCCGCTTCTGCGTATTACCTGCAAAATTAGTTGAATTATCTCTGAAAATTGACAACACTACTTGGCAACCATAATCTTGCTATTTATAATAGTATATATACTTTATCACATTGCCTACTTGCCTTCTTAGTTTGTTTTTTGTTCTATGCGTTTTTACCCGACTACGGCGAAGCAAAAAGGAGGGTTATGATTTTGCCCAGTATGTATGTATGTAGGTTTGTATGTATGTGTCATAGCAGTTAGCCGTTTAGTCAACCGCCTGGCCTTTGGAAGTAGTGCTCGCCTCGCTTTGCTCTCTCGGCTCACACGCGGTTGATTTACACAGTTCTAACCTAACCAATCAGCCGATCGATTCTGTAAAAATCTCACCGTGAAAAGTTAGGTGAAGTGAGTTTAGATTGTGCTGTCAATAGTGTCAATCCCTAGCATTTAGTTGGAATGACAGCTCACTCCGCGCTCACTTCACCTAAGTTTTCACGGTGAGATGGGTTACAGAATCGCACTGCTGGTCGGGGTGCCCTGGCTTAGTTACTGCGACCAATTCCGCTCGCGATTAGTTACAGTTCCAACCTAAACTATAATTTATTGAATATCATTCAGGCCGTTAGTTGAACGGGCGCCATTTAGTTAAAAGGCTAGGCGGTTAACTAAACGGCTAATTAAACTAGCTGGCTGCGACATATGTATGTTCATCTGTCCCCTCATAACTTCTAAACTGCTTATCATAATGTGTCAATGAGGTATTGTTGAGAGTATTTGAGAGCGTCTTGATTGTCCGCTGGTTATAGGATATGTGACGCCATATTAAATTTAATATGGCGCATTCTAGAAGACATAAAGCCATGAACAGATTTTTTTTAATGATGCCGTGTTGGTGTTAAATGAAAGTGTTGGTCTTAATTGGCACATTTCAAAAATATATATTGTTAGCTGTTGCTCGCGGCTTTGCTTGCGTGCACCCGATAATCCTACTAATATTATAAACATGAAAGTTTGTATGGATGGATAGATGGATGTTTGTTACTCTTTCACGCAAAAACTACTGAACGGATTTGGATGAAATTTGGCACACAGATAGTTTATAACCAGGATTAACATATAGAATACTTTTATCCCGATATTCCCACGGGATCGAACCTTATGCGAGTGAAACTGAGGGGCGCAGCTACTGGGAATAATTTCTAAAATCACGCCTCAGATGTGAGCTAAACATTTTTTTTTATATTTATTAATATCAAAACCTAAAATAAGTGCTCCATTATCCACACTTTAATAAATTACCTACCTTCTTAATTTGTTGTTTGTTCTAAGCATTTTATTTTTTAAATGTTGTAGCATCATGCTGACATAGTATTAGCCTTTTAGCCTCGTATAGGACTTTCTATTTCATTTTTCTTTATAATATAATTTCCGTACTTGGACCACAGCATTTGGACCCTAAAGCGCTCAAAGCTTGAGGCCGCTTAAGGGTCTCAGCAGCCGCAAAATAAAAGTTTGTAAAATAAAATAGTTTAATAACAAATAAATCTTTCCTCCCAGTGTATCCCCACCTTCGAGGTGTTGACAGGACTAATCCGAGGCCGCTAAACGTTATTTAATTTGACACCCAACGAGTCACGACATTTATCACCCCGTGCCCGTGCCGGAGTCGTGTCGTCGCCATCTTCTAAGTAGGGACGTTTGGCTAATACGACGTCGGACGAACGTTGGACTAAGTACCTAAGTGATAAGGCTTTAGACGTCGGAGCAACGTTTGGCTAATAGGGTAAATTTGTCATTTTTTCCGGAGTTAGGATTACATTTTGAGTGGAGTGGTAACGGCCGCGACTTACAAGTTGTACGTCGTAGGTTCGAACCCAGACAGGCTCTTTATTTTCTGTAAATTATTTCATCACCACTGCTCTTAAAACGTGAAGGAAAACATCGTGAGGAAACCGGCACGTCCTAGAACCGAAAAAGTCGAATACATTTGACATCTACCAACCCGCACTGGGCCCGCGTGGTGGATTACGGCCCCCTCCTTCTCACCGAGAGGGGCCCAACACGGCCTGAGTCCCAACACAGGCCGTGTTGGGACTCAGGCCAACCAGGTCAAGCCAGGGCAGGCCAGGGCATAATCAGCAGGCAGATCGGTTGGGCAGGCTGATTATGCTAGGATTACATTTCAGTTGAAGGCATTTTGTATTCTCGTTACCCTGAAAAACTTATTATTATATTAATACTTACAAAATAAAAACTAAAGCCTCATTCACACGGTGCAAGTTTCGTTCAAGAGCAATAACCGTCATTGCTACGGGGCTTGTGGCTAAGCAATGACAGCCTCACGGGTCGATCGATCATCGATCAGGTTAAGCTACGCTTGCCTGGTCCGTGGATGGGTGGCCATCTTTACATACCAAGACCCCTCCGTGGCCTAAGTCCTGGCTTAGTTGAACCCGTTTCCATCAGCGCTATGGTATGTGGACCAATGAATATGATTGGTTGATATCAAATGCATCCATAGCAACGTAGCACCGCACAGGTCTGGTGGCAAAGCAGCCTTAAACTCAGACCATGGGATGAAGAGGTCATCATCTGCCTAGCCTTTTCCCAACTATGTTGGGGTCGGCTTCCAGTCTGGTTAGACTGGAAGCCGACCATCTGACCAGCCGACCGGATGCAGCTGAATACCAGTATTTTACATGGAGCGACTGCCTATCTGACCTCCACAACCCAGTTACTGGGTAATACGATACCCCTTGGTAAGACTGGTTGTCAGATTTCGGGCTACTGACGACCCGTAACGACTGTCAAAGATCCATGAATGACAGGCGGGACCAACGGCTTAACGTGCTTTCCGAGGCACGGGATGGGATGAAGAGGTAAGGAAGACATACAAGGTACACGAGATAGCGACAGTAGGTAATTCATGTCGTCTCGTAATCGTGTCGTATACCAAAAAAACTAATGAACAAATTAGGATGAGTCTGTTTATGAATTATGCATGTCACCATTGTACTAATTGCCTATATAGACTGTTCAACTGGGTCTTGGGTTTAATTCCCAGGTCAGGCAAAGTGTTATTAGCCCGTGTCTCGGAAAGCACGTTAAGCCGTTTTGGTCCTGCGCCTGATCTCTCTCCGGTCGTGTCAGATTGCCGTCCCACCGGATTATGAGAGTAAGTGTCTACGCACATACTTGTGCACTATAATTTCTCCCGCGTAGATGGTTAGTCTCCGTTGAGACTGGCTTCCATGGCCGAAATCGACCTGGAGAACTACATACCTATTACTATTATTATAGGCTCTGTTCTATCGAGAGCTGGGGTGGCTCAGCGGTCAGCTCGCCGCCCGGCAAGGACCAGGCCCGAGTCGACGGCGCGTTGTGTTCCACGCGCGCCGCAAAGAGATGTCAGCACAAACTGACGGGGTCCGCTAGGGTCGATGCCTGCCAGGGCCGCGGGTTGTTCGAAAGAGATACCGTGGTCCCTGGCATAGGCAACTGAAGGAACACGGGTGGGTTTTAGTCAGTAAAAGTCTGACATGCCCTGCTGCTCCGCCCAGAGCGGCAGAAGTCATATGATGATTTCCCACCCAGAAAAAAAAAAAAAGGTGGCTCAGCGGTCACTGCCGCGACTTACGAGTTGTTAGTCGTAGCTACCAACCCAGACAGGCGCTGTACTTTGTGTAAATAATTTCATCACCACTGCTCTCAAAACGGTGAAGGAAAACATCGTGGGGAAACCGGCATGTCCCAGAACCAATAATTCGAAGACGTGACATCCGCCCGGGCCCGCGTGGTGGATTGCGGTTCGCTCCCTCTCAAAGAGAGAAGGCCTTTGTCCCAGCAGTGGGAACATTATAGGCTGATTATGTGTGATCGTGGAATGAAACAAAAATAAACATTCACTCGAGTGATGCATTTGATATGAGCGGGCAAATTGCGTAACACACTATCAGTAGGAATGGCTTTCATTTTGACAGTTCAACAACATTCATTGCGTTATTTACGTTGTTGAGTAGACTCATTTTTCGAACATATGAAGCAACGGGTTATTTATTTATTTATTCATTTAGGTTAGCCAACAGTTGTTTACACGATACATTTAACAAATAATTTCCTAATACATTTATAAGTGCAACAATTACTTACAGGCAATAGGGGTTATGGGTACTTATGGGTTAGCAATATCCTTCAAAATGATTCAGATTGTGATTGATAGTGTGTTACGTAATTAGGGTGCAGCTTCATCATCATCATCTGCCTGCCTTTTCCCAAATATGTTGGGGTCAGCTTCCAGTCTAACCAGATGCAGCTGAATACCAGTATTTTACATGTAGTGACCGCCTATCTGACCTCAACAATCCAGTAACTGGGTAACAACATACCCAACAATACGGGGTATGTTATTACCTAGTTACTGGGTAACACAACACGAAACAAACACACGAAAATCTGACAACCAGTCTTAACTGGTTGTCAGATTTTCGGGCTTCTGACGACACGTAACGACTGCCAAAGATCCACGAATGACGGCCGGTTCCAACGGCTTATCGTGCTTTCCGAGGCCCCTCCGTGCCTCGGACTGCTTTCCGAGGCACGGAGGGGCCTCGAAAAGCACGTTAAGCCGTTGGTCTTGGAATTTAAAGATGGTCCACGGAACAACCGTGGCAAGCGTAACTTAACCTAATCGATCGACCCGTGCAGCTTTATGTAAAGTAAATACCGTTTTAGTCACGAGTTCTTCATATTATTTTGACTATAATACATGTATTGGCTTTCAATCACCTCGTGTCTTTACTGTCAGAGCCAACACGAGGTAGAAAGTATACTGCGAAAGAAATTATGTTCATGCGCAGTAACTTTGAGCGAATTGCGTACTCTTTACTGTACGGACAGGACAATTAATTGTAAAGCCATTTCATTTCATGTCGAAGAATGACAGTAGTGATTTGAATATACGGACAATTTAAGTATTTATTTATACCCTGTCCACTTGGTTAACCGTTTTTTGACAGCTGTCTTAGAACGAACTATTTCAGATCACGTAAAATTTAACTTTAAAATGCGTATGAAAATAAATATATAAACTGCCTTATCTTATTGATTTATCTTATTTATGGCTACTTACAGAGATTATAATACCGTACGTGTATCAATCAATGTGTTGTGTGTTGCTGCAACGACTAGACCCATCTGTCAAAAAACGGTTTACCTAATGGACAGGGTATACATTTTAAGATACTCCATAGACAGTTTAGGCGTGATTCAAAACATGGCTACTAAAAATACGTCAATTTACGTCAGGGTCTGACTAATTTGACAGGACTAAACTAATATTATCTTCTGTCCTTTTCTTAATGAAATAGAAAGAAAAACATGCACTGAACTTAAATTTAGTTTAGTTTGTGAACAAGGGAATCGGCGCCATTGTGTATTTATCTTACGATTTTAGTTGTAGTTTAGCTTAATATACTTTTCAAGGCAGCAAGATATATAATCAATGCTATGTACGCCGTAATTGTCATATACATTAGTCCTTTAGTTATTAAGATTATTCTAGCATAAGTTTAATTTACGTGATGTGACTGTACTTTTCTTAAATAAAATAAATAAATAGACTTCCACGCGAACGAAGTCGCGGGCAGAAGCTATCATCATCTGCCTGCCTTTTCGCAACTATATTGGGGTCGGCTTCCAGTCTAACCGGATGCAGGTGAATATCAGTATTTTACATGGAGCGACTGCCTATCTGACCAGAAGACGGCAGGCAGGCTGGCGGACAGAAGCTAGTATTTACATAAAAAAGAACGAGATGACTAATGAATGAACCTCAATTATTACAAGTCAAAAAACTTTCGTAAGCTGTAATGGATTCAGATCAAATCAAAATATTGAGTTCGACATATTTGTAACAAACATCAGTTCGTTGTCTCGCTAAAATCTTTGTTCTCAAATGGTATACAAAGAGAGATGCAAGGTGTTTCGCGAAGTAGGGTGGGAGGGACTGTTGCTGTCCGTGAATTTTTTTGTGTTTATTTAAGTGAAGGTTGCGGTCCAATGTGTCTTAATTCCGATCCAACCTGTCCCTTTTTTTTAATGATATAAACTAGTGCTTGACTGCGATCCCGCCTGATGGAAAGCAGTGATGCAATCGTTGATGGTAAAGCGCGCTAATTTATTATGAGCCTATTCACTTTAGCCTTGAAGACACTTAAATTATAATCGGACGGGAAAACCGCCGCAAGCAAATTGTTCCAGTCCTTCGATGTTCGCGGTACAAACGACGAGGCGAAACGCTTCGGATCGTAGCAGTGTCAACAACGTAAGGGTGACCCTAAGGGTAACCCTTGCTGCCCTCTCCAAGCGACGCCCTAAGACGAGATCCGTACACCACAGGGGGTGCCCTTAGCGTATAGTCGCTTAGTTTTTAAGTTTTTAAAGCCTGGCTGGAGGTCTTAATTTATTGAGGCATCCACAGGCAAGCCCGGTTAAGCAGACGACAACCTCACAGGCTGAACTGCGAGAAGCCATAAAAAAAAAGCAATGTGTGTCTAAGCCGCTCGACTCAAAGGCTTAATATTCATCTACAAGGTACCTCCTAAAACCATTTTTTTAAGAAACTCTTGCATACGTCTGCTCCACTGCTCAACGTCAACGGGACGTCAACGAGATATGAGATTATTCAAACCGACAAACCGACGGTGACGTCCTGTTGACGTTGTGCGATAGCTTGCAGAGTAAAAAAACTAAATTGGCAATGGGCTGACCATGTCTATCGAAAGACCGATGGCCGGTGGAGCAGACGAGTCCTGGAGTGGAGACCGCGTATCAGCAAGCAGTGTGGGACGCCCCCCAGCTAGGTGATGGTGGCTGATAAAATATTGGTTAATAAAACCAGCACCAAAAGCAGGCGTGTCTTCTTCTTAGCGTGTCGATAGCAATCTAAATGGACTCGGCCCAGAATTCGGCCACTTGTTTGGCGCCATCACCAGCGTCCATCAGTTGCTGTAACGTGCAGCTTACAGGACTTGCAGGACACGATATTAAGTGTCCCATCGTTTGTGGAACAGCGCCACATTTACACTCTAAGGCGGAGTCGTCTATGAATCTCCAATTCCTTGCTTCGGCTAACCTGGGTCCGGAGTCTGTGAGTAGGCCGTGACCCACATTTTATGAAGTTAAAAATTTTGCCAGTGTGGCGTCAAATTCCAGACCCACATACATAATATATAAGTAGTTATATTGTTGTTCACAGTACAAAACTGTCTATCCCTTTACGATATAGTTGTCCTTGTATCCTTGCTTTATGGTAATCAAGCAAGGATACAAGTGTGTGTGTTCTCTTTCAACACGAACACAAACCATCAACCTACCAATCTATTCTGTTTTTAATCTCATGCCAATAAAGAAGCAGTCGGCTAGTAATAAAAAGGCATCAATAAAACTGAAGTATTGACCCAATTTTTATTATATTTCCATTACTGTATACGTCAATACAGTTCAAAGATCAAAACTGAACGGACGATAACAGCCCCATCCACCCTAAGTCGCCGGACGCAACGCACTTCGTATTTGGCAAGCTGCCATTTTGGAAAACCTCCAGATTTCATTTATACGTCTCGACAACAGTTCAATATCGTCTATTTCCCTGTACGGACGTCGTTATAGTAGTTAAATAACAAAAACAAACAAATAATAAAGCAATATTTATTGATTGACAATAGATTTGAGGTTATAATTTGCACTTTGACAGGTGACAGAGTGGGAAATTTCGCGCCTTTTTCTCGGCAAGACAAAGGACATTGTGTTGCTCCTCTGTGGATTTTATTTTCGTCGGCAGGTGGTGAAAAGGTGAGAATTTTTGTCTGTTTCTAGTGTAATAATGTAATTTTGAGTGTGATGTAATATTACAGGTGCTATTAATTTAAATAGATCATTATTTTATTTTTGTCCGGTGAGCTAGTATTTGTGTTGGTCTGTAAGCTTTTGTCTCTTAAAAGGTCAATTACCTTTATTAATGATTATGAATTAAAAATTCTGGTTATTTCGAACATTTGTACCTATGCGTTTTTTGGCAGAATATATTTTAACAACTTTCATTTTTTTCTTATTTTTTTTTTTGTCTTTTTCCTCATTGGAATTCCATTTACCGGGAAAATAATGAATCTATTGTGTTTAGATTTTCGTGTGCAGTTTTCTTGTTTATTTTCGTACTTTTCGATATTGGCAATAGGTATACTTTATGGTTTAAATAGGCCGAATGATTAGTTGTTATTGCCAATGTTAAATGCAAAATCCAAATGTAATTGACCTACGATTTAGTAGAGGTCAGTGTCTGTATAAGGTCATCAATTTTGTTACACAAAATGGCGGCTTGGCTACGTTTTTAACGTTTATAATTCTATCTGTAAACAATAGTAGCATCCATCAAAGGGAAGGAAGAGATTAATTTAATTTATTAAGGAACATTAAATTTATCAGAGGCTTTTTATCAGAGGCTTTTTAATCAGAGGTCAGAGTGGCAATTCTCGTAATTTTAAGAATGGCCACAGTACGTTTTTTTTTATTTCTGGTCACAATCTGTCAAAAATAGTCTTCTTATAGGCAGTCGCTCCATGTAAAATACTGCATGGTTAGACCGGAACCCTCTCCCCCTGGTCTCCAATATAGGTGGGAAAAGGCTAGGCAGGTGACGTCAGTTTATTACGGCTGCTACCGCTGTGTAGTGTTCCTTTATGGGCTTCGAAATAATGGACGTTATCTGGTACAAAGTTGTATTTTAGTATACAAGTGTTGTTTCTGAATCTGAATCTGATATAAATCTGATGGAAAACGAGCGACGTCCGCGATGGGATGCTACACGGAGTATCTTTCTATACTACGTGCTATGGTAGGACGACGTCTAGCGCCCCTGGCGGCGTGAAGTGGAGGCACGGGCGTGGCATGACTGTGCTGGCACGGCGGTACTGAGTCCTGTCGTGCGCCATCTGGCGGCGGCGGGGCCGTAACACAGTTATACTGTGGCAAACAAGCTGATGGCCTATCTGGTGACTACAGAAGCATCGTAGATGTGTTGGTACCCCAGAGACAAAACCAAAATTGAAATGTCAAGCTTTACCAGCCAATCGCATACAAGCATAAGCACAGCAAAATCAGTCTTATAAAGTGGAAGAGAGAGAGCACAGACCTGGGTCTGAGCACACACTAAACTGGTCATTTGTAATATCTCTCGCGCCGAAGGCTGGTCTCCGTTGCGATTGGCCACCATGACCAAAATACGGTCTGAAGGACCATTATAATGCTCCCACTGCTGGGACATACATAGGCCTCCTCTCTGTGTGAGCGTGAGCCCATAATCCACCACGCGGGCCCAGTGCGGCTTGACGGACGTCACTATCGTCGAATTCTTGGTTCTAGGACATGCTGGTTTTCTCACGATTTTTTCCTTCAATTTTTTAATTCGCGTTGGTAATAAATGAGCTAGGATGGCTATAAGAGTAGGGGATGACCAAAGAAACGATGGCGGGACTGTGTGAATGATGATATGGCTAGATAAGGGGTGACTACTGAGATGACGACTAATAGAGAAGTATGGGCGACAAAGACATGTTGCGCCGACCACAAATAAATTGGGATAAGGGCAGGAGAATGATGATGATTTGTGGCGGCATCTACATCGCCACATGCGAACTACGCATCATACTGACGTCACGCATAATCCTGCATCGCGCAAGCAGAGTTTACCGCGCAACTAGCATGTACACAACGTCCCGTCATGTATCGTTGGGCAGTAGCCCACCAGACACCCGTATGATCGGAGGATCCTCCCTTTCCTATGGAGGATGAGTGAACTTTACACCTTCTTCCTCATACCTCTATAAAATAAATGAGTTAGGACTTCATAATGTTACCATTTGATGACGTCAAATATTCTTATTATTTAATACTTGCCAGGATTTGACTAGAATTATTATGATTTATATTGCAAATGGTTTGAATGAAAATAAATGCGTAGGTCGTGTGTTTGTAAATGTTTTATTGCGCGTGGTTTTGACGTGAACTCTTTTAGAAAGTCGCTTTTGTCCGTGACTTCGCCTGCGTGAAGGTCGAAAATTCCCACGGGAAAGTTTAACCAGAATAATAGTTCCTCCAGACCGAATTTCGGCCATGGCGATCAATCTCAAAACGGTAAAGGAAAACACCGTGAAGAAACCGGCATGTCCTAGAACCAAACATTCGAAGATATGTGACATACGCCAACCCACACTGGGCCCGCGTGGTGGATTCCGGCCCACTCCCTCTCATTGAGAGGAGGCCTGCGTCCCAACAGTGATACAGGCTGATACTACTACAAATCGACGCCAGCACATCAAGCTACTACAATCAGTCAAATGTATTTAATAGATTCGTAACTTTATCGTTAAAACATTAAGGTTAAGGTTGATTGGGAAAATTTGACAGTTTCGGGTAGCTTGACCTGCTGGCGTCTGTATGAACAACGTGCAGAGTAAAATAGTCTGCATAATAAAAGATTGCAATTTTGTAAACCACGGGAAGTAGTAAATCGCTGAAAATAACTCAATTTCGCTGCACGAGCGGAAACAACACTATTTCGAACAATTTTTCGAACTTGTTGGATTGTAGAATCAAAATAAATACAAGACTAAGCTAACCCGAAGAGTTTGTTTCAACGTGCTAATCTCTGGAACTACCAGGCGGATTTAAAATGTACATTTGGTAGCCCAATACCAGGGGCCCCTGGGCTAAATAATAACAGCCGCACAGGTCGATCGATCAGGTTAAGCTACGCTTGCCGTGGTTGGTCTATGGATGGGTGACCATCTATGCATACAGAGACCCCTCCGTGCCTCGGAAAGCACGTTAAGCCGTTGGTCCCGGCTGTCATTCGTGGATCTTTGACAGTCGTTATGGGTAGTCAGAAGCCCGAAAGTCTGACAACCAGTCTTACCAAGCGGTATCGTATTACCCAGTAACTGGGTTGTGGAAGTCAGATAGGCAGTCGCTCCATGTAAAATACTGGTATTCAGCTGAATCCGGTTAGACTGGAAGCCGACCCCAATATAGTTGGGAAAAGGCTAGGCAGACGATGATTTGGTAGCCCAATTCTTGAGGAAGGCTATAGGCTATTTAGCATCACGCTGCAGTGACCCTTAGGAGCTGAGCAAAAAGACGAAAACTCAGAAAGAACGCTGAGCGAAAACGAAGTCATAGCGCGGACAGGCGATGCGATGCGACGCGGTGGGTCGGGGAACAAGAAACACGCAAACGAAGCTAGTAAATGATAAATGATTTCAATCCTGTACCTAAGTTTTAAACACTTTCACACGTCAATCATATTTTAAAAACTAGATGAGGTCGGCGTTTCTTATCTGACTAGTCTGAGAAGAAAGGCCGAAATAAACTCAGAGGTCACAGTCTCTTTTAAAGTCCAGACATAATCTTGGTCAGATCATGAAAGGACCATGTAGATTAGGGTCTGAAATGGTCTTTTGAGGGAAGAACCACACAGATTTGAGTGGACCTGTCCAGTCAGTGCAAGCATTTGTCGGTAAACGTGTAGCTCAACTCAGAACTTAGGAGAAAAGTGAAATACAACATGTTTGCAATAAACTGATTTGATTCAATTTGAATACTTTTGAACATAAATCGTACGATTTGTCACTATTCCAATTTTCAATTTATTTTCAGAAAAGCTTTCAGCATTAATAGCATTCCAGTGAATAATAACTTAGGGAAGCCTACTCCAAGTGTAAATTAAACAGTAATTAATCAGTCTGAAATGGTTAGAGCTTTCTGCTGAATGCTAAGCACCAGAGGGGCAATTCTCGTAATTTTAAGAACGTTCATAGTCTGATATCAATCTCGATCTGTCAAAAATACCTCTAATTTCCCTACATTTTGACAGGTTTTTGACATTTGTTTGGCGCCGAGATGACACTGCGACTAGATTTTGGACGTTTTAAATTACGAGAAATGGCCTTCAGGAGCGCTGTGAAATTCAATTTAACATACGTTTTTTTTCAATTTTCCGGTCAGTGTCCGGTTGTATGTTGTACTAAACATGATTCGCGACCGTAACAAGTATGTATTTACAGAATTATAATCATTGAAATCATCAATACAACCTTATTGATTGATATTTTATGAAATAGTCATTCACAATCACAAACACAGGCGCTTTACTATGTATAAATTATTTCATCACCACTGCTCTCAAAACGGTGAAGGAAAACATCGTGAGGAAACCGGCATGTCCTAGAACCAAAAATTCGAAGACATGTGACATCTACCAACCCGCACTGGGTCCGCGTGGTGGATTACGGTCCACTCCACAGAATGGAGTTTTTTTTTTTCCTGGGTGGGAAATCATCATATGACTTCTCCCGATCTGGGCGGAGCAGGAGTGTCAGAGTTTTACTGACTAAAACCCACCCGTGTTCCTTCAGTTGCCTATGCCAGGGGCCACGGTATCTCTTTCGAACAACCCGCGGTCTTGGCAGGCATCGGCCCTAGCGGACCCCGTCAGTTCGTGCTGACATCTCTTTGAGGCGCGCGTGGAACACAACGTGCCGTCGACCCGGGCCTGGTCCTTGCCGGGCGGCGAGCCCGCGATCACAAACAACCTGACACTGACGTGCAAATTTTAATTTTGCGGGCTACCCTAGTCGCGCTTCCTCTTTAAGGTTTGTAGCAATTCCGTTGCTGCAATGATTTCGTTCAAAGTCAATCAATCAATCTGCTTAGCCTTTTCCCATCTATGTTGGGGTTGGCTTCCAGTCATAGCAGATGCAGCTGAATACCAGTATTTTACATGGAGCGACTGCTTATCTGACCTCCACATCCCAGTTACTGGGTAATACGATACCCCTTGGTAAGACTTCTTCGGGCTTCTGACGACCCGTAACGACTATCAAAGATTGGATCTTTGATAGTCGTTACGGGATGATGTTCAGACTTTTATGTTTTCCTGAGACATTATTTATTCTAATTAATTACTATAGGAATATTTTAAGATGTACTATCTAAAGATGTTCAGACTTTTATGTTCCTTTCAATCGAATTAAATGTTTAACTAAAGCAACTCCATACGGAACACGGCCAGGCCACAAACGACAGCCGGGATCAACGGCTTAACGTGCTTTCCGAGGAACGGAGGGGTCTTGATATGTAAAGATGGTCACCCATCACGGACAAACCGCGGCAAGCGTAGCTTAACCTGATCGATCGACCCGTGCGGCTGTTATTACTTAGCCACAAGCCCCTCATTACTCTCTACTTAAGATTTAGTCCAAAGTTTATAATTACATTGAGTTTCTGAAATAAAACAAACGCTCCCTTTAAATTCCACACTTATTTGTGTTTTTACGTCTCTGCTTCGCAAAAACAAGGCCTCTGAAAGTATGAGTACATATTCGGAAGATATTCTGGCACTTTCCGCATAAATACATAATATGCACATATATTAGGGTCATTGCCGAGGCCAGAGATCTTAAACGCGCTAAAAATAGGCGCCATCTTGTTTTTATTTTCCCGCCATTTGGTCCGACGGGATTATGGGCACTTCGTTATTTTAATACGCATTAAATTGGCACTTGTTTTTAACGATATTGAAAATATTTTGGCGTATTTTTATGTTGTGGTACTTTGGGTCAATAAACGAAGACGAAAGTAACTCGGATCTTTAAGCTTCTTAAGGCAGACGACGGTTGAGTGATCCCAGTTTTAAATGGCCGATTCCTGTATGTAATTTACGACCGTTATTGGTTAAAATTAATTGAAACTCTTGTATCTTTACTAATACTGAAGCAAAGACCTCATAGCTTTGCATAGTAGGCCCTCCCATACTTATGGAAGAAGCTATCACAGGTAGCATCTCTCAAATCTATTTATATGCCCAGTTTGGCAATAAAAGATGCTACCATTGGTAAGCAGAAACGATTCGTTTATACGAACCGAGCATAAATGACAGATTCAATTGTTTCTGTAATCAAATCACATATTAATTTTATTGGTTGATATGTCTGGACTGTAAAAGAGATCCTTGAGTTTTCTGCGGCCTTTCTTCTCAGAGTCGGATAGGAAACACCAATCTCATCTAATTAATGTTCCGTACCTAAAGAGTGCCACACAGCCTTCGCTGTTCGTCTGTACTCGTATCTCATGAACGGTAATAGATAAACAGTTGAAATTTTCACAGAGTGTGTATTTATATTGCCACTATAACAATAAAAAAGTTAAAAATTAAAAGGGTATACTCTCCATACAGGAAACGTGTTTTTGTCAGCGGTTTTTTTGCCTTGTGAACCATTCGTGTGCGAGTCTAACTCGCACTTAGCCGCTATATTTTTAAATATGTTTGTCCTGTAAAAGTTTTTGTACAAACCTACATACATAAAGACATGAACTCATTTATCATTAGTACCTTATTTATACAAACAAAATAACAACAGGCTCAAGCCTCAACAGCTAAGTAGTTAAAAGATTTGACACGAGATATGATAAAATATTATTTTAGAAGCCGGTAGTAAATACTTAATCAGTTGAATCAATAAGTGGTTGATGTAGATAATCACAATTTCATTCAATCCATCACTCATCACATTGACCGACTTACTACAATACATAATCACAATTGATTAAAACCGAACAATAAATCACGCACGACAGTCTCAATGAAATAAAATCAATTGAATAATATAAATCAATTCTTTGACTGTGAATGCACTAGCAAGGTCACGTCGTGCGGTGCAGCTGTCAAACATAAACGGTTGCCATAGCAACGCGCGCGTGATTGGCAGAGACATCAGATAGACTACGTCGGCGATAACCTTGCGTTGTCGTCATATAAAATTATTGTCGGACGTAAAATGTAAATTAAGCGCGACTTTTATTGCTATGGGGTTGTTTATTTGTTTATTATGTAGTATATAATTACTTGTACTAAGACGCCTTTAAGGCATCTTCTCAAATATCACTTCCGAAGCATGAAAAATTATTTTTCAAACACGACTTTTAAATGTAGCACTAGTTTTTTTGGCGTTTCTCCTGAGGGGTTTCTAGTTTAATTTCATGTAGGTCTGTAAGAGAAAGGAGACTCGTCGCCAAATGACGCTTAAAAACTTCTCCTAAGTGTGCATAAGCACGAGCCAGTCTCGGCGACGACTGAAGCAACTGCAGCTGTCGACGCGTGTTGGCAATATAGCATAAGCAGTCTATAATGGTCCCACTGCTGAGACAAAAGCCTCCTCTCAGATAGAGGGAGGGGGCTGTAATCTGTCACGCGGGCCCAGTGCGGGTTGGTAGATGTCACATGTCTTCGAATTTTTGTTTCTAGGACATGCCGGTTGCCTCACGATGTTTTCCTTCACCGTTTTGAGAGTAGTGGTGATGAAATAATTTGCACAAAGTAAAGCGCCTGTCTGGGTTCGAACCTACGACCTACAACTCGTAAGTCGCGGCCGTTACCACTGGGCCACCACTGCTCTGATTTATTTAGTCGACAATATGTCGCTCGTGTATTTGAGCACCGTACTCAAATATACGAGCGGCAAATTCTTCACATTGCTGAAGTCTAGCTTGATCAATGACTGAACGAAGAATGATAGTTTTTCCGTTAGAAATCTTTCCGTTATGCTCGGAAATTGGAACTGTGCCCGGTAAATGATAAAAGACCCGTCTCACGTGAATCCGGGATCTGATATCAGGCATTGGTGTACAGTGAGTGTTGGAAAGTGCATCTCTGCCTCTCCCCTACGGATTTAATGAAGACATACATAACGCAGTGAGATATTAACTTTAAGAAAAATGTCGTGGGCGCATGTAGAAATTCCATGGACATGTACAAGTACGTATTTACAGAGCAACTATGAGATTCAGGTTCCAAAATCTGTGATAATTGTGAGTGATTCGGGGTGGTGCTGCGTTATGCTTCAGTGAGTCGGATGTGGTACAGCGCCGGGTTGTGGCTGACTGCTGGCGTCGACCAGGACTCTTGTTGACCGGTCGAAAGTGCAGTGTGCTGTGCCAAAGTCGCTGATGAGGCTGAGGGTGATGACTAAGAACGCATGTCCGCTTTATGCTAGTGGTCAGGATACCTGTTGAAGCCGTGGAAGCTGGCTGGCTGCATGACTCGCCGAAAAGCTTGATATACTGATGATGATGACGTCACGCTGAAGTAGTTGCACGAAGGCTGTGTTGACGTTCATGTTCGGTGTCACCAGTATTTTAGAGATATAAGGAACAGTGTGTAAAGCTCACTCATACTCTATAGAAAAGGGAGGATCCTCCGAACAGACGGTTATCGTGTCTGGTAGGCTACTGCTGCTATTGATGTCGGGACATTGAATATATGCAAGTCGCGCGGCAAACTCTGCTTGCGCAATGCAGGATGCGTGACGTCGTGTGATGCATAGTTGGCATGTGGAGATGTAGAGGCCGCCACTTCACTGATTAAAGCCTGCCTTACTTACCTAGCTGACTTTGAGTCGGCTGCATAATCAGCCTATAATGTTCCCACTGTTGGGACACCTGCCTCCTCTTTAATTGAGAGGGAGTGGACCATAATCCATAAACGCAGGCCCAGTGCGGGTTGGTAGATGTCACATGTCTTCGAAGTTTTTAGTTCTAGGACATGCTGATTTCCTCACGATGTTTTCCTTCACCGTTTTGAGAGCAGTGGTAAATGATAAATGATTTTATTTTGTAAGTAGGTTTGTATAAACACTTTTACACGTCAATTATATTTTAGAACTAGATGAGGTCGGCGTTTCCTATCTGACTAGTCTGAGAAGAAAGGCCGAAACAAACTCAGAGGTCACAGTCTCTTTTAAAGTCCAGACATAATCTTTGTCAGATCATATGAAGACCATGTAGATCGATGTCTGAGATGGTCTTATGAGACCACCACACAGATTGAGAGGACCTGTCCAGTCAGTGCACGCATGCGTCAGAAATCGTGCAGCTCAACTCGAAACTTAAGGAGCTATAATTATTTACACAAAGTAAAGCACCTGCCTGGGTTCGAACCCACGGCCTACAACTCGTCTCAAGAAGGCGGCCGGTTAAAGATCAAAAGCAAATTACAGGCATACCAAAACTTATCATACCAGTCGTCTCGAGTTATCAAACGTGATATCAAGAATTTTTCACTAATTTCATTCTGTACTATATCTAAGAAGGTGCAACAGTCGTTTGGCTTATAACATCGGGATCATGTCCAAACAATTTATTATCAGTTCGTAATGACATTGGAGAACTGACAAAAATGATCAATTTCGGAACTTTCATGCTAACACGCTTAAAGTAGGGCTTAGCACGAACGCGCGGAGTAATCTAATCACCCTCACCATCATCATCTGTTGGGGTCGGCTTCCAGTCTCACCGGATGCAGCTGAATACCAGTATTTTACATAGAACGACTGCCTATCTGACATCCCCAACCAGTTACTGGGTAATACGATATCCCTTGGTAAGACTGGTTGTCAGACTTTCGGGCTTCTAACGACCCGTATCGACTGCCAAAGATCTGCGAATGACAGTCGGGACCAACGGCTTAACGTGCTTGCCGAGGCACGGAGTTGTCTTGATATGTAAAGATGGTCACCCATCCACGTAAAAATCGCGGCAAGTGTAGCAGATCGATCGACCCGAGCGGCTGTTATTACTTAGCCACAAACCCCTACTCAATCT
Organism: Apamea monoglypha; assembly: GCA_911387795.2. NCBI lineage: Eukaryota > Metazoa > Arthropoda > Insecta > Lepidoptera > Noctuidae > Apamea > Apamea monoglypha. The sequence continues at coordinate 8,662,814 of OU426942.1, forward strand.
ACTCAGTCTGTCGCAGTCTACTGCTGGATACACCCTCTTTCAGGCTGCGTCACACCCCTAATCGCAGATACTGTCGAAAATGAGAATAAAACGAAAATAATACAATCGCAAAACAAAAGAAAAGAAAAAACAAAAAGCGATTCAAACAAATATTTAAAAAAAAAACACCCTGTCCTCCACCTTCCGCATCCAGTCTGTACCAGCCGCCTTCTTAAGGTCGTCCATCAAACTGGGGATTTTTTAATCTAGAATACAAATATCCTAAAGCATTCTATAACTCAATGAGTACCATCCCATCATCTCCTGCCCTTATCCCAATTGGACGTAGTTAAGCAGAAAGGACTCAACCCGCAAAAAGTAATTTTTGAGTTATATATCGGGGTTTTAAGTTTTATGTTGCGCCGACCTGTAATAAATTGGACGTAGTTCGTCCAATTTATTACAGGTCGGCGCAACATGTCTTTTTCTTCCATACTTCTCTATTAGTCGTCATCTCGGTAGTCACTCCCTTTCTAACCATATCATCATTCACACAGTCCATCCAACGTTTCTTTAGTCTTACCCTACTCTTATAGCCACCCACATTCATACTCAAAACTTTCGACATGACATTTTCTTTAAAAAATAAGCAAATATTATGTGCGAAACGTATATTTGCTATTTTATAGTCGTTCGAATTTACGTAACGTATACTCCGCGTGGGAGCAGTGGTGGCCCAGTAGTAATAGCCGCGACTTACGAGTTGTAGAGCATGGTTCGATCCCAGACAGGCACTTTACTTTGTGTAAATTATTTCATCATCACTGCTCTCAAAACGGTGAAGGAAATCATCGTGAGAAAACCGGCATGTCCTAGAACAAAAAATTCGAAGACATGTGACATCTACCAACCCGCACTGAGCCCGCGTGATGGATCACGGCCCACTCCCTCTCACAGAGGCCTGTGTCCAAGCATTGGAAACTTTATGACTGGCTCTGCGCGTTCGTGCTAGGGCTTTCTAATTGTTGCTAACTGATACACTCCTACACACATTTTGGCTTCCAAGTTCATTGCCAAATGAAACATAGATAGATACACAATCTTTCATTCACTAAAACAAAAGAGTTTTTAATTCAATACAACACACACACCCACACAGGTTTACATAACACATAACACACAGCACACGTGCAAACACATTCATTTACATTGCATCACGCCTGTAATTCAACGGGTTAGGCAGAGGTGTACAGACGCCAGCACATCAAGCTACTACAATCTGTCAAATTTCTTTAGTAGATTTTCAACTTTATAAGCGTAAGGTTCAAGGTTGATTGGGAAAATTTGACAGTTTCGGGTAGGTTGATGTGCAGTCTGTACCTATATTACACCCACATTTTACCGGTTATGTATATGTCACGTGTAATAGGGCCTATTGCCATCAACCGGGTAGAAAACCTACTCCGGGCTGCGAAATTCCAGATGGAAAAACCCAAAAACATTTCGCGCGACCCGGGAATTGAACCAGGACCTGATGCTCAGCAGTAGCGCCACTGTTGAACATAGGTCCTGTGCTGGCGACAGCCGTCAACGTGTCGTCGGCTGCTGCCGTCGATAACTTGTCGCTCGTGTATTTAATCGGTGCTCAAATGTGCTCGGCTGTCGCCGACATGCATCGACGGTTGCAGTTGCCTCTGTCATCGACGCGTGCGTGTCGCTCGTGTGTATGTGTCGCAGCTATGGATTGTAGAATCCACTGTTTTACAAAACCGCTAGCGGTTTCACAAAACAGCTCCGTTATGTAAAACAACATAGGTTTATAAGCGAGTCTCTGTGTGTTTTTCCTTCATTATTTTTATGAATTCTCATTAGAGCAAAGTGTTCATTCTTAGAACCTTGACAGTTCAAAGACTTGAGCAAAATGCTCATTCTTACCACTCTGACAGTTCAAAGACATTTTCCTAGAATTTCAACACAAAAAAAGTATTACCTCAAACGATCATGTTTTCACCCACAACGAAAGCTCAATGTCCAAGATCCTAAAATAAGATTTTACCTTGAATCAAGATAAAGTACTAACGAAAAGGTACGCATTTTCCCAGTTGGAACTATCCCAAATTGACTACCAAAACCAGAATAACGGTTGACACCTCCAATCTTTAATTTCTGGTACATTTCAAAGGACAGGACGGGTCAAGTAAAGCTGGATTTAATATAGGCCATTGACACTCATTGGGGAGTTGTGTTTGTCGGATAATAGATGGCGCCACGCGGCGTTTGTGTTTACAAACATGCTGAATTTGCGCACTAAGTGTTATTTTTCTCTTTCGCCTACGCAAAATAAGTGCATATAAAATGTAAATTTTACGGTTTGTTTTTCGGTCTGGTTGAATAAAAAATAGTTGTGTTTCAATTTATTTTTAATCGGAAACGGGAACATGGCTTTGCACTTCCTAGGCAGTCGCTTCATATACAATACTGGTATACAGCTGCATCCGGTTTGAATCGAAGTCGACTTAATGTCCCTAACGAAGCTGGAAAAAGGCATAGACATTTCTATGGAAAAAGGCAATGCGGACTACCTATATGACGTAATTTTAGTTAGCCCAGAAAAAAACTGCAGAAGATTCAAAAGCCGGAAATTAGAATAAGTCAAATACTATCGGCGACTATTGGTTGTATGGGCTCGTTTACTTTTGCCTGTCCAAGTAAGTCAAAGTTTCCAGAGAAAACTGTGGAATTAGCCGCCAAAATCTCGAACCTAATAATAAAATGCGTTTCATTCGCTTATTTATATCACAAATAATTATAATGCACCTTCTTTCCTACGTGCGCGCGTAATTCATTTCAATTTGTTGTGAAAGACTGAGGAAATTCCCTGACGCGGAATTGGCGCGAAAACTGCGCCTTTTCCCGCGTTTTTGGACGGCGGCCATCTTAGCTTTTCCTTTTAAATAATGACGACAACGGAATTTACCAGACAGCCTGGTAGGAGATTAATAATAATAATAAATCTGGTAATGGGTTTTCCTGAGACATTATTTATTCTAATTAATTACTATAGGAATATTTTAAGATGTACTATCTAAAGATGTTCAGACTTTTATGTTCCTTTCAATCGAATTAAATGTATAACTAAAGCAACTCTGTACGGAACATGGCCAGGCCACAAACGACAGCCGGGATCAACGGCTTAACGTGCTTTCCGAGGAACGGAGGGGTCTTGATATGTAAAGATGGTCACCCATTCACGGACCAACCGCGGTAAGCGTAGCTTAACCTGATCGATCGACCCGGGCAGTTGTTATTACTTAGCCACAAGCCCCTGACGACTAAAAGAGAAGTATGGAAGCAACGGACATGTTGCGCCGACCCCTTATCAATTGGATTGAGGGCAGGAGAATAATAATGATTTCACCAATAAACTCCTGCGCAATACACACCAAAACCCAAACAGTCTCGACCTTGTTATTCTCGCGAAAAACACAAATATTTTTCCACAACGCAATTCTTTGATATTAATCATGATTTTCTGCGTTTTTGGTTCAAGAGCTAGTGCGCGTTAGCACGATTGAGGTCGACGCTAGTGGCAGATTGCCCATAATATTCCGTTTTGTATATGTTACGATTGGGAACGATGCGTTACCTTGTGTTTGTTTTGGCCAAATTATGTATCGACCATCGATCAGTGATCTCGTAGGAGTCTTCTACGCTGTTTACAAGTTCAAAACCTGGGGGTCTACTCCGAAGTAGTATCGGCCGAATGTTCGGCCGTTTCCTGCTACGATGTTACTATTTGGTTCGGTCGGTACCGATCCTACACTCCTACACTCTTTCGAATATTGACTATGGTCCCGACCCAATTGAGCCGATCCGAACTTTTTTCGCGTTTTTCAATAATATTCGGTTCGGTCATGTGTCGGTCCGATCCGATCATTCGCACTTTGCACTTCGTAGTAGACCCCCAGAAATGTCACTTTAAATCAAATAGTCGACCGCTATTCTTCCGACAGCTTTTTACTGTCGGGGGCAAGGCAAATCAGGTTATCGAAATGTGTCATTTTCGATACGATAGCCTGTCGGATGGTTATGAATAGGTATGCAGGAGCTGTTGTTAGGTTGAATTAATTGCCTCATGGCCTCATGTAAAGGTGTTAGTTTGTTTGCCTCGTGGCAGCTGTTGTTTATCACAACCGTAGCGTCAGAATGATGCTCTTAAACAATTGTACTAGGCTACTACTTCGTCATCTAGCTAAACTATATATAAACCTACAAAATAAAGCCCTCTCCACAAACAATTCTGAGTTCTAACCCAGGCAGGCGTTTTACTTTGTGTAAATAATTACATCGTCACAGCTCTCAAAGCGGTGAAGGAAAACATCATGAGGACACCGGCATGTCCTAGAACCAAAAAATTCGGATGTCATGTGTGACATCTAAAATTCCGCACTGGGCCCGCGTGGTTTATTGGGTACACCTCACTCCCTCTAGAAGAGAGGAGACCTATGTCCCAGCAGTGAGAACATTGAAGGCTGATTATTATGTGATGGTTTGGCCAGTTAACGACAAGGCAGATGTGAATGGAAACGCGGGGAGGGAACCTTATTGGTGATGTTCTTCAGAAAGGTCAGGAGCGTAGTATTCGTATATGACCAGATGTATGAACGTAAACAAAGCAAAAGGAGTATGTAAGGATCATAGCAGTTTGAGGGGCCCCTTAGAGCCGAAGCCTGCCGGGTCAGCGGGATTGTCCGAAAGGGTTACCGCTACCCCGGAACATAAAGGGCGAAGGAAGGAACATGGGTGGGTTTTAGTCAGTAAGAGTCTGACACTCCCTTCCGCTCCACCCAGAGCGGGAGGGGTCAATTGCTGATTTCACATCAGGAAAAAAAAAAAAAAATGAGAGAGAGAAGGCGTTAATGTATGTTACGAATTTACGATAGGTGTAATATAAACAAACTTTTGGGAATACAACGTAGGTTGTGTGCAGTAGGTAATGTTCATTTAATAGCCACACGTGAAGGTGTTACGCAGATTGTTTTGGAACGTGTCAGCTGTTGCCCCATGATCACCAAGTAGCTGTAGTACGATGCTCTAAAACAATCGTACCTCAGGCTAGGTGGAGCGACGATCTTCGCACGATGGCTGGTAGCAGCTGGATGAGAGTTGCCTAAAATCGAGTTGAATGGCGTGCAATAGGAGAGGCCTATGTCCAGCAGTGGACTGCTATAAGCTGATGATGATGACCTACTAGGCTAGTTATTAACCTTCAAAATGACCAAAAATGTCCCTATCTTCTGCATGACATGAATTGCATGAAACTAATTGTTCTGACATCATCTTCTACTTGAAGAGGCCGTAGACGTGTATGTTCTGTGCCAAAACGAAAAAACTAATGACAAATTATTATTTTCTTTGTCCATCTCAATTCCAAGTAATCAGCCTTTTAAAAACTACGATGACAGTATAATTATCTAATTTTTAGTCCGTGAACTCATTTGTAAATGGCGTATGTTGCCAAAACGCCGAAAGATTACCTACTTGTAGATATCATTCCTTGGTTTCCGTTTACGAGTGTCTGAGATCACTCGTGAAACTAACTTGGCATCGGTCTGGACAGTAAAAGAAAGATTATGTATCTACTCCCTTTGGTTGAGAGAGCAGTGGTGGCCCAGTGGTTAAAGGCCCCGGCTTACGAGTTGTAGGTCGTGGGTTCAAACCCAGCCAGGCGCTTTATTTTGTGTAAATATTTTCACCACCTCTGCTCTCAAAACGGTGAAGGAAAACATTGAGAGGAAACCGGCATGTCGTAGAACCAAAAATTCGAAGACATGTGACATCCATCAACCCACACTGGGCCCGCGTGGTGGTTTACGGTCCGCTTCCTCTCACATAGGAGGCCTGTGTCCCAGCAGTGGGAACATTATCAAGCCAAATTCTTGAGGAAGGTAAAACCGCGGGGCACAGCTAGTTTTATTTGTAGATATAGTAAACAGCGCTGCCGAAACGCACATGGCATTTTATAGTTACTGCCAAGAGCATGTTTTGTTCTGAAATGCCAATATATCCATAATGATATGATGATGGAGAAGGAGTGGAAGACCAAAGACAAGTGGAACGGAATGTGTAAGGAATGAAATGAATAAAATAGGAGATAAAAAACGTGTGGGGTCGGAGGACCCCCGGCAAGAACGAAGTTCAAAATGAAAAATCCAAGATCGAATCAAGATCCGTCATCATGGATTTTAATTTTGACCTCACTATTGGTTTCTGTAGTCTAGAAAACCATAAAAAAACGACACCAATGATGAGAAAGGAGAATGACCAAAAGTCGTACCAAAAAATCTCATGCATCAAGATCAAAATATTATAGTAATAAATTATTTTCATAATTTTTTACGATATTAGGTACGCGTCGGGGATTTTATTTTAGAACAGGGAATTTAATTTAAAGTAAAAACGTGTTGATATTGTTTTATTCCCTTTACATGACGTTCCGTTTCAAATGATCTGATTAATATTTTGAAATTACCTTGAATTTTGAAAGTGTCATTCATGATCACGTCTTTCAAAAAACTTGTAAAAAAATTATACTCTGCCGATTCTACATTAATTAAAAATTACTAGAATATAATAGAATAGAATTTTCATTTAAACGATTATATTTTTTTTTGAGAAATAATGGCCGTTCGTGTATGACATGTCAAACCTAGTTTTTAGGTTATATCGAATTTTTTCAAAATCTCCGAGACCTGGGTTTTTGTACAAAAAGAACTTTTGTAGGAGTTAATATAATAACTGTAGTGTATAAAAAAACAAAGTTGACTTTGATGCAGCATGCTACGGGATTCCATACATCCATGAGCATTGTCCTTTGAAAAATTTTGCCACCGTCATCTTGGATTTTCATTTTGACCCTTGAAAACCATGGAAACTATACATATATCTATCTCTCTGACTTTCTTGGTAAGGGGGCCTAGAGGGTTTCGAGGAGGGAGAGCATGTGCAGGACGACAAGTTGATAGCTGAGTAGGTGCGGCATGAGGAGAGAACACCGAAAATATATTTCAAGTAAACAAATATATTATGTTTTTATAGGAGCCCTGGAACCCGCAATGGGCCCGCGTGGTGGATTACGGCCCAGTCTCTCTCACCGAGAGGAGGCCTGTGTCCCGGCAGTAGGAACATTATAGGCTGATTATATGTGTGTGTGTATAGGAGTCCTGTAATAAAAAGTCGCATGGAGCTTTTTTTGTTACGTAACGATTTCTCCCAATTAACTCCTACTTGTACCACAAGCTAAAGAACTTCGTTCCAAAACACGTTGCGCCGACCCCCAAGTAACATAGGACAAGGTCAGGAAGAAAATGATGATGTTTCTGTTTTAAAGGATAATAAAAAAGATGCTCAAATCAGTCAAGTCATTTCAGTTGACGCAGCAAAAGTCAATGCGCTGTTTGTATCCATTCTAATACACAAAGCCCACCACGTGCTGTGCACACGAACTGATGTACTGTTATCATTTGGAATGCTGCCCATCCTGAGAGTAAGGACGACCCTGATGACGTAGCGCACAAAGAAAGCTCCGATGATACGATGTCATGTGTTAGAGACACATGGCTGGGTTATCATCTTAATTTAGACATATAAACGTAGAGAAATAGAGTAGGAAATCCTAATGAATAGGTTGTATTGTCTTTTTTTTGCCTTCCCCTTCTTTATTTCATCAGCCATAATCTCAGTAGTTACCTATCCTTGACTTTTGACTGCCCTGTTGATCTAGTGGTCGCAGGCACGACTGCTGAGCGTCCGGTTCGATTCCCATGTCGGGCAAAGTGTTAATGGGTTTCTCCAATAAGGATTTCTTAGTAACAGCCCGGAGTTTGGAAGTTAGCGGTGTGATAGCCCCGTGCCTCGGAAAGCACGTTAAGCTGTTGGTCCTGCGGTCGTGTCGGATTGAGTGCCGTCCTATCGTACTATGAGATTGAGGGAAGAAAGGCTTGTCTCGGTTGAGAATGGCTGCCATAGCCGAAGTACGGTCTGGAGGACTATTATTAGTAGTTACCTCGCCGTCCGTAATTGTGTCCAAATCTCGATCTACAAAAGTTTGACGTAACTACCCGAAAGGGATGAAAATGTCTCCATACGCAGTTTTAGTCCCCATAATACAATACTTACGATGTTGGCATCAACACCTTGTTGACGGACAATACGTGCCTACGGCCACGGAACTCTACGTAATTTATTACTCTCTATTTACGACTATATTGTTTTGACCAACCATGTCATTTTATATATCGAAGTGCCATTAGGAGAAATTGGAAGTCAGTCGCGGTTTGTCTTTCGATGAGAGAGTACGTTTCTAAGACAGTGCTTAGAAAGTGAAATTATTTAGTGTTCCTTGCCAAGTGATTTTTTCTTGGACTGCGGTGGTCTGACATTCATTACTTACAGTTGGAATTTGTCCTCTCTTAGATGGTGTAGTGTTTGTAAAAGTATTAAAAGTGATCTTAGAATTATTACTTCAAGGAAGTGTTGGGAATTTTGTGATTGGAAATAAAGTGCGGTCGCTTTTGAGGAGTCAAAATGCCACCTACGTTCATAAGTTAGTATTTTTTTTTACATAGTGGTAATGGTTGTATACTCTGTGGTGTCTGCAAAGGGATATGCGTGTTTGTTGTAACAAGCTACTAATGAGATCGCGTATTCGTCCTTTTCGGGTACCCACTGAATATCAGCCCTGTGCTGTGGGTCCCCATAGCACAGCATCATGTTGAGTGGAAGCTTTCTTGTCACAGTCATGACGTGCAGCCGTCGACTATTTCTGCTTTGTGCTCGTGATTATATAGATTTATTTTGTTTTTATTTTTCCTTATTATTGGAATTATTTATATTTTTGTATGCACGTCTTTCTGTGACAAATAAACCATTTTTTTTTCTGTTAGGAGAACAGGCAGTAGGATTCTTCGGTGTTTTGATAATAATATTGTAATCATCAGAAAACGATTAGCCATGCATGATAATGACGTGACGTGCTTAGACAATGACGATGTTGTCTGAATTTTTGATTTTGTGACCAGGGTGTCTACTACGAAGTGCAAAGTGCGAATGATCGGATCGGACCGACACATGGCCGAACCGAATATTATTGAAAAATGCGAAAAAAGTTCGGATCGGCTCAGTTAGGTCGGGACCATAGTCAATATTCGAAAGAGTGTAGGAGTGTAGGATCGGGACCGACCGAACCAAATAGTAACTTCGTAGCAGTAAACGGCAGAACATTCGACCGATGCCACTTCGGAGTAGACCCCCAGGACTGAGGACCCAATGGTAGTTTTTTTTTTTTTTTTTAAAACGTTGCCCCACTCTAGGAATTACTCCTGTCTCGTGGGTTCGTTTACAAACATTTAAACTCACATACACAAACAGCCAGACCCGGAACAACTAAGTGTAGGCAATACAAATATTTGTTCCGTGCGGGAATCGAACCCGCGACACGCAGCGCAGCAGTCGATCGCTCAGCCACTGCGCCAACCGTGTCGTCAGACGGTTCGGTGACACTCAAAGCTACGTGGGCGTTGAAAGATTACTTGGAGAGGTTAAACAGTCAGTTTATGTGAATGATGTTTGTTCCAGTGACAATGCCTTCGGAGGTGGCGCTAGGCAAGTCGATGCAGCGGGAGCTGGCAGACTCCATCATCAGGATGGTACCGCTAGACGAAATCCGAATATTACTGGCTTGTGGTGCTAAGGTAAGCTTAAAGCTTGGTAATTTCAAGTCGAGAGGTACATAGGTCACTCGTAGGCAAGCGTGCTCCATCGTCGATCCCATCATCGTGAGATAGAGTGCAAATGTGAACCTATCAATAGTAATAAAAAAAACTTGAGAGCAGTGGTGGCCCAGTGATAACAGCCACAACTTACTAGTCGTGAACCTATGATCTATAGTAGGTTCAAACCCAGACAGGCACTTAACTTTGTGTAAATAATTTCATCACCACTGCTCTCGAAACGGTGAAGAAAAACATCGTCAGGAAACCGGCATCTCCTAGAACCAAGAAGAAGCATAGTGACATCTACCAACCCGCACTGGGCCCGCGTTGTGGATTACAGCTCACTCGCTCTCGAAGAGGAGGACTGTGTCCCAGCAGTGGAAACATTATAGGCTGATTGTGATATGAAGCATACAAATGGCGACGCATACATAGATAGTTTATATACGTGTGCATGTAGAGTGAATGCAAGCGCCCTCGCGATTGTCATTTATTTGACATAGAGTATCTTGTGCACGTGTATGTATTGTTTGGGACCGGCCTTCTGTAGAACCCAATTTGTTGCTTTTGGTCCATTTTTGAGGACTTGCCGAAGAATTGCCAAACTTAAGTGGCAGTGGGCAGGGCACATTGCTCGCAGAACAGATGGCCGATGGGGCCGAAAGGTTCTGGAGTAGCGACCGCGTACCGGAAGATGTAGCGTTAGAAGGCCTCCCACAAGGTGGACCGTCGATTTTTGTGCGACAAGCACAAAACCGGTCGTAGTGGAGGTGCTTGGCCTACGTCCAACAGTGGACGTATTTCAGCTGATATGATGATGAATGATGAGAGGATTTCCAAATTTCCAATGCACTATAAGCACCCCAGTTACCTTCCTTCCAAACTGGCTAACGGCTAGCCTTTTATATATATATATATGGCATCTGGCAAGTAAACCTAGATGGTTGTCAGCTTCTTAACCGGGCTTGCCTGTGGGTGTTTCAATAAATGAACATCTCATAATAAATGTCTGTTGTCTGGCAGTCAACGTGTTAAAAAACTTATAAAGAAGCGAATGAAGAATGAGGAACGAGAATGATGAATGAGGGGGGAAGAATGAAGGAGGTGGTGCCCTTAGCTTGTATTGACCTTGCTTGCTTTTACTGACTTTTGTACGGATCTCGGTTTAGAGTGTCACTGGGGGAGGCAGCAAGGAACAGCCTGAATCAGATTAATAGCCTTTTTAAGAGTGCATGAGTTCTTTTTACACGATTTGTGCTAATACGAGTGACAGACGACCTGATCATGTCCGACTCACCCTGAATCCTACCGTATCGGCGACGAATGATTTCACTGAGGTCTGAGTTCTTCTCATATAAATTGTGGTGGATGCACAAACAGAATCGATCAATGTTCTAATCTTATCATTCAGCCCTTATCCCAGAATATTTGTGGTCGGCGCAACATGTCTTTTTTCTTCCATACTTCTCTATTAGTCGTCATCTCGACAGTCACCCCCTTTTCTAACCATATCATCATTCACACAGTCCATCCATTGTTTCTTTGGTCTTCTCCTACTCTTATAGCCATCGACATTCATACTCAAAACTTTCCTCACGATATTTTTCTCATTCCTCCGTAACACATGCCCAATGTAACAATGTTCTAATCTATCTGCCAAAAATTTTAAATTATTTTTTTACAATTTCAGGTAAACGAGCCAGTAACCCAAGGTCTTCGTCCACTCCACTACGCGATCTGGCAGCGGTATCTAGAAGCTACCAGGCTGCTGGTGGTACGAGGCTGTGACGTCAACGCCAGGGATGATTGTGGATACAGTGCCTTGCATCTTGCAGCTGAGCATGGGTTAGTGAAGTTTATGATATTATTAATTAAGAATCTTAATAATTCAGCTGAAGCATATAAAATAGGAGCAGTGGTGGCCCAGTGGTATCTGGCACTACTTACGAGTTGTAGGTCGTGAGTTCGAACCCCACGTACCCTGAAAGCGCTATACACCAACAAAACCTTATTTTTGTTTACCTCGATGATTTACTAATCTTCACATGTTTTTCCCAGGTATACCGAGTTGGTGAAGTTACTACTAGAAAGCGGAGCGGCAGTATATTATAGACCGGATACTGGTGAAGAGTTCCCGAGGACCACTCTGTGTGATGAACCACTAAGACTGGCCATCAGGAATAAACATTACGTCAGTATGCTAGTGTTATTATGTATTAACACATTATATTAGTTTAGTAAGTGGCTGGGACAGACTGGATGCGGAAGGCGGAGGACAGAGTGTTATGGCGCAGCCTGGGAGGGGGCTATGTCCAGCAGTGGACTGCGATAGGCTGAATTGATTCTTTTTCTAGATTTTACTTTTAGCATGGTTTTAGTAGTTTAGTGGGTAAGGTTCGAACAGAAACAGGCACTTTACTTTGTGTATTTTATTTCATCACCACTGCTCTCAAAACGGTGAACTAAAACATCGTGAGGAAACCGGCGTGTTTTAGAACCAAAAATTCGAAGACATGTGACAACCACCAACCCGCACTGGGACCGCGTGGTGGATTACAGCCCATTCACTCTCACAGAGAGGAGGCCTGTGTCCCAGTGGGAACATTATACTAAACGGATTCGATTTATACATATTTTATCGTTTCTATGTATTTCTATTTAAAGGAAGTGGCCCGTCTTCTCCTCGAACATGGAGCGGACCCCAACAAGCGTTACTTCTTCGGCGCTGAGATAAACCTGGTCTCTGACCCTGAGTATTTGGAGCTGCTGCTGACGTTTGGAGCTAATCCTGATTCGAGGGACAGAGCTGGGTTGACTCCGCTTATGAAAGCTGCAAGGCAGAGAAAGGTAACGTATAGAGAAATATATATTTCAAAGTATGGATTAAAACTTATTAACTAACTACTTAATGAATTATTCGTTTTACCATATTGATATTACCCTGAATGGGCTTTGAAGGTACTTCGCATACCTATGTATGTCCGCCATTTTGTTTTTTTTTCCAAATGGCGGCCACGCTTGATCCTGACACTTTTCGGGGATTGGTCTGATTATGTTTTCTGTTTGCATCAATGTCAGCTATCGATTTAAAAATATAGGTTTCATGCGTGGCCGCCATTTTGAAAAGAAACAATATGGCACGACCGTAGGTATAAATGCCAAGCTCCATATAAATCTTCAATCCTCTTTCATCCAAAGATTGATTGTATGTACTGTAGACAGAAAAAATACACCACCAATATAACAAAAGTTTACGTTCTTATCTTATACAGAAATAATTACATCTTTTCATTTCATCTAAATCAAGAGGTGACAAACATATAGTGCCCCCTAGAGCTACAAATCCGCTTATTTATAATGATAGCTTACTGTCCAGGGTATGGATGCTGTACTGCTGCTCATCAGCTTCGGAGCTGACGTCAACGCGATGGCTGACGCGAGGAACGACTACAGGACAGTCATGCACTATGCCGTTTTAAGTGGTAAGGATATTTTGAGCTGTAACATCAGGAACTACCTGCTTATTAATGCCATAAGTTGTTATTTCCGTTATTTCATTATATATTTACATATAAATTATATTTTTTAAATATTAGTAGGTAATATTTATTATTTTTATTTCATATGAATTATATATTTTAAATATTAAATTATAAAAGAATATAAAAAATTGTAGACTGCCGGTATCGGGAGCAGGGTCAGGGCTCCAGAGAGAGAAACCTCCTCATAATACGAGCCACCTTCTGAGGTGTTGGTCGAGGCTCTTGGCTATTAAGCCATTGGCTGTCACGACTAGCGGCACAATGATCGCTGAGTCCACATCCCACATGTCGACAACCTCATATAATTCTATATATTATTTTCTTTACCACGATAGACTTTTCTACCCTACCCTCCATTTTTCTTCCAGGCAACCCAGATGTGGTGAACCTGATGATCAAACAAGGCGCTCGCGTCAACTACGATTGTCCCGAGCTCAGCAAGCCGAGCCCGTTGGACCTGGCGATATTGAAGGGAGACGTGTCCATGCTGCAGATGCTGCTGTCTGCTGGTAAGACCCTGATGAGATCCTCCTCATTTGTTACTTAAAGGTATTTGGACATCTACTTCCGTGGGCTAATAGGACAACGCCAAGACGAACTTCTAAAAATGTGTTGATATGGCTCGCATTGATCTTACCCTTGAGCCAAACAACATTTTTGGCAGTATCTGCGATTAGGGGTGTGACGCAGCCTGAAAGAGGGTGTATCCAGCAGTAGACTGCGATAGACTGAATGGTTTGAATAGGGTCTTGTGGCTAAGTACTAACAGCCGCGCGGGTCGATCGATCTGCTACACTTGTCGCGATTGGTCCGTGGATGGGTGAGTCACCCATGCACGCACGGCACGGAGCCATCTTTACATATCAAGACAACTCCGTGCCTCGGTAAGCACGTTAAGCCGATGGTCCCGGCTGTCATTCGTGGATCTTTGACAGTCGTTACGGGTCGTCAGAAGCCCGAAAGTCTGACAACCAGTCTTACCAAGGGGTATCGTATTACCCAGTGACTGGGTTGTGGAGGTCAGATAGGCAGTCGCTCCATGTAAAATACTGGTATTCAGCTGCATGCGGTGGAAGCTGATCCCAACATAGTTGGGAAAAGAGTAGGCAGATGATGAGGAACTACTATTATGTAGGCAATTGGCAATATTGGCATAAGCTAGACGAAAACGGAAAGCCGAAGCAGATGACTTACGAAGGACGTGGGAAACATGGCCCAAGGAAAGTTATGGTCAGTGGGTGGAAGGAGGAGGGTCGGTCAGTTGGTAGCGAATCTGACCTACTATAGAGGTATGAGGAACAGGGTGTTAAGTTCACTCATCCTCCATATAAAAGGGTGGATCCTCCGACCAGACAGGTGTCGTGTTTGGCGGGCAACTGCCCGATGAATCATGTCGGGCTGTTGTATATATGCTAATTGCGCGGTAAACTCTGCATGCGCGATGCAGGATTTTGCGTGACGTCAGTATGACGCGTAGTTCGCATGTGCCGTTGTAGATACCACTACACTACTTATAGAAGGTTTTGTCACATTTATGAATTACTATTATTAAATATAGGTCCTAAAGCTAATGCTATGATATTATTTATCTTCAGGTGCACAAGTGAACGCGTCAAGCTCGGTGATCGGGTCGCCGCTGCACGTCGCTTGCTCCGACAACATAACCAACAGGAAAGAAATTGTTCAAGTGAGTATTCGAATCATCATAAAACGCTTATTAGGAAAATTAATTGGTACACTGCGAAAATAATAATATTCCCAAAAGTGAACGTCAAAAGTAGTAGGATTAGGTACTCCTATCATTCCTATTACTTTTGATCGAAAGTGGACAAGTAACATAGGCAATGGCAGAAGAAATAGGTAAATAAAGGAGAAACAAAACGCTTACAGAGATGATTCGACTGCAGAAGGCCAATTCCCGCACTTAAAAACGTTCAAAATCTAGTCGCAATCTCATCTCTGCGACAAACAATGTCAAAAACTTGTCAAAAAAGTATTTTAGGGATCTTAGGGATATTTGACAGATTGAGACTGAGATCAGACTGTGAACGTTCTTAAAATTACGAGAATTGCCCCTCTGTAAAAAATCAGCGGATCCACTCATAATTTTATGACACAATGAACTCTTCTTCTTTGCCAACCAAGAACCAAGTTCGTTGAGAACAGCCGAGGATTGAGATAAAGGTGGCGCGATCGGAGAGGCCTTTGTCCACCACTGAACTGCTGTAGGTTGATGATGATGAGCCCAATAGGGCTCTCCTAGAGTTTCTAAGATATTCAATAATAGTCCTTATCAAAATATCTCGTCCTCTTCACAGATTCTCCTAGAAAGTGGAGCCGACCCAAACCTGAAGGTGTACAATGATGACGACGCGACGCAGCTCCGTCCAGCTTTAGCGGAGTACCTCGCGAGTAACCCGGAGCCTAGTGCTGAGATTGTCGCGTTGTTGCTGAGATATGGCGCCAGGGTTAGTATTAAAATCTAGCGAAGAAATTCTTCTCGGCACTAACTTATAAGAGAATCCCCATCATCTACCAGTATACAGTTACTGGGTAACGCAATACGATAGTTAGGACTGGTTGGGCTTCTGACTACCCTTAACGACTGTAATGACTGAATGACGCTGTTTCTAATGGATGTTCCAAACTATCCATGAACCGTCCGCGGCAAGCGTTGCTTTATCTTCAATCGATCCGTGCGCCTGTTAATGTGTACATACAATAACGGTTAAATAAATAATTTTAAACATAACTATTGTCTGTCAGACAATTACATTCATTTATAAAAACCAGTGCTTTTCGAGCTCCAAGGGACGGTCCCTTGGAGACCGTAGACCTACGTATTTAATATTAATTTCAACGTGATACCTCCGCGTGTTCCTAAGAAAAAGGGGTCTTGACAGACTGACAAACAGACAGACGGACAACGAACTAATCATATAAGGGTTTCGTTTTTACCTTTTGAGGTCCGGAACCCAAAAATCAAGATGGTGGCGTTAGTGCCGATTTTGTCCGCGCGCCAGAACATTCTTAGCTATTAGAAGACATGAGAACTTACGTATTTTCTTTCTATTTATTACAGGTCATCATGAAAACTCAGTTCCGTGACCCTGATGGTATCTTGAACCACCTCCAGAATGTCACGTCAGAAGAGTACCAGCACATCTTCTATCTCCTTCTAGAGGCAGCTGAAGCCTTCGATCTCTGCATGATTAAGAGGAACAACACCGTCACCGCCATTCAGAAAGAAGCCTTAATCCATCGTGCTAAAACTCCTATTACCTTGCTTGCCCAAACCAGGATATTTTTGAGGAGATATTTCAAGAATACCCTGGTTGATGTGGTGCAGGATATTGAGCTACCCAAAATTCTGCACCAGTATTTACTTTTTAACTGTCGTTAAAAAGAGTTTTGGGGTTTCTAAGGTTCTACTTTAGACTGAAGATGAAAATTCTTTTGCCTTCATCTTTTTTAAAAAGATGTTTTTGAAGTTGCCAGTTGATTTTAGTCCCCCTGATAAATGGGTGATTTCGATTGTCGCCGAGGTCGGTTTGTTGAATTGAAGATGGATTTGGCTGATGTATTGTCAAACTATGTCTGGTATGACCAGTGTAATTTCATTTTGATATAAGTACATTATAAATATAATATTGATCCGATTTTTTTATGATTCTTTGTATTGACTTATTATTTTGTAGGTATCTCAATACGAAGATCTCGCACTGTTAATATAAAATATTTTTCTCGTAGTCGTTTGTGTTGTTGTATCCATATTTTAATAAAATAATATGTATTTATCATATTATTATCTCCATAATAAATATCATACGTCTAATGATATCGCTAAATAATAATTCGTAATGGTTATATTTAAAATTCCTCATTTAATTTGTTTTTTTTAAAAGAAACAAATCATTTTGTCGAAAAATTAGATAATTATTTCTGAGTTTATTTTTTATAATGTCTTTGGTGAATTTATTAAAAATACTTAACTTTTTTATCAAAAGCACGAAAATTGAAAATAAAATGATTGTGTAAATTAATAATTTTAAGAAAAAATGAGTTTACTTATGTATTATTATCGCAAGTCATCTTGTATTAATGTAGTCTGATTTTTCATTATTATGTGATAATTTGTGATATATTTTTTTGAATAAGACTTGTTTTGAACTTGTTAACCCCACGGGAGTTTCAAGTGGTATGTATTCAATGACTATTTTTTAAGATAAAATGAATAAATAAATGTGTGAAAAATATATTAGGTGTTTGTTTATTGGACTTTGCACGAAGAAACCGTAGCTTCAGAGCTACAGCACCCTAATTGTGTAACACACTATCAATCTCACTCTGAATAGTTTTGAAGGATATTGCTAAACCATTGCTTCATATGTTCGAAAAAATTATCGGCTCAACAACGTAAATAACGCAATGAATGTTGTTGAACTGTCAAAATGAAACCCATTGCTACTGATAGTGTGTTACGCAATTACCCCACAGGACTATTTGTTAGAAAGGCATAACCTAAACATACAGAAAAACCACTTTTGGTGAATTGATAAGTCACAGTACTACGTAATCTGTTTGTAACAGTATCACAATGCATGATGCTGCTAGCGCTTATCCTTTGCCAGTAACATTTATTTTCCAAGTTTTCGAAGGCAGTTGCCTCTGTCATTGACAGGTGCCGCTCGTGTGTATACACACTAATGATAAAATAATTCGAATTATAAAGCTTATTTTAGCCACCTATGACTTGATTATCAAACATTTATGATAAAGATTATCACAGCACTGTCAAGAGCATTTTCTACGGTATATCTATTTATATCAGAGCCGTGCGCGAGACGTGAACGGACCGCGCTCCGTCAGGAACTCAAAAAAAATGTCGTTGTGTTTATTTTAAATGAACTCATTCACACACGCCCGTGTTCGGGCCGGTGACGGAGCTTCAGTGTCTGCCTTGTGTGTGCCACGGCCCTATCACATCCCTGATATGTGTGTATTGACCTTTATTCAAAGTTCCAATAATTGCCAGATGTAAGAAAATTCACCCCTGACCAAGGAATTTTATTATCACAACCTGGCAACACCACCATCGTGACTTGTCAAATACAACTTGCAGTTTTGCGTCGACGGCGAACCAAAGAAACAATTTATTCTGTTTTCTTGTGAAATACATTGAACTTAATTCTAAAATGGCAGACAAACAGAAAGTAGATCTCGGTCTCCTCGAAGAAGACGACGAATTCGAAGAATTCCCCGCTGAAAGTAAGTATTCCTGCTATTAAAATATCTTACAAAGGTTTAGAATATTTTCTCGAATTCTACCCTATTTTTGTGCTATTTTCTTTCTAGACTGGGGAACAGAGGACGTTGATGATGAAGACGTGTCTGTTTGGGAAGACAACTGGGAGGATGACATCGTACAAGACGATTTCAACCAACAGTTGAGGTTAGTTTTGTTTTGTATTCTGTAACGTCAAAACTTGGTATTTAGATTCTGAGTGAAATCTTGTTTCTTTCATGCGAATTTAGTAATTCTGAGTCTCCTACCTAACTCATCAACATCAACTGAGCCTATCGCATGTTAAAACCTTACTTATTGTAAACATCATGTTGTGAGAATATCCTTCAAGTAAATCAACAGATTCAATTACGACATTTAATTTATTATCCCATTATTATCCCAATATACACTTTATCAAAATACACACTCAAAACTTAAACACTGTACTCAAACCAAAGATCTCCATAAGTCTCTGACGACTCCCTTCTCCAATCTCCCCAAAATCAAACTTAACCACATAATCTTTTTAACTACCATAGACACAAAACCTGCCAGTAACTCATAGACATAAAATTCTATTAAGCTAATATTACAACATCCCCTCTGAATTTTATGTTTATTACAATTAGAATAACATCTCTTATATAACTCCCATCAACTCATTTAAAAACCCAGCTTAATTAACCCACCCAACTTAACTAAATACAACAAACAAACTTTTGAGTTAATTAATCTAAACACCTTACTTAACTAACTTAAACACTAAAACTTTCAAATTAATTCTCAAACAACCTTATATTCTAATAAACCTACATAACTCATCACATTACAGAATGTCCTTTACGTATCACTCACTATACACTGTCTCAATCTCAAAAACTTTGTTCTGTCCAGTGGCTTAGTTAATATATCTGCCAAATTATTTTTAGTTGAACAATAATGAATTTCCAACAAATTCTTATCTATTTTTTCCTTAATGAAATGATACTTAACATCAATATGTTTGCTTCTTCTATTCAAAATTCCATTTTTAATCAATACTATAGCCGATTGATTATCAACAAACAACTGTGTTTTTGGTAACTTATTTGTCAACTCGTAGATCAAACTCTGAATGTATAATAGGTCTTTAATACATTCGGCTGCAGAAATATATTCAGCCTCAGTACTGGAAAGAGCAGTGACCGACTGTTTACGTGAACACCAATGAATTGGACCACCACCATAAAATATAACAAAGCCAGTCGTACTTTTTCTAGTATCAGGATCACCTGCAAAGTCTGCATCACAATACGCTTTTAACGTTAAATCGTTACCACGAACATACTGTATACCACTGCTGACTGTATTTTTAATATATCTAAAAAGGTTCTTAATATTTGTAAAATCATTCAAGTTAGGATGTTCTTGATGTCTACTACAATAACCAACATGAAAAGCTAGATCTAGTCTTGTTTTATTAACCAAATATAATAATGAACCAATCAATTGTCTATATCGATGCACATCATCAACTCCCACTTTCCCCTCTTGATGTGTATCGACTAAAATATCTGGATGACTACTATCTTTTAAGCTTTCATATTTAAACTTTTCCAAAATTTGATTTATATAACTTTCCTGATAAATCTTAATAGAGTTCCGTTCTACTTTAACATCAAACCCTATAAACTTTTCAGTCTTATCAAATTTCCGCATTTCAAATTCTGTTTCTAATTTATTAATTATTTCATTTAAATCAATCTCATTTTCACCAATTAAAATACCATCATCTACATAAATAGCCAAATATATTTCTTTATCTTTATTTATAAACACACATGGATCTGATTTTAATTGTAAAAAACCCAATTTTTTCAAAAACTCCGTTAATCTCTTATTCCACATAAGTGGTGCTTGTTTCAATCCATACAAACTCTTCTTTAATTTACATACTTTATTCTCTTTATCTTTTATATCATATCCTAAAGGTATTTCCATAAAAATATCTTCATTTAATTCTCCATATAAAAATGCTGTCTTTACATCAAATTGCTTAATTTTGTAACCCTTTTGAGCTGCAATCGCCAACAACAACCTAACACTAGTAGTATTTACCACCGGACTATATGTCTCCTTATAATCAATATTGTATTTTTGTAGAAAACCTCTCGCCACTAATCTAGCCTTATATCTTCCACCAGGCTTTATAGTAAATATCCATTTACTCGAAATTATTTTCCTATTTTTTGCTTCACACTTGTTAACGATTTCCCAAGTCTTGTTTCTCTCTAAGGAATCTTTTTCCTCATTCATTGCTCGTTTCCATAAATCTTTATCAAAACTATTAAAAACATCTGTATAAGTCAAAAACGAAGTCTCCAAATCATAATCTTTCAGCCTAGATGGCAATTTCCTTTCTCTATTCGGTAAAATCCGCAATCCATCATTAATAACTGGTTCAATTGCATCCTCAAACTCATCACTAATTTCAACTACTGTATCATCTCTAACTTCCCCTCTCAAACTATTATTTTCTTCAACACCAACTCCAATGTCTTCAACACTATCTTCAAAAATCTCATTATCTTCAACACCAACTCCTCTAACTTCAACATCTTCACCACTAACTCCAACTACAACATCTTCACCACTAACTCCAACTATAACATCTTCAATACTGCCTTCAAAAACCTCAGCATCTTCATCACTGCCTTCAGCTCTATTTCCAAAAACTACTTTATCACCAACAGCTCCATCACCACTATCATCACAAAAATCATCACCACCTTCACCACGAAAACCATCACCACCAATATCGACACTAACCTGTTTAAATAAATTTTCTAAATCACACTGTTTCACTCTACAATTACACATTTCCAAATAATCTGCAACATCACTCTTATTATTATTAAACACCACATCTCTCGAATAAACAATTCTAAAACTTGAAGGATCCCATATCTTATAACCATTGTTAGTAAACCCTACTAAGAGCCCTTTGCTACTCCTGGAGTCAAGTTTATGTAACTGAAAATTATTTTTATAATATGCTAAAGATCCAAAAATATTTAAATGTTTTAAATTAGGTATTCTATTAAACCACATTTCAGCTGGTGTTTTAACATTTATTGTATTTGCACTCCTGTTCAATAAATAAGCAGAAGTTAAAACGGCTTCACCCCATAATACATGTGGTAGCTGCATATCAAAAAGCAACGCTCTTGTTCGTTCCATTAATAACCTGTTTAATCGTTCAGCTTTACCATTCAGCTGAGGAGTATAGGAAATAGTGTAATCAATATTAATACCTTTGTTACTACAATACATTTTAAATTGTTTGCTAGTATATTCACCCCCATTATCACATCTGAATGTTTTAACTGTTGTTTTCAAATGATTTTCCGCCAAATTAATATAATTAACTATTTTAGAAAACGCCTCGTTTTTATTTTTGATTAGAAAAACTTTAACAAAATGAGTATAATCATCCAAGAACGTAATAAAATATTTGTAACCATCCCATGTTTCTGTTTCAATAGGACCACAAATATCACTATGAATAATTTCTAATGGCTTACTAGCTCTGTGTCTATTTGTTTTAAAAGGTTTTCTACATAATTTTGACTGTGTGCAGACTTCGCAGATGTCAATCTCCTTTGCCAGGCCTCTATCTATACCACGAACAAGATCCTTTGTCCTGTTAATAGGTACATGACCTAATGCACGATGCCAGAAATCAGCATTTATTTGAAAAATGTTTGAACATACTGGCTTTGTATTAACATTCAAATAATACAGACCGTCCTGCTTCAGTTCACCAACCTCTATGCATTCAGAGCCCTCACTTTCGATATGACAACTCGTTCTGAAAAATTTTAATAAATAATTATCATCAGCTAATCTAGATACAGATATTAAGTTCTTCTTGAGTTGGGGAACACATAAAACATCTTTGAAAGTAATATTTTTAGTATAAATGTTGCCCATAGTGTTGACATGGTGAATATTACCATCTGCAGTCATAATATTATAATTAATCTTCTTCGTATCTTTAAGATAACTATCGGATGTCACAATATGACTGCTGGTACCTGAATCAATTATAAATTCGACCTCTGCTTCTGCACTACTATTTGCATAGAAGTTACTTACAGTTTGCTTTAGGCAGAACTTTGTGAAATGTGTGTCATCCTTACAGTTTACACAATTAAACTTTTTGTTGCAATCTGCATGTCTGTGTCCACTCTTCATGCATTTATGACATTGAGCTATGTTGTCACTAGCTTTACCGTCACCATTCACTGTTCTGCAGAATCTTGCAATGTGTCCCTTCTTCCCGCATTTAAAGCAACTCCTTACATGGAAACTATTTTCTGTATGATGTTCATTGTCATACTTAGCAGATGTTGATGTTGTAGGTTTTTGTTCTTCAACTCGTTCTGTATATTCTTGTCTCATCCTTATTTCCAGATTTAGTCTCGATATTAAGTTAATTAAATTTTTATCTGCTGATGATGTAGATTCCCATGCTGTTCTAAAATGATATAATTTGTCCGGTAAATTTGAAAGAATTTTTGTCATAATTTGTTTGTCATCAAAATTGTATCCTAAATTTCTTAGCCTCATCGCTTTATTTTCTATTTCTGCTATGTCCGTCATTAAATCATTATTTTCGAACTTAAATTTAAAATATTCCTCTAGTAATCGTGAAATCTGAGTATCTTGATGTCCCAGAAACAATAAATCGAATTTGTCCAAAATTTCCTTGGTTGTTTTGCAATTAATTGCATAGACCATGTATTTTTCGCTAATAGCGCATATAATTAGTAATTTCGCTTTAGCATCTTTTTTAGCAAAATCTTTCTTGGATTTTGCGTCGTCCTCCAAAACAGAATCCAGTTCTTTAACTGTCAAAAATAACATTAGCTTTTGTTTCCATAAGATATATTCTGACTCGTTTGTCAGTTTGGACAATTTCAGATCATCAGTCATTTTCAGCGAATTTTTTAGATAATTTCTTTTCAAATAATTTTAGCTTTTACTCCAAGACTTCAGGCTCTTCTCTTCTTCTTTCTCACAACATTCAATTTGCCCTGCTGGGCCCATAACCTGTTAAAACCTTACTTATTGTAAACATCATGTTGTGAGAATATCCTTCAAGTAAATCAACAGATTCAATTACGACATTTAATTTATTATCCCATTATTATCCCAATATACACTTTATCAAAATACACACTCAAAACTTAAACACTGTACTCAAACCAAAGATCTCCATAAGTCTCTGACGACTCCCTTCTCCAATCTCCCCAAAATCAAACTTAACCACATAATCTTTTTAACTACCATAGACACAAAACCTGCCAGTAACTCATAGACATAAAATTCTATTAAGCTAATATTACAACATCGCAGTCTACTGCTGGACATAGGCCTCTCCCAGGCTGCACCACAACACCCTGTCCTCCGTCCCATCACTTCGTCCTTCCTGTCCTACCTAACTGTTGGGTTCTAAAGTTATTACTTTAGAATTGAGGAGCAACTCTTAAAACTGTGAAATAGTATACTGTACATACTTGCAGAAAAAACAAAGTCTGACAATCAGTTTTACCAAAAGGGTATATATAGTATTACCCAGTAACTGGGTTGTGGAGGTCAGATAGGCAATTGCTCCATGTAAAATACTCATATTCAGCAGCATCCAATTAGGCTGGAAGCTGACCCTACATAATAAAAGGCTTTACTTTGTGTAAATTATTTCATCACCACTGCTCTCAAAACGTTGAAGGAAAACATTGTGAGGAATCTGCATGTACTAGAAACAAAAATTTGCAGACATGCGGAGTGTGCGGGTTGGTAGTGATGTACCAACCCACACTGGGTCTGTGTGGTGAACTACAGCCCACTCCCTCTCAAAGACAGAAGGCCTGTGTCCCAGCAGTGAGAACATTCTTCATGTCGCTGGCACAACTGTTTTTTAAATAGTTGTTTTCCCAAAACTTTGCCACTTCCACGGCGTTGTCAGCGGCAGCGCAGAGGTCACTTTGACTGCATGTTTTGGGACATCGCGGACAGGATAGGAGGTGCAGCATGGTTTGTGATATAGCTCCACAATCACACCCTAGTGGGAAAATTATAAACTGACTATGCTATGATCCATTGTTGGTTGAATTAATCTTTGTTTTGTTCATATTTTTACTGTAAACTAACATACATTTTATTTTTCTATTTCAGGCAGCAACTGGAAAAACTCAAAGACACCGCCAAGTAGATTAACTTATCACCTACATCTAGAATTAAGTTAATTAATTTCTTAAGAATCTAGTAAATTCCTGCAGTACATGTTACATACAGATCTTTTTATTCTCACTATAACATTGTCTCCGCAACACGAAATGTCTTGGCCTATCGAAACCCGCTGTTGGTAAGCAGTTGCAGCTTACTTAGTAACTTAGAGCCTGTTGGTCTAGTGTTAGCAAGTGGTACTGCTGAGTATGAGGTCCTGGGTTCGAATCCCTGGTAGTGCAAAGTTACATTGGGTTTTACCATCTGGAATTTCTCGGTATCAACCCGGAGTCTGGATTTCTACCCGGTTGATGGCAATAGGCTCACAGTCCCTATTACATGGGACTTACACATAACTGGTGAAATGTGGGTGTTAGTTACACCTCTGCCTATCTCTTCAGGTATAGCAGGCTTGATGTTATGTTATATCATTCAATTTTGTCAACATTCATCGAAAATGAACATAGTAGTAACAAATTTTGATCTGTAACCCACAAATGTAATTCCCTCAACTTACATTTATTTCCTTGGTAAACTTTCATTTTGTAATAAAAATCTGCTAAAACTCCTATATTGGTTTTAATTTCATCATGCATTGTTTGAATGCAATGCTGTGTCAAGATTGACACTAGGTTCAGGATTCAGTTAATTCAAATGGATCACTTCCAGCAGTGCGTCTGTGCTGCACGCCTGAGCGGTGACGTCATCGCAGCGCTCGTGTAGCACCAGACACAAGTCAAACGTTAGACTAATATGCTATACGAAATGACAGTTCTTTTTTGTGCCGATTCAAAGCGAGGCTCGAGCGTCTCGGAAACTAAAATTAATACATTGCCGCGAATGGCCGTCGTTTTGTTTTGGTACGTCTCTGATGATTTATGTCTGAATCGTCGAATTAGACTTATTTTGTGTTTAGTACATTTTTATCATGAGAATACGCGCATTTTGTGAAACTCACTATCAAATTAGTTCCACGGACGCTCACGTTGCTGACAGGCAGTCGCTACATGTAAAATACTGATATTCAGCTGTATCCGGTTAGACCTGAAGCCGACCCCAAAATAGTTGGGAAAAAGCAGGCAGATGATGATGGACGCTCACGTTGCTGTCAGCGCCAAAATGGCGAAAATCAAATTGTCTTCATTTTGTCATCGATAGTATGAAAGTCCACCGTACTTGTTTACGGTCCACACAGAACGAATTAAAATTATTTTTCCCTGTCGTCAACGGTGTTGACAAGATGTGACTGATCGGGAATATTCGCAGAGCGGGTATCTAGTTTCTTATAAATCAAACCAAAAATTACGAAAAATAACATTTATTGTTAAAAAAAACTTACATACAACAATTAATATAACTTCAGTCCTGATAAGCTCGATTGATTTGAAGCTTTTCAAAGCAAATTGATTTAATAAGTTTCAACAATTTCTTTTGTACCTAGACAAATTAAAATATCAAAAAATATGTTTGAAAACTGTTCTTTTTTGACAGAAATTGTTATCTTATAACCGAGAATTGGTCCCTAAATGATTTTTGTCTATCAGTTTAAATTTCACTAGTCTTAGAATCAAGGTATTTTCATTAATTATTATGGCTAATTAAGGTATATATATATATAATTATCTAAATCATCAAGACCAGCTTGATTCCAACAATGTGGAGACGAAAATACGACAGTAGGAGTATTTTGAAACTATCAGATAAATCCTACCACCGAAATTAAATAAAATGATTTTTTAAACAAACTTTGGAGCGAGCTATGCTCGGAGTCTTTGTAGGATAAAATCAGGAATGAAATTATCCGGAAAAGAACTGGAGTTACCGACATAGCTTCCAGAGCAAGCAAACTGAAGTGGCAGTGGGCAGGCCATGTTTGTCGAAGGACCGATGGCCGGTGGAGCAGACGAGTCCTGGAATGGAGACCGCGTATCGGCAAGCGTAGTGTGGGACCCAGCTAGCTGGAAGGACGACCTAACGACGGTGGCTAGAGTAGACTGGATTCGGAAGGCGGAGGACAGGGTGTTGTGGCGCAGTCTGGGAGAGGCCTATGTCCAGCAGTGGACTGCAATAGGTTGAGTTGATTGAAATAGTAGATGGGCCGACTATGGGTTTAGCAAATCTCTGACTAGCTAGTATAGTAATAGTGACTAAACTATTGGATATATTTGGTTGAATTTTTGTAGGCAGACTGAGAACGTCTTTATCTTATAAGCGGTTTATTGTCGTCTCCATCTTGTATAACAATCTTAGAAATACTGTTGACAAAAGCGTACGGGTGACGAAATGGCTATGTTGTGAAAAATAAGTTAGAAAAATCCGATTTTGATGTTGCCAGACCATTTGGAGCAATGACAGGTAGATACGTACTCCGCAAGTGGCTGGTCAAAATTTGCCTGTCAAAATACCCTGTCCATTAGGTAAACCGTTTTTTGACAGATGGAACTAGTGCTTGCAGCAACACACAATACATTGATTGATACACGTACGGTATTATAATGTCTGTCTTCAATAAGATAAGGCAGTTTAATATATTTATTTTATTACGCATTTTAAAGTTAACTTTTATGTAATCTGAAATATGTACGTTCTAAAACAGCTGTCAAAAAACGGTTAACCTCCCTCTCTAAGAGAGGAGGCCTGTGTCCCAGCAGTGGGAACATTATAGGCTGATTATGTATGATGTTGAGTAGAAAGATGATAATTATAGAAATGTAAGTATGAGAATTTTATGCTAAGTTGATAATTAAGTTACTAAAAGTTGATATTCGGGTTGTCTGATGTCCCGAATTGATATTCTGCTTCGGTTTGCGTCGGCTGCGCGTTCGGGTCTTCCTGCTCCGCGAAATAGTTGTCCAAGATGTGAAGCACTTTTTTGTATATCTGTGGAAAACAATGAGATTTGACTATTTAGTAAATGATAAATGATTTTATTTTGTAATTAGGTTTGTACAAACACTTTTACACGTCAATCATATTTTAAAACTAGATGAGGTCGGCGTTTCTTCCTATCTGACTAGTCTGAGAAGAAAGGCCGAAACAAACTCAGAGGTCACAGTCTCTTTTAAAGTCCAGACATAATCTTGTCAGATCATATGAGGGTTACCTATATGTTGGGTTGCTACCACTGGCAAGTCTGTCAAAATCGCAGTGATCTTTATTCTCTTTACAATAAGGTTGCTGCTGTCATAGGTAAAATAAATGTGAAAGGACTGTAATTGAGACCCTGATTGTATCACCATATATCATTTCTGGGTGCCATGATTATGTTCTAAAAAACGACCTGACGATCATGGAGTCGTGTGTCGTTATGCCCGCTTGGCATCCCAGCTGTATCCGCTTACTGCAAGTCCACCTCACCTTCTTCCTATACATCTCGTGTTTGATGAACTTGTACTTGTACTAGTAAATATTATATTATCTAACACCTGGTTTTTAAAAGGCTGTAGTGGCATCTGCACCGCCACGTGCGAACTATGCATTATTCTGACGACACGCAAAATCCTGCATCGCGCAAGCAGAATTTACCGCGCAATTAGCAAATATACAACGTCCCGACATCGATCGTCGGCTAATTCCGATCCAGCCTGTCCCTTGCTGCCCTCTTCCAGCGAGATCCGTACCCTACAGAGGGTGCCCTTAGCGTGTAGTCGTTTAGCTCTGCTTAGCTTAGCTCGCTCGGCTTTAATTTATTGAGGCAACCAACAAGCAGGCCTGGTTAGGCAGAAGATAACCTCATAGGTTGAACTGCGAAATGCCATTCCCAAAACAAAAAAAAAAACAATCGTCGGGCAGTTGCCCACCAGACACAACACGCGTCTGGTCGGAGGATCCTCCCTTTTCCATGGAGGATGGGTGAACTTTACACCCTGTTCCTCATACCTCTAAGAGTGAAGGTTGTTTTAACTTCTAGATGGAGTTTATTTTTCTCTTTCACTTTCTCCATACAAAAAGTATCTGTTGTAAGGGGCGACTAGAATTAGGTCTATTTTTGACGTTCAAAAGTGCCTTTTATGTGCCTATTTGAAATAAATGATTTGACTTTGACTTCTATAAAGGCTAATCTGCACATCTGCTGTCAACAGAAATAAAGGTCACTTCAACTTTGACAGTGAACCTGAAACCAGAAATTCACAGTTAATTTACCCCCCATTTGGGGTAAATTAACTGTGAATCGTCTCTGTAATGCATACCTGTTCATTTTCATGTTGCTGTAAGGCTTCAATCTGGTCCAAAGCGCCTATTTCTTCCAGTCTCAGACAGAGAGCATCCACTTGACCGTACTTGACTGCCGCCTGTAATAATATAAGGAGATTGTTTTAATATACTAGCCGTGGCCTGCGACATTATCTAAAACAATGAGGGAGGGGGGGGGGGGGGGGGGACGGTATTTTTTTTTACATTTTTCATCAAAACTCGAAAACTATGCGGCCTAAAAAAAAAAAGAAAAAATGTTTGAGAATGTGCAAACAGCGCTCTTTCATATGATACCCCACATGCCCTAGTAGGCCCATTTCGAATTTTTAAGACCCCCTTTTTTTTTTCTGGTGGGAAATAATCATATCACCCCTTCCGCTCTGGGTGGAGCGGAAGTGTGTGTCAGACTCTTACTGACTAAAACCCACCCATGTTCCTTCCTTTGCCCTTTATGTTCCGGGGTAGCGGTAACCCTTTCGGACAATCCCGCTGACCCCCCGATCCCCTTAGAGGCCATGTTAACAGAGATTGAGATATCCAACTGTGACAGACGGACAGACAGACAGACTGAGTCGCACCATAAGGGCTCCTTTTTACCATTTTGGTACGGAACCCTAAAAAGCAAGAAACATACGTTTGCTTACGGAAATCATGACGCAGAGAAAGAACAAAAAAAAGTTGAGGGAAAACATACGTCACATCCACGCAAAACGGTCATCGCTCAGCATAATGCTAAGACCCTATACGAGATAGAGCCCCATCGCTGGTTGCCAGCGACAGCCGGCGTTGACGTCTCGTCTCGACCTTCGTAGATATTTTTGCTTACCTGTAATAAGTTGGTAAGTCCATCCAACACCACAGTGACAGCTCTGTGGTCTGGAGCGTGGAGTAGTTGGCAGTAGGGCTCCAGGAAACCGGCTGTGATGAGGGCGTCTAGCTGTTCTGGAGTACCTCCGAGGCAGAGGTTTGTGATCGCCCAGGCCGCTTCCTTTTGACATCTGTGAATGGGAAATTGACAGATTAGAAATATTTTTTTTTAATATTCAGAATAATTGGATGAGGGCTTGTAAAACTTAGTTATTATTATTTTTTTTTTTTAAATTAAATGTTTTGTTTATTTATGGCAACTAGGTCCAATTGTCAGTTACATTGTTCTTAAAAATTATTGTTAGTAAGCAAACACAGAAACAAAAACAAAATTGAAAGGTGGCTGTGGGCTCTTCTGACCAGCACCTCCACAGTGTGAGACAACCAAGGTGCCAATATACTTTGGATACCATTGTATGTGGTCACCGCCATTTATGGATAACTGCAATGCCAGAGACATCGCAGGTGCGTCAACAACGGAGACAAATGTAAACGCCCTAAGTCCTCAAACTCAAAGCATCTATGTTCTATGTTACGGGTTTGGTTTCTGCACTTAGTCCTTCAGGTGGACCATTGTGCGTGGGCCATGGCGGCCGTCGGTGGTTATTCCAACCAGCCCACCTCCCTCCAGAAGCTTATTAAGTCTCCTGGCCTGTTGAGAACATCTGTGTAAGATCTGGGTGTCCCGAGGGTTTCTGACCTAATCTGGGTGACGCCTGTGCACCACCTGTGCACTCAAAGAGCACATGCGCGACGGTTTCATCAGTCTCCATGGAAGCTCTGCACAGGAGGCTGTCCGTTATGCTTATCGTGTGGAAGTGTTTGTTTAAAGCATTTATTTCAATTAAATGATTTACAGGCACTTTTGAACTGTCAAGGAGTCGGTCAGTCGGAAATATGAAGCCAGCTTAGCCTATTTGAAAGCGTCAGGCGTCCCTTCAAACAGGAACTCGGTCTGAAAAGTGTCTGTTGGTTCATCCTTCTTTCACGAAGCAAGGGATCGACGTGATTTTTTAAGGTTCCGTACCTCAAAAGGAAAAACGGAACCTTTATAAGATCACTTCGTTGTCCGTCTGTCAAGACCCTTTTCTCAGGAACGCGTGGAGTTATCAAGGTGTAAAGTTCACTCATCCTCCATAGAAAAAAGAGGA
The DNA here is from genome assembly GCA_911387795.2 of Apamea monoglypha. Taxonomy (NCBI): domain Eukaryota; kingdom Metazoa; phylum Arthropoda; class Insecta; order Lepidoptera; family Noctuidae; genus Apamea; species Apamea monoglypha. The sequence continues at coordinate 8,693,877 of OU426942.1, forward strand.
TGCTCCGACCAGACGGATGTCGTGTCTGATGGGCCACTGCCCGATGATTGATAAATGATTTTATTTTGTAAGTAGGTTTCTACAAACACTTTTACACGTCAATCATATTTTAAAATTAGATGAGGTCGGCGTTTCCTATCTGACTAGTCTGAGAAGAAAGGCCGAAACAAACTCAGAGGTCAGTCTCTTTTAAAGTCCAGACATAATCTTGGTCCGATCATATGAAGACTATGTAGATCGATGTCTGAGATGGTCTTTTGAGGAAAGAACCACACAGATTGAGAGGACCTGTCGAGTCAGTGCACGCATTTGTCAGAAATCGTGCAGCTCAACTCAAAACTTAAGGAGCTCAACGATTCGACGAACAATACCAAAGAAAGGAGATTGATGTCGGTACGTTGTTATACATCGCGCGGTAAACTCTGCGTCAGTGTCATGCGTAGTTCACACGTGGCGATGTAGATGGCGCCACATGTTCACTTACTTGATGTCCTCAGTGGCGAGCACGTGCAGGAGGTGCTGCAGCACGCCGGACTCGATGGCGCGCTGGATCTGCGGCTGCGTGCCCGCGAGGACGTTGCTGACGGCCCAGGCGGCTTCCTTCATGAGGGAGTTCTTGCCGCAGCGCAGGAGGTTTATGATATGGTCCAGGCAGCCGGCATCGAGGCAGCGGTCGGTCTGGGGAGAGGAAATCAAGATATTTTGTATAATTATCAAGGCATGAGCAGTAGTGGCCCAGCGGTAACGACCCGGACTTACGAGTTGTAGGTCATGGGTTCGAACCTTGGGGTCTACTCCGAAGTGGTATTGGCCGAACGTTCGGCCGTTTCCTGCTACGAAGTTATTATTTGGTTCGGTCGGTCCCGATCCTACACTCCTACACTCTTTCGAATATTGACTATGGTCCCGACCCAACTGAGCCGATCCGAACTTTTTTCGCATTTTTCAATAATATTCGGTTCGGCCATGTGTCGGTCCGATCCAAACATTCGCACTTTGCACTTCGTATTAGACCCCCTAGGCAGGCGCTTTACTTTGTGTAAATCATAATCAATTTCATCAGTACTGTTCTCAAAACGTTGAAGGAAACGGTATGTCTTAGAACCAAAAATTCCAAGACATGTGACATCTTCTACGAACCCGCTCTGGGCCCGCGTGGTAGATTACAGTCCACTCCCTATGGAAGAGGAGAGGCATGTGTTCCAACAGTGGGAGCTCCAAACTACCAGTAACGACAGTCAAGGACCCCACTAGACAGTCGTTATAGATATAAGCCAGAAAGTCTGACAACCAGTCTTCCCGAGTAGTATCTGGAGTGTTAGGGTCAGTTCACACCGAGACGCGACGCGACGCGACGCTGCGCGCACACTTTAAAACGACCTACTGCACCGCGCAACGTATTCTGAACTCTCACAATGCAATGTGTACCTTTTCGTGTAGAAAATAAAGTATATTTTGAGTCACTCTTTTAAAGTGTGCGCGCAGCGTCGCGTCGCGTCGCGTCTCGGTGTGAACTGACCCTAACTTACTGTGTAGGTCAGACAGCCAGTCGCTACATATAAAATATTGGTATTTAGCTACATCTGCTTAGACTGGAAGCCAACCCTACATAGCGCCAGCTCCTAGCTAGGCAGATGACGATTTCTGTCATCTATCTGTCTATAAACTTCTATCTCTATGTTCTTTCTCTTACCTGTTCATTGGAGCCAGTGAGCATGTTGCCGATACCTCTCAAGCCTGGTGTTTTGTGTGTGCTGGTGATTGTAAACTGACTACACGAGGGACCAGTTGAGGGGTCATTAGTACTGCTACATATACCAATAGAGGGGTTCTCGTGGCTATGTGACAAGAGTTACTTACTGAGGTCGGTTCGTGGATGGGTGACCATCTATTTCAGTTTACGCTAATACGAAACAAGATTGCAAGAAAAAGGTCATAAAATGGCTTCTGACACTTAAGTACGAGGAGACAGAGAAACTTCTTTGCAGACACGGAGACATCTAGCACACACACACACTTACACACATTCACACACCCTCACACGCCACACGTACCCACACAAATACACACACATGCATGATTACTTACTCATAACTATACACATCCTCACTCGCCCAATAACAAACCACTCATTTAGCTCATTCCCAATCACGCAACTCTTAATTAGTTAGATTTTAGCACGTATGTATACCTGTCCGGGATAAGGAGGCCAGGAGACCCATGACACAAGTTCTTTACTTAGTATGGGCTCCTGTCTCCCTTCCAAGTATTAGCATTGTTTATTTAAATTTAAGAAACGTATGTATCTTGTGAGAGAAAATAAATGAATTTTTATTATTATTATTATTTAATACAGACCTTTCTGTGCCTTGGAAAGCAAGTTAAGCCATTGGACCTGGCTGTCATTCATAGATCTTTGACAGTCAGAAGTCCGAACGTCTGACAATCAGTCTTACCAAGTGGTATCTAGATAGTGATACACAACAACTGCGTTTTGGAGTTCAGATAGGCAGTCTCTCCATGTAAAACACTGGTATTCAGCTGCATCTGGTTAGACTGGAAGCCGAGTAACAGCTAGACAGATGATGTTAGTTACCTGTTCATCGGGAGCCGGTGAGCATGTTGCCGATAACTCTCAAGGCGGGTGTTCGTACTGCACGCACCGTACGGCAACCAGTTAGACTGGAAGCTGACCCTACATAGTATGCTAGCTCCTAGTTAGGCAGATGATGACTTCTATGTCATCTATTAATGTATATTTATTTATCATATTGTTTCTCTTACCTGTTCATCAGAGCCGGTGAGCATGTTGCCAACAGCTCTCAAGGCAGGTGTCCGTACTGCAGGAGACTTGTGGTTCAGTAGGCTGACCACGCGAGGGAGCAGAAGAGAAGTCTTTTGTACTGCTTCTATACGCTCGTTCGGTCCGTCGGTCAGGTAGGAGAGGGCCCAGCATGCATCGGCTAGAAGGGTGAAGAAAAAAAGGCGTTTATTAAAACATTATCAAGTTAATATATTTTGTTGAGTAGGAGGAATGCAGTGGTTTGGGTTATCAATCTTTAAAATTTTCTAAAAGTACAAAATCAAGAAAAAAAAAATGTCTAAAAGTACAAAATCAAGTCAAATTAGGCTGAGAATCAGCACTTTTCGAACGTCAAAATTACATAATGTCTTATGTAATTTTTCTATTTTTTTGTTCCCCCAAAAACGCCCGCCCCTCACCGCTTCCTAGAGGTTTCGCGGGGAAGAAATACTTATATACTAGTATTGAATCAGGCTTTCGGGCTTCTGACGACCCGTAACGACTGTCAAAGATCCACGAATGACAACCGGGACCAACAGCATAACGTACTTTACGAGGCACGGAGAGGTCTTGGTAAGTAAAGATGGTCACCCTTCCACAATCCAACCGCGGCAAGCGTAGCTTAACTTGATCGATCGACCCGTGCGGCTATAATTTCTTAGCCACTAGCCCCTCTAAGTAGGGTAGGGTTTTAAGTATAAAAATTAATACTTGCTTACCCAAAACATCCTGGTCGGTGATCTCCAACAGATCTGATATGTACGGCAGAGCAGGAGCCACGTAGTCGAACTTCACCAGTGGGTTCTTATTTCTGTAACAAAACTTTCATGTAGAGTCCACCAACCCACACTGGGCCCACTCCCTCTCACAGAGAGGAGACCTACATATGTCCCAGCAGTGGGAACATGATAGGCTGATTATGCTTTATGCTATTTGGAGTCCTGGTGTGGAGACTCCGTATCGGCATGCGTAGTGTGGGACGCCCCCCAGCTAGATGGATGGACGACCTAAAGAAGTTGGCTGGGACAGACTGGATGCGGAAGGCGAAGGACAGGGTGTTGTGGCGCAGCATGGGAGAGGCCTATGTCCAGCAGTGGACTGCGATAAGCCAAGTTGGTTAATATGACTCATATTTTTAAATGAGTTTCGGCGGGATCTCCTTATAAAGTTGCTAATTTTAACAGTTTTAAAGCTTTTTTTCACCTGCAGTATTGCTGTAAGTCTACCGGCTATCCTTCGATTATACCCAATTAACCAAAATGAAGAAGTTTCTACTAGTTGAAGTTACTGTAGTGTTTAACTGCGTTGGTCTCGTGGTAGCAAGTGCGACTGCTGTGCATGGGGTTCGATTCCCAGGTCGGGTAAAGTGTTTATTAAGGTTTTCCATTACGAATTTTTCAGTAGCAGTCCGAGTTTGGAAGTTGCCTCCCGTGCCTCGGTGCGCACGTGTCGCCGTTGGTCCTGCGCCTGATCTCTCCCCGGTCGTGTCGGATTGCCGTCCCATCGGACTATGAGAGTAAAGGAACAGAGAGTGCATCTCCGTTGAGATTGGCCACCGTGACCGAAATCGGTCAGAGGGATTATTATTATAGGGGAGGGAGGGTGTGTAATCAATCGAGAAACACAGATTTCGGCTGGAAATTCCACTCCTGAAAACTCCTGACGTTATGAAGGCTGAAAACGTCACTGCAGTTCAAAGGAAGCTAGTTTCACCTGCAGAAGTTGCTGTAGGTCCAGACCGCGGTCTTGAGCTGGCTGGCGGGCGTGTTGAGCGTGCACAGCGGCAGCAGAACGGCGACCGCGCCGTGCGCCAGCACAATGTCCCGCGTCTGCGGCCCGTCGCCCGCGATGTTGCCGAGCGCCCACGCGCTCTGTTCGCCGACCACGCCGCCTTGAGCGAGGAGAGCTACCAGTTTTGGGATTGCTCCACCCTGTGTACGAAAGATTTTTTTGTTGAAATGGTCATGGGTTTGGTGGTGAGTTTTTGGTCATGGTTTTTGTTGTCTTATGTGAATAGATTAAGGCATTGACTGCCACCGCGGCCATCGGTGACCGCCAACAATAGATTTGTGTCGATTGTCTGCCAGTCAACGTGTTAATACGCTTCACAAACCTCAGTATAATTCCATAGACTTTAGTCTAAAGATCTCTTTGGGGTTGAAACACTAGGGCCATGGGGTCAGAGTGCCCAATTTGTTTTTCGACATATCGCCAAGCGGTTAGACACTGGGGGTGAGTCCAGTGACATCTATTTATCTAATAACTTGCCCGAGGCTTGGCCCGCGTGGATATCGGAAAATATCCCACTTGTACGTACTATCGGGATTAAAAGTACCAAATGTATTATTTCAGGTTTCTGACATCTTCAACAATCATTGTGATTAATGTTGTCGTGCTCAAACACGCTGCGAATGTGTGCCTGAAGACAAGTAGCATCAACACAACACATACACACACACGCTTCCGACTTCGCCATTGCATCGGACAATACCGAGAGCTCCTGCGCTTACACACACATTCGCAGTGTGTTTGTTGAACACTTGGTAACCACAAGTAAAACGCGCGTTGCTTCGTGACATAAAAATACTGTATTAAAGTAGAACAATTACAGATGTCTTTACATTGAAATAAATCCAAAACTAAAAAATAACTTTACTTACATCAACAACTGCCATGGTGTGTTCATGGGTTCCTGAAGCAATATTGGTGATAGCCCAAGCTGCTTCAAACTGGAGATCAGCACTGTAAATAAAAGAATTGTTGTGTGGGGTTGAATTTTAAATGAGGTGAGCAGAGTAAGTAGTCAAAATATCCCACAAAATAAGGAAGCTGAAGTGGTAATGACTAATGAGCTGAACCAATGACTGTTGGGTAGATGTGTTACCAGCAAGAGTACCTAAGGTCACGGGGACCCGCAGAGGAACAGCGGGTCGAGGCCTGTCGGGGGAGCGGTGAAGGCTTATGCGAATCCCGCACCCCCGGCCATAGGCAGAGGTGGAACACCGCGGTGGTTTTAGCCGGTAAGAGTCCGGCATACACTCTGTCACCCGCATGATGGGGGAAGTCCATGAGGAATTCCACCGCGCAGCAAAAAAGAGTACCTAAGGTGGGATGATGTTCGCAGGGTGGCTGGTAATACATGCATGAAAGGCCAAGTATGGATTTAATGGCGTGCGAATGGAAAGGTCTACATCCAGTTATGCACTGCTATTAGACTAGTCTTCCTGGAATGGTCCTTTCGTATAGCGGTGGACTGCTAAAGACTGACTATGATTATAGGCATGGAGGCGTCTGGGTGGTCTACCTGGTTCTTGCCCAGAAGTGGTACTATCGCCAAAATCTATATCTGACCACCGTAAAGACTATTCCTGCATGCAGCGCATATTATTACTCGACCTAAAAAGGATCCTCTTTTGTTTTACTTACGGACGCAGCTGTGGTCATCATGTGCACGGAATTTTGTTTTCAAAATGGTCAGCTATAGGTCACTGCAAGTTGTTGATGGGTGATGGCCTGTGGATGGGTGGTCTACTTACCAGTCATCTCTGTCCAGTGCATTTATCAAAGGTTTGATGACGCCGGCGCTGACCAAGGGAGTGATAGGCGGGTTCTGCTCCTTGGAGAGCATGCGACGAGCTGCGCGAGCGTATTTCGTCATTTGGATTACGTCATCAGAACGGAGTCCTGTAGGGAGGGGAAAGTAGGTGTGATGAATCTTCTATCTGTACTAATAATAAAGCTGAAGAGTGTGTTTGAACGCACTAATCTCTGAAACTACCCGTCGGATTTGAAAAATTCTTTTTGTATTTGATAGCCCAATTCTTGAGGAAGGTTGTAGGCTATTTAACATCACGGTGTCACCCTTAGGAGCCGAGCAAAAGGGAAAAATGTCAGAAAAAACGCTAAGCGAAAACGATGTAGCAGCGCAGACAGCCGATGCGATGCGACGGGGGAATTGGGGGGAACAAGAAATTTCACGCGGACGAATTCGCGGCCAGAAGCTAGTGTAGTAATAAATAATGGATAGAATATTTTTTTTTGAAAGTCACCTATAGACAAATCCCTCTCCCAGTGACTTCCAAATATATTTGGGAAACTTATGCATATGAAAAATAATTGCAAAATGGGAATTGGTAAAAGCAGAGATCTATAGAAAATGGACATTTTAAGACAGTGCTAAAGTGGCAATCTTCCAGATTAGGTCAGCAACCCTCGGGACACCCAGATCTTATACAGATGTTCTCAACAGGCCAGGAGACTTGATCAACTTCTGGAGGGAGGTGGGCTGGTTGGAATAACCACCGACGGCCGCCATGGCCCACTTAAAGGACTGTGTGGAAACCAAACCCATAACATAGAACATAGAGAGTGGACGGTGGACAAAATAAACCCACGAAATGTCGAAGCATCATGCTGAGATAGGAGCCTTTTGGCCTCGTATAGGACTTTCTGTTTCATTTTTCCTTTTGTTACTTTTTTTTAATATAATTTGTTTTATTTTTAACTGTGTTTAGTTTAGTTTATGATCCTGTACGAGTCACAAATAAATACTTTTTCTTTGTTTCTATGCAGTAGGAAAAATAGAAAGAAGGAAAATATTCTTATTTGGATACGAGATAAGTAACCGTGGGTCGTTGGATATACAAGGTGTCGTTTTGCATCCTCGTCAAATTCAAGGAGGTAACTATGCTACTGATTCTCGACACGAATCAATAATAAATAAAATAAGTAGCATTTTTTATCTTGTTTTCTTATTCTCGATAATCGGCATGTGTGGGACACGCATTTTAAAACGCGGCCTGTGTGAGACCGCACTGTAACTGCCCTTTTACAAAACGCGGCCGCTTATACGATACCATAACGCGATTCTGTTCTTTGAAAGTGGGGTATTCTGAAATACTGTCAAACTTAAATAAACAAAAAAAACAAGTATGTATTCATTATTTACCGGGGATCGTAATTTTATTTGATTATTTAAGTCTTTCATAACAGCCTCCTGAAATTTGACGAGGATGCAAACCAACAGCTTGGTGATGAAGTTTAATAGGAAGAAACCGAAGGATGTTTTCGAATGTAATTTAATTTAAATATCTAAGGCCCATATTACAGAACCTCATTCAAAACTCAAGAATAACTTAAAACTGATTACTGCCATTTGATTGGTTGAAACTAGTTTTAAGTAAAGCTTAAATCTTGAGTAAGGTTCTGTAATATAGCTTCATCATAATCAGCCTATAATGTTCCCACTGCTGGGACACAGTCCTACTCTCGCTGAGAGGAAGTGGGCCGTAATCCACCACGCGGGCCCAGTCCGGGTTGGTAGATTCCACATGTCTTTTAATTTTTGGTTCTAAGACATGCCGGTATCCTCACGATGTTTCCTTCACCGCTTTAAGAGCAGTGGTGATGAAATAATTTATATAAAATAAAGCACCTGACAGGGTTCAAACGTACGACCTACAACTTGTAAGTCGCGGCCGTTACCACTGCTCTCCAATATGGCCTTGAAAGGCTGAAATAAACTGCCATTTGTTTTGGAAGTTCACGATGATTTCCAAGTTGATAACATTGTCCTATAAAAAACTTTAAATAACCTAGTCACTCTTTATTACGTATTGTTATTATGGAGGAGCTCGTGGCTAAGTAATAACAGCCACACGGGTCGATCGACCAGGTTAAGCTACACTTGCCGCGGTTGGTCCGTGTTAGTTGTCCAGTTAATCTGGAAGCCGAACGCAGATGAGACGGCAGATGCTGATGAGTCACTCTATATTACCTTTCACAATCTCCGCTGGAGTGAAAGTACTTTCATTTTCATGGACTTCCTCTCCTGCCTCAGGAGACAGCGCCCTTCTCTTGAGGAGCTGTTCATCGCGAGCCTGCTTGCGGAGAGCCACGCTGAGCTCAGCACGCTTGCGGCGGAGGTCCTGTGGGAAATAATAGTGTTTTAATTCTGTAAGTAGGTTTGCAAAAAAACTTTTATACAATAATCATATTTTTTAAACTAGATGAGGTTCTCTATCTGACTAGTCTGAGAAGAAAGGGCCGAAACAAACTCAGAGGCCACAGTCTCTTAAAGTCCAGAGATAATCTTGGTCAGATCATGTGAAGACCAGTACCTATTGGTGTCTGAAATTGTCTTTGAAGCAAAGAACCACACAGATTGAGTGGATCTATCCAGTCAGTGTAATGGCATAGTTCTTACTCGACTAGTCAGGTCCACTCAGGACCTGTCCAGTCAGTCACTGATTTGTCAGTTATCATGCAGCTCAACTCAGAACTTAAGGACCTCAACTAATACTTCTTCTACCCTGTGTCTACCAGGAGCGGAGCTGGTTTGAATATGTTCAGATAACATTAGATACTGAGGTTTAGCTAAAAATATACTACACACAAAGAATTTAGGAGAAAAGGTTCCTTATGAAGTAATAGAGGTGTCCTCTACACCTCTATTACTTCTTCTTCTTCTTCCAACTTGACAGATTTTCCTATTGAAATTTTCTCCATGAGTTTTGCTTCATAAAGACGTTCTCTATTTAGACAGTGTGAAGAGTGCATGTCTATGTAACTCAAATTGGTTTGTTTTAAATAAATAATACACCCTGATCATCAATGTTATGACAGGGTGGGTGATTGCAAATATTGAATGTAAGAATGTAAAATAATGTTTTTTAATTATCAAGCATGTTAGCACGATATGATTTGGGCAACCTTTCCTACCTACATTAAGCTGTTTTATCAATATTTTACACTAAATTGAAGTCTAGGCAGTAAAACAAATGAATTTATAAAACATTTTGAACAATCTTTTAGAAAATTGAAGGTATGTCGTTTTTTCTGTACAAAAAGCAACTATTTTTTGTTTTCTTTAAGACGTCATGTGGATTAAAATAACTGACTGCAAAAAGAATCGAAATAATATACATGTAAATCAAAACAAATGAATATAACACGTGATTTACAAAATGGAACATGCTTCGATTTATGAACAAAGATTAGAAATACATAACTTACCGTCGTTCCATGTCCAGCGTTTTTGTACGACGACAAACGAGAACTATGACCATTTTCAGACATTGTGATTAAATATTATAAACTTTTTAAATAACAATGATATCAAAAACACAATTTGTAGCTTGGGTGCAAATAGCAAACTTTTCAAAAAGCAACGGACGGAAGTTGCAAGAATCGGTTTTGAAATCATCGGGTTTTGACATTTAATAGCCTGGGTGGACAGCTCTAAAAATAAATGTGTATGTTCGCATATTTGATAGCAAAAATGTGTCAATTTAAATGACACATACATTTATTTGTTTCTTTACAGAAAAACAAACTCTGCTGCAAAACAGTACATTTATTTATAGTATTAAAGAAAGACAATAGATTTTTGAAAATAAATCTGAGTTTTCTGTGATGGCAACTAAAAATATGAAAGTGAAGTAACAGTAAGTAGTGAACAGTATTTTCATTATGTTGGTATCTTTTTAATAATTAGGGAATAGCACAATAATCGGTTTTAAATCGAGTTGAATCTAATTTAAATTGATTTTAGCTCAATGTTAATCATTAATTCATTATGTTGACTGTTGTCTCTTCTGTAGTCCTGCCTGTCTGTCATGTCAGTGTCAGATTTGGTTTGATGCTTATGTTGACAGTCGTTTTTAGGGTCACAAATTCACAATCTCTCGTGATTGTAAATCATATGACTAATAGATTATCTTATACATATTTTGATAATGCCAATATTCCGTAATCACTCATGATATAGAATTTAATGCAAAATCACATAACATTCAATCATACGTTAACCTTTCACTATCAATTTAATTAAATCAACTTTACATATTGCAATTTCAAGGATGTTTTTCAAACCTATAATTAGGTGCCTTTTTTATGAATGTAAATGCTAATAGTATTGCATTGAAATTAAAATCAGGGGTACAACGACATGTACTCATTGCATTTTAACATCGTACAAAAATAAAACAGAACAATAGTCAATTAAAATTTATAAACACGATGCACATATTCAGTAAGCAAGCGTTCGACAAAAAATGGAATTTTACAACTCAACGTAACTCAATTACGTGTGGAGACAAAGAAATTGATAGACTCAACTCTATTATTAATCAAACTGCATTGCGACTGCTTTCGCATCGTATTAATGCAGTCGAGATGAACATCCAAAAAAAACAGTACTGAATAAAATAAGAAGAAGTAGGAGGCGCTCGTACGACAGATATTGAGTAGTGGGATGGGCCTAGCATGCGCAAAGACGTATTACTAAAAAAATATCTCGCTTTCCACTGTAATTAATCTATCTATCAGCCGACACTTTCATCTGGCGACCTCATATATGAAACGATCGTAAATTAACGTTATTAAAACAAGTTTACAAGCGTTCATGAACGTGTAATTACGCAAAACGTTACGCCGCTGGGCGTGACATCACAAATCAGTCCGGTCGGGCCGAAGACAACACGTCTATAGCCCGTTCTTGTCACTCGTTCGTGTCAGAGAGAGATAGGTATAGCAGGCAGGCCGGTGCTGATCGTATTCCGTCGAGGGTGTCGCCATTTTCGTTTTGACGAATATTGACAGCACGGCAGACAGACAGTGGCGCGGTCGTCGACGCAGCGTCTGCCGGATTATTTTTATTTTGATAGTGAATCATTTAACGACCAGACTACGTTTTCTGACTCGTTCCGCGTCGGTTAGCAATAAAAACTCTATTTACTACAACAGTGACGAGTGATAGACGGCTAGTTGACGAAATTTGGTGCTAACCTCTTCGTTCTTTTTTTTTCCTCCCGTCAGTGTTTTTGAGAACTGCAAGGCTGATCGATATGTGCAAGATTTACCACAGATGACTCTGCGTTACTCAACCTTGTGGTGATTTCTTCTGGTAAGTGCATTCTAATATTGTTCTTTGGGTGTATTGGAGTCAATAATCGGTGAGCGTTCGATAAAATAGACATTACTGGAAGCATATTTTGATTCATGCATAATATTATTCGGCATAAACTTAATATTTACAGCGTAAAATGACAGTAGCCCTTTGTTGCGGTAGCTCCAGTTTGTTTACGAACTGTCAGGGGCAGTACACGGCCTAAGATATATTGCCTGGGTTGGCGACTATGCGTGGGCTTTCTGCGCAGGCGAAAATCAACCTTACCGTAAACGGAATAAGGTTGAAAGTTTCGTAACTCGTAGAACGATAACGGCCCGTAGAATTAATTTATCACACGCCGCGCTTGACAAGTTGAAAACATAAATTCGACCTTGGCGCTCCACGTGGTTTGTAGGCTTTTGTGCTTTCTTTGTTTGACAGTTGACATCGATTATCGATTTTTTTGAATCGATTATTTTTTGTGCGTTGTTGGCAGCAGTGCGTGTCATGTTGACGTAAATTTGTAAAAAAAAGAAAAACAAGTAAACGATTTTATAATTCGAGTGATTTTAGCAAAATTTTTCTTTTATTTTATTTCCACTAAACTGTTTGTTTGTTTCCTATTCCTGTTGGTGAGTTTTTAATTAAATATTTTGTTACCTTATGTTTACATATTAGTTTTTAAGATAGAAATCTATTTTATATTGTTGAAATTAAGATAAAAATCGCCCATTTAGGCTCGGTTACGCGATAACATGGATTTGCCATTCGACTCTGACGTAAATAATAATTACACTCTCTTGTTTTTGGATGAATTGATTTTATAAAAAAAGAGAAACTCATGCTAGATAAACCGCATAGAAATAGTCATTCTTTTAGAATAGAATGACATTTAAAAAAAATATAATAATACAATTTATAATTTTTATTTAAGTGTCTATTGAATATGAAGCTTTGCCCAACTAGGGTCAGCTTCCAGTCTAACCGAATGCAGCTGAATACCAGTATTTTACATGAAGCTACAGATTTAAAAAAAATTTTTTTTTTCACATAAACCTACATAGGCATTTATGAAATGTCAGAAGCTAGGTGCACGGTTCCAATTGGTCATTTCCAATGGATAAGAGCCGGCAAAAACTCCATGGTTACTCTTTTCAAAATAATTGAATTTTGCAATGTTTCCAAATTACCATAGGTATGGGAAGACAGCGAAAGCGGTCAACAAGTACGAGGTACTTGATAAAATAAAAAATGGTCTATAGACCTAAAATCATCATTAGATGGCAAACTAGCCAAAAGATTACTACGCCTGGTTAGGAAAGGCCTGCGCCTGATGACGGGGACTAGCACGGGACACTGCTCACTGAACAAACACTTTCACACAATAGGCGTAACGGAAAGCCCCCTATGCAGAGCGTGCATGGAGGCTGATGAAACCGTCGCGCATGTGCTCTTTGAGTGCACAGGTGTCACCCAGATTAGGTCGGAAACCCTCGGGACACCCAGATGTTCTCAACAGACCAGGAGACTTAATAAGCTTCTGGAGGGAGGTGGGCTGGTTGGAATAATCACCGACGGCTGCCATGGCTCACGTACAATGGTCCACCTGAAGGACTAAGTGTGGAAACCAAACCCGTAATGACCCCAATGATGATGATCTAAAGTCTACAAGGCCTACAAAGTCCTCACATTTACGAAATATAAATAAATCTATGAAAAATATTCTTTTTTTTTTTACTCCTTCTTTTTAATGCAATCTGTCCTGAGACATTCAGCAATAGGTGGATTGCTGTTTCAGATCTTGCACGGTCCTCTGCCCCATCCAATCGATACTATAGCTCCTTCATGCTGGTTGTAAGTAGGTCTTGGGGTGCCCTTCTTTTTAGTCTTGTGAAGGTAACTGGGTTTGTCATTAGTCTCCTTGCCAATTGATGATGATGAATGATGTAACAAATACTTTGTAACCATATTATTGTGATTTAAAAGAGTGTTCATGGTGTTTCTTGCCCGTTCTTCTCAATCGGTACCTACTACGCTTTGGAATGGGCAACTAGCTTCATCTTTTTGGCTGACCGACCCTTGACAATTCAAAAGTACCTGTAATTGGTTTAGTTGAAATATACATATAGTTTGAGTTTGAGTTTGAATTGATTTGAATGAACTTTTAATCTGGTGGAGTATGTTGTGATGCCAGCTTTGACTTCCTCTTTGACAGTTTTTATCTCTCAATTCTTGTGAATTCTGTCATTTGTGACATACCAGGGAGCAATTTGCATCATTTATCAAAAAGATAAATAAAATATAGAAACCTACCTACTGTAATATGGAAAATTGTAAAAGCCAATTATTTTAAAAAAGAGTAACCATGGAGTTTCTTGATGGCTCTTCTCCATAGGAAATTTATTTATTTATTCAAAATTTCGTAAATAAAACCTTGGCCAATTGGAACTGTGCACCTAGTTTCTGACGTTTCGATAAGTGCCCATGTAGGATTATTTGTAAAAAAAAAAAAATACTTGTTTGCTTCATGTAAAATACTGGTATTCAGCTGCATTTGGTTAGACTGGAAGCTGGCCCCAACGTAGTTGGGCAAAGCTTCATATTCATTAGACACATATATAAAAATAACAAATTGTACTATTATATTTTTTATATATGTCAACCAAATGATATGATTGCCATTACAACCACTAATAAAGAGTTACTTTGTAATAACTATCATAGTAGTTTAATAAAAATCCACTGGCACTATGTAACATCATGCCTTGTTTCCCCGAAGGGTTGAGCAGAGGTGTACCTATAGTTATTATGTTATCATTAATATTGTTGTTGCTAGTCATGTCGTGAGAATATGCTGTGGGTGATAATCAGGTTGAAACTTATAATATGAACCTAGTGATATACCTTGTGGCTAAGTAATAACAACCGCACGGATTGATCGATCACGTTAACCTACGCTTGCTGCGGTTGGTCCGTGGATGGGTGACCATCTTTACATACCAAGACCCCTCCGTGCCTTGGAAAGCACGTTAAGCTGTTGGTCCTGGCTGTCATTTGTGGATTTTTGACAGTCTTTACTTGTCATCAGTAACTCGTAGGTTTGACAACCAGTCTTACCAAGGGGTATCGTATTACTCAGTAACTGGGTTCTATGTTCTATGTTACGGGTTTGGTTTCCGCATTTAGTCCTTCAGGTGGACCATTGTACGTGGGCCATGGCAGCCGTCGGTGGTTATTCCAACCAGCCCACCTCCCTCCAGAAGCTTATTAGGTCTCCTGGTCTGTTGAGAACATCTGTGTAAGATCTGGGTGTCCCGAGGGTTTCCGACCTAATCTGGGTGACGCCTGTGCACTCAAAGAGCATATCCGCGACGGTTTCATCAGCCTCCATGCAGGCTCTGCATAGGGGGCTGTCCGTTATACCTATTGTGTATCTACCCTATCCAGGCGTAGTAATCTTTTGGTTAGTTTGCCATCTTGTGATGGCATGGCCTCCTTGGACTGCCTGCAGCCCGGTGACGAGGACCACCAGTTCTCTGCTTGTGTGTGGGTGTGCTCCTGTAGCCACCTGCGTAGTTGATTGAAGGGGATGGGCACGACTGGTTCCGGTCCATAGACTGACGTGCTGGATGCCCTTCTGGCCAGCTCGTCAGCCGCGTCGTTACCTAGTGATCCACTGTGTCCTTTTATCCATTGTAGTGTCACTGTGTTGCGGTTCGATACAGTTACCTGTTCAAGCGCCTTGTGACATTCTAGTATTAGATGTGATGTGATGCATCCCTTCTTCAGAGATCGGAGGACTGAGGCGCTGTCAGAGATTATACGAACATGAGTGTCCGTAACTCTCCTGGCTGTATGGCATGGGCCGCTTGTATTATACCCACAGACTCCGCTTGGTAGACCGTGTTGAGCATTCCTAGCGGGCTGGATATGTTTATGTTGAGGTCGTGTGAGAAAACTCCGACTCCAGTTCCGCAGTCGGTCTTTGATCCGTCAGTGTGAACTCAGCTCTCTCGGGCCCGAGTAGTCGCGCTGCTCCTCTTCAAGCACTATGTTGTAATGCTTTTGAAAGCAGTATTGCTTAGGGGCTTCGTCGCAGGGTGCTGCCATCATTGGCTGTCGTTTGATCGCCTCATCCTTTAGGCGTATGTGTTTGATCCTCGAGTCAGAGTTCCTGATAAATGGAGTCTGAAGGCAGACAGGGCAGCCTCCTGCCGCACGATAAGGTGTAAGGCGATAAGGTGTAAGGCAGTCCAAGTACAGCCTGTAGGGCAGCGGTGGGTGCAGTTCTCATGCAGCTAGTGATTGCCACACAAGCACATCGCTGCAGCTTTTCGAGGTCTCTTTGAGCTGTGCTCAGGTCTGTTCTGGGCCACCAGACTAGTGAGCCGTATGTGGTAATTGGTTGGATGACTGTGGTGTAAAGCCAGTAGGTGATCTTGGGGCTAATGCCCCAGTTTTTACCAGTAACTGGGTTGTTGAGTTCGGATAGGCAGTCGCTCCATGTAAAATACTGATATTGACATTTGATTGATGTTTTTCTTTCTTTTTCTTCTACATTCAGCTGCATCCGGTTAGACTGGAAGCCGACCCCAATATATTTGGGAAAAGGCTGATGAAGAAAAGATGAGGAACGGCTGAGCATGAGGTCCTGGCTTTGATTCTCGGGTCAAGCAAAATGTCATCGGGTTTTTTCATCTAGAATATCTCAGTTGCAGCACAGAGTCTGGATTAGTGCACGGTTGATGGCAATAGGCTCGCCCCCTATTACATGGGACTTAAACTCACGAAATGTGGGTGTACTGTAGGTACACCTCTGCCTAACCCATTACAACCCATACGGGCGCGATGTTATGTTATGTTACATGTAACAGAAAATCTATGTAAGTTGAAACAAACAAAAGGATTATTATAATTCAAAAATATTTAGTAAGATTAACAGACCAATTGATAAGATCTGAAGTTTATTGTTATCTACAGTTTTCGATATGGTACGGATTTAAGTTATATTTATTTACTTTTTCATTTATCACTCAGACAGGCAGTCGCTCTATGTAAAATACTGGTATTCGGCTGTGTCTAGTTACACTGGAAGCTGACCCCAAAATAGTTGGGAAAAAGCTAGGCAGATGATTGATGATTTTTATACATTCGATATCGCGGGCATGCCTGTGTGTGTTGAGGTTGGTGTCCTGGGTGCAATCTCAGCATCGGGCAGTT
The DNA here is from genome assembly GCA_911387795.2 of Apamea monoglypha. Taxonomy (NCBI): domain Eukaryota; kingdom Metazoa; phylum Arthropoda; class Insecta; order Lepidoptera; family Noctuidae; genus Apamea; species Apamea monoglypha. The sequence continues at coordinate 8,710,790 of OU426942.1, forward strand.
CTTAGTAGCACCCGTGTCTAGAATTGTATTTAGTGACAGAGTTAGGAAAATATGAGCGTACCATACCTCTAAGCTACGTTAAATACTGTCATGTAAATGACATTTGGCATTTGACTAACCTGTGAACAGACTAAAAACCGTCAATATGCTCACAAAGCAGCCAAACTAAAAAAATATTTCAATTAAACCAATTGCAGGCACTTTTGAATTGTCAAGAAAGTTGTTCAGGCAGAAAGATGATACTACTACATATACTACATATTATTACGAGGGCGACACTGAAAGTTTTTAGAACTGGCCACTTGTAAACGATATATTAAAAAAATAAGTTCAAATTTTGAAAATGGAACTCTTTGCCAATATTATTGTGTATGTATTTTATTCATTTGTCATTTGTTTACGATTTGGCGGCAAATTGAACATTGTCTGCCTCACGTCAGCATGAATTTAACGTGAGAAAATTTTCGTACAATGATTTTTTATGACTTTCGATGTCATTTAAGTCAACAAGAAAGTTATGATAGACTTGTTGGCCTTTCACGATGAAGGCCCATCTCGTGCCACTGTTTACAACTGGTTTAATGAGTTTAAACGTGGTCGCACTAATTTCACCGATGATCTGCGTGAGGGACGGCTTGTACGGCGATGACTGAAAATAATATCAGTGTTGTGCGGCGTATGATAGAGACTGACAAAAGAGTGACTTATCAGCAGATTCGGACAAGCTTAGACATCGGTATGACTCAAGTGCACAAAATCCTCCATGAACATTTAGCGGTCAGGAAGCTTTGTGCCCGGTGGATACCTCGTAATTTAACAGAGGCCCAAAAGCTCCGTCGTGTTGATTGGTGTCGTGAAATGGTATGACGAAATGTCAAATCGGTTCGGTTGGCGCAGTGGTTAAGCGATTGACTGCTGTGCTGCGTGTCGCGGGTTCGATTCCCGCACGGAACAAATATTTGTATGACCTACAAGTAGTTGTTCCGGGTCTGGCTGTTTGTGTATGTGAGTTTAAATGTTTGTAAACGCACCCACGATACAGGAGAAATTCCTAGAGTGGGGCAACGTTTTAAAAAAAAAAAAAAAAAGAATTGTCAAAAATTTAACGGAGGTAACTCAAATGCTGTTTTCAACATACTTACGGGTGACGAAAGCTGGATTTATTGTTATTATCCTGAAACTAAGAGACAGTCTGCTGTCTGGGTGTTTCCTTCCAAGGAGTTACCAACTAAAGTGAAGAGAGGTGGAAGCGTGGGAAAAATGATGGTGGCCTCGTTCTTCGGAAGGACAGGTTATTATGCAACAATTGTTTAGAGGATCGAAAAACAGTTACTGCAGAGTGGTACACTAACAATTGTTTGCCACTTGTCTTGGAAAAAGTTCGGGAGAAACGACCACGCAGTAGGATCCTCTTTCACCACGACAACGGCTCGTCGCACACCGCCAAACAAACAATCGACTACTTAGTGACGTTAGACATGGAATTACTGGGTCACTCGCCCTATATCCCCGACCGACGACTTGTGATTTTTATTTATTTCCGAAAAAAAAAAAAGAAAAACTTCGAGGAAAACGTTTTATGGACGCCGAGGAAGTAGTGGCTGCGTTTCAAAATGCCGTCGAAGAGACCCCTAAGGACGAGTGGGAAAAGTGCTTTTCTCAGTGGTTCCATCGGATGCAGCGATGTATTGATGTAAATGGACACTATTTTGAAAAGATATAATAACTTGCTAGTTTGTTCAGTTTTTTATTTTCTAAGAACTTTTAGTGTCACCCTCGTACCACTGTGGCCCAGTGGTAACGCCCGCGACTTACGAGTTGTAGGTCGTAGGTTCGAACCGAGACGGGCGATTTACTTTGTGTATAATATTTTATCACCACTGCTCTCAAAACGGCGAAGAAAAACATCGTGAGGAAACCGGCATGTCCTAGAACAAAAAAATCGAAGACATGTGACATTTACCAACCCGCACTGGGCCGGCGTGATGGATTACGGCCCACTCCCTCTCTCTGAGAGGAAGCCTGAGTCCCAGCAGTGGGAACATTTTAGGCTAATTATGCTACTTATATATTATGTACCTATAGGCTAAAAACCTCTCGCAGATCAAGATGTTTCATCAAAATTTTCCGCACCGACTCCGCAAAGTGCCGGAATCGCTGTCACGTAACTTATGTATGCATGACGAGTATCACGCAACTTGTGCAGGACTGCGTGTTTACAGAACTGTCACGAAGACTCCAGAGTTCATTGGAAACCAGAGGCGCAATTCTCGTAATTTTAAGAACGTTCAGTCTGATCTCAGTCTCAGTCTGTCAAAAATACCTCTAATTTCCCTTCATTTTTGACAAATTCTTGGCATTGATTGTCGCTGAGATGAGATTGTGACTAGATTTTGAACGTTTTTAATTACGAGAATTGGCCTTCTATAGATAGTTGTATTAAAAACAACTAGCTTTTACCCGCGGTTTCACCCGCGTGGAGTTCGGAAATATCCCACACGAACGTTTACCGGGATAAAAAGTATCCTATGTCCTGACCCAGGTCATGGTCTATCCGTGTGCCAAACATCCAAATCTGCTCAGCCGTCAAGGCGTGAAAAGGTAACAGGCAGACAGTTACTTTCGCATTTATAATAACAAAAGCGTGTCCTCGTGTCCTGCGTGTCCTGTCAGCTGCACGTTACAGGAACTGATCGGTTACGGGCGCTGGGATTACGCCAAACAAGTAACCGAATTCTGCGCAGAGTCCATTTAGATTGCTATCGACACGCTAAGAAGAAGGAGATTAAAAGCGACTCGCCCCTGCTTCACACGGTTTTAACGACTTCACGAAACTCGGGATTTCTTTATTATTTGTACGTTTAATATTGTTGTTTATAAATATAAACCTTCCGGAATAAATTCTCTAAATGATGTTGAAAACCGCATCAAAATCCGTGACGCAGTTTAAAAGAACAACGCAGTCACATAAACAGACACGAAAAGCGAGTTGAATGTATAATATGTATGTATATCAATATAGAAGTATCTTTGGTATCGATAATTTTTTCGTTTCCTTCTCTGGCCTGGTTTTTGGTGCATTGCGTGTTGTTTTTGGGCGCAGTGTTCGTACACTATCTGGCTAGTTAGAGATGGATGGTCCTGTATTCAATGTATCTCCGTACGTAGGTGCGAATACTTTATAATAAAATTCCACATAATCTCAAAGAACACCCCACACGCATGTTTAAAACTAAACTGACTGAATTGCTATTGCAAAAATGTTACTACTCTGTAAATGACTTCTTGAATGACAAAGATTTATAACTGTACCTTGACTTTTTTTCTTGTAATTGACATTTTAAGTACCTTTTTGCAATAATTTATAATTTGATAACATAATTTTTAATGTAATGACTTTTTATTGTGACCATTTATTTGTGTGTATTAATTTTATTATTTTAATGTCATGGTAATGTTAACTAATGTTTTTGCACGCCGTAAGGTAGAATGTAGCGGAAACATTGTATTTTGTACCATCTCAAACCTGTACCATACATTGTTGGCAAATAAATATTTTTGATTCTGATACTTCTTTTTAAAGCACCTATTGTATAACTAGGTTCTGCTCGTGACTTCGCCCGCCTGAAATTTATTGTTCCCCCAACCCAATCCGTTGCATCGCATCGCCTACCCGCTATTACTTCGTTTTCGTTCTTAGCGTACGTTCTGACTTTTTTCTTTTTGCTCGTGTTCTAAAGGTTCCAGCGTGATGTTAAATAGCCTATAACCTGCCTCAAGAATTGGGCTATCAAAGGCAAAAAGATTTTTTGAATCCGACTGATAGTTCTAGAGATTAGCGCGTTCAAACAAACAAACTCTTCAGCTTCGTTAGAAGATTTAGTCAGATAGGCTATCATCAGCGTGGCTTAAAAGTCGCATGCTTCTGATTCAGTAATAAAAGTCGTAGCCTAAGTTACTCCAAATAACATCAGCTATTTGCCAGTGAAACTCCTGTCAACATCGGTGCAGCCGTTTCGGAGATTAGCTGGAACAAACAGACAGACAGACAATTTTTTTTTTTGTTATAAGTACCGTATATATTTTCATGTGCATTTTTTAAAATGCTGGTATTTTGACACTTCAGATAGACACTTCAATTTTATTACAAGCTTTTATTTATTTGTATAGATGTTTTTATGCTGAAGTGATAATCAAAATGGGCCATTGACGTCATAAACTTATCGAATCAATCTAATCATGTTTGCTTCGTCTGTAATTAAATATAGATCATTATCTAATCTAATGATAAGATGTATTCCGATTATTTCAAGCACCTGCTAAGGAGTGAAACTCTTTGCTGGACTCTTCCCGATATGCGTTAAACTTGTGTGTCAAGTCTTTTTTTTTTTTAATAAGGGACTTTAATCGCAATGCGTATGACCTTTCATGCCCTAAATACACATTGCTACGGATTATATTTGGGTCATGAACCCGCACAGACGCATCACCACCATTTGGTTGAGACAGGATTTTATGGAATGTGCCTAATTCGATTCAACCTCAAGGCCCCAAACAGATCAGAGGGGCAATTCTCGTAATTTTAAGAACGTTCACAGTCTGATCTGTCTCAATCTGTCAAAAATACGTCTCATTTCCCCACATTTTTGACAAGTTTTTGACATTGATTGTCGCTGAGATGAGATTGTGACTAGATTTTGAACGAATTACGGGAATTGGTCTTCAGAACTCAGCCCATAAATATGTGATAACATATGATCGTGAGGCATTAATTCCCTTAGCCCAGCCTATACATTTCCACATGTTAGAGCTGGGCTACCGACGAGCTGGGCAGACAACTGCCCAACTCGAATCTACATTGCATTGCTGCTGGAATCTACATTTTAACCCTGAAAATCCATCAGGGTGATGCTGAAGAGTCGAAGAATAGAATAGAATATTCTTTATTAAGTACACCATAAATATTACAGATAGAAGTGTAGAAATTTTACAAGGGGTGACACAATGGGCGGTCTTATCACTAAAAGCGATCTTTTAAAGACAACCTTTGGATGGATCATCATTGCTCTGCGACATACATAATCCTGTGGATTAGATATAATTCATCCTGCAGCCTTGTTTGTAGTGACTTCCTATCTACGTCTTTTCCTTTATAATTGAATTGAATTACCTACATAAGTCAATTGTTTGTCGCTTTTGACCGATAATAGCCTGTCATTCGTAATCTAGTTCTCTTCGATTACAACTTAAGCAAGCTTGCTGTATTGAGGGAAAAATTACCTTTAGTGACTAACTCAAGTTATTCGTTGTTTTAGGTCAGTCACTCCTGGTTTCTTATGAAAGGATGATGTGTGTTTCTATTGGCAAGATTTTTTTCTTTGAGGAAAATAAGCGTAGGGCAGAAGCTGTTAAATGCTATCCTACTTTCTATCCCATTTCTTACTTCCTACTATCCTATCCTACTAACATTATAAACGCGAAAGTTTCTGAAGAAGGATGGACGTTTGTTACTATTTCACGCAAAAACTACTGAACGTATTTCAATGAAATTTGACACACATATGTAGTTTATAACCAAGATTTGAGGTCTATCCACACATATCAGGGCCGAGGCACACACAAGGCAGGCACTGAAGCTCCGTCGCCGTCCCGGACACGGACGTGTGTGAACGAGTTCATATAAAATGTATACACCGATATTTTTTTGAGCCCCTGACGGAGAACGGTTCGTCTACGTACGTATACACATAAGATACTTTTTATCCCGGTATTTCCACGGGATCGAGACTTATGCGGGCGAAACCGCGGGGCGCTGGTAGTAATGTCTAAATTAAACCAACAGTTTACCTTCACAACATACAAATTACCATCTACCCTCCAAAGAATAGACATTTTTGCAACATACCCAACCTACCGGAAAATACGAAGGATATGTCAGGCTCAGGACGCGCTGAAAGGACGGAGGGTTGAAAACATAAAAAGTTGAAGCGGATCGCTCGAGTTTTAACTACCACTAGCTCTGAAACTTTTTTGATATCCTTAACAAAAATGTGTTTGTGGAATTATTAACTAGAAGAGTATTTGGTGTAAGCTTGGGCAAAAAAATGGTAAGTCATCATCTGCCTAGCCTTTTCCCAACTATATTAGGGTCGACTTCCAGTCTTACCGGATGCAGCTGAATATCAGTATTTTACACGGAGCGACTGCCTATTTGACCTCCACAGCCCAGTTACTGGATACCCCGATACCCCTTGGTAAGACTGGTTGTCAGACTTTCGGGCTTCTGACGTAACAACTATCCACGAGGGGCCTTGGTATGTAAAGATGGTCACCCATCCACGGACCAACCGCGGCAAGCGTAGCTTAACCTCATCGATCGACCTGTGCGGCTGTTATTACTTAGACACAAGCCCCTGTAAAAAATGTGGTAAGTATAGTTTTTTTTAATAAACCTAGTTGTGAAGAGTCTCGTATTTCACTGATTTCAGTCCTCAATCCATGTAAAAAATCTGTTTTAAGATCTTTCGCTCTGGCTAGCATAATCAGCCTATAATGTTCCCACAGCTGGTACACAGACCTCTGTGAGAGGGAGTTGGCCGTAATCCACCACGCGGGCCCGGTGCGGGTTGGTAGACGTCACTTTTTCGAATTTTTGCTTTTAGGACATGCCGGTTTCCTCACGTTTTCCTTCACCGTTTTGAGAGCATTGGTGATGAAATAACTTGTTTCTTCCCGTTGACCATAGAATAATAATAATAAATAATAGATAGTTCGCTACAGCTTTTTAAAAGTGGTCTTTGTTCATAGTACTTATCGTTTTCTTTACGATTTTTCTTAGAGAAAAATTAGGAAGAACAACTTTTTATATCTTGCATTATATGTAATGCGACATCAGGGTCAATATACTTGATTGCCTCAAGTAAAGTTCTTAAATTAACGGTTACTATTAAGCTCTCTCTATTACTACCCGTTTGAACTAAAAACCATTCAGCACTTATCTAATTATGACCTAACAGTTCTTATAGCAGCATTTTTATGTCTATGTATGGCGCCTATACATAAAAAGTTATATAAATGGCATGATCCTGCCAAATATGGCGTAAGATTAATTATTTTCTGATAATAGGCAGTTTCATTGTTAATTGGTAATTTTCTTCAGCTACATATTAAGCACGGAATTTTTATTATAGCTGAATGTAACTAACAGGAAAAATATCAGGATGTAGCCGGTGTACATACATCTAAAATTAATTTATGGAGCCTCAGCAGCCCTATTTCCCTATTCCCACTTCAATATCTCCCAAATAATATTTTATCAAAAAATTCTAAAAAAAGGTCTGGCAACTTAAAATTTATACCGTAGCCAAGATTTTTGTCAAGAATGCAGAAACTCGAGGGGCGAATATCGTACGTATTTTCCCGCGAAAAAACCGCTTTGACAGCGAAAAAGGCGGGAACGGGCGCCATTACTAGCAAGTGACGCCAGGCCGTTGTATAATTGGCGTCCACAAGTTATGGATGAATTTAATAACGCCGACATATAGTTCGTGGCCTGTGTATTTGAGGTAAAAGACAACAGCTTTGATGTATTAGCTATTACGTTTTTGATTAATGTTTTTGTGGAAAATGTAATGGTATTACAGTGGTATTACTCGTAAATATTGTGAGAATGGAACGATACTTTAGAAAAGTGCAAACACTACTTGTTTTCTTAAAATATAAACTTAAAATTAGATGGTCCCCCTTCGGGGTTTCATCAAATCCCGTAGAAAATTCTTATATCTTGATGATTTCACGACTTTAACTAACAAATGAAAATACATGCCACAGTATTTCCTCACTGTTTTTTATAAAGAAATTTCCACGGCTTTTAGTTCCTGATGGAACAAGGGTAAATTATGGGGATCTATGGGGAGGCCTTTGCTTGATAATAGACAACTTCCGGCAGATATGACATGACTGCATGGGGTCTTATCTCGCGTCGAGGGAGTTAATTGAGGATTATGTGGTGTTAGATGATGACTTTGCTTTCTTGCGACATGTAAAAGGTATAGTGTAGGTATAAATATGTTTAGAATTCCGTTGACGTGATTTTTGTGAATCGTGTTTTGAATTTCCAACTTGGGACTGCGAAATTGAGATAGAAATATGTAAGCAAAGGTTGCATCAAAGCGATTTGAATCTTTAATTAAAATTCAAAGACTTTAATATAGACTTGAATACTTGATGTTTTGGTTTAGTTAGAGTACCAAGTTGTGTAGGTTCATTTTTGGAAGAAAAAATATTTTTAGGATACTCAAATATTTTATTAAGCCTAGAATGTACTACAATGCCTGTCTGACAAAAGGTTTGAAATTTTACAATTGTCCAAATACCTTTTGTCACACGTAGCTTATACAAGGTCAAATTAAATTAGCTAAAAAAAAGTTTAATTCATTTTTGGGCTCAATGACCGCTGGAGGTTTTGTTACTTGAAGAATGACATGAGAAACTCTTTTATTTTTTGTTTTATCGTGTTTAAAAATGGATACATATCACGTCTGAGAAGTTAACTAAAAAATATTGTTTTTTTAAAACGGATGATATTTCAAATTACTTCACTACCTGTGATTGAAATCCAAAAAAAAAAAATTGTATTTTGATCTTGTCTAGATATCTATACCCATCACGTCTGCGGAGTTTCGCTAGCTAATTTAATTTGACCTTGTATATCTATGCATCGCCCATATCATCATCTGCCTAGCCTTTTCCTAACTATGTTGGCTTCCAGCCTAACCGGATGCAGCTGAATACCAGTATTTTACATGAAGCGACTGCCTATCTGACCTTCACAACCCAGTTACTGGGTAATACTATACCCCTTGGTAAGACTGGTTGTCAGACTTTCGGGCTCCTGACTACCAGTAACGACTGCTAAAGATCCAAGATTGACAGCCGGGACCAACGGGTTAACGTGCTTTCCGAGGTACGGAGGGGTCTCGGTATGTAAAGATGGTTACCCATCCACAGACCAACCGCGGCAAGCGTAGCCTAACCTGGTTGATCGACCTGTACGGCTTACTTACGGCCGGCCGGCCGGCCGGTCGGATGTCGGCCTTACTTAGCCATGGATCACTCACCCGTATGTCGAGTAAAAATACGTAGAAAATGCCTATGGCATTCAGTCTGCCTCAGTACTTGTGCAAGTAAATAATTTCAACAAACACGAAAGTAACGTAGCCAGTATCCTTATTTTATCAGATGTAACTAACTTCCATTCCTTCCTTACTAATTGTACAAACTTAACCCACAGATACCTCGTATATCTCAGCCGTTTTGCCTCCAAAAATCTCATTTCTCCGGAACCCCGCCTAACGAGAAACGGAAAAGTCAAGCTGGAACATTACCGCGTGAAACTTCAAAAATTTAAAGTGGAATCACAAAGAAATAGGACAATCAGCCCGCACCAGCCCTGTCCGTAATACTGTGTAATAACGGACTTCGGACCCTTTATTTTAGGGTAACCTAACTAAGGGACCCGGTAGAAATAAAAGAATTTTGCAAGAGGAAATTTTTGGGTGTTTTTTGTTGGGGTTCAGGGCCTAATGAGTGATTGGGAGGTGGTATTTGATATGGGATTCCTATTAGATTTGTTTTAGTAAGGTGATCAGCCTTCGCAAATCATGATTTTTAAATTAAAAGAGTAACCGTGGAGTTTCTTGCCGGTTCGCCATAGGAAACGACCAATTGGAACCATCTAGCTTCTGACGTTTCATAAGTGCCCATGTGAAATAAAATATTTTGAAGAACTCGTGAAAAATATGCACAAAATCGCCAAAATAAATTGAACGATTTAACTTTACTTTATAAGACACTAGCTGCGCCCCACGGTTTTACCCGCATAATTCTCGGTCCTGTGGGGATGTCTGGATAAAAAATGTCCTAATCCAGGTCATGGTCTACCCATGTGCAAAATTTCATCCAATCCGTTTAGCTGTTTTAGCGTGAAAGCGTAACAAAGAAACATACATTTTTTTTTCTCTTTATGTGATTAGTTTAGATAAACCAGTGCGATTCCGTAACCATCTTATCATGAAAACTTAGGCGAGCGTGGAGTGAGCTGTCATTCCAACTAATGCTAGCGATTGACAGCTCACTCTAAGCTCACTTCACCTAACTTTTCACGCTAAGATTTTTACAGAATCGATCTGAAACACGCTAGAAAACATGTTTGTTACGTTGCAGTGAGCTTATGTAGCAATTAATGATCGTTCCGTCTCTCTTTGAGAGACCCTTGCAGTGGGTCAATTGCAAGTTGACATCATATATACTAAAGCTGCATAGTTCTCCCTCCCTCCATTATTCCTTCTTCTAGTAAGAACTTTGCCATTAAATTTAGCAAGCGTTGTGTCAAAGTTCTGAACATGAGGTTCTTCCTAGGTTGGGCAGTGTTATTAGGCTTTTATCTCCAGAATTTCTCAGCAGCAACCTGAAATCTGGATTTGTGCCTCGCCACTATTAAAAGGGACTTAAATCTAACTGGTGAAATTGCTTTTTACTAAGGGTACACTTCACTACAGGCGTGGTATATGTAATTTGTAAAGACGCAGTGACCAACCGTGGCGTTCAAAGTTCGTTCCTTCGTTCGGACCTTCGCGTTGCAGTGGGTCAATTGCTACTTGATATCATACATTCTAAAGCTACTGCATAATTTTCCTTCCCTCCGTTATTCCTTCTTCTAGTAAGAACTATGCCATTAAATTAAACAAGCGCTACTGCTGACCATGAGATCCTGGGTATTCCCAGGTCGGGCAAAGTGTTACTGTTTTTTTCTATCAGAAATTTCATGGGCCGGTTGCTGACTATAGGCGGGCAAGCCTATTGTTAGCAACCGGGCCCAAGAAATTTATCTCTTCGTTGCGTAGAAACTTGGTTTCTCTTGCAACAAACTGAAATGCTTTGACAAAATCATAATCGTTTATGTGAGTAACAGTAAAACTATCTTAACTGAAGCTTACAGTTTCAGGAATTCGTTTACGAAGACTAGTTTTAGGTTTTCTGGTAATTTGGAAATAGAAAATTAGCTTGTTTATAGGTTCATTTTCTATGGTGTAGTACCTATTGACTTATATTTTTGACTAGCTTCTGCGCGCGACTTCAACCGCGTAAAATTTCGGCCCCTGACCGACCCCGTCGCATCGCATCGCCTGTCCGCGCTATTACTTCGTTTTCGCTCAGCGTTCTCCCTGACTTTTTTCTTTTTAATCGACTCCTACGGATCTTAGCGTTATGTTGAATAGCCTATAACATTCCTCAAGTGTTGGGCTATCAAATGCAAAAGGATTTTTTCGGGTAGTTCCAAAGATTAGCGCGTTCAAGAAAACAAACTCTTCAGCTTTATTATTAGTATAGATAGTCGTATACATATACATTACGAGGATATTTTAGCATACAAAAGCACGAAAACCAAAAGATTAAAACAATGCTTTGTGGAATTTCTTTCCGCTTCTTCTCCATAGGAAATGCCAAACTACGAAATTTTATGTTTAACAAACCCTGCTTCCAATGGGATTTTTTCCACCTGCAAAAACCTTTCATACCAACTTTCATCTCCTATTTTGCCACTTAAGGGGATGAATTTTCAAAAACCCTTCGTCAGTTAGGAACTCTTGAATGAAATTTTATGATATAAAAAAGAAAAGAAGGAAAGAAAAAACATGGTTTATTTGCGGTAAACATGACGCAAAGAAAGAACACAAACACAAAAAGAACAATTTTGGGGGAAAATATGCGTCACATCCGCGCAAAATGGCAAGACGACGGTGCAGGCTGTGCGTTGTCTGTCGAATCGGCTGCGACTTAAGAGTTGTAGGTCGTAGTTTCTAATCCAGACAGGCGCTTTACTTTGCGTAAACTATTTCATCACTACTGCTCTCAAAACGGTGAAAGAAAACATCGTGAGGAAACTGGCATGTCCTAGAACCAAAAAAGTCAAAGACATCTACCCACCCGCACTGGGCCCGCGAGTTAGATTACAGCCCACTCCCTCTCACAGAGAGGAGGCCCGTGTCCCAGCAGTAGCAACATTATAGGCTACTAGCTTCTACCCGCGACTTCGTCCGCGTGAAATTTCTTGTTCTCCCGACCCATCCCGTAGCATCGCATCACCTGCCTGCGCTATCACTCCGTTTTCGCTTAGCGTTCTTTCTGACTTTTTTTCTTTTCGCTCGGCTCCTAAGTCATAGCGTGATGTTAAATAGCCTATAGCGTTCCTCAAGAATTGGGCTATCAAATGCAAAAAGAATTATTCAAATCCGATTGGTAGTTCCAGAGATTACCCCCTACATACATACATACAAACAAACAAACAAACAAACAAAATTACCTCTTTATAATATTAGTATTAATGTGTTATCTGTCGAATGTATGAAAGAATTTAAGATTTTGAACAAGTACAAGATGCTACTCTATGCAATAAACACTCGGACGCAAATATTGGTCCGTGTTAAAGTTCAATTGATGTACTTTGGAAGCAGCAATCACTGCGTTGAACAACAAACATCATGTAATTGATTACTCTGACGGGAAGAAATATAAGCGAATAAAAACACACTTAATAAATGATCAACGAGAATACACGTGAACCATCATCATCAGCCTATAGCAGTCCACTGCTGGACATAGGGGATCTATTGCACGCCATTCAACTCGATTTTCGGTAACTCTCATCCAGCTGCTACCAGCCATCCTGCGAAGATCGTCGCTCCACCTAGCCTGAGGGCGTCCCACCTTACGTTTACCGATTCGCGGTCTCCACTCAAGAACACGTCTACCTCAACGGTCATCGATTCTACGGCTAATATGGCCGGCCCATTGCCACTTCTATACAGAACTATACAGGTAAATAGACCCATCACGTAGCCGTCAACTACGCTTTCTGTACATCAAACTAAGTAACATGGCTTAGCAATAATTGCTGGGAAACTACTTTTATTTTTGTTGTGCTGTTTGCGGTAGTGCGCACTGTTACACACGCAAAACATTGTGCTTACGGTTGCATGCAACGGTACAGGGGTCGTGGGGGTGTTTAAAGTTGTATTATAACATTAAAAAACTTGTTTTCGTAAAAAAAACGTCAGTAAAAGTTGGAATTTTGACCTTCAGTGACTCCGTAACCCAGATATGCTTCCGTACAAAAAGAATATTACAATGACTAGGAGTACAAATGACTCTCTCTCGGCTTCAGCCTTAGCCCTTTCCCAACTTTGTTGGGGTCGACGTCCAGTCTAACCGGATGCAGCTGAATACCAGTATTTTACATAGAGCGACTGCCTATCTGATCTCCACCATCCAGTTACTGGGTAATACGATACCCCTTGGTAAGACTGGTTGTCAGACTTTCGGGCCTCTGACTACACGTAACGACTGTCAAAGATCCACGAATGAAAGCCGGGACCAACGGCTTAACGTGCTTTCCGAGGCACGGAGGGGCCTTGATATGTAAAGATGCTCACCCATTAACGGACCAACCGCGGCAAGCGTAGCTTAACAGATCGACCCGTGCGACTGTTATTACTTAGCCACAAGCCTCTCTCAGAATAAACAATATCATTTAATTTTTCATTTCATTCACCCACAAATGTGTGCTCTGTTTAAAAATGATGATTGCCACTAATGTTGTCAGTCACGATCTAGCCTCCAATTGTTTACCCCCGTTAGTTGCCGGTGTGAAACAGAACCAGTTATGTCAGTAATTAATAGGAAAACAAGTGTAGTTGTGTGTGGTGCAAGAAGTGAGTAATGGTGAGTTTGTATTTTTTTGTTTTGATGGTTTTAATTTGAAATCATAAGTAATAATTTTTCTTGAAAAACGGAGGACGTGGAGGTTAGTTTGTATGCATTTGCTGAAAGCTATAGATACCGCGCTTGCATAAACATAGCATAATCACCTTATAATGTTCCCACAGCTGGGACTTAGGCCTCCTCTCTTCGAGAGGGCTTTAGTGTACCACGCAAGCCCAGTCCGAGTTGGAGGGAGTGGGCTGTAAAGGACTAACCACACTTATTTAGCTCTATTCCAGCTTTTGCCCATAGAAAACAACGATTTTGTATGGAGAGCGTACGCATCCGTAAAGCCGAATGTAAAGCTGATGTGTACGCATTCCATACAAAATCGTTGTTTCCTAATCCACCTCGCGGGCCCAGTGTGGGTTGGTATATGTCACATGTCTTCGAATTTTTGGTTCTAGGACATGCCGGTTTCCACATGATATTTTCATTCACCGTTTTAAGAGCAGTGGTGATGAAATTATTTACACAAAGTAAAGCGCTGGTCTGGGTTTGAACCTACGACCTACTAGTTAATTAACTCGTAAGTCAGGGGCGTTAACACTGGGCCACCAGTGCTCACCACTGCGCTTGCAAAACTTCAAAAATATTTGACGAATACTACAAAAATCAGGTTTGTGTTGCGTAGTGATTATGACAAATGTTTGTTGTTTGTGAATATTCGTAAATGACCGCTATTTTTTTTGTCATCTGACTCCAAAGACGAGGCTTGCAAAGTGGCACATCATTATCATCATAATTTCAGCCGAAAGATGTCCACTGCTGGACATAGTACTCCCCCAATCACCTCCACTTCGACCGGTTCTGTGCTTCTCGCATCCAACGGGTTCCTGCAGCCTGGTTAAATGGCACAATTAACCGAAATTAAAATTTTGTTTTTTGCATAACCTATCAGAGACAGACTCCTCAGAAAAGATTATAATGTTGTTATCATTCATTAAACATTTTATAAAAACCTCTATTGCCCGCTATCGCTTATAACTTGCACCACAAATCACTTAGACCACACACGGCCCATCACGCTCACTTAGCGGCCCTCCGTTTATGGGCATTTTAACATGCGTGAATTAATGATAATTTTAATGTACCCTCTATTTTACTTTATTTGTTTTACTGCACTTTTTGTTTGCTCAACGTGTGGTGTAAAGTAGTTACGTTACCTTTTGTACGTTTGAAGCTCAGACTGGTGTATTATTAAACAGGTATTTTAATTCTATGTGTGGGGGTTAAGGGGGGCTTCTTGGCTCATT